>CAWUFW010008473.1:0-600000 GCA_963921515.1 Calotriton arnoldi | reverse complement strand
ATTACCTCCAACCTCTGGTCCCGAAAACCCTCTCATTTCTCAAAGACACCAGGGGCGTACTAAACTTGCTGGCGGACGTCAGCAATAAGCAAAAAATTGACATCCTGATGACTCTGGATGTCGAGGAGTTCTATAGAGATGTCCCACAGGACTGCGGGGTTCTCCAATCCAGGCCTGGCTGCCCTGAGGTCTGATGGAAGCTTTAAACGTGCCCTGGTTCAGCACATGTGAGCTGCCCTGGTTCAGCACTTTGAGTGAGGACCAGGTTGCAGGGTGTCCCGGCTGTTGGCTGCGGGGTTCGCCACTCTAGCCCTGGCTGCCCTGCGGTCTGATGGAAGCTTAAAACCTGCCCTGGTTCAGGCCCTCGGAGCAGCTCACGTGCAGTGAGGACCAGGCGGCAGGATGTCCCGGCTGCGGGGTTCTCCACTACAGCCCTGGCTGCCCTGAGGTCTGATGAAATCTTTATACCCGCCCTAGATCAGCCCCTGTGAGCAGCTCATGTGGAGTGATTACCAGGCTGTAGGGTGTCCTGGCTCCTGGATGCGGGGTTCTCCACTCCAGCCCGGGCTGCCGTGAGGTCTGATGGAAGCTTTAAACCTGCCCTGGTTCAGCCCCTGTGAGCAGCTCAAGTGGAGTGAGGACCAGGCTGCAGAGTGTCCCGGCTGCTGGCTGTGGAGTTCTCCTCTTTAGCTCTGGCTGCCTTCTGGTCTCATGGAAGGTTCAAACCTGCCATGGGTCAGCCCCTGTGAGCAGATCAAGTGGAGTGAGGACCAGTCTGGCGTGGTGTCCCAGCTCCTGGATGCAGGGTTCTCCACTCCAGCCCTGGCTGCTCTGAGGTCTGATGCACGCTTTAAACCTGCCCTGGTTCAGCACATGTGAGCAGCTGACATGCAGTGAGGACCAGGCTGCAGGGTGTCCCGCTGCTGGCTGTGGGGTTCTCCACTCCAGCCCTGGTGGCCTGAGGTCTGATGGAAGCTTTAAATCTGACTGAGTTCTGCACCTGTGAGCAGCTCACGTGCAGTGAGGACCAGTCTGGCGTGGTGTCCCACCTGCTGTCTGCGGTATTCTCCACTCCAGCCCTGGCTGCCCTGAGATCTGATGGAAGCTTCAAACCTGCCCTGGTTCAGCCTCTGTGAGCAGCTCACATGGAGTGAGGATCAGGCTGCAGGATGTCTCACGGCAACTAGCTGCGGAGTTCACCACCCCAGTCCTGGCTGCCCTGAGGTCTGATGGAAGCTATAATCCTGCCGTGGTTCAGCCTCTGTGAACAGCTCACATGGAGTGAGGACCAGGCTTTAGGGTGTCCCGGCTTCTGGCTGCGGGCTTCTCCACTCCAGTCCTGGCTGCCCTAAGGTCTGATGGAAGCTTTAAACCTGCCCTGGTTCAGCATCTGTGAGCAGCTCACATGGAGTGAGGACCAGGCTGCAGCATGTCCCGGCTGCTGGCTCCAGGGTTCTCCAGCCCTGGCTGCCCTGAGGTCTGATGGAAGGTTTAAACCTGCCCTAGTTCAGGCCCTGTGAGCATCTCATGTAGAGTGAGGACCAAGCTGCAGGGTATCCCGGCTGCTTGCAATTCTGAACAATTACCACACACTCCATTATGATCACACCTTTGGCCATGGTTGTTTACTCTTACAAAACAAATTTCTACCACGTCTTCTTCATCAGCTACGGTATTGTATTCATCAGGGCACCTTGCTACTCTCCTGACAGTCCAAGATTTACCATCTTGCGAAATCTGGCTGTTCTCTTACTGATGAGTCCTGGCCTTAAGATTCTTACAGAATCCCCTGTTTTGAACTTGTGGCAGTTCAAGATCGGTCGTCACAGCATTAGGGCAATGGAAGAAGACCCAGAGAACCGCCAGTGTTCATGTTCTTTATTAGTAGAAGATCCCATCTATCCACAGACTTCTCCTTCTTCAACTGACAACCCCAACTGTCACCTTACTCCCTCCCGAGCCTCGAGCTACATTCCATCACCCGCGCAACCCATAACCAGTGACATCATAGTGCCCAAGCTCAGGACTCTGCTAACCAGAGCACCCAGAACACAGGATAAATACCACACATCTTCCTCCTTAACCAATTAACCAAACAAACTTGTATACATCTCAGTAACAGTGTACAGCAAATTTCCAGATTTGAAATTACAGTAATGCACCACAGACAGACTGGACTAGACAAAGTCCTCCAAGTACTTTGGCTTTTTCAACAGCCTGCTGGATCTTCGTGCTTCCAGGTCTTCTTTTGGAGGCGAAGAAGTCTTGTTGCTACTTGGCAAACCCTTAAACAAGGCAACTCTGTTCAGATTCCATATGCGATGGTCCTGGGTACGCACAGCATTGTTGAAAGTCTTAACTACTTGAATGGGTTTAGAAAATGTAATCACACCCCCTATACCAGGCCGTTTAACAACAAACAGATCTCCCACTTGTATAACCAACTTCTTTGCAGACTTCTTCACATCAAAATATTGCTTCCTCTGCAGGGCTTTTTTCTTCTCTCTCACGAGCCAGCTTACACTATCAAACTCCTTTCCCAATTCTGCCTCATAGTTGTTAACCCACGATGGCTCCACAAAGGTGTTAGGGAATCTACCCCATAACAACTCAAAAGGAGATTTACCAGTGGTGCAAAGTGGGGTGACCCTATACATCTCAATTTTTCGAAACACCTCCTCCCTCCAGTTAAGAGAATTAGCTTTAGCAATGGCAATGGTCTCCTTGATCACCCTGTTTAGTCTTTCCACCATGCCATTCGTTTCAGGATGATACAAGGAACACTTTTTGTGCTCAATTCCCCTTTCTTCCAGAAATTTCTTCATTTCCTTAGACGCTAGCTGTACCCCATTATCAGTAAGCAGGATTTGTGGGAAACCTTCTCGTGCAAAAAGCACCTCCAGAATTTAATAACATCTTTACTCTCAATCGTGTTTGTAATGAAAATTTTAGGCCACCTGGAGAACATATCAATCACCACAATGATAAACTTCTGGCTACCCTCTCCAAAAATCAGTCTCACAATATCCAGGGAAATCTGCCTCCATGGACCATCTGGTAATTCCCTATTCTTCATGGGCTGTACCCTTGTTAATTTGGTCTTATCGCTCAGAGCACACAGAGCACTCTCTGACAACCCTTTCAACCATCTTATCCATTCCTGGCCACCAATATGAGCCGCGAAGTCTCTCCTTGCACTTAGACATACCCTCATGTGCATTATGCACAAGACCTACCAGCTCTTCCCTAAGTTTTGTCGGAGGCACCAGCTTTGTCCCCCTGAACAGTAAACCCTTGTTGGCACACAGCTCATCCTTAATGGTCCAAAAGTTTTGACATCCAGGGGAACCCTTCCTTTTATCATTCCATCCATCCTGTAACAGATTCATGACCTCCTTTGAAACCACATCCTTACCAAGCTCTTCACGCCACTTCTCTTCCGAAATGGTTTTACAATCAACTAGGCACACAAAACCAGCCTCCTCATGAGACCATTAATCAGTCTCCTCTGTGTCCACACTTGCGGGCACCAGCCTTGAAAGTGTGTCAGCAACAGTGTTCTTAAGCCCCGGCACATATTCAATTTTAAAATTGAATTTCTGCAGCGCGATCACCCATTCGGTCATCCTGCTGGACACCAGATCCACTCCTTTCTTTGTGAACACCTCAACAAGGGGCCTATGATCCGTTCGCACCACAAAGTGTGATCCTCACAAGAATGTTTTCAACTTCTTTACCACGTAGTACACAGCCAGGGCCTCCCTCTCAAATACTGAGTACCTGGTCTCCGCATCCTTCAAACCACGCGAGACAAACAAGATGGTGTTCATTCTTGTACCACATCCTTGTTGTATAACAGCACCAAGTCCTTTCACACTGGCATCCGTGGAAACAATAGACACTTTCTTGGGATCAAAGTTCCTGAGTTTGGGAGCAGCACTGAGAAGATTCTTCAAAGCTATAAACTCTTCCTTACCTGCGTCGTCCCAGGGAAAAGCAACACCTTTCTTTAAACGACACCTCATGTTACCACTCAAGTCAGAAAATTTCTTGATGAACTTCCCATAAAACTCCACTATGCCCAAACATTTCATCAACTCCTCCCGGGAGCTGGGTGGACTCATGAAAGTAATGGTTTCAACTAACTCCGCCTTGGGAAACAACCCATCCCCAGAGATGGTATGACCCATGTAATCCACAGTTTTGGTACCAAACCTGCATTTCTCAGCTTTAATAGTGAGATTGGCTTCAGTGAGTCTGCTTAACACTTCTCTCAAACATCTTTCATGGTCAGCCTAATTCTTCCCAAAGATTAAGATTTCATCCTGGTAAACAAAGACACCGTGAACACCTTTGAGGACTCTTTCCATAATCCTTTGGAAGATGAAGGTGGCCAAGACAAGCCCAAAAGGAAGCCTGATAAATCTGAATGTGCCAAAGGGAGTCACAAACGCAGTCAAATCCCTGGAGGGTTCTTTCAATCTAATTTGATGATATGTCGATGTAAGGTCGATTGTACTAAAGACCGTTGCTCCACCTAGCAGCTGGACTAGTTCCGTTATATGGGGTAAAGGGTACCTGTCCACAATAACACACTTATTGAGATGCCTTAAGTCCACGCACAGGCGGATGCTGCCATTGGCCTTTCTAGCAGCAACCACCGCAGCGAGAAACTCAGTACCTTCCACTTCCTCTATGATGCCACCCCTTTTGAGTTTCTCAATTTCCTCTTGCATTTCCTCATGTACTGCAATCGGTACTCTTTTCACCTTACAACACACAGGTTGTGCATGAGCCACCAAACGAATTTCATGCTCATAATCTGATAAACAGCCCAACTCATCCTTAAACACCTGAGGAAATTCACACCTAAACCTCTCAACCAGCTCAACTACCTACTGAGGCAACAGAACATGCTGTACCACGCTCTTTCAAAAGAATGGGATTAGGTCCACTAGGGTCCAGTAGAACACCCAACTCACTCTGGTGTGCCCAACTAATGATACTATCACCCTTTTTTGACACATAAACCTTCCCCGACGTCAACTGCTGTTTGTACTCAATTACTCCCTCAAAATAACCATGTAGCTTTATGGGTTACCCACCATAGGCACATGGCTTGATATCAGGTTTATTCAGGGTTATTTTATCCCGTAGATTATCCTGATAAAATTTGTTAGAGACAATAGTTATTTTTGCCCCAGAATCAAAAAGAACATTTGTAGATTCACCGAACAGAGATATGGTATATACAGGTGAAGTCTTCACCTTACCCTCTGCATTCACTATCTGACCACAGACAAAGTCAGAACCACCATCACCCTAAACACAATCCACATCCACACTTACTTCTTTGACTCTTGGTCTACCAGTTTTAGCTTTAAAGGCAACGCAGAAATGCCTTTTCTTCTTACACTTCGTGCAAATTGCTGTAAGAGCTGGGCAAGCTTTGTCATTTGCCAGATGTCCCACTTTATCACATCTGTAACACCTCCTTGATCCTAATTTTCCTTTACTGCTTTCCTCATCTGTCTTCTCCACACTTTCTTTACTTTTCTCTTTTACAACAGGTACACTGACGTCCTTCTCTTTCTCCTTCTTAATGACACGGACACATTCCAAGGAATGTTCCACAAGTTTAGCAATGACCAATACTTCATCTAAAGTGGGTTCATCCTTCATCCACAGCTCATCCCGCACCTTTTCAATCACACACCCAACCATGAACTGATCACGGATGCGCTCTCCCATCAAGTCCCCAAACTTGCAAGAAGAAGCAAGCCTGTGCAAGTCAGTGACATACGTTTCAACAGATTCACCTTCACTCTGGAATCTCCTGGCAAAGTGATCTCTCCAGTATTGTGCTAACCATAGGAAGATAGTGCTTGTCAATTTAGCTCCTCAATGTCTTCTTGTGATGGTTGTGGCAAGTGGTCAAACACATCTTGACTTTCTGTGCCTAAACAGTGCATGAGAAGAGCAGCCCTACGTTCTGCACTGAAAGTTGCACAACACACCCTAGCGTATTTTTCAAAAACATGTTTCCACTTCTGCCACTTCATAGGGGGAGTGCCAGGACAAACTAGGAAAAAGGGTGGCGCTGGGATATTCTGCCTGCCTAGAACAGAAGGTAAACACCACTTGTGACAAACACCTTACACAAGAAATGAAAGCTTAGTGGAAAAATCTCCAGACTGACCCTTAATCAATTTCACACAAATATATTTGTCTTCCTCCTACTTCCCTTTGTCAATAATGTGTAGTACCAAAATACCCCACTAGGAGCACAAGTTCAGTCAAAATACGTCCTAACCGGAAGCAGGGGAGGAGCTGTGCCTATCAGCGGGACAAGACAGGCATTATCATTGTGCGGCTAACTGTTGAGAACCAAAATGGCAGGCAGAAGAAGAAAAGCCATGCACGTCGGCGTAATGCAAGGCTGGTGCACCACCAGAGCCTGCGTCCTGCTCGAAGAATTGAGCCGTGCCCGTCGGCGTAAATTAAGGTGGGCGTGCCACCAGAGCCTGCGGCAGTGAGGCAGAAGGGAGGACAGCGGGCTAGTAACCAGAGCCTGCAGCTCACCACACGTAGGAAGAAAGAGGCCATGCCAGTTGGCGTAATCAAGGCAGGGGTGCTTCCAGAGCCTGCAACGGTGAGAGAGAAGGAAGAAAGAGTCTGGGCAGCGCACCCGAGGTAATCACAGCAGACTAGTTTCCAGCGCCTGCGGGAGTGAGAGAGAAGGAAGAAAGCGCAGCACACCAGTTGTCGAGTCTCTCCTTGCACTTTGAAAAGAAGCCGTGCCCGTCGACGTGAATTGAGGGCGGACGTGCTTCCAGAGCCTGCAGCAGTGTGGGAGAAGGAAGAAAGAGTTAAGTCTCAGCTTGTACTTTGAAAAGAAGCTCTGCCCGTCCGCGTGAAACGAGACGGGTGTGCTTCCAGAGCCTACGGCAATGCGGGAGAAGGAAGGAAGAGCCTGCGCAGTGTACCAGAGGTCGAGTGAAGTTTTGCCCGTCGGTGTATTAATGCAGATGTACTACCGGAGCCAACAGCAGCGACGGTGAGAGAAGACAAACAGCAGAGCGTCCACATGGAGACACCACCTCCAGGTAAGTTACAAGCAAATTTACTTTAACGCACAACTAACAGCTTAGCCGCACTCAAACGGCATATAGAAAATATTTCTCTGCCAGCCGGAGGGTGGTATGCAGCTCCACTGCAGCTCGCAGAGAAACAGCAAGAACAGTTTCTGGTCAGGAACGCCACTTCAACCTCACACAACCCTCGAGTTGCGTTAACATGCAAGCAAACGATCTCACCCAGAGCCGCTCCTTGGTGTTGGGATCTTCTAGCTGTCGACTACGCCAGTGTGGCAGTTCAAGATCCGTTGTCACACCATTAGGGCAATGGAAGAAGACCCAGAGAACCACCAGTGTTCATGTTCTTTATTAGTAGAAGATCTCATCCATCCACAGACCTCTCCTTCTTCAACTGGCAACCCCAACTGTCACCTTACTCCCTCCCGAGCCTCGAGCTACATTCCATCACCCAAGCAACCCGTAACCAGTGACATCATAGTGCCCAAGCTCAGGACTCTGCTAACCAGAGCACCCAGAGCACAGGATAAATACCACAGAACTCATGTGGTTTTGTCTTCCATTTGTTATCATACCATATTTTAGCTTTATCTTGCTTTCTCCTCACCCTCAATGCAGTTTCTTTAACACCACTACCCTCTTCTCCCTCTCCTCTGCACTTTTCCGTGAACCATCACGGACACAATCTAGATGCCGATCCCTTCCTTTTTACAATTTGAAAGGGCTAACTTCAGCAACTGTGCGTGGGGTAATGCGATATAACCACAACTTTTCTCTAAGAGAGTTCTTCCAATCACTTCTTTTCTTAATTGCTTCTACTACATACCCTTTCAACACACGGTTGAACCTCTCAACTTGACCATTTTCATGAGGTTCCTACAATGAAGTCATCACATGTTTCATGCTACAATGCCTAAGAAAGGCTTCCATTTCTGTTGACGTAAGCTGTACGTCATTGTCAGTGACCAATGTAGAAGGGCACGCCTCACGTGGAAACACCTCTTTGAAGAACTCTATTACTCCGCCAGTGGTAGCTTGAGAAACAAATTTTATTTCTGGCCATTTAGAATGATAGTCAACTATGACTAAAGCAAAACGAGAATCAATTGGTAAGAAATTAAATGGCCCTGAGATATCAAAACAAGTTTCTTCCCCGGTTCTTCACGCCACATTTCAACGAAGGAGTATTCACCTTTAGCATCTTTTTAGAAGCGCACACTTCGCATTCTCTAACTGTGCGATCAATGACCCTATCCATGCCAGGCCACCAAAAATAATTCCTTACAAGACGTTTCATAGCAGACATTCCTGGGTGACCTTTATGTGGCAGTTTAAGAATCAACTCTTGTATTCCTTTAGGGGGAACACACTTAGTCCCTTTATACATTAAATTTCCTTCCATCTCCCATTCATCTGCTACTTTGAACATGGGTTTTAACTCCGAACTAATATCCTTCTTCCTTGGACACCCTTCCAGTATATATTTCTTTGTAATTTGCCACAGATCATCCACACATTCACATTCTTTCCAGAATTCTTCAGAAACTTCTCCAAATTCTCCGGATACTATATCCTTGATAGTGGCAACCATTTCACATTCTTTATCATTTCCAAGTCATTCTGTTGGCACGGGAGGCATGACAGGAAATCAGCAGTTACATATTTCTTTCCTGGTACATATTCAGTCTTAAAACTGTACTCCTGAATCTTAGACGTTAGTCTGGAAATCCATGCTGTGGAATTCCAACGCCCTCCTGGTGATAGTATGTTCACCAGTGGCTTATGATCTGTTCTTAGTGGAAATTTACTGCCCCAAACATAATTCCTATAATGCTCAATCGCCCAGACACTAGCGAGTAATTCCCTATCAATAACCGCATACCTGCGTTCTGTCTCGTTAAGTGTGCAAGATGCAATAGCAACATTCCACTCTTCCTTGCCACTCCTCTGTGATAGCACCCCTCCATTACCATATAAACTTGCTTCAACAGTAATTATACAAAACAGTTTTTAAGTGGGTGCCTTAACAATTTCACCTTTAATCTCCTCAAATGCCTTCTGTTGTCCAACCACACATAGGGCGCATTCTGTCTCAGCATCATTCTTAGCGGTTCCATTTTGGTGGCAACGTTTTCAACAAATTTGCTGTAGTATTCACACATGCCAGCAAAAGACAATAATTGCTCCTTATTGGTTGGGGCAGGAGCATTCACAATGGCCTCAACATTGGATTTTTTCGGAACCACCCCATCACCAGACAAAGTGTGCCCAATATTTCTACGGATTTCTTAAACATTTTACACTTAAGTGCTTTTAGTGTCAGTCCATGTTTTGCCAACCTATTACATGCCTCAAACAAATGCTCCATATGCTCCTTTTCATTCTTCGAAAATATTAATATATCGTTCTGGAAACACTTAACGTGCTGGTCAATATCACTGAAAATGTGAAACATAGCCCTCTGGAAAACTGAGGCTGCGGAAGCCAACCCAAATGGCATCCTGGTGTATTGGTACAAACCCTGGGGTGTAATAAATGCTGTTAATTGCTTTGAGTCCTTAGACAATTCCGTCTGATGATATGCAGATCTCAGGTCTAAAGTAACCCTGGGCGTAGTTCGCGAAGTAGCGCTTCGCGAAGCTACGCAAAGTGCAGTTCGCACTACGCGAGCTACGCGTAGCACTACGCGAACTGCGTAGTGCGTGTTCGCAATGATTGCACAGTGCCGGATGCTTGTCCGCACTGTGCAATCATTGAAAACGGCATCTTGCACAGTGCGAGCTGTCTTTTACTGCCGCTCGAGTAGATTTTTACTCGAGCGGCAGCTTTCTCAACGCGGACTGGTAGTTTCTCATCGCGAGCGGTCGCGAGCATACGCGACCACTCGCAATGAGAAACCTGACCTCCCCGCGTTGAGAATCTCGCCGGGAGGTTTATTTTCCACGCTCGCGATCGGCAACTTGATGTTGCTGATCGCGAACGAGGAAAAAGTCTCGCCGGGATGTCATTTTGCTTGCTCGCGGTCGCCAACTTGACGTTGAGGACCGCGAGCAAGCAAAAAATGACCGCTACGCTACGCGTGTTTGCACTGTGCTACGTGCAATTCGCGTAGTGCGAAGTAGCGCAAACTTCGCAAACTACGCGAGCGTAGCGTAGTTTTCCGCCCAGGCCTAGTCTAAAGTGGAGAACATTTTTGCACCTTCCAACATGGACACCACTTCATTAATGATGGGTAACGGGTGACATTCAACTATAACATTCACATTCAATGCTCTCAAATCCACAAAGACTCTCAATTTTTGATCAGGTTTGCGCAAATGTATGACGTTACTACACATACTAATACCACGTGTGCCATTACAACGCGGGTATTACTACGCTAGTACGCTTACAATGACCTACCATTACAACGCACCCTTTTACAACGCATATGCCTTTACCACGCATGCCATTACAATGCAAAGGCATGTGTGGTCAAAGCATACACTTGGTTTAAGTGTGTAAGGTAAGTAACACTACCCTGCCCTACAGTAAACCCTAAATCACTACCCCTACATGACCCTCCCCGACCCCCAGTCCTCTCCCTACCCTAAAACACCACCCCTGCATGACCCCCCAACCCCCAATCCTTTCCCTACCCTAAACCACTATCCCTACACGACGCCCTGACCCCCTTTTACCCTAAAATAGTAACCCCCACCCCAGGCCCAATCCCCCTTACCTTTCTCTCCTCGTGGTTCCAGCAGCCGTCTGAGGGCCGGTGCACGTCATTGTGAGGAAGCGTAAGAGCCTCTTTTTCCTCACAACAACGTGGATCGCTGCTAGAAATGGGGGTCTCTAGTTGGCAATGGTTTGCACCTTTGTCCAAATAGGGACCCTTCCTTCTAGTCAGGATAAGGGAGTTACACTCCTAAAATAACCCCTGCTCACCCCCTTGGTAGCTTGGCACGAGCAGTCAGGCTTATCTTAGAGGCAGTGTGTAAAGTATTTGCACATAACGAACAGTAACACAGTGAAAACACTACAAACTGACACCACACTAGATTAGAAAAATATCCAATATTTTATGTATCATAAACAAGACCAAAACTAGAGAAATCCAACAGACAGTACTTTAATAATGTATACTTTCACAAGATATCCTTGAAATTGCAGAAGTAGCTGAAAAACACAGTTCGTACGAGTCGGTAGCCCCGTCCGGGGCTATGCGATGTTGAAAACAAGAGTCTAACAGTTCCGTCTGACCGCGTCAGTCAGGGGTGTCGACTCAGAAACAGTACCTTTTGTGTTGCATCCGACACAGCGGTGCGAGACGGTCGTGGCAACCGTCACGGTTGCGTTGCAAGATGGAAGCGGTGCAGGGCGCAGTGTCCTCTCGATGCGGTGTAGGCAACGACTCGGTGAGACGAGGCTTACGGTGCAGGGCGAGGCGGTGCTCAATGCGGTGCTGGCAGGTTGCGGTGCAGGTGACAGAGCCGGTCAGCTGGAGTTGGCGTCGGTCAACCCAGACTGCGGTGTGGGACGAGATGGTGCGTCATGAACCTTACGAGCGGTGCCCCCAGCCACATGCAGTCCTGGGTGTCGAAGTTAGCAGGCAGTGACAGCGGAGTGCAAAGAGGCGGTGCGGAGTGCAGTGCCCACAGGTCGTGGTGCAAGCAGCAGCTCAGCGGCATCGATCGTCGTCGACAGTGAGACCAGGAATGTCTTTTAGGACAATGAAATGTTATAGATCAGTGATATCTGCTTGTCATTCCATCAAGCATGGTGTATCAATCGGTAAAAGTCCTTTAGTATGTAGGGTAATGAAGGTTACTCGATTGAAGAGACCTCAGAATCCAAGGTCTAAAACCTTATGGAATGTGGAGTTGGTTTTATAGTTGCTTGAGGGGTGGCCAAGCAATAAGTATTTAGGTGTGAGAGAATTGTGCTGGAAGTTAGCTTCCTTGTTGTGTCTTATATCTTTTCGGAGAGTTTCAGATGTGAAAGCAATGGAGCTGTCTTCATAGGTTTGATCAACCTAATGGAGTAGTTTTTGAGATATGCAAGAGAACTAAAACCATGTCTGGTTCTATCTTCTATCCTATGTTTGATGATCATCCAAAGATGTGTGTGGTGTGTTGTCTTAAAGAGTATGAGAATAGATTGCTGGAGAAAAGAGCTGCAGGTGTCGATCAGGTGCTGATTTTGTATGTGAAACCTTCTAAAGCGGTTTGTAATGCGACAATTGCAAGATGGGTTAAAAGTACAATGAAAGAAGGGGGTGTGGATATTTCCAAGTTCACGGCTCATTCTGCGAGAGGAGCAATGGCGAGCTGAGTGTGTATTCTAGGCGGAAGATTGGAGGATATTATGAAAGCAGCCGATTGGTCTTCAGCTGAGACTTTCAGAAGGTTTTAATTTAAGTCAATAGAACATGTATCAAAATGAGTTTTACAAAAGCTTTGAACATGCATACTGCTAGCCTCCTGTCGACATAAAATTACGATTCTGAAAGGTTTGCTGTATAAAGAATCAAGATTTTATTAAAGACAAGGAGGCTACCATTACCCCTCCCACCCAGCCCCTTTTTGGGAGGTGTGGGGATTTTAATATATTATGTTGAAATTATAGGAAGTTGGAAGCTTATGAAAAAGAGTTAGAATTGTATGGGACGTTCTTACATGTTGAATTTTTAATCTCTTCATAGAGAACTAAAAGGTTAGCTGGAAATAAAGAAGAAGTACAATAAGAAGAACAGCAAACGAAAAGAGGAGGAAGACGGACGTCACAGACTATTTATGGGACTGAACATTCTTTTTGGTAATTGTGATGTTTTGTGTTCTAGTGAGCTTTTAATGGTTGCTGCTCAGAAGTGGGCGAATAAAAGTAATATGCATAATGCTAGCCTCCTTGTCTTTAATAAAATCTCGATTCTTTATACAGTAAACCTTTTAGAACCGCAATTCTCCACTCTAGCCCTGACTGCCCTGAGGTCTGATGGAAGCTTTAAACCTGACCGAGTCCAGCACCTGTGAGTAGCTCACGTGCAGTGAGGACCAGGCTGCAGGGTGTCCAGGCTGCTGGGTTCTCCACTTCAGCACTGGGTGCCCTGAGGTCTGATGGAACCTTTAAACCTGCCCTGGTTCAGGACCTGTGAGCAGCTGACGTGGAGTGAGGAGCAGGCTGCAGGGTGTCACGGATGCAGGGTTCTCCACCCCAGCATGGCTACCCTGAGGTCTGATGAAAGCTGTAAACCTGCCCTGGTTCAGAACTTGTGAGCAGTTCACTTGCAGTGAGGACCAGGCTGCAGGGTGTCCCGCATGCGGGGTGCGGGGTTCTCCAATCCAGCCCTGGCTGCCCTGCGGTCTGGTGGAAGCTTTAAACCTGCCCTGGTTCAGCACATGTGAGCTTCCCTGTTTCAGCCCTTGTAAGCAGCTCAAGGGAAGTGAGGACCAGGCTGCAGAGTATCCCGGCTGCTGGCTGCGGCATTCTAAACTCCAGTCCTGGCTGCCCTGTGGTCTGAGGGAAGCTTTGAACCAGCCCTGGTTCAGCCCCTGTGAGCAGCTCACGTGGAGTGAGGACCAGGCTGCAGCATGTCCCGGCTGCTGGCTGAGGGTTCAACACTCCTGCACTGGCTGCCCTGAGGTCTGATGGAAGCTTTAAACCCTTGTGAGCAGCTGACATGCAGTGAGGACCCGGTTGCAGGCTGTCCTGGCTGGTGGCTGCGGGGTTCTCCACTCCAGCCCTGGCTGCCCTCTGGTCTGTTGGAAGGTTTAAACCTGACCTGCCCTAGTTCAGCACCTGTGAGCTTCTGACATGCAGTGAGGACCAGGCTGCAATGTGTCCTGTCTGCTGGCTGCGGGGTTCTCCACTTCAGCCCTGACTGCCCTGAGGTCTGATGGAAGCTTTAAACCTGTCCTAGTTCAGCCCCTGTGACCAGCTCACGTGGAGTGAGGACCATGCTGCTGGGTGTTCCGGATGCTGGCTGCGGGGTTCCCCACTCCAGCCCTGGCTGCCCTGAGGTCTGATGGAAGCTTTAAACCTGCCCTGGTTCAGCCGCTGTGAGCAGCTCACGTGCAAGGAGGACCAGGCTGCAGGTGTCCCGTCTGCTGGCTGTGGGGTTGCCCACTCCAGCCCTGGCTGCCCTGAGGTCTGATGGAAGCTTTAAACCTGCCCTGGTTCAGCCCCTGTGAGCAGCTCATGTGTAGTGAGGACCAGGCTGACAGGCTGTCCCGGTTGTGGCTGCGGGGTTTTCCACTCCAGCACTGGATGCCCTGAGGTCTGATGGAAGCTTTAAACCTGTCCTAGTTCAGCCCCTGTGAGCAGCTCATGTGTAGTGAGGACCAGGCTGCAGGGTTACCCGTCTGCTGGGTGCAGGGTTCTCCGCTCCAGCCCTGGCTGCCCTGAGGTCTGATGGAAGCTTTAAACCTGCCCTGGTTCAGCCGCTGTGAGCAGCTCACGTGCAAGGAGGACCAGGCTGCAGGTGTCCCGTCTGCTGGCTGTGGGGTTGCCCACTCCAGCCCTGACTGCCCTGAGGTCTGATGGAAGCTTTAAACCTGCCCTGGTTCAGCCGCTGTGAGCAGCTCACGTGCAAGGAGGACCAGGCTGCAGGTGTCACGTCTGCTGGCTGTGGGGTTGCCCACTCCAGCCCTGACTGCCCTGAGGTCTGATGGAAGCTTTAAACCTGCCCTGGTTCAGCCGCTGTGAGCAGCTCACGTGCAAGGAGGACCAGGCTGCAGGTGTCCCGTCTGCTGGCTGTGGGGTTGCCCACTCCAGCCCTGGCTGCCCTGAGGTCTGATGGAAGCTTTAAACCTGCCCTGGTTTAGCCCCTGTAATCAGCTCCCGTGTAGTGAGAGCAGGCTGACAGGCTGTCCCGGTTGTGGCTGCGGGGTTTTCCACTCCAGCACTGGATGCCCTGAGGTCTGATGGAAGCTTTAAACCTGTCCTAGTTCAGCCCCTGTGAGCAGCTCATGTGTAGTGAGGACCAGGCTGCAGGGTTACCCGTCTGCTGGGTGCAGGGTTCTCCGCTCCAGCCCTGGCTGCCCTGAGGTCTGATGTAAGCTTTAATCCTGACCTGGTTCAGCCCCTGTGAGCAGCTCACGTGCAAGGAGGACCAGGCTGCAGGGTATCCCGTCTGCTTGGTGCGGGGTTCTCCGCTCCAGCCCTGGCTGCCCTGTGGTGTGATGGAAGCTTTAATCCTGACCTGGTTCAGCACCCTAGTGCAGCTCACTTTTAGTGAGGATCAGGCTGCTGAGTGTCCCGTCTGCTGACTGCGGGGTTCTCCTCTCCAGCCCTTGCTGCCCTGAGGTGTGATGGAAGGTTTAAATCTCCCCTGATTCAGCACCTGTGAGCATCTCTTTTTTGTAATTTATTTTTTATTTTTATGTTGTCTCCAGGAGTGAACATATAAACCATACATCAATAACAATACTATTTAAAACATATATCAGTAAGAAGAGTCCATACATCCAAAGCAATACAGAGAAAAAATAGAGATAATGAGGTATCTTAAAGCGCGTCGAGGTTGTTTATATCCCATATAAAACTACCAATAGCCCCCTCCAGTTCGGGACTCGCAATGGTATTGCTCTAAATAGGTAAAAAAAATTGGGTAGGACAATCATTTTAATGATATTACAACGTCCTAAGATACTAATAGGCAATTTATGCCAACTCTTCATTTTAGAAATCATAAGTTTCAACAAAGGATCATAATTCAGTTTTATGACCTGGCCTAAATCTGAAGTGATCCGTACGCCTAGATAGGTTGCCACTGAGCAAACCCCAATCACCTCCCTACTGGTTTGATAGTTGAGGATAGTTTGCATCTTATTTACATTTCATTTATAGCCCGAAAAGTTCCCAAAAGTCTTAGCCTCAATCTGAATTACCTCCATAGCTTTAACTGGGTCTGTGGAGAAAACGGCTATATCGTCAGCATAAGCCGTTATTTTTAGCTCATTAGAGCCTAAGAAAACTGATGGGATGGATAAGTTAGTAAGCAATGATCTTATGAAAGGCTCTATGTATAAGGCGAAGAGTAGAGGGTAAAGAGGGCAACCTTGCCGGGTGCCCCTAAGTATCTTAAAAGAAGCAGACTGGTGATGTAAGTTGATTAGTTTAGCCCTTGGACGTTTATATAAGGCTCTAATCCAAACATAAAAACGACCATGTATGTTATACTCAGTGAGTATGGCCCAGAGACAGTCCCATGTTACACGGTCAAATGCTTTTTCTGCGTCCAGCATAACCATCCCTATATCCAAGTTCAGCTTAGACGCAGCATCAAAAGCCACCAGAGTAGTATTAACAGTTTTTAACTGTTTTAATGTGTATAGCGATTTTAATGTTTTAAAAACGTTCATTTTGCCTGCCATTTTGCACTCATCTCTTTGCCACTTTGCACTCATCTCTTTGCCACTTTACCTCCTTGGTAGTTTAAAGCTTCTCGTAGCGCTTGAAGGTGTTCCCGCCTGCACCCCGGACCACCACGGGTTTCCCGATTGTTGTGGAGGGTGCAGGCGGTCTTTCAAACACCACTTCCGGCTTGTTGGGGGGCAGAGCAGGGCGGTTAGCGCGCTAGTGCTCACTGCCTACTTAAACAGCATGTCTTTCTCGTCGCGCAGCGGTCACGCGCAGCGGGCGCGCCGCTGGCGCGCCAAAGGCAAGCCCGTCTGCGCCCGTCCGCGCCTGGTCGTCGCCAGGAGTCAGGGACACTGGTCAATTTATGTCTCAACAGGGCCCTACTCCCCGTTGATCTTATTCTAGACAGGAGCTATTGGATTTAAGGACTGACCCCACCCCCTCATGCCGGACTGAGACCTGGCCAATCCCAGAAGGCCCCTTCTCTTGCCGAGCTTGTTGGTATCAGGGCAACTCTGCTGAGACGACACTGATTCACAAGGTACTTTATTGTCTTCCCCCCAGTGTTGCTCCTCCTACCCCTGAACCCGCCACCTCTCCTGACCATGCTATAGGCATATCCCCAGATAAGCCACGGAAGGGATGGAAAAGTCTGCTATGTAATATCCGATCCCTGCCTAAGCATTCCATTGAGGTTTGGGATCTACTATCTTCAGCGCAGCCTGAGCTGGGGTTTCTGACCGAAACCTGGCTTAAGCCCCATTCTGTTCCCTCCATTGCGTTAGCTATACCCGAAGGCTACACATTTATCCGATTGGACAGACAATTAAAGATGGGGGGTGGAATTGTTATTGTGCACAAAGACAGCATTAAAGTTACCACACTGGATCAGCGCTGCAACGCCATTATGGAAGTCCTGGTCTTTCGGATAGACTTCTCCTCCCAAGTTAGCTGGAAGGGGGCTTTAGTCTATCGACCCCCAGGACCCCTAGCTGAATTCTCATTACAACTTACCGAATTAATAGCCCCCTACGTGATTGCATGCTGCAATTTTTTACTACTAGGTGATTTTAACATTCACAGTGAATGCCCCTCCAATGCTGATTCACAGATACTTCTGGCAGACCTAGCCCTCTTGGGCTTATCCAAGCTCAATGAAGGCCCTACTCATATAGCTGGCCACACACTAGACATAGTCTTTTCCAACTCTCCTAGGGTTCAGTGTGAACCACCCCCCCAACAACTAACTTGGTCTGATCATTCGTCAATCGAATTTTTCATCCAGGGCCCAAGGGAGTCGAAGGGTTCTAATCCTGTTACATTCCACACCCGCAGGCAGTGGCAGAAAGTCACCCCGGAGAGCTTTCAAGCCTCTTTCTCAATGCCTCAGAATATTGCATTTGACAATATAGAGGAAGCCTTGGCCAAATACAATTCCGCTGTCTCCATGGCTATCGACCATCTTGCACCACTGAAATCACACCCAAGTCATTCCAAACGCCCACAGACTGCCTGGTTTTCTCCTCAGCTGCGAGCACAGAAACAACTCTGTAGGAAACATGAGAGAAGTTGGCGCACTACCCATGACGAGAAGGATAAAGATCAGTTTTTCACCACCCTGTCCAGCTACCATAAAAATATAAAAATTGCACGTAAAACCCATATTGCATCGCAATTAGCCCAGACTGGTAGTGCTCCCAAAATTCTACATCACATCCTCCAGTCCTTTATCAACCCCAAGGCCTGTGAGAACCCCGATGCACCTACGCAAACGTTATGCAATGATATTGCACTATACTTTTCGCAGAAAATAGAGCTTATCTACGAAAACATTGTTCCGTCAGGAAGCCAGCCTCTGGCCCCAATGGCATTAGATCAACCAGAACAGGCAACATCTCAGTTGCTAGAGTGCTTCCCTCCACTGACCGGCAGATGTGGAATCATTGATTCATAAGGTAAAATCAGGATCCCCCCTCGACCTCATCCCGGCCAAAGTTTGCACCTCCCTGGCCTCTCAACTGTCCCCTTCAATTGAAACTCTCCTCAATCTCTCTCTGAGAGAGGGCCATGTTCCGTCAGAATGGAAAGCAGCACAGGTTAGGCCTATCCGTAAGAACATCAATGTCCCTTTGACGGATCTTTCCAATCTCCGCCCCATCTCGCTTCTTCCGTTTCTGAGCAAATTATTGGAACAACATATTAACAAACATCTCTCCAACCATGTCGAACTCACTGGCTGTTTAGACCCTTCCCAGTCAGGCTTTAGACCCAAATACAGCACCGAATCAGCTCTGCTAGCGGTCGCAGATAACATCAGGATGACCCTAGATAAGGGCCATTCTACGATATTGGTGCTGTTGGACCTATCTGCCGCGTTCGACACGGTCTCACATCAGATATTGCTCAGAAGATTAAAGGAGATTGGATTGAGAAACTCTGCCTTGCAGTGGATGACGAGCTTTCTATCTGCTCGCTCCCAGACCGTCAACTTAGGCCCGTTTCGTTCGGCACCTATGGAATTGTCCATGGGAGTACCCCAGGGCTCATGTTTGAGCCCTACATTGTTTAACATCTATGTTGCACCCTTGGCCAATCTCCTGAGGACGTATGGGTTCTCCCCCATATCCTACGCTGACGATACACAGCTGCTCTTTCCATTTGACAAACTTACTCCATCTGTACAGTTGGCCTTCTGCTCTGGTATGAGAGCCATCTCACACTGGATGAAGAGTAATTTCCTCCAGTGCAATGTTGGGAAAACAGAGATTTTGCTTTTCGGAGAGGCCCCTTTACTATGGACGCCTGATTGGTGGCCGGTCGATTTGGGTGCCCCTCCTGCCCCCAAATCTACTGTTAAGAACTTAGGCATCCGTCTGGATCAAGCCCTTACTCTGAAGGAGCACGCTGCTCAGACAGCCGGCTCCTGTTTCCATACACTGGGCCTACTCCGCCGAGTCTTTCCTCTGCTTCCCGACTCAACTCGGAAGACTCTGACTCAGGCACTTGTATTAAGCCTTCTGGACTACTGCAATGGTCTGCTGATCTCCGCCAATGAGGCCTCGCTCAGCAGACTGCAGGTAGTCCAGAACACGGCGGCGCGATTGGTCCTCAATGCCCCCCCTAGGACTGCCTCCCGCCCTCTTCTCTTGCAACTTCATTGGCTTCCTATACGCCAACGGGTAAGATTCAAAGTTTGCTGTACCATCCATAAGGCGTTGTTTAATCTTGGTCCCACCTATCTCTCGGAGAAATTTACACCGTATCTACCTTCCAGACCCCTCCGCTCGGGCTCCAAACATCTTCTTGTGGTTCCCTGAGTTAGGAAGGCCATATCAGGGGGAAGGGCCCTTTCTCATCTAGGTCCCCGCTATTGGAATGAGCTCCCCTACTCTTGAGACAATGCCCTGATCATTTTCAATTTAGGAAGTTGCTCAAGACAACTCTTTTCTGTTTCTGATTCAGCTGTAGTTGCACTACATCCATGCTGCCCGTCCAAAGCGCAGAGATACCCCTCCGGGGGTCGATTCAGGCGCAAGATATAAATAAATAAATTAACATGTGCAGTAGTGTCCCTGCCGGGTATGAAGCCATGCTGTTGATCAGATACAAATTGTGTCATATAAGGTGCAAGACGCATTGCCAGTATTTTTGCAAAAAAAATTGCATTGGTGTTTATAAGTGAGATAGGGCTGTAAGGCCCACATTCTTCCTTTGGTTTATTTTTTTTTAAGAAAAAGACAATATTTGTCGCATCCCAAGAACTAGGTACCGTCCCACTCACACTAACATAGTTCATGATTCTGCTTATCAAAGGGATTAGACTTGCCTTAAATACTTTATAGAATTCTAACGGTATAGTATCTTCACCAGCAGCTTTCCCGGAGGGAAGAGCCCCTATAGCTTCAGCTATTTCTTCAGCCGTAATGTCTAGATTAAGGGAATTTAACAGTTCTGCTTCTAGTCTTTGAATCAAATCATGAAATTTACCCTTGTCTATATAATCTAGAAAGTTTTTTTTCCTCAAAAACATTAGGGCAACTATATAATTCTTTATAAAAACAAAAAAATTGTTCTATCATCTTCTCGGGCTGTGTATAAAGTATCCCCCCATCTCCTTTTATACCCTTTATTTCTCATTCCGCCCTTTTGTCAGAGAGTTGATGCGTAAGTACTTTGCCTACTTGTTCTCCATACTCATATTGTAAAGCCCGGTTTTTGTTATAACTAGCCGCCGTCTTATCCTTCAGAGACCGTCCTAGTGCGACACGTTTCTCAGTTAAAAGTAAATATGTTTGCGAATATACTGACGTAGTCGACTGTGGAATAAGTCCCTGTCTAATTTCATTGGCATGTACAGTTTCTAATTGTCGAATAGCTTCCCTAATAGCTTTAGTTGCCAGATTCTTACTGCCATTTTGTGTAAAAACATATTGCTGAGTAACACCTCTTATATAGGCTTTAAATGAATCCCATATAGAAAAGAGGGAAGCAGAATCTTCGTTATCTATGATGAAATTTCTGATACTATTCTTCATAGATGCTAAGAACTCAATATCTTTCAGCAAATAGCGAGGAAAAGAGAACTGGCGTGTTTGTTTATTACAAGGGCCAAGCGTAAGTGACAACAATATAGGATTATGATCTGATACTATCTTAGGGCATATTTCACATTTGGCTATATTCAAAATTGTATTATTAACCAAGAACATATCAATTCTTGAGAACTGCCAATGGGGTGCGCTATAATAGGTATATCCAGGTTGCAAAGGATACATTGACCGCCATGCATCCTTAAGACCATGCATTCTAGCTATTTTCATGATAGCAGCCCTTACTTCCCTCATTCTAGTCGAGGCACCTTGACTGGTGGAGTCTAATTTTGAATTTATAATACAATTAAAATCTCCCATGATAATTAAGTCTCCGTGCCAATCGAAGAGATCAAGTGACAGTGTCTCAAATATTAGCGGCTCATCTGAGTTTGGGCCATACAAAATGCATAATACAAATTTATGATCCTTAATAAGTAACTGTACAATTAACCTTCTGCCTCGATTATCATGTGAGGCTCTGAGCAAAGTAGTCTAGCTTTTTATCAATTAGAATAGCAACCCCTCTGATAGAGACCGTCTGGGAAGTACACTCGATTATCTTATAGCCCAATTGTTTTAACAAATTTCGATCTTTGTATGCCAGATGTGTCTCAACAAGAGCAACAATATGAGGTTTATAGTTTCTCAATTCTTCACGTACTGTTGCGGTCTGAAGGCCCGTACCTCGTTCCTGCATGAGTGGTGTGCCGTTTTCTGCTTGTTTGTGTTTGTGGGGGTGGGCAGGGTTTTCTGTTTCCTTTTCCCTCCCTCTTGCTCGTGTAGTACTGTTCCGTCCCTATTCCAGCGCAGCCGCATTGGGCTAGGAGGCGGGATTGGGCGTATTTAGAGCCCTCTCACCCCTGCCTCCTTGCTTGGGTTTGTTTCCGGTTCCTTGCCCCAGAAGGATTTGACCTTGGCGTTTTCGGCACCCGGCTAAACATTGCAGTGTTTTGTTCTCCTGGAAGAATCCTCGCTGCTTTGGACTTGTGGAGAATATGGTTTGTTTCCGGCTGGAGCAAACGAACGGAACTTCTTGTTGTCTGGACCTTTGGACATTTATTCTGGTTAGGTTGGCGAGGAGTTTTCTCCTTGTCATTTCATCCCGGATTGTCCTCCTTGACCCCCTTTTTCCCCTTTGCTTTTTTTTCCCAGTGCACTGGTAGTTTTCCCTATGTTAGCACGGACGTGCTTTCCATCTTTACTGGTATGTCAGTAGAGAGACGTAATAGCGGGTTTTTTCACGTTTTGTGTTTTTCCAGCTATATTGGCTAGTCCCGTTCTTACCTGGGCACAATTGTGGATATCGTGGAGCCAATGTATTGCTTCCTTGCCTGATTACGAGACTGCATTGAGGCGATCACTTTGCGAGCAAGGGGTGAGTCAGGGATTTGCGCTCTATATACTTAATTCACTTTGGGGTGTTTTACCTTTATTTAATGTCTGTGTTCCTTTTTGTCTTTTGTACGTCTTGTAGATGCTAGTGGAGTGCCTGTAGTCCCAGTAAGACCCCGTAAGAAGTCTGGCAGTCTCCTCAAGTTTTCCCTTGTTTTCTTTTCCTTCCTACCTTCCCCCCGCTCGTGTGTGTTCTGAGTACGCACGGATGGTCATGGTATTGGGTAGGGGTGAATGGGACTATCTTCGTTCCCGCAGTACCTGGATTTCAGGTGAGTGGGGCTGGAACACGTACCATCTGTCGTTTGCTAACAGAATTTAAACCAGACACGTTCCAACATATGCACTTGATTAGCCCCATTTATGTAATACAAATTTCATACAGTAGCCTAGAAGCCCCATTCTCATTCCATGTCTCTGTCCATTTACCATATTTTCAATTATGCCCAAGCAAGTGAAAATAAACATTATTAAAAAAAAGTAGGACCCTAACTTGGTTATACTGCTAAGCATAACTTTGCTCATATCCAAAATAATTTTTCTGTTCACTCCTTTCGATGTTTTTATATTTAACCCCTCATCCCAATCAACCCAGAACACACCCCAACCCCAGCACAGCCCTCCCAGAGAGGAACCCACCCACCCCACCCCGTTTCCTAGAGAAGAAATCACCCCAACCAGGCTGTCGGTGGATCTGACAGCCACTAGAGAGCCTGTGCAACCTCCGAGTGCTCCCCGTATAGCTTAAACCCCGCAAAAAAAAAAGAAAAAAAGGAAAAATCTAAATATTTTACAGAGAGAGGAGGTCCAAAAAGAACCCTATAAGAATAAAGGAAAAAGAAGAGAGAAAGAGAGAGAGAGGGAAAATTCTTAAGTTGTTCCTACATGCCTATTCTCAAGGTCTTCGATTTTATTTTTTTAGAAACAAGAGTTGGCCATCATGCATTTCCGTTGTCTTTGCCGTTATTGCTGCAATATCCTCCGTATTAGACAGACGCTGCTGTAGCTCTGCCATTTCTTGTGTTAGCCCAGCTACTTTGGTCGAGACCTCAGATAGACCTTGTTGTATCAGACCACTATCTATTCTGGCTTGATTAAAGCTACTTTGCATCTCAATTCTCTGTTCATGAAGTGCTTGAAAAATAGTAGATAGCGAGGGCTCCTGGTCTGTGGTAGATACGGATCCTACATCCTTGGTAGGAGTAGCAGATGTAGCAATGTAAAGATTTGCCACAATACTTTCCTCGTTAACCACCATGTGAGAGCCACCAGGGGCTTTGCATGATTGAGAAGCAGAAGTGACATAGTCAGGGCTAGTAATAGCAGATGATGAACCAGACAATCTTGATGTAATGGCCTTAACCTCTCCCTTAGCCGTGACCCATTTTCTAAGCGGGCTAACCTTACTAGTACGCCCGCCATGATCTTGTGATTTAGCCATGTTTGAGTTTGTTATGAGGTGCTCTTAAGCCTTCTGTTTCTTCTTTGGTTTTGCCCCCTTATTAAGAGCACTAGCTGCTGCTATCTGTTTATCTTTAAGGCTGCCATTAAGTGTAGCTGGAGTATCTGACAGAGTGCAAGTAGGGAGAGAAGGAAGCAGCTTAAATTTGTCAGCAAGATCTGTTTGGTGGTATGCGGGGGCGTCAAGGTCTATTTTCATATTCTATGAAAACTGCCTCCCTATACGCCTCCCCCAAGCTCCTTTGGGTACGCCGGAGAGCATGGCTCCACCGCGGGCTCGGAACCAGCGCACGCCCGCAACTATACCTGCTCCTGCTGCTCTTTCAGAAAATAATGGCAGTAAATTGACTGAGACGACAGGAAGTGGTATTGATTTGAGAGGGAGTTCTCAAATTAGTAAACCTTTACTTAAACTCTTTCAGTCTGGAAAGGCGGCTGACATTATACAAACGAGGCCCGCTCCTCCGCTGGAACAGACCATGGCGGCGGCTTTGATGGGGGCTGTACAACCGGTGAGCGAGCGAGACAATGTTGCAGTATTCCCTCCTCCTGAAGCTCAGATTGAGGATGAACTGAGCGCTGTGAATGCTGTGCCGATACAAGGTAACGCGCTAATCTCACAATCTGGATTTGGTTTAGAGGGAGCAAATATGGTTGTTGATAATGCCGTGATCAATACTGAAATGCCGAATCCCTTTAGCGCTTCAACTATGCCTCGATCGGAAATAACTGCTGTTCCCAGTATAGTTAGTGGCTCCAAAAGTGATTTAGCAGCGACATCTAGTGGACATAGCACTGTGAACTCTGCAATACAGATGATAGACACAAGTGTCGGGGTTTCATTGTGTGTTAGATAGTCCGTGATTGCTTGTTGGATCTGCGCTACCACCTCCGGATATTGCAGCATAGTGTCAAGAAAACGACAGTGTCCTGCGGGCCGCTCCGCCGGGGGGAAGGACAATAAGAGTGTCACCGCAGCATGATTGAGAGTGCCGCCGTAAGGATATTTGTCTCTGTGGTAATAGCATGTATGTCCTTCATGCCCAGAAAGTAGTCTAACCTGGCGTATGTCTTATATGCGTTGGAGAAAAAGGAATATTCACATGCGTGACCCTGGGAGACCCTGCACTGATCATCCAGCCCCATGTCCCTCAGCCATACATGTCCTCCCTCCGACAGAGCCCCCGCCTGCCCGTGCCTCTATGATGATCAAACTAGAGTGTTATCAAATACCAGGTTGAGGTCTCCTCCCAGTAATACCTTTCTTTCATCAGTCGACATTGCCTCTGCCAGTGCGGTGCGGAGAAATGCCTCTTGCCTGTTGTTTGGGGCGTAGATTGAGCCTACCACCAAGGACTGGCCCGGGGTTCCCAAGTGTGAAGTGGTAAGTGAGGAGTCTGCCTCTAAGTTCAGCCTCCCTCTGTCCCACCCACCTCTGGAACGAGCGTGCCACCAATATGGCTACCCATGCCGTCTTTGTAGAAGCTGAAGAGAAGAATTGGTGGGGGGAAGCACGAGACCTAAGGCGGTAGCAGTCCCTGGCGAGCAAGTTGGTCTCCTGGAGGAGGCATATATCTGCTCTTGAGTTTTCCAAATATGATAACACTGCCCTGTATTTTATCAGATCGTTGAGCCTCCTCACATTGAGGCTAAGGATTCTAAGTGGGGTGGTCTGCATAGAGGTATTGAAGAAGGTATGGGCTATGTGGTGTTGCTACCGGTTGAGCCTAGGAAATCCTCCAGCCACTGCAATTGTGGAAGTGAGTGTGGGCCCCAACAATAATCCAAGAAAAAGAGAAAAAAGGAGATCACTTGGAAAGTGGAACAACAACTTACTTTCAGTCCCGCAGCCACACATGACTGCAAGTTTAGCCATATAGGGTCTGGCATGTGGCCAACTTTTCCCGTCCCCCCGCCCACCACCCAGCCCTCCTGCTTATAAATAATGCTACAAAGTGCCCAGTCTACTTAGGCGTCGTCCGTTTTGGCCACCACCACTGGGATCGCCTCCAATGTTGCCTGTTGTCTCTTCGCTATCTCCGCTGGGTCGAGTCACCTCGACCTCTGTCGTGCTCCCTGTCTCCATCAGCATGGTCGTCGCTCTCTCAATTGGGGAAGGGAGGGGCCCGATAAACGTGCCTCTGGGGCGGGTCCAGCCCCACTACTCGGCATGCCTCCTTTAGGGATCTTAATTGGTGGAATTTCCCTTCCCAGCAGAAGATGAGGCGGAAAGGATGACCCCATGAGTAAGATATCTCTTGATGATGTAGGTGCGTGGTGACAGGGCAGAACTCCCTCTGTTTCTGCAGTGTGAGGGCGGCTAGATATTGGTAGAGGGTCGGGGTCTCGTCCCTTAAAGCGATGGTGTGCATTTCTTGGGCTTTGCGCAAGATTTCTTCTTTGCCCTGAAAATCTTGCACACAGACTAGGATATCCGCTGGGGGTGCTGTGTTTGATCGGGGCAGTCCAGTCCGGTGTGCCCGATTGATCCTTATTTCGGTGTCCGAGGGCTTGCCGAGGATGTGTCAGCAGAGATTCCTGACGTGTTTGAAAATGTCCTCTCCTTCTGCCTTTGTAGCTATGCCTCGAATGCGGACATAGTTCCGGCGGGACCTGTTCTCAAGGTCTTCCAGGTGTGCCTGCAGGTCTATATGTTGCTCATGGAGATGGGTGACCTCATGCTGGAGAGATTTGACTTCCTCTTCCCGGCCATCTCCGTTGTCTTTCAGAGCTGCGATGCAGTCCCCCAGCGCGATTACATCTCGTCTGACTTCCTTGATGTCCTGTGAGAGCTCTCTTTTGACCGTCTGGAGGTCCTCTCAAAAGAACTTGAACAACGGTTCCAGGAAGGAGTGCATCACTGGCTCCTCCACCATGTGCTCAGCCTGGCTCCGAATGGGGTCCGATGAGGAAGGCAGGTCACCGGGCAGACCCCCAATGGGGCAGGTAAGTATTTCTTTGAGGGTGCGGTCTTTCTTGTTGGAATTAGATGCAATCCCTGGTTGCAGTCTTTTCGGGCCCCTCATGCCATGTATCCGTCTACCCTCTGATCTCCAGTGCCTTCAACCCAAGTCCTCGTGAGAAGATGCAGCCGGCTATAGCACGTTGGGCCCTCCCTGATTTGCACTCCACCAGGGGTGCCCATCCCATGGACCAGTGTCTGCTCTCGGCAAGAAGGGGGCCCCCACTCTCCTTCCTGCACCCCCTGCAGTGGAGGAACCGTTCTGCCGTTCAGGTTCCAGGTGTGGTCACTGCGTTGCCAGGTTTTCGCTGGTGGCCCTGTCTCCTGGGCCCCAGGTGGGACCGGGAGCCACCTCAAGGCTATCAGCAGGGGCAGGCATGGCAGCACCCCAGCGGGAAGCTTTGCAATAGTTGCAGCCCCGCACCCCCCTAAGCGGGCAAGTGTGCTCCTTCTCCGAGTGCCGAGCAGGGGCCCCTGCCATCTCAATGCATCGTTGTTGTATTGGGTAGCCCAGGACCTGGCTCACTAGGGCTGGGAACCTTCCATATACAGCTCCGGAGGGGGTGACAAGGCCCCAAGTATGCTCCCTCCACAAGACCAGGGGGTCACCACCTCGCTCCTCTTGGTGAGCCTGTCTGCAGTTAGTCAATCTGATGACCACCCTGCTGCTCAATTCATGTGGGGGACTCCTCTCTCCATGCTCCCCATTGCGGCCGCCACCTCGCTCCTCCTGGCGGGCCTGGCTCCAGCACTGCTGCCCGGTGCCCGACCAGCTGCTCGATGTGCGGTGGGGACACTTCTCCCTGTGGTCTCGGTCGCGGCCGGGAACACCCGCCGTCTGGGACCCCGGCAGGTAGGCCCCAGCTCTCCCATCAGCAGGGATAGGGAAGGGAAGGGCCCAGCCCCTCACCTCAACAGGGCGCCGGTCAGCTCCTGGGGAATACTAGTCTGGCCCTCAGGGCACAGCACGCCTGATCTGGTCCGCTGTCGCTGCACTCAAGCTCAGTCCTCACTCTGTCGACGTGAGCCCAGGCTTGGCCTGGCGTCCACCGGCTCCCAGCAGGCCTCTCCATTGCCTGGGTGCCGGCTAACTGATCGCCGCAAACCTCGCCTTGGGTTCCACTGGGGTCGCCAACCCTGCCCATGGGCGTACTCACTGGCCAACGATCCACAAGCCGCCCTGCCTCTGGAAAACAGGCGGCCAAGCGCCGCCCAACGTGCCGTGGGACACACTCATTTTTTAGGCCTCACACCTTAGGCATAGCGGCCGGGGCCCCCTCCGCAAATTCTAGGGGTCTCAGGTATCTTGATGGAGGCTGTTGCCGGGGGCTATTCCGCTGGATGGGTCAGAAATGTAGTTTTGGGCCGACGGCGGGCAGGAGAGACGGGAAGGAGTGTCCTACCTCGCCGCCATGTTGGCCAGGCCCCCCTTTGTGCTCTTTAAATGATTTACACTTGTTTCTTTGGGTAAGTCTTGATGCTTAGAGCGTTGCTGCTTAGAGCCACATCTACCCAGGAGTCAACTGAAGGTTTGACAAACTAAAGCTAAGGTCCTAAAGGGGTTGGTAAGTGTATTACACGCTGAATTTGTACAACCACACCATATAATACACCCGATTTCCTCACATTGGTGTCTAGCGGTGGGATCCAGAACTTGTGTTTAACACTACTATACAGTTGTTGAAGTAGAGATATAAGAATCCGCCTAAGGTGTCGGAAAGCAAGATGGCGACCACGTAGGTTCACCGCAGCTGAGCTCCAGCCTCGGGCTCCCTCTACCCCTCCTGCCTGCTTACCGTACCACCGTATCAGAGCACTAGGCGCCTTCCAGCTTGGCTTTTCCGCCCGAACTGGCCCTGCGCCAGTTGCGACACCCGGTGCGGCATGGTCACTGAGCTGGGAGCCCCCTGCACTGCTGATACCTCGAGGGGGTGTGTAGGTGTGCTGACGGCGCTCCTGGAATGGCTGACTCGGTCATGCTACAGCGCACTGAGTAGGAGGGCGGGCCTCGCCAGAAGAGTCTCTGGGTCAGCCTTGGACTCTTCCTTTCCCTTTGGACTAGATTCTGCCTTGTTACGTGTGCTGTGCATCATGGCCCCCAAGGCTGCCAAGCATCTTCAAGAGAAGGGAGACATGCTGTCTTCTTCAGAACGGTTTGCTGCACTGGCACCGGGGTCAAGACAGGAGTCTCCCATAGACCATGCCGGGGAGAGTGCAGGGAAGCCGATTGACACTCGCACCACAAAAAATCAGCTGGAGAGTACGGGTGCAGGGAGAAGGAGGAACCTGCCAGATCTCGCTCTCTCAATTGGGGTGGGAAGGGGCCAAATAAACGTGCCCCTGGGGCGGGTCCAGCCCCACTACACGCCATGCCTCCTTTAGGGATCTTAATTGGTGGAATTTGGGATCTTTCCCTTCCCAGCAGAAGATGAGGCGCAAAGGATGACCCCATGAGTAAGATATCTCTTGATGATGTAGGTGCGTGGTGACAGGGCAGAACTCCCTCTGTTTCTGCAGTGTGAGGGCGGCTAGATCTTGGTAGAGGGTCGGGGTCCGGTCCCTTAAAGCGATGGGGTGCATTTCTTGGGCTTTGCTCAAGATTTCTTCTTTGCCCTGAAAATCTTGCACACAGACTAGGATGTCCGCTGGGGGTGCTGTGTTTAAACGGGGCAGTCCAGTCCGGTGTGCCCGATTGATCCTTATTTCGGTGTCTGAGGGCTTGCCGAGGATGTGGCAGAAGAGGTTCCTGACGTATTTGAAAATGTCCTCTCCTTCTGCCTTTGTAGCTATGCCTCGAATGCGGACATTGTTCCGGCGGGACCTGTTCTCAAGGTCTTCCAGGTGTGCCTGCAGGTCTATATGTTGCTCATGGAGATGGGTGACCTCATGCTGGAGAGATTTGACTTCCTCTTCCCGGCCATCTCCGTTGTCTTTCAGAGCTGCGATGCAGTCCCCCAGCGTGATTACATCTCGTCTGACTTCCTTGATGTCCTGTGAGAGCTCTCTATTGACCGTCTGGAGGTCCTCTCATAAGAACGTGAACAGCGGTTCCAGGAAGGAGTGCATCGCTGGCTCCTCCACCATGTGCTCAGCCTAGCTCCGAATGGGGTCCGATGAGGAAGGCAGGTTGTCGGGCAGACCCCCAATGGGGCAGGTAAGTATTTCTTTGAGGGTGCGGTCTTTCTTGTTGAAATTAGATGCCATCCCTGGTTGCAGTCTTTTCGGGCCCCTCATGCCGTGTATCCGTCTACCCTCTGATCTCCAGTACCTTCAACCCGAGTCCTCGTGAGAAGATGCAGCCGGCTATCCCACGTTGGGCCCTCCCTGATTTGCACTCCACCAGAGGTGCCCATCCCGTGGACCAGTGTCTGCTCTCGCCAAGAAGGGGGCCCCCACTCTCCTTCCTGCACCCCCTGCAGTGGAGGAGCCGTTCTGCCGTTCAGGTTCCAGGTGTGGTCACTTCGTTGCCAGGTCTTCTCTGGTGGCCCTGTCTCCTGGGCCCCAGCTGGGACCAGGAGCCACCTCAAGGCTATCAGCAGGGGCAGGCATGGCAGCCCCCCCGGGGGAAGCTTTACGATAGGGGCAGCTCCGCCCCCCCTAAGCGGGCAAGTGTGTTCCTTCTCCGAGTGCCGAGCAGGGGCCCCTGCCGTCTCAATGCATCGTTGTTGTATTGGGTAGCCCAGGACCTGGCTCACTAAGGCTGGGAACATTCCATGTACGGCTCCGGAGGGGGTGACAAGGCCCCAAGGATGCTCCCTCTGCAAGACCAGGGGGTCACCACCTCGCTCCTCTTGGTAAACCTGTCTGCAGTTAGTCAATCCGATGACCGCCCTGCTGCTCAATTCATGTGGGGGACTCCTCTGTCCATGCTCCCCATTGCGGCCGCCACCTCGCTCCTCCTGGCAGGCCCGGCGCCAGCACTGCAGCCCGGTGCCTGACCAGCTGCTCGATGTGCGGTGGGGACAATTCTCCCTGTGGTCTCGGTCGCGGCCGGGAACACCCGCCGTCTGGGACCCCGGCAGGTAGGCCCCAGGTCTCCCAGCAGCAGGGATAGGGAAGGGAAGGGCTCAGCCCCTCACCTCAACAGGGCGCCGGTCAGCTCCTGGGGAACACTATTCTGGCCCTCAGGGCACAGCGCGCCAGATCTGGTCCGCTGTCGCCGCGCTCAAGCTCAGTCCTCACTCCGTCGACGTGAGCCCAGGCTTGGCCTGGCGTCCACAGGCTCCCAGCAGGCCTCTCCATTGCCTGGGTGCCGGCTGACCGATCGCCGCGAACCTCGCCTCGGGCTCCACCCGGGTCGCCAACCCTGCCCACGGGCGTACTCACTGGCCAATGACCCACAGGCCGCCCTGCCTCTGGGAAACAGGTGGCCAAGCGCTGCCCAACGCGCCGCAGGGCCTGCTCATTTTTTAGGCCTCACAGCTTAGGCACAGCAGCCGGGGCCCCCTCCGCAAACTCCAGGGGTCTCAGGTATCTTAACGGAGGCTGTTGCCGGGGGCTTTTCCGCTAGATGGGTCAGAAATGTAGTTTTGGGCCAACGGCGGGCAGGAGAGACGGGAAGGAGCGTCCTACCTCACCGCCATCTTGGCCAGGCCCCCCTTGGTGCTCTTTAAATGATTTACACTTGTTCCTTTGTGTAAGCCTTGCTTCTTTGAGCCCTGCGGACTGGCCCTGCGACACCTGGTGCGGCATGATCACTGAGCTGGGAGCCCCCTGCACTGCTGATACCTGAAAGGGGTGTGTAGGTGTGCTGACGGCGCTCCTGGAATGGCTGACTCGGTCATGCTACAGCGCTCTGAGTAGGAGGGTGGGCCTCGCCAGAAGAGTCTCCGGGTCAGCCTTAGACTCTTCCTTTCCCTTTGGACTAGATTCTGCCTTGTTACGTGTGCTGTGCATCATGGCCCCCAAGGCTGCCAAGCATCTTCAAGAGAAGGGAGATGCGCTGTCTTCTTCAGAAAGGGTTGCTGCACTGGCACCGGGGTCAAGACAGGAGTCTCCCCTAGACCACGCCGGGGAGAGTGCAGGTAAGCCGATTGACACTCGCACCACAAAAAATCAGCTGGAGAGTACGGGAGCAGGGAGAACGAGGAACCTGCCAGATCGCTCTCAGGTTTTGGCCAAAAAACCTGGGGCGCTTCTGGCTCCCAGGGAGGGGGTGTCTGGCCTCAGCAAAGATACCCCTTTTCCACCTCAGCCAGCAATCACTGAATTCATCAGGATTAAGGACGCAGTGGGGGATCGACCCCCCCCAGGAAATTGCTACGGTGCTGGTAGTTGATATGACGGGCCTGAGCGTTGTCCTGGTAGCTGATGACCTGTCATGGGGGCCTTTGGTGCTACTGGAAGGGACTGAAGTGGCAGATGATGGGGGATCTTCTTCATGGGAATCAGGGCGGCCTTCATACATGGAGAGATGTCTAGCAGCCCCAGAAAGACTATTCAGGGGACCCCAGGCAAAGAGTGCCGGGCTATGTATGCTCCTCGATCTGTTACTCCTGGAGGAGCCGGGTGCGGTCCCGATCACAATACAGAGTAAACTGGTTTGGCGTTGGAGGACCTCACATCTGATGGAGCTGATACATTTTTCTCACTCACAGATGGCTGTGGCTCAGAAGACTCCAATTCTTGTGTCAGTGAGCCCAGGGGCAGTTCTTCAACTTCGGGCTCCAGCACATTCGAAGCACCTGAGTCAGCCCTTATACGCCAAAAGCACCGGAGGAGCTTCAAGGGCAACACAGACTCCTGAAAGAGCAGGGAGAAACATACCATTGGTAGCGGGCTGAAATGGGACTATTCCCATACAAAAATAGTTGGGATGCCATAGACAGCACCCGCTCTGATCGAGACGGCTCTTTCAGCATCACAAGCTGTGGGGGTAGCGGCCTTAAATCCCGCTCTGGGCTTGATCTAGGAGTCGATTAAAGAGCACCGCGCTGAGACTCGTGAGGATGGTAAAAAGGCCAGGCAGGCTACAAAAAAGCTGGAAGGTGCAGTCCGGAAGGCCGGGAAGGCTTGTTCTGAGATTGGTGAGCGGCTTAACTGCATAGAGGAAAGGACCACTGCTGTGGAGACCGAGTTGGCAACTGTGATAGAGCAGGCTAAGTCACCCGATGCCCAACTGACTGATGTCCTGTGGAAGCTAGAGGACTTGGAAAACCGCCAGAGAAGGAATAATCTCCGCTTTCTCAGGATTGAGGAAGTTTCAAAAGGGGACAACATTCGATCTTTTATGCTGGCCCTTCCCAGGGATGCCTTTCCCAAACTTTCAGGATGGAACTGAGAGTTAGAAGTCCAAAGTTTCCACACTACAAGTCTACCCAGGCCAGTAGAGATCAAAGACAACCAATGGCTATTCTAGTTTTTTTGGGCAATTTCATGCTCCGTCAAGCCATTTTTTAGAAGGCCCGCCTTGCAAGATGGAAATACAGAGAATCCTCTTTTTTCATAAGCCCTGATTTCTGCCATATAACGGTATAGCATAGGTGGAGCCTACGGCAGGTGACCAAGCCTTATCAAGATGCTGGCTTTGAAGCCTTTTTGCTGGCACCAGCCAGATTGAAAACAATCGTTAGAGGAACTATAAAATTCTTCACCTCCGAAATACAATCCAGACACTATCTTTGTCAGGCATTGACAGATAGAATTAATGTGTGGCTTATTGGGGTTCTTCCTATGAAGCACTGAGCTACGCTTAGCAAAGGGGGTCTCTCTTTTGTATTGTTTGGTAATGTGTATTATGGGGGCACTTGTACTGGAGTAGGGGGTGTTTTGTGGAGATGGGTGGTCAGCGGCTCTCCTGTTTCTTCCATTTTTTTTCCTTCCTCTTATGTTTTTTTTTTTACGTTACCACACTGGCGTCTGTAGAGGGGGGGAGCTCGCAGTGTCCGACACCAGTCTCCATCACACAGACCCGCGTGGTCTGGCTGCTTTCAGTGGTGGGGGGGTGAGGAGAGGAGGACACATGATGGGGGAGGGGCTTTCGTGGAGGGTGGGTGGGGAGAAGGATGCCGGTCGATTTGGCACTTAAATTGCAGCACGGTTTTCTAAGTTTGATAGTTTATTCCGCAGTACAAAAGGATAGGTTGTGGAGTGACCGTAAAAGCGGCCAGAGGAATATTTCTTCGAGCTATGATAAGCAGGTTTTTATGAGATTAGGCCTAGTCGAGCGTGGCCTTTGCTTGGGACCCGTTAATCCTTGGTGGGCAATGCTGTTGGTCAGAACAATATCTGTGGTGGATGGATAAGCTCCGTATTGCTACTATTAACATATGCGGGCTAAACAATAGATCTAAAAGAAGACGGGTTCAATAAGACCTCAAATTCTTAAGAGCAGATGTGTATTGCCTACAGGAGACCCACATTGCCCAGAGCGTTAGTGCTTTATTGAACTCTTTAGGGCTGAAGGTAGCATGCCACACAACTCAGGATATCAGGACTAAGGGGGTTGCTATCCTAGCCAAAGGAAATACTGTCACACCTGGTCGAAAGGCGGCAGACAAGCACGGCAGATGGGCAATAATGGAGTGTAAAGCTGGCAATGGAACACTGGGCTCAATTTATGCCCCAGTATTAGACGGCCTTGGCCTACTTAATTCTTTAGTAATTAAACTGCGTTCTTGGCCTGCTCCATATATAGTGTTTGGGGACCTAAATCTAAATGGGTCTAGAGGGGGTCCTGGAGACAGTAAAGGTTGCTGTGCTGGGCGCAAACCGCAAACATCCAGATCTTTTAAGAACGTTTTGAGGGATATTGGCTGAATCGATGTCTGGCCCAGTCTGAAAGCTCCCACGCCTGGATATACTTATTATTCAGCCCCGCATGGCAACCTTGCCAGGCTGGATTATTTTTTGGTTTCACCGGTTTTGGTTAAGGGGGCTCAGGTTGAACTCTTCCCTCGAGTAATGTCTGATCACAACCCAATTGTATTTGAACTCCCTCTTGATGGACTAAGAAGTGTGCCAGTAAAATGCACTTTTGAGAGGGCTCTTCTATCGGACCTAGAATATGTAAATCATATGAAGGGCTGGATCCCGGGATATTTATTATTAATAAAGGTAGTTCCTCTCCTGGAATGGGCTGGGATGCCTTTAAGGCCGTTGGAAGAGGGGAAACCCTGAGGTTTAGTATAGCTAAACAAAAGCGGGGCCAGGGACAGATTAAAGAACTTTATCCAAAACTCAGTTTCTGGAAGCAGAATTGATCAGCGCTGTGGCGATGGGGAGCGATCTGATCCCAGTGCTGAATTTGATAGCTATAACCAAGGCACGCCTGAATGAATCTACCGCTGAGAAAATCACTGGGAAATTCGTGGCCAAAAATCAGGAATGCTATGAATATAGCTAAAGCGCGGGGCGTCTCCTCGCAGTTAGGGGAAGGCAACAGCAGGCCACGGGGCATATCAACCAGATAAGAAACATGCAAGGCAGCGTGGTAACAGATCCCGCTGAAGTCAGAGAGGCATTTAGGGAATTCTACTCTGATCTTTATAAAGCCTCCCCCACAGGGTGTCTTTGGGGCTTAGAGGCACATGTAGATTTAGGGCCCCCGGCAAAATTACTCAGGAGGAGAGATCCCTATTAGGGGCAGATATTTCATCAGAGAAGTTCCAGGTGGAACTTCAGGCTCTCCTGTCTGGAAAGGCTGCAGGAACAGACTCTATCCCTCTGGAGTTCTACTAGGTTTTTTATGGAGAAATTCATCAGGAGATGGGGCTGTTTAAGGAAGTTAGAGATGGGGCACTCCCCCCAGGTTCCTGGGGTACTGCTAATGTAGTTATTTTTTTAAAAAAAGGTAAGGACCCTACAGCTCTTATAGGCCAATTACAATACTAAATTGTGATGTTAAGTTTTACTCTAAAATGTTTGCAATTCGGCAAGGCAGTGTAATACAGCGACTCGTATCGACCCGGCAGCATGGGTTTATCCTGGGGAGAGGGACCGTGGATCACGTGCGGCGCGTAATTTAATTGTTTGATGCCACCGAGGTCCTTGCAAAACCCATGGGGGTCGCCCTGCTCGACGCTGAGAAGACTTTTGACAGGGTATCGTGGGATTACCTCTGGCTGGTTATGGAGGCTAATGGCCTAGGGGGACCCTTTATTAACGCAATCCGGGCTATGTATTTCAATCCTATTGCTCGATTACAAATAATGGGAGGCGAGTCAGAGCCTTTTTCGACGGAGAGGAGAACAAGGCAGGGCTGCCCCTCCTCCCCTCTGCTATTTGCATTATACAATGTTCCCCTTCTCAGGAGGTTGGAGGCCTCTCTGGACATCCTTCCCGTCAATCTGCAGGGCTGGGATACTAAAATTCCGGGCTATGCCGTTGACGTGGCAATAATCACCAGTGACCCAGACAGGGCTCTCGGCTCTGTGGAAAGGATAGTGGAAGAATTTGGGAATCTGTCAGGGTTTTTGTTAAATAGAGCCAAAAAACCCAGGTATTGATAGATAAACATACATCCGCCTCAGATAGCAGGATTTTTGATGAAGCTACTTATCTGGGAGTCAGTATTTCAGCAAGAGTGGATTGTATAGTTGACTTAAATTTAATCCCTATTATGGAAAAACTAAGAAGGATTTCAATCATTGGGATAGTCTGAAACTTTCAATAATGGGGAGATGCAATCTTGTAAAAATGTTGTTTTTGCCAAAGTTATTGTATGTATTTCGCACTGTTCCTCTGGAGGTTCATAATGACTGTTTTAAATTAATTGAAAGATTGGTTGCTAGATTAATTTGGGCATACGGGAAGACTAGGAGGGCTAATGCATTCTTTTGCCTACCTATAGGGGTGGATGGGGGCTCCCCAATTTCAAGTTATACTTCCTAGCTGCAGTATGCAATATTACAGCCCTTTATTAAACAATAAGGCAACTGAGGGAGATATGTCAGGGTATGTGCCCTCAATTTATGAGCTGCTGATTGGGGCAGCCGCCATGGGCTGTCTGTTGAAGATTTTTGAGTCAAGCTACTTTAAAAAAACTCGATTTAAAACTCTGATCACTGCATTTCGAAACTGGGCCGGTGTCCAGAAAAAATTAGGGGTGGGCAGATATAGCAGGTATACTCCCCTGCTTAGGAACGATCAACTCTCCATGATATTTCAAGACAACTGCTTAGCTGGATGGGAACAAGGGAGCTTTGGCAGGATTGGGTATCTACTCGCTGGGGATCATATTGCGTCATTTGAGGTGGTCAGTGGCAGATTTAATATTGGGTCTCAGGATTTTTTATAATATTTACAGTTGAGGGATTTTTTTTGGAGGAAGGCTGGGGGTGCGGCTGGTTTTGCGCATATTCCCTTGATGGAAATGCTAACAAAAGGTACTGGCCCCTCAATCTCTCATTTATATGGCTGCCTGTTGGAGGGGGTCCCAGATGATCTGGATAAGCACAATGAGAAGTGGCAGGCGAGGCTCGATTTGTCAGACTCTGGCTTCTTGAAATCACTCGAGCTGGGCGGGCCAATTCTGTGCTCATCCAATCTGCAATCACAACATTATAAAACAATTTTCGATTTGTACATAACACCAGCAAAAATTGCTAAACGGGGCGGGGATGTGGGGATCTACTGCTCTAGATGCCGTGCATCCAATGCGGATCTGGTTCACATGTTCTCCACATGCCCTAGCCTAAAATCACTCGGCTTGGAAATTGTAGGCTTTTTAGGCGAAATCATTAAAGTAAATATGTCCCTGTCACCTCAGCTTATGTTGCTGGGGGTGGATGAATCAAATAGAGGGGTCAGGGAAGATCTAATCTTTATAGCTGTGTCTGTTTTTAGGCTTTGTGTAGCCTCGGCCTGGCTTGATCCTCTACTCCCGACCTTTCAGCAATGGAAGGGACGCTTCCTACATCGCTACAATTTAGAAATAGCACTTTATGAACGAAAAGGCAAGAGGGCAAGAATAAAAGGGAGGAGGATCTGGGGGCTGCTTTAGACCTGGCCTCTCTGTTTAAATAATAGCTGCTGGGTTTTAGGCACAGGTAGCATTGGGTCAGTGCCCGGAATGAAATTTTAAATCTGCACTGATCTCCTGTTGATTCCTATTTATGGTTAATTTAATGAATTTGTCATTGTGTAATGTATTCATGTAAACCTTGCTGCTGTAATTTCATTTCATCAATAATAAAATTTCAATTAAAAAAAAATTAAGAGAATCCGCCCAAGGCGGCACCCAAAAAGAAGTCCTTGTGTTTCCCAAGCAGTTGTTGAGCTCTACAGTCTGCAGAGACATTGTTTTGAAGGGGTTGCTGAACTTCTAAAGGAGTTTTAAAAGTTGTGACAAAGTTTCCAAAAGTTTCAAACGTTTGAAAGAGTTAAACATTTTGTTCAAATGTTCCTGGAAATCACTGTGAGCAAGAAGAACGTGGAGCTTGATATGGTCAAGCTGTCCACCTTCAAAAGGAAGGATCTCATGGAGTTGTGTAAGGACAGAAGAATCACTGTGGGAAACAAGGCAAAGAGATGATTTGGTGAAGGCCCTCAAGGCCTGGGAGGAAGTCCACAGAGCCCCACCAGCACTGGAAAAGGAAATACCCCGAAGTAGTGAGGAAGTAGAGAGTGAGAAGGAGGAGGAGGATGACCTCCACCCCAACACCAGGCCAAGAGTGCACTCTACAGCCAGTAGAGTGAGGAGCTCACACAGCAGCAGGAGATCCCTTCATGAAGAAGTGGCAGCCCTGGAGATGGAGGAGAGAGCCCTGGAAGAAACGTAGCTGGCCCTTGAAGGAAGAAGAGCCAAGCTGGGCATAAGGTCCGAAGGGAATGGAGGCAGCAAATGAGATACTGAAGTATCTGACAGGGGTGCCCAAGTCAGATTGCCCAAAGAGGATGTTCCTAGTTACGTCTAGGGGATGACATAGACAAGTGGCTGGACTCATGTGAGAAAGCTAAAGATGAGGAAAGTGGGCACACAACACTGGGGAACACTACTATGGGAGTTAGTAAAAGTATTTGGTAGGCATAGACTGCTTACACTCGATGATGAGATAGCAGAATCCTACCCCCACACATGAAGGTAGCACTTTTAGAGTTGTTTGGTCTCACACCTGAGGAGTACAGACACAAGATTAGGACATCACACAAGGGGGCAACACAAACATAGGTGGACTTTGTAGCTGCATCAGTAAAGGCACTGGATGGTTGTTTAAAATATAACCAGGTTAGTACCTATGAAGGGCTCTATAATTTGCTGGTGAAGGAGCACATCCCTACAAATTGCCCCTCAGAAAAGTTACACCAACGTCTAGTAGGCTCAGAGCTAACTGGCCCAAGAGAGCTGATGAGTGGGTTAGGACAAGAGTGCCCAAGAAGACCCAGGGGGGTGATCCCAAGAACGGGGGTTAGGCCCACAGAAGGGAAAGAAAAGAGGTAGTAAACCTACCAAAGAAGTTCCCTCAGAACCCCAGAACCCTATGGTTCCCTCAGAACCCCAGAACCCTAAGGAGGGAGTCAAGACCCAGCCCACCTCTAGCAAGCAGAGTAATGGGAACCCAGAGCTAAAGAAACTCTTAGACAAAACGTTGAGTTTTGACTGCCAGCTCCCAGGACACCACCGAGGGGATGCAGCATGCCCCAAGCAGAAGGTTAGCACTGCGGTGGCTAGTGTAGACTTTGAAGAGGATACCTCGGATGAGGATGTGCTAGACCTTGCCGGTCCCCCTGACTGGCTCCCTACTGGAGTTGGTCGCTTAAAGTGACTCTAAGTGACCGCATTCTAACTAGCCAAACATTTTAGTGAAAACGTTTCTAAGTGTCAAATTTGCTGAATTTGCCAATTCTTGTTCGTGGTTGAGTGAAATGATACAATTTACCGTACCTTGTAAATTACATATCTCCGGAAACCTCTGGTGGATCTTTTTTTTTGTGGTGTTTAAAAATACATAAAAACACAGTATATTTTTGTAAATTGGTGTCTAAGATACTTTCACCATCAATAGCTCTCTCCAGAAGCCACTAGGAGGTAAACCCATTTATACTGCCCTCTTCCCCTACTGTAGGACACTATGCATCAACGTGAACCCCCAGTTTTCTTCTCCCTCCACTCCAGGTTCGAGTTTGACTCCACTATATACAAAAAGAGACAGTTTCTGAACACCGCCCCAAGACTTGAGCGCAGTTCAGCAGCTGAGCAGAATGGTGCAGAGACACCTTTCTCACCTCCAGCCTTTGAGGGTTTACACACTTATTCTACATCGCTATGAAGGAAAAGTCTCTCCCCTTAATACCCCAGGTCTATTTTTATTTTTAGAGACCTACCTGAACAACTACTCTTCAAGCACATCATACATCTTACCTACCAACATCTGGGAGGTAAGTTGACAGGCACACTCCACTCTCTTCAGACCTCAAGCATTTTCTATGACCTACAGAGACCCACCCTCAGACTACGGCAGAGATACAAGTACGTTCACCTGAGGTACCTTCAAGTTTACCTATATCCACATTAAGTATGACAACACGCTGCTATGCACGAGACTTAGGCCCGGCGCCCTACCCTGCTGATTGCTCTTACTCCTTTACTGCCTCCTACAACCTGAAAGATCTCACTGACAGCTGCCGGCCCTGTGAACAGGGGCAGCACTGAGGATGGGACCGGGCACAGCCTGATGCACATGCATTCAAAATATTTTCGAAGAGGTTGGCACCTGTGTACCCATCTAGAGCATAGTTACTTAGGCTGAGGCGAAGCTGTTCCAAATAACAATGGCCGACTAGGTCACTGCAATATCTCAATATGAAGAAAACAAAGAATCAATAAAAACAGGTCTAAGAAAAAGAGCAGCAGGATTTTGAGGGTGCTGATATGAAATATCAACTAAGAGACAGTGATGTCAGAACCCGCATATTCACTCACTCAGCCACCTATACGTTCCTCTCAGTAAGTTAAGCACCTGTCCAGACATCTGTCTGTAACCTGCATTTCACTCAAATCTAAACCGTTGAACGATGAAAGCTTGTACAACTCTGCAATGCTGGATCTCTTCTTAGGAAATGGAAGATTATACTTATTGCCTCCGGTGAGAGAGGGAAGCTTGCTTTGCTATTGCCGTGCTGCCCTATTCTGTGAGGAACAAAAGCTTGCACGGTGTTGCATGATTTGTACCTGCTTTTGCTGATGCTATCTTAGCTGTTCCTGCCACCTGATGAAGGGATGCTTGCACTGTTTCTGCCCCAGTGGTAGCTGTTCCTTGCAGAGGTGTGTTTTCGCTGCTGTTGCCTGATTTGTACCTGCTTGTGCTGATGCTATCCTAGCCATTCGTGTCGCCTGATGGAGGGATGCGTGCGCTGTTTCTGCCCCAGTGGTAGCTGTTCTTTGCAGAGGTGTTTTCGCTGCTGTTGCCTGATTTGTACCTGCTTGTGCTGATGCTATCCGAGCCATTCCTGTCGCCTGATGGAGGGATGCTTGCGCTGTTTCTGCCCGGTGGCAACTGTTCCTTGAAGAGGTGTGTTTTTGCTGCTGTTGCCTGATTTGTACCTGCTTGTGCCGACGCTATCCTGGCTGTTCCTGTTGCCTGAAGGAGGGATGCTTGCACTGTTTCCGCTCCAGTGGTAGCTGTTCTTTGAAGAGGTGTGTTTTTGCTGCTGTTGCCTGGTTTATACCTGCTTGTGCTGATGCTATCCGAGCTGTTCCTGTCGCCTGATGGAGGGATGCTTGCAGTGTTTCTGCCGCAGTGGTAGCTGTTCTTTGCAGAGCTGTTTTTGCTGCTGTTGCCTGGTTTGTACCTGCTTGTGCTGACTCTATCCTAGCTGTCCCTGTCGCCTGATGGAGGGATGCTTGCACTGTTTCTGACTCAGTGGTAGCTGTTCTTAGAAGAGGTGTTCTTGCTGCTGTTGCCTGATTTGTACCTGCTTGTGCTGACGCTATACTAGCTCTTCCTGTTGCCTGAAGGAGGGACGCCTGCACTGTTTCTGCCCCAGTGGTGGCTGTTCTTTGAAGAGGTGTTTTCACTGCTGTTGTCTGATTTATACCTGCTTGTGCTGACGCTATTAGATGTTCCTGTCCCCTAATGGAGCGATGCTTGCACTGTTTCTATTGTATGGGTAGCTGTTCTTTGCAAAGGTGTTTTTGCTGCTGTTGTCTGATTTGTACCTGCTTGTGCTGACGCTATCCTAGCTCTTCCTGTCCCCTCATGGAGCGATGCTTGCACTGTTTATGCCCCAGTGGTAGCTGTTCTTTGCAGAGGGGTTTTTTTGCTGCTGTGGCTTGATTTGTACCTGCTAAAGCTGATGCTATCCTTGCTGTTCCTGCCGCCTGATGAAGGGAAGCTTGCACTGTTTCTGCCCCAGTGGTAGCTGTTCCTTGCAGAGGTGTGTTTTCACTGCTGTTGTCTGATTTGTACCTGCTTTTGCTGATGCTATCCGAGCTGTTCCTGTCGCCTGATGGAGGGACGCTTGCAGTGTTTCTGCCACTGTGGTAGCTGTTCTTTGCAGAGGTGTTTTCGCTGCTGTTGCCTGATTTGTACCTGCTTGTGCTGACTCTATCCTAGCTGTTCCTGTCGCCTGAAGGAGGGATGCTTGCACTGTTTCTGCCTCGGTCGTAGCTGCTCCTAGAAGAGGTGTTTTTGCTTCCTGTTGCCTGATTTGTACCTGCTTGTGCTGATGCTGTCCGAGCTGTTCCAGTTGCCTGATGGAGCGATGCTTGCACTGTTTCTGCCCAGTGATAGCTGTTCTTTGAAGAGGTGTGCTTTCACTGCTGTTGTCTGATTTGTACCTGCTTGTGCTGACGCTATCTTAGCTGTTCCTGTCCCCTCTTGGAGCGATGCTTGCACTGTTTCTGCCCCAGTGGCAGCTGTTCTGTGCAAAGGTGTTTTGCTGCTGTTGTTTGATTTGTACCTGCTTGTGCTGATGCTATCCTAGCCGTTCCTGTCGCCTGAAGGAGGGATGCTTGCACTGTTTCTGCCCCAGTGGTAGCTGTTCTTAGAAGAGGTGTTTTTTGCTGCTGTTGCCTGATTTGTACCTGCTTATGCCAATGCTATACTAGCTGTTCCTGTTGCCTGAAGGAGGGACGGTTGCACTGTTTCTACCCCAGTGGTAGTTGATATTTGCAGAGGTGTGTTTTCACTGCTGTTGTCTGATTTGTACCTGCTTATGCCGATGCTATCCTAGCTGTTCCTGTAACCTGAAGGAGGGACGCTTGCACTGTTTCTGCACCAGTGGTGGCTGTTTTTTGCATTGGTGTTTTTTCGCTGCTGTGGCTTGATTTGTACCTGCTTGTGCTGATGCAAATCTAGCTGTTCCTGTCACTTGGTGGAGAGATGCTTGCACTGTTTCTGCCCCAGTGGTAGTTGTTCTTTGAAGATGTGTTTTTTCGCTGCTGTGGCTTGATTTGTACCTGCGTGTGCTGACGCTATCCTTGCCGTTCCCGTCGCCTGATGGAGGGACGCTTGCACTGTTTCTGCCTCGGTGGTAGCTGTTCTTTGAGGAGGTGTTCTTGCTGCTGTTGCCTGATTTGTACCTGCTTGTGCTGACTCTATCCTAGCTGTTCCTGTCGCCTGAAGGAGGGATGCTTGCACTGTTTCTGCCTCGGTCGTAGCTGCTCCTAGAAGAGGTGTTTTTGCTTCCTGTTGCCTGATTTGTACCTGCTTGTGCTGATGCTGTCCGAGCTGTTCCAGTTGCCTGATGGAGCGATGCTTGCACTGTTTCTACCCAGTGATAGCTGTTCTTTGAAGAGGTGTGCTTTCACTGCTGTTGTCTGATTTGTACCTGCTTGTGCTGACGCTATCTTAGCTGTTCCTGTCCCCTCTTGGAGCGATGCTTGCACTGTTTCTGCCCCAGTGGCAGCTGTTCTTTGCAAAGGTGTTTTGCTGCTGTTGTTTGATTTGTACCTGCTTGTGCTGATGCTATCCTAGCCGTTCCTGTCGCCTGAAGGAGGGATGCTTGCACTGTTTCTGCCCAGTGGTAGCTGTTCTTAGAAGAGGTGTTTTTTGCTGCTGTTGCCTGATTTGTACCTGCTTATGCCAATGCTATACTAGCTGTTCCTGTTGCCTGAAGGAGGGACGGTTGCACTGTTTCTACCCCAGTGGCAGTTGATATTTGCAGAGGTGTGTTTTCACTGCTGTTGTCTGATTTGTACCTGCTTATGCCGATGCTATCCTAGCTGTTCCTGTAACCTGAAGGAGGGACGCTTGCACTGTTTCTGCACCAGTGGTGGCTGTTTTTTGCATTGGTGTTTTTTCGCTGCTGTGGCTTGATTTGTACCTGCTTGTGCTGATGCAAATCTAGCTGTTCCTGTCACTTGGTGGAGAGATGCTTGCACTGTTTCTGCCCCAGTGGTAGTTGTTCTTTGAAGATGTGTTTTTTCGCTGCTGTGGCTTGATTTGTACCTGCGTGTGCTGACGCTATCCTTGCCGTTCCCGTCGCCTGATGGAGGGACGCTTGCACTGTTTCTGCCTCGGTGGTAGCTGTTCTTTGAGGAGGTGTTCTTGCTGCTGTTGCCTGATTTGTACCTGCTTGTGCTGACTCGATCCTAGCTGTCCCTGTCGCCTGATGGAGCGATGCTTGCACTGTTTCTGACTCAGTGGTAGCTGTTCTTATAAGAGGTGTTTTTGCTGCTGTTGCTTCATTTGTACCTGCTTATGCCAATGCTATACTAGCTGCTCCTGTTGCCTGAAGGAGGGACACTTGCACTGTTTCCGCCCCAGGTAGTTGTTCTTTGCAGAGGTGTGTTTTCACTGCGATTGCCAGATTTGTAGCTGCTTGTGCTGATGCTATTAGATGTTCCTGTCCACTCATGGAGCGATGCTTGCACTGTTTCTGCCCCAGTGGTAGCTGTTCTTTGCAGAGGTGTGTTTTTGCTGCTGTTGTCTGATTTGTACCTGCTTGTGCTGACGCTATCTGAGCTGTTCCTGTCCCCTCATGGAGCGATGCTTGCACTGTTTCTGCCCCAGTGGCAGCTGTTCTTTGCAAAGGTGTTTTAACTGCTGTTGCTTGATTGGTACCTGCTTGTGCTGATTGCAATCCTAGCTGTTCCTGTCACCTGAAGGAGGGATGCCTGCACTGTTTCTACCCAGTGATAGCTGTTCTTTGAAGAGGTGTGCTTTCACTGCTGTTGTCTGTTTTGTACCTGCTTGTGCTGACGCTATTAGATGTTCCTGTCCCCTAATGGAGCGATGCTTGCACTGTTTCTATTGTATGGGTAGCTGTTCTTTGCAAAGGTGTTTTCACTGCTGTTGTCTGTTTTGTACCTGCTTGTGCTGACGCTATTAGATGTTCCTGTCCCCTCATGGAGCGATGCTTGCACTGTTTCTGCCCCAGTGGTGGCTGTTCTTTGAAGAGGTGTTTTCACTGCTGTTGTCTGATTTATACCTGCTTGTGCTGACGCTATTAGATGTTCCTGTCCCCTAATGGAGCGATGCTTGCACTGTTTCTATTGTATGGGTAGCTGTTCTTTGCAAAGGTGTTTTCACTGCTGTTGTCTGTTTTGTACCTGCTTGTGCTGACGCTATTAGATGTTCCTGTCCCCTCATGGAGCGATGCTTGCACTGTTGCTGCCCCAGTGGTAGCTGTTCTTTGCAGAGGTGTGTTTTTGCTGCTGTTGTCTGATTTGTACCTGCTTGTGCTGACGCTATCCTAGCTGTTCCTGTCCCCTCATGGAGCGATGCTTGCACTGTTTCTGCCCCAGTGGTAGCTGTTCTTTGCAGAGGTGTTTTTTGGCTGCTGTGGCTTGATTTGTACCTGCTAAAGCTGATGCTATCCTTGCTGTTCCTGCCGCCTGATTAAGGGAAGCTTGCACTGTTTCTGCCCCAGTGGTAGCTGTTTCTTGCAGAGGTGTGTTTTCACTGCTGTTGTCTGATTTGTACCTGCTTTTGCTGATGCTATCCGAGCTGTTCCTGTCGCCTGATGGAGGGACGCTTGCAGTGTTTCTGCCACTGTGGTAGCTGTTCTTTGCAGAGGTGTTTTCGCTGCTGTTGCCTGATTTGTACCTGCTTGTGCTGACTCTATCCTAGCTGTTCCTGTCGCCTGAAGGAGGGATGCTTGCACTGTTTCTGCCTCGGTCGTAGCTGCTCCTAGAAGAGGTTTTTTTGCTTCCTGTTGCCTGATTTGTACCTGCTTGTGCTGATGCTGTCCGAGCTGTTCCAGTTGCCTGATGGAGCGATGCTTGCACTGTTTCTACCCAGTGATAGCTGTTCTTTGAAGAGGTGTGCTTTCACTGCTGTTGTCTGATTTGTACCTGCTTGTGCTGACGCTATCTTAGCTGTTCCTGTCCCCTCTTGGAGCGATGCTTGCACTGTTTCTGCCCCAGTGGCAGCTGTTCTTTGCAAAGGTGTTTTGCTGCTGTTGTTTGATTTGTACCTGCTTGTGCTGATGCTATCCTAGCCGTTCCTGTCGCCTGAAGGAGGGATGCTTGCACTGTTTCTGCCCCAGTGGTAGCTGTTCTTAGAAGAGGTGTTTTTTGCTGCTGTTGCCTGATTTGTACCTGCTTATGCCAATGCTATACTAGCTGTTCCTGTTGCCTGAAGGAGGGACGGTTGCACTGTTTCTACCCCAGTGGTAGTTGATATTTGCAGAGGTGTGTTTTCACTGCTGTTGTCTGATTTGTACCTGCTTATGCCGATGCTATCCTAGCTGTTCCTGTAACCTGAAGGAGGGACGCTTGCACTGTTTCTGCACCAGTGGTGGCTGTTTTTTGCATTGGTGTTTTTTCGCTGCTGTGGCTTGATTTGTACCTGCTTGTGCTGATGCAAATCTAGCTGTTCCTGTCACTTGGTGGAGAGATGCTTGCACTGTTTCTGCCCCAGTGGTAGTTGTTCTTTGAAGATGTGTTTTTTCGCTGCTGTGGCTTGATTTGTACCTGCGTGTGCTGACGCTATCCTTGCCGTTCCCGTCGCCTGATGGAGGGACGCTTGCACTGTTTCTGCCTCGGTGGTAGCTGTTCTTTGAGGAGGTGTTCTTGCTGCTGTTGCCTGATTTGTACCTGCTTGTGCTGACTCTATCCTAGCTGTCCCTGTCGCCTGATGGAGCGATGCTTGCACTGTTTCTGACTCAGTGGTAGCTGTTCTTAGAAGAGGTGTTTTTGCTGCTGTTGCTTGATTTGTACCTGCTTATGCCAATGCTATACTAGCTGCTCCTGTTGCCTGAAGGAGGGACACTTGCACTGTTTCCGCCCCAGTGGTAGTTGTTCTTTGCAGAGGTGTGTTTTCACTGCGATTGCCAGATTTGTAGCTGCTTGTGCTGATGCTATTAGATGTTCCTGTCCACTCATGGAGCGATGCTTGCACTGTTTCTGCCCCAGTGGTAGATGTTCTTTGCAGAGGTGTGTTTTTGCTGCTGTTGTCTGATTTGTACCTGCTTGTGCTGACGCTATCTGAGCTGTTCCTGTCCCCTCATGGAGCGATGCTTGCACTGTTTCTGCCCCAGTGGCAGCTGTTCTTTGCAAAGGTGTTTTAACTGCTGTTGCTTGATTGGTACCTGCTTGTGCTGATTGCAATCCTAGCTGTTCCTGTCACCTGAAGGAGGGACGCCTGCACTGTTTCTACCCAGTGATAGCTGTTCTTTGAAGAGGTGTGCTTTCACTGCTGTTGTCTGTTTTGTACCTGCTTGTGCTGACGCCATTAGATGTTCCTGTCCCCTCATGGAGCGATGCTTGCACTGTTTCTGCCCCAGTGGTAGCTGTTCTTTGCAGAGGTGTGTTTTTGCTGCTGTTGTCTGATTTGTACCTGCTTGTGCTGATGCTATCCTAGCCGTTCCTGTCACCTGAAGGAGGGATGCTTGCAGTGTTGCTGCCCCAGTGGTAGCTGTTCTTTGCAGAGGTGTGTTTTTGCTGCTGTTGTCTGATTTGTACCTGCTTGTGCTGACGCTATCCTAGCTGTTCCTGTCCCCTAATGGAGCGATGCTTGCACTGTTTCTGCCCCAGTGGTAGCTGTTCTTTGCTGAGGTGTTTTTTCGCTGCTGTGGCTTGATTTGTTCCTGCTTGTGCTGATGCTATTCTTGATGTTCCTGCAGCCTGATGAAGGGAAGCTTGCAGTGTTTCTGCCCCAGTGGTATCTCTTCCTTGCAGAGGTGTGTTTTCACTGCTGTTGCCTGATTTGTACCTGCTTGTGCTGACTCTATCCTACCTGTTCCGGTCGCCTGGAGGAGGGATGCTTGCACTGTTTCTGCCTTGGTGGTAGCTGTTCCTAGAAGAGGTGTTTTTGCTCCTGTTGCCTGATTTGTACCTGCTTGTGCTGATGCTATCCTAGCTATTCCAGTTGCCTGATGGAGGGATACCTGCACTGTTTCTGCCCCAGTGGTAGTTGTTCTTTCCAGAGGTGTATTTTCACTGCTGTTGCTTGATTGGTACCTGCTTGTGCTGACGCTATCCGAGCTGTTCCTGTCCCCTCATGGAGCGATGCTTGCACTGTTTCTGCCCCAGTGGCAGCTGTTCTTTGCAAAGGTGTTTTAACTGCTGTTGCTTGATTGGTACCTGCTTGTGCTGATGCAATCCTAGCTGTTCCTGTCACCTGAAGGAGGGACGCCTGCACTGTTTCTACCCAGTGATAGCTGTTCTTTGAAGAGGTGTGCTTTCACTGCTGTTGTCTGTTTTGTACCTGCTTGTGCTGACGCTATTAGATGTTCCTGTCCCCTCATGGAGCGATGCTTGCACTGTTGCTGCCCCAGTGGTAGCTGTTCTTTGCAGAGGTGTGTTTTTGCTGCTGTTGTCTGATTTGTACCTGCTTGTGCTGACGCTATCCTAGCTGTTCCTGTCCCCTCATGGAGCGATGCTTGCACTGTTTCTGCCCCAGTGGTAGCTGTTCTTTGCTGAGGTGTTTTTTCGCTGCTGTGGCTTGATTTGTACCTGCTTGTGCTGATGCTATTCTTGCTGTTCCTGCCGCCTGATGAAGGGAAGCTTGCAGTGTTTCTGCCCCAGTGGTATCTCTTCCTTGCAGAGGTGTGTTTTCACTGCTGTTGTCTGATTTGTACCTGCTTGTGCTGATGCTGTCCGAGCTGTTCCTGTCGCCTGATGGAGGGACGCTTGCCGTGTTTCTGCCACTGTGGTAGCTGTTCTTTGAAGAGGTGTGTTTTGGCTGCTGTTGCCTGATTTGTACCTGCTTGTGCTGACTCTATCCTACCTGTTCCTGTCGCCTGAAGGAGGGAAGCTTGCACTGTTTCTGCCTTGGTGGTAGCTGTTCCTAGAAGAGGTGTTTTTGCTCCTGTTGCCTGATTTGTACCTGCTTGTGCTGATGCCATCCTAGCTGTTCCAGTTGCCTGATGGAGGGATACCTGCACTGTTTCTGCCCCAGTGGTAGTTGTTCTTTGCAGAGGTGTGTTTTCACTGCTGTTGCTTCATTGGTACCTGCTTGTTCTGATGCTATCCTAGCTGTTCCTGTCACCTGAAGGAGGGACGCCTGCACTGTTTCTACCCAGTGATAGCTGTTCTTTGAAGAGGTGTGCTTTCACTGCTGTTGTCTGTTTTGTACCTGCTTGTGCTGACGCTATTAGATGTTCCTGTCCCCTCATGGAGCGATGCTTGCACTGTTTCTGCCCCAGTGGTAGCTGTTCTTTGCAGAGGTGTGTTTTTGCTGCTGTTGTCTGATTTGTACCTGCTTGTGCTGACGCTATCCTAGCTGTTCCTGTCCCCTCTTGGAGCGATGCTTGCACTGTTTCTGCCCCAGTGGCAGCTGTTCTTTGCAAAGGTGTTTTCACTGCTGTTGCTTGATTGGTACCTGCTTGTGCTGATGCAATCCTAGCTGTTCCTGTCACCTGAAGGAGGGATGATTGCACTGTTTCTACCCAGTGATAGCTGTTCTTTGAAGAGGTGTGCTTTCACTGCTGTTTTCTGATTTGTACCTGCTTGTGCTGACGCTATTAGATGTTCCTGTCCCCTCATGGAGCGATGCTTGCACTGTTTCTGCCGCAGTGGTAGCTGTTCTTTGCAGAGGTGTGTTTTTGCTGTTGTTGTCTGATTTGTACCTGCTTGTGCTGACGCCATTAGATGTTCCTGTCCCCTCATGGAGCGATGCTTGCACTGTTTCTGCCCCAGTGGTAGCTGTTCTTTGCAGAGGTGTGTTTTTGCTGCTGTTGTCTAATTTGTACCTGCTTGTGCTGACGCTATCCTAGCTGTTCCTGTCCCCTCTTGGAGCGATGCTTGCACTGTTTCTGCCCCAGTGGCAGCTGTTCTTTGCAACGGTGTTTTGCTGCTGTTGCTTGATTTGTACCTGCTTGTGCTGATGCTATCCTAGCTGTTCCTGTCGCCTGAAGGAGGGATGCTTGCAGTGTTTCTGCCCCAGTGGTAGCTGTTCTTTGCAGAGGTGTGTTTTTGCTGCTGTTGTCTGATTTGTACCTGCTTGTGCTGACGCTATCCTAGCTGTTCCTGTCCCCTCATGGAGCGATGCTTGCACTGTTTCTGCCCCAGTGGCAGCTGTTCTTTGCAGAGGTGTGTTTTTGATGCTGTTGTCTAATTTGTACCTGCTTGTGCTGACGCTATCCTAGCTGTTCCTGTCCCCTCATGGAGCGATGCTTGCACTGTTTCTGCCCCAATGGTAGCTGTTCTTTGCAGAGGTGTGTTTTTGCTGCTGTTGTCTGATTTGTACCTGCTTGTGCTGACGCTATCCTAGCTGTTCCTGTCACCTGAAGGAGGGATGCTTGCACTGTTTCTGCCCCAGTGGTAGCTGTCCTTTGCAGAGGTGTGTTTTTGCTGCTGTTGTCTGATTTGTACCTGCTTGTGCTGACGCTATTAGATGTTCCTGTCCCCTCATGGAGCGATGCTTGCACTGTTTCTGTCCCAGTGGTAGCTGTTCTTTGCAGAGGTGTTTTTTCGCTGCTGTGGCTTGATTTCTACCTGCTTAAGCTGACGCTATCCTTGCTGTTCCTGCCGCCTGATGAAGGGAAGCTTGCACTGTTTCTGCCCCAGTGGTAGCTGTTCCTTGCAGAGGTGTGTTTTCACTGCTGTTGTCTTATTTGTACCTGCTTGTGCTGATGCTATCCGAGCTGTTCCTGTCGCCTGATGGAGGGACGCTTGCACTGTTTCTGCCCCAGTGGTCGCTGTTCTTTGCAGAGGTGTGCTTTCACTGCGATTGCCGGATTTGTACCTGCTTGTGCTGACTCTATCCTAGCTGTCCCTGTCGCCTGATGGAGCGATGCTTGCACTGTTTCTGACTCAGTGGTAGCTGTTCCTAGAAGAGGTGTTTTTGCTGCTGTTACCTGATTTGTACCTGCTTGTGCTGATGCCATCCTAGCACTTCCTGTTGCCTGATGGAGGGATACCTGCACTGTTTCTGCCCCAGTGGTAGTTGTTCTTTGCAGAGGTGTGCTTTCACTGCTGTTGTCTGATTTGTACCTGCTTGTGCTGACGCTATCCTAGCTGTTCCTGTCCCCTCATGGAGCGATGTTTGCACTGTTTCTGCCCCAGTGGCAGCTGTTGTTTGCAAAGGTGTTTTCACTGCTGTTGCTTGATTGGTACCTGCTTGTGCTGATGCAATCCTAGCTGTTCCTGTCACCTGAAGGAGGGATGATTGCACTGTTTCTACCCAGTGATAGCTGTTCTTTGAAGAGGTGTGCTTTCACTGCTGTTGTCTGATTTGTACCTGCTTGTGCTGACGCCATTAGATGTTCCTGTCCCCTCATGGAGCGATGCTTGCACTGTTTCTGCCCCAATGGTAGCTGTTCTTTGCAGAGGTGTGTTTTTGCTGCTGTTGTCCGATTTGTACCTGCTTGTGCTGACGCTATCCTAGCTGTTCCTGTCACCTGAAGGAGGGATGCTTGCAGTGTTTCTGCCCCAGTGGTAGCTGTTCTTTGCAGAGGTGTGTTTTTGCTGCTGTTGTCTGATTTGTACCTGCTTGTGCTGACGCTATCCTAGCTGTTCCTGTCCCCTCATGGAGCGATGCTTGCACTGTTTCTGCCCCAGTGGTAGCTGTTCTTTGCAGAGGTGTTTTTTCGCTACTGTGGCTTGATTTCTACCTGCTTAAGCTGACGCTATCCTTGCTGTTCCTGCCGCCTGTTGAAGGGAAGCTTGCACTGTTTCTGCCCCAGTGGTAGCTGTTCCTTGCAGAGGTGTGTTTTCACTGCTGTTGTCTGATTTGTACCTGCTTGTGCTGATGCTATCCGAGCTGTTCCTGTCCCCTCATGGAGCGATGCTTGCACTATTTCTGCCCCAGTGTCAGCTGCTCTTTGCAAAGGTGTTTTGCTGCTGTTGCTTGATTTGTACCTGCTTGTGCTGATGCTATCCTAGCCGTTCCTGTCGCCTGAAGGAGGGATGATTGCAGTGTTTCTGCCCCAGTGGTAGCTGTTCTTTGCAGAGGTGTGTTTTTGCTGCTGTTGTCTGATTTGTACCTGCTTGTGCTGACGCTATCCTAGCTGTTCCTGTCCACTCATGGAGCGATGCTTGCACTGTTTCTGCCCCAGTGGTAGCTGTTCTTTGCAGAGGTGTTTTTTCGCTGCTGTGGCTTGATTTCTACCTGCTTAAGCTGACGCTATCCTTGCTGTTCCTGCCGCCTGATGAAGGGAAGCTTGCACTGTTTCTGCCCCAGTGGTAGCTGTTCCTTGCAGAAGTGTGTTTTCACTGCTGTTGTCTGATTTGTACCTGCTTGTGCTGATGCTATCCGAGCTGTTCCTGTCGCCTGATGGAGGGACGCTTGCACTGTTTCTGCCCCAGTGGTAGCTGTTCTTTGCAGAGGTGTGCTTTCACTGCGATTGCACCTGCTTGTGCTGACTCTATCCTAGCTGTCCCTGTCGCCTGATGGAGCGATGCTTGCACTGTTTCTGACTCAGTGGTAGCTGTTCCTAGAAGAGGTGTTTTTTTGCTGCTGTTGCCTGATTTGTACCTGCTTGTGCTGACGCTATCCTAGCTGTTCCTGTCCCCTCATGGAGCGATGCTTGCACTTTTTCTGCGCCAGTGGTAGCTGTTCTTTGCAGAGGTGTTTTCACTGCTGTTGCCTGATTTGTATCTGCTTGTGCTGATGCTATGCTAGCCGTTCCTGTCGCCTGAAGGAGGAGCGCTTGAACTGTTTCTGCCCCAGTGGTGCCTGTTCTTTGAAGAGGTGTGTCTTCACTGCTGTTGCCAGATTTGTACCTGCTTGTGCTGATGCAAAGCAAATCTAGCTGTTCCTGTCACTTGGTGGAGGGATGCTTGCACTGTTTCTGCCCCAGTGGTAGTTGTTCTTTGAAGATGTGTGTTTTCGCTGCTGTTGTCTGATTTGTACCTGCTTGTGCTGACGCTATCTGAGCTGTTTCTTTTTTTTTTTTTTCTTTATTAAGTTTGGTAAACCAGTTCACATGAATGCACAGTACAAGATAAACAACGTACATGAGTCAGTCAATTTGTCGGCCACAACAATTAGCATATTGCACAGTAGTATTGGTTCTTCACTTCAAGTACAGGCAAATCAATAAAGATACAAAACAAAAGGGGAACATTATACTCTGACGTTCCGATGCAGCAGCCTATGTAACCTGTCAGCCTCATTACAACCAGCAGTCCCATTTGGTAAACCACTGACGTATTAAAAGTTAATGTAGTGACTGTATTGCGTATATTACCTAGGGGACCAGAGTCACAGCGTTCTATTATTCAGCATCTGTGTTTTCCGCGTGTTTAGATGCTAGGTGTTGCGTGTATAGACCCCAGAAACTTTTTGGTCGACTTTGGGGGGGCAGCAGCTCATTATAGATCATATATATCTGACTGGGTTTTGCAGTAGAGCAAATCCTGCTCCCATTCTGTTACCGTGGGTACGGGACCTCGCATCCAACGCATCGCTATCCTGCGCTTAGCCAATAATAATCCCATGGAGACCAGTTTCCTAATACCCTTATTGAGAGGCTTCGTGTATCCCAGGAGCGCTAGTAGGGGGTCTAGGGATAGTGGTTGTTCGGTGATGGCAGTTAGTGTGTGAAAGATCTGCTTCCAAAATTCAGCTACTGTGGGGCACAACCACGCCACATGCAGGAAGCCTGACCTCCGTCTCCCCACATCATTCACAATAGTCTGTGTCCCTAAGCCCAACTGTGTGCATGTGAGCTACCCTATAATATAGTTCTAAATCTGGCGCCCCAAACCTCCCATAGTGTAAGGCCTAGTTAAGATGCCCAAGCCAATTTACTCAATAAGGCCCGCAGTGTTTTAAAGAAATGTTGTGGGAGAACAAAGAGGAAAAGGAATCTGGGAACGACAATCATTGTCATCAAAGATATGCGACCTACTAACGAAAGAGGGAGGCGAATCCATCTTTCTAAATTCTCTTCCAACAGCTCTGCCATAATTTTCCCTAAAGACTTGCTCCGCGTCAGGGTGGACCTGTATTCCCAAATATCTTACCGGGTCTGATGACCACTGGAGGGGGAATTCTAAGTCTGTCTGCATTGTGATTGGGGTTAGTGGAAAAATGATAAATTTATCCCAATTGATTTTGAGCCCGGAGATACCACCACATCTCAATACCTCCCGTATTATTGGAGAGAGGTTGGAGTCAGGTTCTCGGATATACAACAGCATATCATCCGCATAAGCGGAGACAACAAGATTGTAATTGGAGAAACGGATCCCTCTATGACCGTGATACTCACGGAGTGCGCTCAGCAAGGGCTTCGCCGCCACTGCATAGAGTAGCGAGGACAGGGGGCACCCCTGTCTCATGCCTCTAGCTATCTGGATGGGGAAGGAGACAGCATCTCCTAAGCGCACTCGGGCTGTAGGTTAGTTGTAGAATACCGAGATCAATTTTAGAAATATTTCCCTCACTCCCATGCGCCGCAGCAGTGCCAGCATAAATTTCCATTCGACCGAATCGAAGGCTTTTTCAGCGTCTAAAAACACTGCTGCCGCCTTAATATCCGGTTTAACATGCTGTAAAACCCCAAAGATTGTACGCAGATTATATGATATCGTGCGGCCTAGGACAAAACCCGCTTGTTCAGGGCCTACGATAGTAGGGAGGAGGGGGGCCAATCTGTTGGCCAGAATTTTAGTGAAAATGTTTGTGTCCACATTAATTGACGACAACGGTCTGTAAGATGAGCATTCTTGCGGTGTCTTCCCAGGTTTCAAAATGGTTACGATCAAGGCTTCTCACATGGAGGGGGCCATTATACCAGTTTCTCCCATTTCTTGGAACAGGGTACTTAAGTGTGGAACCAGCAATTCCCTAAAGGCCTTATAGAAGGACACTGTGAGCCCGTCCTGCCCTGGGGCACTCCCATCCCTCATTGAGTTAAGTGCTATTCGGATCTCCGCCGCTTGAAGGGGCCTCATTAAGTCCTCTCTATGACCATCCGTAAGCCAGGGCAGTCGGTGTATTCCAAGTAATTCACTATATCCTCATCATCAGGTGTAACTTTAGAGCTATACAGGTCCTGGTAATATCTCCCGAATCTGTTCACTATATCTGCTTGTTCCTTCAGCATGCTTCCATTCTCCTCGAGGAGCTTGTTAACTGTGCCATGATCACAGCGGCGACAGGCTACCGCCGCTAATACCGATCCTGGTCTGTCGCCCTCACCATAGGATCTAGCCATTGCATATTTCCCCATGTGCTTTACCTCACTGTCTGCTTCCTCATGGTATTCGTCTAGAGTTTTTTTCAATTGCTCTTTAATCTGAGGGTCGTTCCCACTCAGTGCCTCTCTCTCCAGTGCGCCCAATCGATCTTCTAGTAGGGCAAGTCTGCCTCTAATTGAGCGGAGCACTCCGGAGTGTTTGTTCATGGCAACCCCCCTGATGAATACCTTGAACGCCTCCCATACCGTGGCAAAGTGATCAACCGATCCTATATCAAAGAACTCTGTGATGGCTGCAGCCAACTCGGCTTTAAACACCGTATCTAAGAGGGAGTATGGGGGAAATCTCCACAAGAATGGGGCGGCCCCGCGCAGAGGGATTTCGATCTCCAGCAATATGGGGGAGTGGTCAGAAAAGGAGTGAGGCAGTACTGTGCAGTTCCGTACCCGAGGCACGAGTGCCTCCGATATTAGCCAGTAGTCTATTCTAGTGTGGATATCATGGAATGCGGAATAGTGTGTATACCCTCCCTGCCCAGGGGATCTGTCCCTCCAAATGTCCACCAAATTCAATCGTAGCACTATATCTCCAATAGCACTAACAGCTGAAGAAGGGCGCCTAGAAGGACCCTTCGAACGGTCAAGCGTGGGATCTCCGCCCCAGAGAAGTGGCAATGAGGGGTTGTCAGTCATAAATGATAACAATGTATTGTAAAACTGCTGGTCGTCATTGTTAGGCCCATATGTGTTGACGATTGGAATTCCGCACCCCTACCGTAGCATCTGGAGATAGCATATATACCAGCGGGATCCGCCCTGCGTTCTTCAAGTGACATACCAGATGTTGGGTTTACCCAAGTAAGCACACCCCTCGAATGCGAAGTGAATCAAGCCGCCTGATATGGCCCCAGTAGCTTGCGCCTCGTCAGCATAGGGCTGTTGGGAGTAAGATGTATTTCTTGGAGCAGTGCGATATCCACTTCCTGTCGTTTCAGGCATGCAAAAATTGTATGCAATTTTCTATAATCATTTAGTCCCCTCACGTTCCATGTCAGAAGCCGCAGCCTCTTTCTTTATCCCTGACTTGTTCCACTTTGTGTCATTTGATACTTCTACAGGACCTGACTGCCACAGCTGCTATTATAAGAATGGTACCGTTGTCGCTGATAACCCACATGCTCAGGTGAACTGTTGAAAGAAAAACAAGAACCCTCCCATGTCATGCCGTCCCCAACTGGGCACAGGCGACCTACTACCATCCCTTCTAAAAGATACCAGTACATTCAAAGGGGAAACAACTGTTATGCAACATAAAAAACAAATTAACTTAGTTTAATTTAGCATGTAACGCATGGGGGCGGATGTTACCGGCTAATACTCCTGTGTTAGCCATTTCCGCACCGACACTAGCCAGTAAATGGAAGACTCCGCAGGAAGGGAAAGCCCCCCCTGTGGAGCCCTACCAGGGATCCCATATGCTTCGTGTCTCTCACTCAAGATGGTTCCCTCTTTCAGTCTCTTTAGATCTTGCCCGCACAGGTGACCGCCTTTGTTGTTGTCCGTCTTCCAGCAGAGTGGCAGCTGGTGTGTAAGTTAGAGATCCATTTTGATGAGGCAGGCACTGGGGTCTTGAAAGCCCCCGACATCAGTTCTGGTCCCATTGATAGCTCCCGATGTTGACCCATCGAAAGAAAGGGAAAATACTGGTGCTCAGCGCCTACATTAGTCGTTTTCATCAAGTCCGCCACTCGCACTGTCATTACGATCTTCCTCCGTCTGACCTCTCCTGTGTTTGCCAAGCATTTCTCAGTCTTTGAGAGCTTTTTGGAGAGACTGAGGGTCAGAGAAAATTTTAGCTTTCCCCTTCACCATCACCCTCAGCCTCGCTGGGTATAGCATTGAGTATTCAACCTTCAGCTCCCTTAGTTTACGCTTCAGCAGCGCGAATTGCCTTCTGGCCTCCTGTACCCTGAGTGTGAAATCCGGGAACAAGGAGAGGTTGCCCAGCTCTCTTGCCTTTCTCAGCGCCGCATCCCTGTCTCTGTAATTCAGCAACTTCGCTATGACAGGCCTCGGAGGAGCGCCCCGGGGGAGGTTTGGGGCCCAGAGAGCGGTGGGCTCACTCAATAACAAACATGGAGGAGAAGGTGTCCGCGCCAAGCAGAGTGGTGAGTAGTTTTTCGATGAAGACCTCCATGTTGCCTGTTGGGGTGGATTCTGGAAGGCCAATAAAACGCAGGTTACTGCGCCAAGATCTGGCCTCCAAATCCTCAGCTCTGTCTTGCAGGCTGAGCAGGGCCTTCTCCTGAATGCTATCATTGCCGTTTCCGTCGCCTGGAGCAGGGATGTTTGCACTGTTTTTGCCCCGGTGGTAGCTGTTTTTTGAAGAGGTGTGTTTTCACTGCTGTTGCTTGGTTTGTACATGCTTATGCTGATGCTATCCTAGCTGTTCCCATCTCCTGATGGATGGATGCTTGTGCTGTTTCTGTCCCAGGGGTATATGTTCTTTGCAGAGGTGTGTTGTCGCTGCTGTTGCCTGGTTTGTACCTGCTTGTGCTGATGCTATCCTAGCTGTTCCTGTCTCCTGAAGGATGTACGCCCTGCGCTGTTTCTGCCCCGGTGGTGGATGTTCTTTGAAGAGGTGTGTTTTAACTGGTGTAGCCTGATTTGTACTTGCTTGTGGTGATGCTGTTCTAGCTGTTTCTGTCACCTGACGGAGGGATGCTTGCACTGTTTTTGTCCCAGTAGCAGCTGCTCTTCGGAATGGTGTGTTTTCACTGCTGTTAGTCCAGCTTATAAAAAACAAAGGATAATTTGAATGCCCTTGCATAACATGCCTTGGCTCCAGAGAAGCTTGTATTATACCAGGGCACATTTTAACAAATAATTTAAGACCGAAATGAAAAAAAGTAGAACCGGAGATATGCTCTTTTAAAGATTTAAGTGAGTAAAGCTCCAAAAAGCAAAAAGCTCCAACTGGTTACACCACACTGGGACAAAGTCACAAGTTCGGGCCGACCACGATGGAGTGCAGGCCACCTACAGGGACCCAGTTAGGCCCGCTGAACTTAGCATCTTAAATCCTGGTTGTGGAGCGTTGCGGTGTACCACGTCGAGGATACGTAGTGCAGCGGCGGTTCCTAGGGGCTGCGATACAAGGCTCTGCGTTGTTGTTGAGGATGTCGTCAACGAGGGGCTTGCGATGTGAAGTCCTGCGTCAAAGATACAGAGCATACTGGCTGCTACCAAACAAGTTGCGGGGCCTGCGATGCAGAGTCCTGCCTCGTCGTCGTGTATGCCGTCGGCAATGGGCAGCAATGTGAAGTCCTGTGCTGCAGATGCTCTTCGCACCGGTCCTAATGTGGAGTCTGGTGAGGCGATGCTTTGCAATGCATTGGTTCTGCTGGCTTCACAGTTTGGCCGGCAGAGCACCTTCAGGTCCACTTTCAGGGGGCCAGGATTGGGGTGGCCTCACTTGGGAGAGCAGGACTCACAGCTGGCAGAGTCAGGTGCTGGGCTCAAGATGGAGGAAGCCTTTTCTTTCCATGAGGCTTCCTATCAGGAGGCAAACCAACTAGCTCTTAGAGTCCCTCTAGTGGTTCTGGGTTCAGTATGCAGGTCCAGTCCTTCTCACTTAGGCAGGGGATCAGAAGGACAGCAGAGCTGGGCAGCAGATTTTCAGTCCTTCTTGCAGCAAAGCAGTCCTTCTGAGTTTTCCACAGGTCCAGATGTATACTGAATGGTTGGGGTCTGAGGTCCAATATTTATACCTGGTGACCACTTTGAAATGGGAGACGTTTCTTTGGGCTTCCACCCCACCTGAGGTGTTAGGCATCCCCTTCCTACCTGTCCTAGGCCCAACTTGTCTGGGGACACAAATGAGGAATGGCAAATACTTTGTGAGAGTGCTCCGTCAGAGCCTTTGTGATGAGTAAGTGTGGTAGGTAACAGCTCTTCCCCCTCGTTAAGTCAGAGTGGCGCATCCTGTCAACACCTAGCTTCTCTTTGTCTTACTGTCTGGGAGCAATTCACAAAGACCAACTGCCTTCTACTCATAGTCATTTGACCCAGGAACAGGCTACAAGTACCAAATGCTTAGGACAAGATAACACCAACTTTCTAAAAGTGGTGTATTCAGAATTGTGACTTAAGATCCGACTTTACCATTAAAGTGGTTTTTAATTAAAAAAATGTAGACACCAAATTCAACATGTCTACCTGTTCCCAATTGAAAGTTACCACTTATTAAATGTAACAAGGTAACCCGATGTTATCCTATAGGAGAGGTAGGCCTTGCAGTAGTGAAAAACAAATGTTAGAGCTTTTAACTAACAGAACCTGTAAAACTTAAAAATACATGTCCAATTTTCGAAATTCATTGGACCCTGCCTTTGGGGCAGGTTAGGGCTTACCTTAGGGATGACTTATATGTATTAAAAATGAAGGGCTGGGGCCTGGCAGAGGTTTATTTTGCCAGGTCGAAATGACAGTTGAAAACTGCACACACAACCTGCACTGGCAGCCCTGAAGCATGTTTAAAAGGGCTACTTAAGTGGGTGGCACAATAAGTGCTGCAGGCCCACTTGTAGCATTTAATTTACAGGCCCTGGGTACCTGTGGCACCACTTTACTAGGGACTTAAAAGTCAATTAAACATGCCAATTGGGTGTTAGGCAATTCTACCATGTTTAAAGGAGGCAGCACAAGCCAGTGGTTAGCAGCGGTAAAGTGCACAGAATCTTTTCCAACCTATGATGAAAACATATGACATAGCACCAACCATGGAAAGAAGCATTGATATCATTTTTCCAGTTAAAAGTGATTTAATGAAAAGTCATAGCTATGAAAAGATCTACTAGTTGAACCCTATGAGGTAAATATACCAATCAGGAGAGATACCACCTATACAAATGTTAGTTAATGCAAAAAGAATGTGAACCTTAAAGATCATGTTAATCTGATTCCAAACCTGTTCCCAAAAATTGTAGATCACTGGACAGGTGAATTACATATGTAGGATATCACGGTGTTATGTGAAAACTTCATTTTCATTATCTTTACAGGTGTTCTAATAATAATCTGTTGTAAACTAAAGTATTTGATTTGATTTGATTTTGGAATTTATATAGCGCACGATTGCCCTGGAGCGTCTAGGCGCTTTTGCGGAGGAGATTGCCGGAGATGGTGATGTCTTTAGTAGTTTTCTGAAACCAAGTAGTGTTGGGCAGCTTTTGATATTTAACGGAAGTGAGTTCCACAACCTCACAGTACCCAGGACAAAGCTTCTTCCTCCCCAGCTAGCTTTCTTGAATTTTGGTGTTTGGAGGAGTTTGCTCTGTGCTGAGCGTAGGTGCCTTGATGGATGGTACCAGGTGAGGTGTTGCTTCAAGAATGCTGGTCCATTTCCGTGGACAGCTTTGTGTGCTAGACATAGGGCTTTAAAGTCTACTCTTTTCTTCATGGGAAGCCAGTGGAGTTTTTTCAAACCTTCGGAGATGGATTGGAATTTGGGAACGTCTAGCAGAAATCTGGCAGCAGTGTTTTGTGCTCGCTGAAGTTTAACCATATGTTGTTTCTGAAGGCCTAAGTATAGTGCATTTCCATAGTCCAGTCTAGCCAAGGCTAGGACCGTCACTAGCGTTTTTACTGCTTCCGGGGAATGAAGGAGCGCACTATACGGATTGATTTTAGAGTGAGAAACACCAATGAGACGACTTTATTTACCTGTTGTTGGAAGGTCAGTCTGTCATCAAAAATGACACCCAGGTTCCTCACTTTATGGACTGGGGTAGGGACAGCGCCCATACTAGAAGGCCACCAGTTTTGTGACCAAAAGGATGTGTCAGAGCCTACTAAAAGTACCTCAGTTTTTGTTCCATTGAGCTTTAGACAGTTTGTCCCCATCCATTGGTTTATGTGGGACATGCACTGGTTAAAACGCTCAGCTGTTTCCTCAGGCTTACTAGAGATGGACACCACTATTTGGGTGTCATCAGCGTAAGATATAAGTGTAAAGCCGAATTGCCTAATGACCTTGGCTAAAGGGGTCACATAAAGGTTAAACAGGGTGGGGCTTAAGGAGGAGCCCTGTGGTACCCCGCAAGGCAAAGTAAACTGTTCTGAGCAGGAGTCCCCTATCTGAACATATTGGTATCTGTTGTTCAGAAAGGATTTGAGCAATGTTTGGGCAGAGTTCTTGATTCCCACCTCTTGGAGTCTCCTGATTAGGATGTCATGGTTCACGGTGTCGAAGGCCGCCGACAGATCCAACAGGATCAAGGCGGCCTTGGCACCCGTGTCCAGTATTGCCCGGATCTCCTCTGCTGCCATGATCAGGGCGGTTTCAGTGCCATGTCCTTGTCGGAAACCATACTGTGAGGAATCCAGCAGGTCTGTCGACGAGATGAAGGTCGTTAGTTGGAAATTTAGAATTTTTTCCAGGACCTTGGCCGGGAAGGGGATCCTTGCTATTGGTCTGTAATTGCTGTTGTCATTGGGATCTAGATTGGGTTTTTTCAATAGTGGAAGAATGGATATTGTCTTCCATGCGTCCGGAAAGACACCTGAGCTAATTATTTCTTTAAAAAGAATGCTGAGTTGTTCACTGATTGTGTCTGGTGCCATATGGAATATGTTGGGAGGACAGGGGTCTGATGGTGCTCCGGATTTTATTGATTTAATTGCCTCCTCTACCTGTTCTATGTTTGGTGGTTCGAACAAATCCAAGACATTGGTGGGGTATGGGGAGATTGTGGCGGGAGTGGCTGCCATGCCGTCTTCCCAGTCTGAAAGGGATTCGAAAATGATTTGTACTTTGTCCTTAAAATATCCTGCTAGTTGGTTGCAGAAAGCCACGCTGATGTCCTTTTTTTGTCGTTCAGGAAGCTTGACTAGCTTCTTCAATGTTGAGAATAGTGCTTTGCTGGAATTGCCTGCCTGTTGGATTTTATTTGAAAAGTAACTGCTTTTCTTTTCCAGTAACATCTTTTTATAGATGCTCAAAGATTGAGAATATAGAGTTTTATCGGTTATTGAGTAGTTGCTTCTCCAGCGTCTCTCTGCCTTTCGGCAAAGTTGTTTCTGTTTGCGCAAGGCAACACAGAACTAGGGCTCAGATTTCTTTATGCGCTTGGTCGTGATGCTTTTTTCTGGTGCCAGTAAGTTCACTGCGGATATAATCCAGTTGGTGAAGTTACCTGTTGCTTGATTTGCCTCATATTTCAGGTCAGGTTTAGAGGATGCCAGAGTGTATTGCATCTGCTGGGGGCCAATATTCCTCCAGTTGCGACCTCTAATTATCTTATGGGGTATGTGCGCGCTGGAGATGTGATGTGTGGTGGTTATTGTGAACAAGATGGCTCTATGGTCTGACCATGGAATTGGAAGATTTCTTGTATTTTAAGGTGGGGATTGGATGTGAAAAGTCCATCCAAAGTGTGACCAGCATCATGTGTGGGGTGCAATACTTTCTGTTCCAGTGAAGCATTAGACATCATCTCTATTAGTGATGCTGAATTATGGTCTTCTAAATCTTCAAGGTGGTAATTAAAATCGCCTAATATACAGTAGTCCTCTGAGTTGGTGCTTGATTCTATTACTTGGCTGATCATTTCCTCGAATTTGCTTTTGCTTTTCGAGCTGGGAGGCCTATACAGTAATGAGCCATTGAAAGTGCAGTTAGCACTCAGAGTGATTCTGAAGGAAAGTAGTTCGCAATCAGGGCTACTTCCTGCCGGGGATCCTTTGAGTTCCAGGGAGGTGTTGATTATGATCGCTAGTCCGCCTCCCCGTCTATCTTGTCTATCATTTTTGATAATTGAGAATCCTTGGGGTATAGCTAGGGCCAGATCACAATCAGAGGTGCTATTTGCCCAGGTTTCGGTCACAAAGGCCATATCTACTTTGTGTGAGGTCAATAGTTCTGCAAATTCTATGTTGTGTTTTATTAGGGAGCGGGTATTAATGAGCAAGCTTGTAACTGTCTTGGGGGCTAGTGACTGTCCATATGGGATATGTTTTTCTGTGGAGCATGCTTTAGTTTTAGTAAAGAGAAACTTTGCGATGCAGTGGGGGCATGACTTGAGCTCATTGGATAGGTCGAGCTGAAGACAGGGGGATTAAAGATATGTTTTATTGAGGTTCATAAGAGTGACATTAGAGTACGTCAGTCTTGTACCTGCTTTTGGAGTGTGGCGGACAGGGGTCATGGCCCTGGGCCCGGTCCAGGCGCGGACGGGCGCAGACGGGCTTGCCTTAGGCGCGCTGCGCGTCCACTGCTGCATCCTGTATTTATGCAAAGTGGCAGGGAATTTGGCGCGCACACAAGTGACTGCCTCCTCTGACCCGGAAGTCAGTCAGGAATTTCCGGTTCAATCTGCCCTCCACTACAAACGGCACCAGCCGCGGTGGAACGGGGCACAGAACACAGAAAAAAGCAGGTAAATTCAATTTGCGCTAGCGTCGCAATAAAAACAATTAAAATAGCTATTTCCAGAGCAGTTTTTAAAAAAAAGCTTTCCTACACGAGTCTTGGTCGTTGCTAAAGTGCAAGGTGCATTTAGTTCAAGTCAATGGCAGCATGCGTGTGAGGGCATGAGCGTGCGGCATAGACCTACCGCTGGTATGTGCGCGTCCACTGCTGCATCCTGTATTTATTTGGCGCGCACACAAGTGACTGCCTCCTCTGACCAGTAACGTTTTTGCATAGTATTGGCTACTCTTATGGTTTATGAATTCTCTTCCATAATTGATTCTGTAAATCATCTTCTCTTTGTAATTCAGTATAAGATTTGGGTCTTGTTGCATTCGGACAACAAAGGTGGTTATAAGGGAGAGAGGCTTTGGAATGTGTGTTTAATAAAGAGACCATAGTCTCGTATAGATCATATTTTTATAGGAATTTGATATGTTCTCATCCTGTAACCAAGAAATGGAGGTAGAGATCTTGCCAATTAATATATTATTCTTACCCAAAAAAGAAATGGGTACCCCAAAAAGAGAATAAACTTCAGGAAATGGAATAACCTTATCATGTAATAGTAACTGGCCAACCCATTTCAGGTCTCTTGTATTCCAGGTTTTCCAAAATATGATTTTAATTTTAAATTAAATGTTTTATTTGTACCATAGAGAGGAATTCAGAAAACTAGTTTTCTGCCTAGATTTCGAGAATAAAAAGGATCTCAAAATGTATGTGTATCAGAAATGATAGGTAAAGTGACTGAACATGTTTTGGCGGTGAAAGATAGAAACTGTGCAAAAGAGAAAGGGGAAATGAATGAATATTCTATGGCATATATACAGGTGTAGATAAGTCTTGTTCATAAGTGGTTCAGAGGGAATTTTGTCTTAAACAAAAAGCCAAGATGTGATGTGAGAGATTTATTTTGGGCTTTTTACTGTGCCGTAGAAAGCACAGCAGAATAGAATGTATTTGTTTAAAGAAAGTGTCTAGAATTTGTACAAAAACCATGAAAAGTAAATGTACCACCAGGGGAGAAAGCATCATTTCAATGGAACCAAGCCTACCCCGCCAAGACAAAAATAACGGATTCCATTTAGAACATAATGTTCCAGTTTAATAATTACTTCTTCAAAGTTTAACTTAGCTGTTACTTTTATAGAATGTGTAAACAAAAGTTCCAAGTACTTCATTTTATTGGAGTTCCAAGTAAATCAAAAAGACTTAAAGAACTCTTTTGTACAGACTTTAGTAAGAGGTAATATAACTGATTTATCAGAGTTTGATTTACAGCCTGAAATAGTTGTTAAAGCATGGACTTCTGCATTTTACGCAGGAATAGATAACTTCAAGTTGGAAAGGTTTAAAAGAATATCATCGGCATAAATTTATACTTTCAACTGGGAATCATTTTACAGAAAACCTGTAATTTTGTAATTGTGTTGTTCTGGCAATAAAGTGTTCCAAAGTAAGGATACATACATGTGAGGATAAAGGGCATCTCTGTCGTACTCCATTTACAAAAATGGCAGCTTTAGGTTATGTATATAATAATTCAATTAAGTTTCATATTTTAGGTGCAAACCAAACCATTTTAAAGACTCAAACATAAATTCCCACTCAACACATCAAATGCTTTCTCAGCATCTTATGCGATAGCAACTAATCATGAGGCAATTTTGATGTCTTACTGAGGATATTGAGCAGACATCTTGCATTGTCAAATTAGCGTCTCTTGATAAAACCAATGTGCTCTAATCCCATCAAGTTAGGGAGAATAAATATATGACCCTGTGAAATAGGGGGCAACACGAGACAGGACTTACCTGTATACGAAGCGAGAGGTTCTGCGACGCCAAGCCTGACCGGAAAGAGACCCTAAAAAGAGAAAAAGGTCAAGAGTTAAACAGAGTGAAGGAGGCAGAGAGGAGACAGGGGACAACAGGAAAAGTAAAGAAGAACTTCTCACAGCAGGAAGGGGCGGAGCCAAAGAGAGAGAGAGAGAGAGAGACGCCTAGACCTGAAAGCAGAGCAGGAATGAGGAGGAGATTAGAACCATCTAGAGAGGAGAAAACCTGTGGAGGTGTGAGGGAGAAGTCTATCGATGACCCAGGGGGCACGAAGAAGCATAAAGAGATGGTGAGCCCGGACGGCAGCAGAAAGGAAGTAGAAGAAGACACAGGGACGAGGAGGAGGATGCGTGGACTGAGGAGTGGTGGAGGCCTGGAGGGCTGGGGCTGAACAAGAGTGAGTCCGCCTGAAACTGTTTATTGTTGACTGTATTTCTTTTCTTCTTCCTTTTCTTTTTATCCCCTGGTGTGGTGTAACAATAACGTGCTCTCCTGATTGTTTTTGCACTTGAGTGATGGTGGAGGAATAGTGAATGAACATTGGGCATGTATACATGAGAGGGAATGAGAGCAGTTATATGCCGTCATGTGTGAAGCATAGTCAGTCAGAAGGGACAAATAGTATTTGTTTTGGTTTTTGTTCTGACGATACTAAAGAGTCCTTTCCTGGTGTTGGGGGTCAATAGGGGTGCAGGGTTTGCTTTATCTATTCACAGTGACTCCAAAGTTCACAGGACAAAGGAATAACAGTCAAAGAGGGAAAAGACATTAGCTAGGGCAGACGCTGTGACCCTAGGGGTCGCTGATTACTTACCTGGGTATCCGTCTTTGTTCCGAAGGGAGATTGTAAAGTAGTGGCCTAGACCTGGGGGTCACTACAATAATGAGACCTGGAGGCTTGTGTGTGTTAGTGGCCAGATCCAGACTGCGCCACGCCCAGAGCCCTGGGCTATTTATTCAACCCCTCACGTCGCGCCGGCGTACGCCGGGCTGGCTCATTAGTCTTGCGCTCAAGGGGGGGTGGGCTAACAGGACCACCCCTCAATACTGTGAGGGACGTGGAGGCTTCCACTGTCCTCACAACATTATATTCCTCCTTTACCAGGAGGGACAAAGTCAACTGAAACAAAATACCAACAGGTGTGTAAGGCAGAACAGAATGAAACATCTAGTCCAGGAGAACACAACCCCAAGGGTGGGGTACATATGAAACAGTCTTACTTGGTTTCCATACGCGGCTGTTCCCTCAGGCTGCGACCCGCCCTACTGTCGCCGACTAGCCACAGGATACATAGTCTTTGTACTTCTGGGATGGCCTCGGACAAGGCCGCAGGTTGTATCGGTTCTGACTGCTTCGTGGTGGAGGTGTCGGTGACAGCTCGAGTGGGTTGCTGCAGGTTGGGGGTCTCAGGTCACTCTCAGGATCCGGGTCTTGTGTCGACGTGGTTACAGGATTCGAGGTTGGACCCTCAGTGGCTGGGTGATCAGGTCCACACACTCCGCCATCAGGACTTGGGCACCCATTTGAGAAAGTCTTGTTGTGCCTGTCGATCACCGGGAGGTCGTCTTCGTCGTCATGGGGAACTTTTTAAAAAAAGGATATGTTGCGGGTTACTCTCTCGTGCCCTCTTTGGGCAGTCACCATGGTGCCTTTTACAGCCGTGACAGTCCAGGGGTTGAGTTCAAAAGGCAACCGGAACTTCCCTCCGGGGTAGCGATCTCGTACAAGTACGCGGTCGCCAACTGCAATTGGGCTTTCTTTGGCGTGTCTTGTCTGGGATGCTGCTTTGTTGTTCTTCTCTCGCCGGGAGTCTGATTGGTTCGGGGGGTTTGGTGTTTCAGCCCACGCCGGATGATGGGGGATGGTATCTGTTACCACTCGACCAAAGCACACTCGACTTGGGGATATACCCGTAGTACAATGGGGTGTGAGCCGGTACTCTCGGAGGAATTGATACACGGCTTGCTCGAGATTGAGCCCATCAGCTAGGGCGATTTGAATAGTTTTGTTCAATGTCCGCATCAGCCGTTCTAATTCCCCATTGGCCTGGGGCCATCTTGGTGTGATTTTGCGATGCTTCACTTTATGGGAGGCGAGGTACTCTGCCACATCCGCACTGGTGAACGGTGGTCCATTATCTGTGCGGAGCTCGCCGAAGAGTCCATGGGTCGCCATCAGCTTCTCAAGTTTAGGAATCACTTCGGCGGCGGATGTAGATGGGACGAACTCGACTTCCGGATACCGTGAGAAATCATCTACCACCACCAGCATGTACTTTCCTCCGGGCAGGCTGCCAAAATCAGCACTCACTCTTTCCCACGGGGCGCTCGGAGCTGCTTCAGTGATGATTGGTGCTGGTCTGCTAGGTAGGCTCGTTGCTAGGCACACAGGGCAGTGCTGCACTACTGACTCTATTTGTTGGTCCAGGCCAGGGAACCAGACTTTGCTACGGAGTCTGTTCTTTGATTTGACAATTCCTGGTGCGCGCCATGCGCAAGAAGAGCCGCTTGTCGAGTTAGGCTCTCAGGTAGGACAAGGCGCGGGCCTCTCAGGAGGCAGCCATCAGCGGATACAGACAGTTCGTGACGGACTTGGTGCAGGGACTTCAATGTTGCTTGTGCCGATGCGGTCCGTAGTGGTGAGGGACTTTGTAGGAGTCTCCAGTCGCCTGAGGTGACAGCTCGGATAGCGATTTGGAGGCAGTCATCCTCTTGTGTGGCTGCTATGACTTCTTGCAGAGATATTGGGAGAGGTCGAGACCTTTCTACTACCAGTCGTACGTAGTCTTCCGTGGCCGCCGCTTCGGCTGCTTCTGGAGGGGTGACTGCCCGAGCGTGCCGAGACAAAAAGTCAGCAGGATTGCGGGTGCCAGGTCGGTATTCCACTGTAAGCTGGAATTCTTGCAACTGCAGGATCCATTTCTCGATCCGTGGGGGAGGGCGAGATGAGGAGCCTTGGAACAGCGGGATCAGCGGTTTGTGATCTGTGATTACTGTGAACGGGTGACCGTACAAGTATATGTGAAAGTGGCGGCACCCCCATAGGATCGCAATGGCTTCTTTCTCGATCTGAGAATACCGTTGCTCCGTAGGTGTAAGGGTTCGGCTGGCATAAGCGACAGGGGCCCACTCGCCGCAGTCTTGTTGTTGCGCTAGGACAGCACCTAGGCCTGTGGGGCTGGCGTCCACCACTAATTGGGAGTCGTGTCGTGGGTTAAAATAGACTAGCGTGGTATCGGCAGACAGAGCAGCTTTCGTTTGTTGGAACGCCTCTTCCTGTTTCGAACCCCACATCCAGTGGCTGGTGGTTTTGGTGAGATCCCGCAGGGGGCCCGTTAGATCAGAGAGGTTCCTGATGAAACGCCCGCAGTATGTGACCATGCCCAAGAAGCTGCGGACTCCGGACACTGATGTGGGGGCGGGCGCCTCCTGGACATCCTTCACCTTGTCTGGGTCTGGACCGATGCCTTTGTCTGAGAAGCGATATCCGAAGAAGCTGATGTCTCGCCGCAGGAACTCACATTTCTCCCTGTGCAGGGTCAGCCCGCGGTCTCGAAGGCGATTGAACACGGCATTAAGGCGTAGGAGATGTTCTTCCAGAGAGGGAGCGTGCACTAAGATGTCATCGCTCACGTTGAGCACTCCCTCCAGCCCTTGAAGGACGGTCTTGATGATGTTCTGGATTACTTCGGCCGCGCTCGAGATCCCGAAGTTGAGGCGGGTGTAGCGCCAGAGGCCAGCATGGGTGGAGAAAGTAGTGATCGGGCGGGAGTCCGGGTGCAGAGGAACCTGGTGGTATCCTGAGCGGAGGTCCATCTTCGAGAACCACTTGGACCCTGCAAGTTCGCCAATGATGTCGTCAACTGTGGGCATTAGATGGCGTTCTCGTTTGATGGCGAGGTTCGGGATCCGCATATCTACGCAGATGCGGACTGCGTCGGGCTGCTTCGGTTTCTTCGCGACAACGATGGGGGACACCCACGGGGTGGGGCCGCGCACCCGTTCAATGATTCCAGCAGCTTCCAGGAGGCGGAGCTCCGCTTCGACCTTCGGGCGGAGGTGGAAGGCGATCCTCCTGTGTCTGAGGGATATGGGAGCCACAGACTTGTCTATGTGTAGCTGGACTGCCGGGCCTTTGAGGCATCCAATCCCTTCGAAGAGAGGTGTGAACTCGGTCAGCAGGCGTCCCAGGTCGTGGGCATGCACGTTGAAGGCAAAGTGAATGAGACGAAGGTCCTGTGCAGTGCGACAGCTGAGTAAGAACCCAGACCCTTCCTGTGAAACGTAGACTCAGGACTGTTGGCGGACATGGTCGTGGGAAAGGCCGGCCTGGAAAACACCGCATATCCTGAGCGGGGTGTGGGTGCCGAATGCATACACCTGGACGTTGGTGTGGTGAAGGGCTGGTAGGCCGGGCAGGCGCCAGTAGACGCTGGCAGACATGAGGTTAATGGTTGCGCCAGTGTCGATGAGCGCTGCCACCGGATGGTCTTGCACGTTGATGGTGCACATGGGCGCCGCCTGCGGGGAGGCTGTGAGGGCGTGTAGCATGTGTACCACATGCACAGTTGCAGCCTCGTCTTCGTCCATGTCGCCGCTTGAAGAGTCTTCCAAGAGGGGTTCGAGGGCTCGCACGTGGCGGGGTGGGCCTTTCGGTTGTCGTCGTGGCATCGAGCGGCAAACTTTGGAAAAGTGATTGAGCTTGCCACACGCACTGCAGGGTTTTCCGTGGGCTGGGCAGGCGCCGTCGTGGGGAAACGGGCCGCCGCACCATCCGCAGAGCCGAGTCCTTGGGCTCTGTCTGGAGGCTTGGGTCGGAGGTCTCTTGGACTTCTGTTGAGAGTCGCGGGCGTCTGAGCGGACGGCGCAGACTGGCTCCTCTTTGATGGCAGCCGCGGCTTTGAGTTCCATGTGGGCTGCTCTGACTCTGGATAGTTCCTTGGAGCGTCCCAGGGTCAGGATGTCCCTCATCGGCATGTTGTGTTCTTGTAGGACACGCTCCCGCAGCTTGGAGGAGGCACAGCCTTGAATGAATTGTGCTCGGATCTCGTCGTCCTCATCGGGGAGGGTGCACGTGCTTGCTAGTTCTTTAAGACGGCTGTAGAAAACGTCGACAGACTCATCTGGCTGCTGTTTCGCCTGGCGGAGAAGGAAGCGTTCATAATCGGCATTAGCGTAGGGCTCAAAGTGGGCGGTAATGGCATCACGCATCGTGGCATAGTTTCTCGGGGGCCCAGCTTCGCGGACAGTCTTTGCGATTTTGTGAATGTCCGCACCCCCCAGGTGGAGGAGCATGGGTCTCCGCCGTGGGGCAGGGATGTCCGCAGCGTCGAAGAACGTTTCCAGGCGCTCTACCCACGCCTTCCATTGCGCGGCTTGTGAGGGTGGAGGCCCTGTGATGGTGAAGGATTCCAGCGGCGGGATGGACGTCATGCTGGCCAGAGCACGAGCGAGTAACTCACAGCAAGCAGCAGCACCCCCGGTGGCAGAAGGGTTAGCATGGCAGGAGTCCCACTGAGGCCCTCAACGCGGGCGGGAGAGGCAGAGCCCCGGCCGCTGGTAGGCCACGTGGGCCGGGGAAACAGCAAGAGCTTGGGCCTCCGTGGGCGTGGTGGCGCGTGTAGCAGCGCAGGCAGCGCTGGGCCGGCAGATGGCAGCAGGCGGCAGGGGGCAGAGCGGCTTACCGGTAGCTGGTGCGCGGTACCTTCAAGCACACTTGTGGATTGCGGGGCGCCGCGGTGCCACGCGGGCCGGAGGCTGAGGTCGCACGTACACGCGCGCTTGTCCGCGGAGCCGCAGGAGGCTTCTGCGGCGGGCGGGCGGCTGGTGAGCAAGTGGCAGAGCTGAGGGGCCTCAGGGCCGGCGGGAGATCAGCGCCGACTCGGATTGCAGGGCAGGGCGGCCACGCGGCAGGGGCGCGCCGGATTGATGGCCTGGGAGGCACGGCAGGAGCGCTCCCAGCGAGGCGGTAGAGGCGGGCTCGGTGGGTGAGAGGCGGTGCAGCTGGCTGCAGGACCACCTCGTCGCCAGTGTAAAGTAGTGGCCTAGACCTGGGGGTCACTACAATAATGAGACCTGGAGGCTTGTGTGTGTTAGTGGCCAGATCCAGACTGCGCCACGCCCAGAGCCCTGGGCTATTTATTCAACCCCTCACGTCGCGCCGGCGTACGCCGGGCTGGCTCATTAGTCTTGCGCTCAAGGGGGGGGTGGGCTAACAGGACCACCCCTCAATACCGTGAGGGACGTGGAGGCTTCCACTGTCCTCACAACATTACAGAGATGACAGTGATGGAGCAAGGATTCGGAAAAAAGAAACTTGCTCGGATCAAATCCTAAATAACCGGTATTAATAAATTAAAATGAGTAGATTAGTGAAAATTAACATGCACCCGACATTCACACATGGGATAGAAAGCATAATGCTTGCTTAAATAACAGAGAACAATTTGCCGCGCAACTGAAATCCCGCTTGAAACAGAGAAACGTTCTGCGCAGGTGCAAACTAGTGCTGCGTAACAGACCATGTGATTAACCCATGTGGGATAGAAATTCTTGCGCATGCGCAGAGGGTTCCTCAAGGCACCGTATGCCTGGCATATGCTTGCAGGAAATTAAGAAGTGCTATTGCTGCTAACGCTTCGCTTAATAAGAAAAGAAAATAACATGGGATAGAATAGCGGTGGGTGGTAAACAGTGCTATTCACATATTCAAGTCATTAACGCCGGTTTAGATTCTTTTATTGATAGTGTACGTTTGGGCCTAAGACGATGACCAGTAAAAAAGATGGCAGAGTGAGCTGCGGCGAGAGTCGAGTATGCGCAGAAGAGAGTCTGCACGAACTTCTGACCTGGGTCCTTGAAAGACAGCCAAGATGGGAGAAGAGCGCCTGAGAACATCCTCTAATTTCAAAAATGTTATACTTATTGTATCTAATGTACTCTGTAATGCGGGTGGGAAAGGGAAATGTTCTTGAATTTTGAATAAATTAAATGGGAAAGGTTATTGAACAATGAATTAGTTGAAAAATAAAGAAATGACCGCATGAGGTGACGACAACTCCCTGCCCCTGCCCAATCAAAATTCGTAGCTCACTAGAAATTGCAACTTTAAGGGTGGGACATGCAGAAATAAAGAGTATAACTAGGGTGATTTAATTATGAGAATTTAGACGGAGACTGAGACGGAGAGACTGAAGGGAGACTGAGAGAGAGAGAAGACTAGGTCGAGAGAGAAGTGGGCAAGAGCTGCTGAAGGAGAACAGACAGGGAAGATTCAATCCTGAAAGACTGCCTGATTAGAAAGAAGATTGCGGAAGAACATCGAGGAGGGAGAGAGTGTAAGTGAGGGATGCGTTCCGGTGTGTCGGGCTCTAGAAAGGTGTAGTAAGTATTATCCTATCCTGCCACTGTCCTATTATCTTTGTTGTCTGATCCTAAGTTGGGTGACCTCCACCATCCCTTTGGCCAGAGGGGTGGGTTTCCCGTTTCACTCTTGGTATTTATCATATCTGTCTCGAAGTTGCATTTCTTTGCAAATGTATGATTTATTGTGCCTTTTGTCTCTTCATCTATCTTTCCATGTTGCATTGAATTGTTGAATGTGTCTTAAACTGAATGTAATTGATAAATGAATTTTCTCCCATGAAAGTAGATGGAGTTTGCACTGTGTATCTGTACAAATGAGCGTTCAATTTGACTGAATGATTAGATAACATTTTCATTGAATCTTTACCAGAGTCTGTGATCATTTACAATTTAGTCAGATTAAGATAAAGTACACATCACCATCAACTACTCAACTAATGGTCCATCGACCATTGGAAGGGTGTTGATCTTTGAATGATTAGCTAGGTGTCGGCTAATACAGATCAAGGGGAATAAAACTTGACCCCCCCCCCCCAGCGGAAACCCAGGATCACTGGTATGTGTATGTGGGCCCAGTTTTTGATGAGAATCGGTTTAGAATTGTGTGTTGTTTTCGCCCTGGCCTTTCCACTGGATCAGTTTTTCTGGTTTTGTTCTGACGATACTAAAGAGTCCTTTCCTGGTGTTGGGGGTCAATAGGGGTGCAGGGTTTGCTTTATCTATTCACAGTGACTCCAAAGTTCACAGGACAAAGGAATAACAGTCTGAGAGGGAAAAGACATTAGCTAGGGCAGACGCTGTGACCCTAGGAGTGATGGTTATTATTGATTAGTTTGGAGATTATTGACAATTGATTTATGACTATTGTTTTGACTAAACGGATTATATGTTTAACATAAAGAGTTAGCGTCGCGTTTTATGTTGTCTGGAAGCACAGGTACAGAGATACCTGGGAATCCCGGGAACGGAATTTAGAAGAGTGTGATGAATGGAAGTCACACTGCAGAAGGTTACTCGTCTGTTGTCGGAATACTGAGACGCTACGGAGGGCTTGCATTATTACAATAGGGACTATATTGTACACAAGTTGAGTGTGATTGACAGCAAAGGGCCCGCCTGTGAAACTTTGGCAAAGCCGAAAGTGGTGTATCCCTGAAGAAGTAGCAGACCCTCCCCCTGAGCTTAAGTGAAGGGCAAACAGGGGTTTTACTCGTAGTGACAGAAAGGAATTTCTCTTTGTAGCGAGTGAAGAAACTATCTTTGATTTAGCGGAGCAGACAGAGTAGCGCTGTTTTTACGTCGTTACTAACAAAGAATATAATTACAGAAAGAGAAGATAATACATTGTTATATTACCTTCTAAAGGGAGGGTCAGTAGCAGGAGAAATACTGACGTCACAGAGTGCCGCGCTGGTATTGGTTGAAACAGCGGGCAGAAGAGAACTGCAGATTGTAAAGGGAGGGTCAGTAGAAGGAGTAATACTGACATCACAGAGAGCCGCGCTGACATTGGTCAGACAAACAGGTGTGTTAAAAGGACTGAATGGTTGAAAGTTCGGAAGCGTACTAGGATTGGGTGAAGGAAAGAAAACGTAGTGAGCCCTGACTGGATGTCGGTGTAAGTCGCGCAGGCATTGGACGAGTGTTAATAAACAGGTTTTTGGGAAGATACAGAAAGAGACTTTCTGGAATTTCGTTGAAGTGAACTAGATCGAAGAGTGAGAAAATGAAGTTGATTAATAAAATCAAGAATTTCTTTAAAAAGGATAAACGCATAGTGACTAGGGAGGGGATTCTTATGCCGCCTCCAAATACGCCAGCTTCATATATGATGATGGAAATTGGTTATCATACGTGTGTGTGGTTAGAGAATTGGATGGAATACACGAAAGACGATGGTGTGTTAGCTTTTCCTGAAAATGGTACATTTAATGTAAGGGTACTTCAGAATTTGAGAAACAGAATGAATACCTTAGAACCAAATCCCAGATTAACACAGTATGAGGCTTTGGAAGAATGGGAGGTTGAGGCATTTGAGGGTGAAAGATGCAGAGGAGGTGTAAGAATTAATGGAAGATTTCTGTCAAGACATCCCTTTGACAAACGAGGGGACCAGATGAAAAGATGGAGAAAGGCAGTAGTAACGGAGGGGTTGTATTCAGTATTGATGGTTGAGGATCAAGGAGGGAGCAAATGTAAAGAGAAAACGAAACACATGGGTGTAACAGGGAATGGGGAGTCTGATGATGAATTGTTGGAAGACATTTTGGTGAAAAGACCTCCGCCGTATCAGGAAAGTGTTGGGAGTACAACTCCAAGTGCCCCTATGATGGGAACTCCATTAGTTCCGCAAATTATATATGATTCGTCCGTCATGCAAGCAGCACAGGAAAGAGATAGGGATGCATTGAATAAAACAAAAGAGGAGATAATTCAGAAAATAAACCAATTAGGACTAAATACAGAAGTACTAACTGTACCCGTAACTATCGGACCTGTTATTCCATTATATGGAAACAAACGAGTTACTCCAGGAGTACAGAGTGGGACGGTTTTACAGAAAAATGCTAAGAAGGAATCAGTCATGGTGGATGATCCTGTTAGTGTGTATGAATCAAATATTTTGTTAATGGATCTTCCAAACATTGAGACTGTGGCTGAGACTCCAAAGAGGAATTCACCTATGGTTCTGGAAAAAAGAACACCCATTGTCACTCAAGTGGCAGGTAGTTCAATGGGATTTACTCCTGAAGACCTAGAAGAATGGGCGAAGGGATGGGAAAGAAAGAAAGAAACCTAAGACACTAGATGTGGGCAGATTGAGGGTGGATTTAGAGGAAATGATTATTGGTACCATACATCTTGACAAACTAAACTTTTATGAGGATGAGGAATTGTTGTTTCTGTGCAAAAGCATAACATGGAAAGCCAGGAATTTGCATGAGAAGATAGTGGAAGTAGCTCTGGAATTGGGAATAAATATAGAAAAGTCAAAGCTGTTACAAAAACATTATCGAGCAGAATTCACTGAAAAGGATTTGGAAAGTTTAAATGCGTCAGGGAAAAGATTACAGATAAAAGAGTTGATAAATGCTGTGAAGAAATGGGGAGATGTGGAGCGATTGAGAAGTTGGTGGACTAAGAAAAGGGAGGAGGCAGTTGCCAAGGAAGTATCTACATTTCCAGTGAGAGAGGTGGAAAAGGCTGAAAGAATGTGTCCGATGAGGGAAGTTCCTGGTGGTAGATATGTTCACGTTCCATGGAGTAGACAGGACATTTTGTCATTTACTAATGATTTTCCTAGATTGAGAGAAAAGCCGATTGAATGGTACAAGCAGATTGAAAGATTTGTTAAGGTTTCAAAGGTTTTGTTGAAGTATTTGGATGGTCTGTTTGATATAGTGGTACCAACAGATTTTTTGACAGAATGCAAAATTACAGTTTATTGGCCTACCGAAGAATACCCTAGAGATGCAAGGACAGGTGCGCCATCAGATGAGGTGATGAAAAAATACAATCAGGTGATTACTTTCCTGAAAGGGAAAATTCCCGCAAAAGAAACTGATTCGGTCAAAATAGATAGAACAACCCAAGAATCTAAAGAGTCAGTGCATGCATATTATGAAAGGTTGCTGCAGGTGTTCAAGCAATATAGTGGTTTTGAAAACATTGGTGATAAAGACATGGGACATTTTGTGTATCGGTTTGTTTATGGATTAAGATCAGAAATTAGTCAGATGATACAGCAGCACATGCTTTGCTGGCACAGTAGGCCAATCGATGACATTCTGAAATATGCCAAATATTGCAGTGATGACATTGATGCAAAGCATAAAAAGTTAAAAGAGAAAATGATGTGGGCACAAGTGAAGATAGCAGAACGCCAAGAAGCAAATTCGGGTACTCCAGTTGAAAATTCAGTGAATGGGCAAAACCAGAATGGTCAAAGTATGAATGAGAATAAGGGAAGAGGAAGAATGAGTAGAGAGGAAGCGAGAAAGAAATTTCCTTGACCTGGGTGTGGAAAGCTTGGACATTGGAAGAACGCGTGTAGAAACCTTCCACAGAATAATGGGGTAAATCAAACTTTAAATCCACAGATGCAGAATGAAGTGGTTGTGAATCAACAACAATAGCAGCAGCAGATAGTTTCTCCCCAGTTACAGGTGCCTCAAGCCCCTTTTCCCAACAATGTGAATGCTCAGGTGCAGAGATACAGTGTGAACACTGGATACCAAGGAGAAAGTGGTAAGAATACACAGACAGTTCAACAGTTTTGGATGCAGGATGATGTGGATGAATTTGGAATGGCGCAATGATGGTGCCTGAGAGGGGAGGAGGAGTGCGTACTTGGCGCATCCTTAGAGGTAGACCAGGCAGGTCCAATTATTGATGGGAAAGTTGAAGGGAATGATATTACTTTCCTAATGGATACTGGTGCTACCCGATCTACTGTGAGTACAGCAGAAATCCCAAACCTATCCCTCTCAGGAGAAACTATCCAAGTTGTAGGAGTCTCAAATAAACAGATCAGTACCCCAATCACAAAACCATTAGAAGTGAGTATTGGAAACTTCAGAGACATGCATCGGTTTGTGGTATGTGACTCGAGTCCAGTAAACCTGTTAGGAAGAGACTTATTGTGCAAAATGAATGTACCATTTTTTGTACGCCTGATGGTATGGCTTTCCAAACACAGGATGAAGATGTGGTTTTCAAAATGATGTTAGCCAAACAAGGAACGGAAGTGGATGAGATGTTTTCACTTCTTACCGAAAATGACTTGCCTGATGAGTTAAAAGACACAGTGAAACCAGATGTGTGGGATTTTACAGGGAAGGAGGTTGGTTTGATGGCCAATGTAGATCCAATCAAAATTACGGTAAAGAAAGATGTAGCATACCCAAATACCTCACAATACAGAATGAGCCCGGAAGTCAAAGCTGGAGTATCTCAGGAAATTGACCAAATGATTGAACAAGGAATTTTGAAGGAAATATCGGGCAGTCCTTGTAATTCGCCAATCATGGGACTGAAGAAGCCCAGTGGAAAATACAGAATAGTACAAGATTGAAGAAAAATCAACAAAATAGTAGTACCTTGCTGTCCTGTAGTACCAAACCCCGCAGTGATTCTGTATCAGATACCATGGAATGCCCGTTGGTATACTGTAATTGATTTGTGTCAAGCGTTCTTTTCAATTCCATTACATCCACAAAGTCAATACCTTTTTGCCTTCCGGTTTGAGGATCGTGTCTTGGCATGGTGCCGAGTTCCTCAAGGGTACACAGAAAGTCCGTCCATATTCAATCAGATTCTGAAGAAATGTCTAGAGACATTAGTAATGCCAGGAAATTCAGTTTTAGTTCCGTATATTGATGACCTATTAGTGGCATCAAAGACAAGAGAAGATTGTGTCACTGACACAATAGCATTACTGAACCATTTGGCAGAGGGAGGACACAAGGTGTCCCCAGAGAAATTGCAATTTTGTAAACAGGAGGTACAATATCTTGGACATAAAATAGAAAAAGGAGTCAGAAAAGTGACGTCAGAAAGAATAAGAGTGATTCGACAAATGAACAAGTCTAAAACCAAAAAGGAGGTGCGAATGTTTTTGGGAGTGGTTGGATATTCTCGTCAATGGATAAATGGATTTTCACTATTGGCAAAACCTTTAATAAGATTGACACGAAAGGAAATAGCAGATCCAATTGAGTGGGATGATGAGAGTGAGGGGGCATTTATGAAACTGAAGAGTTGTTTGTGTCAGGCCCCAGCCCTTGGAATGCCTGATTACACGAAAGAGTTTGCATTGTTCTGTTGCGAGAGAGAGGGATGTGCACTCGCGGTGTTAACACAAAGACATGGAATGACACGGCGACCTGTAGCATATTTTTCTGCCACTCTCGATCCAGTGGCTGCAGCGTTACCTGGCTGTTTGAAAGCAGTGGCTGCTACTTGTGTGAGTCTGGAGCAGAGTGAATCAATTGTGATGGGACATCCTGTCAAAGTGTATGTGCCACATTCAGTTGAAATCCTTCTAACAAGAACTCATACTCAACATTTGACCCCTAGTCGGCTGACTAAGTATGAAAGAGTAATATTAAGTGCAGAGAATGTAACTGTGATAAGATGCACCATGATGAATCCAGGCACATTGTTACCTGATTCCTATTGTGAGGAAGTGAAAGATGAAAGTGACCATGATTGCCTGGATGTGACAGAAATGTGTACCAAGCCAAGGCCAGACTTAAATGACACACCTCTAGAAGAATCAGATTATGTATTGTTTGTCGATGGTTCATGTTTGAGGACAGAAAATGGAGAATTGATGTCAGCTTATGCTGTATGTACTGTATCAGGCATCATAGAAGCTTCCTGTCTAAAAAGAGTCAGATCTGCCCAAGTCAATCAATCAATCAATCATAGCATTTGTAGAGCGCACCACATACCCGTGAGGGTCTCAAGGCGCTGGGGGGGGGAGGGGTGCTGCTACTGCTCGAAGAGCCAGGTCTTGAGGAGTCTTCTGAAGGTCAGCAGGTCTTGGGTCTGCCGTAGGTGGATGGGGAGGGTGTTCCAGGTTTTGGCGGCGAGGTGGGAGAAGGATCTGCCGCCGGAGGTCGCTCTTCGGATGCGGGGATTGTGGCGAGGGCGAGGTCGGCGGAGCGAAGCTGGCGGGCGGGGGTGTAGAGGCTGATTCGTCTGTTGAGGTACATAGGTCCGGTGTTGTGGAGAGCCTTGTGTGCGTGGGTGAGGAGCTTGAAGGTTATCCTCTTGTTGACGGGGAGCCAGTGCAGGTCTCTCAGGTGAGGGGTGATGTGGCTGCGGCGAGGGATGTCGAGGATCAGGCGTGCAGAGGCGTTCTGGATGCGTTGCAGCCGCTTCAGGAGTTTGGCCGAGGCTCCAGCGTAGAGGGCGTTTCCGTAGTCCAGCCTGCTGCTGACGAGGGCCTGGGTGACCGTTCTTCTAGTTTCTGTGGGGATCCACTTGTAGATCTTGCGGAGCATGCAGAGGGTGTTGAAGCAGGAGGAAGAGACGGCGTTGACCTGCATAGTCATGGAGAGGGTGGAGTCGAGGATGACTCCTAGGTTGCGTGCGTGGTCGGTGGGTGTTGGAGCTGTTCCCAGTGCGGTCGGCCACCAGGAGTCATCCCAGGCCGAGGGGGTGGAACCAAGGATGAGGACCTCTGTCTTGTCAGAGTTCAGCTTCAGTCGGCTGTTCCTCATCCATTCGGCGACGGCCTTCATTCCTTCGTGGAGGTTGGTTTTGGCGGAGTGGGGGTCTTTGGTGAGGGAGAGAATCAGCTGGGTGTCATCGGCGTAAGAGATTATGTTGAGGTCGTGCAGTCGGGAGACGTGGGCGAGTGGTGCCATGTAGATGTTGAACAGCGTTGGGCTGAGGGAAGAGCCCTGGGGTACGCCGCAGATGATCTCGGTGGCCTCGGAGCGGAAGGGGGGGAGGCGGACGCTCTGTGTTCTGCCGGAGAGGAAGGAGGTGGTCCAGTCCAGGGCCTTCTCTTGGATTCCGGCGTCGTGGAGGCGTGTGCGTAGTGTGTGGTGGCATACCGTGTCGAAGGCGGCTGACAGGTCCAGGAGGATGAGGGCCGCGGTCTCTCCATTGTCTAGCAGGGTCCTGATGTCATCGGTGGCGGCGATGAGGGCAGTTTCGGTGCTGTGGTTTCTGCGAAACCCAGACTGGGACGGGTCCAGGATGCTGTTCTCCTCGAGGTAGCGGGTCAGTTGTTTGTTGACGGTCTTCTCGATGACCTTCGCCGGGAACGGGAGCAGGGAGATGGGCCGGACGTTCTTGAGGTCCTTGGGGTCCGCCTTGGGTTTCTTGAGTAAGGTGTTGATCTTGGCGTGCTTCCAGCTTTCCGGGAAGGTTGCTGTCTCGAAGGAGATGTTGATCGCTTTCCGGAGATGGGGTGCGATGGCGGTGCTGGCTTTGTTGAAGATGTGGTGGGCGCATGGGTCTGACGGAGATCCGGAGTGGATGGTGTTCATGATCTTGATGGTGTCATCGTCGTTTATGTTGGTCCAGGAGAGGTTGGTGCGGATGTTGGTCGTGGGGGCGGAGATCTCAGTGGTTGTCGGGGCGATCGTGGTGTTGAAGCTGTCGTGGATGTCAGCGATCTTCCGATGGAAGAAGGTGGCCAGCGAGTTGCACAGGTCTTGCGAAGGTGGGATGTCGTTGGTGTTGGAGCTTGGGTTGGAGAGTTCCTTCACGATGTTGAAGAGCTCTTTGCTGTTGTGTGCGTTGTTGTCGTCTAGGCGGTCTTTGAAGGAGGCCCTTTTGGCGGATCTGATGAGGTGATGGTGTCTGCGGGTGGCGTTCTTGTGGGCTGTGTAGCTGTCCGGTGTTTGTTCGCGGTGCCAGTTCTTCTCCAGCTTTCGGCAGGTTTGCTTGGAGGCCCGGAGGTCTTCAGTGAACCAGCTGGCTTTCTTGCTGGTGTGGCTGTTGGAGGGTTTCTTGAGCGGGGCGAGGGTGTTGGCGCAGTCGTCGATCCATTGTCTGAGGTTGCGGGCGGCGGTGTCGGGGTCGGTGAGGTCGGCGGGAGGGCGCCGGGCTAGGGTGGTGGTTAGCTGGTCTTCGGTGACTTTGCTACAGCAGCGGCGAGGCATCTGTTGGGTGCGGTGGTGCGTGGTGGCTTTTTGGAAGGTGAAGTGGATGCAGCGATGGTTGGTCCAGTGGAGTTCGGTGGTGTGACTGAAGGTGACGTGGGAGCTTGCGGAGAAGATAGGGTCAAGAGTGTGGCCGGCGGAGTGGGTGGGAGATGTGACGAGTTGTCTGAGTCCGAGGTTGGCGAACTATTTGCCTTAACGAAAGCATGTAAATTTGGAAAGAAATTGAGAGTAACCATATTCACCGACAGTCAATATGGTTTTGGGGTTGTACATGATTTTGGCCAATTATGGCTGCAGAGGGGATTTCTGACTTCTTCAGGATCTCCCATCAGAAATGGCAAAGATGTTAAAGAACTATTGGAAGCATTACAATTACCAAAAGCGATTGCAGTGGTCAAATGTGCCGCACAGAAGTCAGGAAATGATTATGTGACAAAGGGTAATCGGTACGCTGACCAAGTGGCACAGTTTTGTGCAAGACACACAATGTCTTTGAACAGAGGGATGGAAAAAGAAGTTACCAATTGCCAACAAATGTTTTTCTCTGCTTTGGAAACATGGGATGAGGTAAGAAAATTGCAGGATGAGGCAGACATGAGAGAAAGGGAGCACTAGATCAAAACAGGTTTTACCAGAAGGGCTGAAGACAAAGTATGGGTGTGCCCAGATGGTAGGCCAATCATGCCAGACAGCTTGTTATCACAAATGGCCAGGGTATACCATGGAACAACACACGTGGGAAGAGATGCAATGATCAGACACTTTAGACAGACGTGGTTCAATCCCAAGTTCAGGACTGTAGCAGAGAGCCTTTGCCAAATATGTTTAACCTGCCAATTACAGAATCCAGGGAGGAAAACAGTGGTTAGTTGGGGAAAAATAGGAAAGGCAGAAGGTCCATTTACATGGTTGCAGATAGACTTTATAGAGTTGCCTCCCAGCAATGGTCTGAAGTACGTCCTTGTGATTGTCTGTTTGTTTTCTCGATGGGTGGAAGCCTATCCCACAAAAAGAAATGACAGTTTGACAGTTGCTAAATTACTGTTACGAGAGCTAATACCAAGATTTGGATTTCCAGTCACTTTGGAGTCAGACAGAGGACCTCATTTTAATAATGCGATAATCAAATTAATCTGTGAAGCTTTCAAAATTGAACAGAAGTTACATTGTGCCTACCGTCCAGAGGCTTCTGGAGTGGTTGAACAGCTGAATGGAACAATAAAATCAAGGTTAGGGAAAGTGTGTGCATCCACTTCACTGAAATGGCCTGATGCTCTACATATTGTATTAATGGGTCTCAGAAGCATTCCTGACAAAAGGACAGGATTGAGTCCACATGAAATCATCAGGGGAAGAGCAATGAGACAAGCATTTGTAAATGGAAATAAATTGATAAATATAACTGATGATTTAGTATTGGACTATTGTAAAGGACTGGTTGATCTGGTACGTTCTGTGTCTCACCAGGTTGGAGAAGATCCGAACGCAGCACAGCCAAATCAAGCTCATGATCTGTGTCCTGGGGACTGGGTCGTAATAAAGAAGCACACGAGAAAAACGTGCTTGGAACCCAGGTGGAAGGGTCCCCATCAAGACATATTGGTCACGACAACAGCAGTAAAGTGTGCTAAGATTCCAAATTGGATACATGCCAGCCATACTCAAAGAGTCCCAAGTCCACCTGATCGACCTGAGCAGCAACTGGTAGAGAAAAGAAAAGAACCAGAAGCTGAGAGTTGTGAAGTCGAAGAGAACAGAGAACCAAACTCTGCAGAAAGTCTTGACAGTGAGCAACCAAGTACAAGTCAGGTAGAGTGGGCACCAGTTACTGGGACTTAAGAGACTGCTGTAGAGACCAGAAGAGAGCTTGTACCTCAGAGACCAGAACAAAATAAGCAAATGCCAGAAAAATCAGTTGCTGAAATCCCAGATTCAGTCCAAACAGAAAATAAAGAAGAACTCATTGGTGAAATTCCAGATTCAGTTCAACTAGAGGTAGGAGAAGAATCAATTGCAGAAATTTCAGATTTAGTACAGTCAGGAGTAGAAGAAGAATCCCTTGAAGAAAACACAGATTTAGTACAGACTGAAACAGAAGAAGAAAACGTTACAGAAACACAAGATCAAAATCAAGCTCAGTTAGGGGAAGAGCAAGAACCGACTGAAGAAGATTTAGATCAGAGACAGGTAGGAGAAGAAGGAAAAGGGATAGATAGACAGGAGCAAAGACAAACAACTGAAGAAGAAAAAGTAGAAAATCAAGAAATAAATCAAACAAAAGAAGAGGAAAGCAAAAGGACACTTGAAATAGGTGAAGAGGGTGAAAGGGCAGTACAGACAAAGAAAATAAGAAAAGAACATTGCTGGCCAAGTGGAGTAAAAAGATTGAGATATATTTTAAGAAGAAAGACAGGGAAAGGATTAGAGCAGGTGAATGAAATATCAAGCCAATCTGAACAAGAAGAAAGAAGAACACTAAGATCGTCTAAAAGAAAAAAGGTTCCAATTAGAAAATGTAGGGCCCCAAAGTGGACATATATCATTCTTGAAGTATTTGAAAATCTTGATATAAACAAAGAACAATCAAACGGGGACATTTTTGAAGGGTCTGATGACAGGGAAACAAGATTGCCTTAAAGAAGGACTTTGTTTAGCATAAAAGGTGGAATACATATTAAAAATACATTGAAATAAAGGACTCAATGAAAAAGGCTCATTAAAACACAAAGGCTTTTGAAGTGTGGGATCACACAAAAGATTTATTGAAGAAGAGATAAGAAACAGAATGACTAAAAATGACAGACGGAAAAGTGACTGAACGTCCAAAATCTAACTGTAGAAGAAAATGTGTTAAATGTTGTCTGTGTAGTATGATAAGGCTAATACTAACATGGTTATTATTAACAGTCGTGATACCTGTTTTCATGGTAACAATTAATCGAGATAATACGAATACTAGTGAAGGAATGAGTGCAGATACTAAAGAAACTACTACTACAAGAATAACACACATGGATAAAAACAAGTATTATCAGGACAAATCAAATAGTGATTCGTAATTAAATGTCTTTACAAAACTCCTGTATCACTATGAAGATACAATGGATGTGAGTGACTGCTATGTTTGTATGAAATTACCTACTTCTGTCTCAGAGGGTGTAACGTATCATCACCTTCCATTAACATATGGTGTCACATGTAGTGTTGTAACAAGTCTGTTTTATGTTACTGGTAAATTGCAGTACTACCACAGTAATCTAGATGTAGTATTTTCAGAAATACCTATTAGAAGAAATATGAACCCAGTAGCTAGTGCTAAGAATGCAGAATATATGGGAGAATTTTTCCTAGCAACGAATCCTATAGACATAATTCAGGCACATGGAAACAATCTAACATGCTTACTGCACAATGAAGAAAAAGATTTTTTAAATTTAGTAGAAGAAAGAAGACAGGATTTCCAAAAGAAAGCAGTTGAGCACGGGTCTCACGAACCTTCATGGGTTGCTTTAGAGGGGAAAGAGGAAAATGGCGAGGCTCATGCTGCTATGGCCCTGGATTTGGCAAAGTTGGGGAAGTTTTGTCTTTGTAGGTTAAGAACTGATGATAACAACATTTTCATTGGCACTAGTGAATGTGAACACAATTTCCTAATAATGGGGGGTTGGGGACTAAAAAGGGAACCGATTCTGTATTCCCGGGTATTTATTATGTGTGTGGTGAAAAAGCCTATTATAGGTTACCTGCACGATGGTATGGCAGTTGTTATGTTGCCATAGTATTTCCAAAGGTGTATCACATTTCTAAGGACAATGAAATGAGTGACGTAAGTAAAGGACTAACAAGAAACAAAAGGGCCAGTTTTTCAGAAATAGTAGGTGATATATTTGGTGCATTGATACCGGCAGTTGGAGTCACACTGAATTCGCACAAAATACGGCTATTGTCCACAGTAGTTGACCGTTTATCAACAGATACTGCTGGAGGATTCTTGATGATCAATACTGAAATGGTTGCAATTAGATCAATGGTCTTACAAAATCGACTTGCCCTTGATATTTTATTGGCAAAAGAGGGTGGAGTCTGTGGCATGTTGAAAGTTCAACACTGCTGTACATATATACCGGTCAAAATTAAAGGTATTGAGGGATATATTAAAAATATTACAAAGATTCATAAAGAATTGACCCAACTGGAGGTTGACGGTGTATGGGAGAGACTTAGCAAACGTCTTTCCAAAATAGGTAACTGGTTTTACGACTTTGGAAATAGTTTATTAGGGAAGATAATAATACCAGTAATATCAATATTATTAGTGCTGTTAATGATAGTGATGACATATAAATGCTGTAGAGAAAGGATGAGAACAAACTCAATGAATGAAAGGAAGAGAAAAAGCATGGGAAGAAAGAGAAAATGGGAAGAAATAGAATTGGAAGATATAAGAAACAATCTGTATGGCAAAATGAAAGCAATAGATAGTAAGAAGAAAAATAAAGAGCAAGAAACTGAACAAAGATACTAAAATCTAACAAGAAACTTGGCAATTGGAAATGATGGGTATTTTATGATGGCTCTAAAAGGCCATCAGAGGGGGGATTGATGGAGCAAGGATTCGGAAAAAAGAAACTTGCTCGGATCAAATCCTAAATAACCGGTATTAATAAATTAAAATGAGTAGATTAGTGAAAATTAACATGCACCCGACATTCACACATGGGATAGAAAGCATAATGCTTGCTTAAATAACAGAGAATAATTTGCCGCGCAACTGAAATCCCGCTTGAAACAGAGAAACGTTCTGCGCAGGTGCAAACTAGTGCTGCGTAACAGACCATGTGATTAACCCATGTGGGATAGAAATTCTTGCGCATGCATTGAGGGTTCCTCAAGGCACTGTATGCCTGGCATATGCTTGCAGGAAATTAAGAAGTGCTATTGCTGCTAACGCTTCGCTTAATAAGAAAAGAAAATAACATTGGATAGAATAGCGGTGGGTGGTAAACAGTGCTATTCACATATTCAAGTCATTAACGCCGGTTTATGATTCTTTTATTGATAGTGTACGTTTGGGCCTAAGATGATGACCAGTAAAGAAGATGGCGGAGTGAGCTGCGGCGAGAGTCGAGTATGCGCAGAAGAGAGTCTGCACGAACTTCTGACCTGGGTCCTTGAAAGACTGCCAAGATGGGAGAAGAGCGCCTGAGAACATCCTCTAATTTAAAAAATGTTATACTTATTGTATCTAATGTACTCTGTAATGCGGGTGGGAAAGGGAAATGTTCTTGAATTTTGAATAAATTAAATGGGAAAGGTTATTGAACAATTAATTAGTTGAAAAATAAAGAAATGACCGCATGAGGTGACGATAACTCCCTGCCCCTGCCCAATCAAAATTCGTAGCTCACTAGAAATTGCAACTTTAAGGGTGGGACATGCAGAAATAAAGAGTATAACTAGGGTGATTTAATTAAGGGAATTTAGACGGAGACTGAGACGGAGAGACTGAAGGGAGACTGAGAGAGAGAAGACTAGGTCGAGAGAGAAGTGGGCGAGAGCTGCTGAAGGAGAACAGACAGGGAAGATTCAATCCTGAAAGACTGCCTGATTAGAAAGAAGATTACGGAAGAACATCGAGGAGGGAGAGAGTGTAAGTGAGGGATGCGTTCCGGTGCGTCGGGCTCTAGAAAGGTGTAGTAAGTATTATCCTATCCTGCCACTGTCCTATTATCTTTGTTGTCTGATCCTAAGTTGGGTGACCTCCACCATCCCTTTGGCCAGAGGGGTGGGTTTCCCGTTTCACTCTTGGTATTTATCATATCTGTCTCAAAGTTGCATTTCTTTGCAAATGTATGATTTATTGTGCCTTTTGTCTCTTCATCTATCTTTTCGTGTTGCTTTGAATTGTTGAATGTGTCTTAAACTGAATGTGTTTGATAAATGAAGTTTCTCCCATGAAAGTAGATGGAGTTTGCACTGTGTATCTGTACAAATGAGCGTTCAATTTGACTGAATGATTAGATACAATTTTCATTGAATCTTTACCAGAGTCTGTGATCATTTACAATTTAGTCAGATTAAGATAAAGTAGATATCACCATCAACTACTCAACTAATGGTCCATCAACCATTGGAAGGGTGTTGATCTGTGAATGATTAGCTAGGTGTCGGCTAATACAGATCAAGGGGAATAAAACTTGACCCCCCCCCAGCGGAAACCCAGGATCACTGGTATGTGTATGTGGGCCCAGTTTCTGATGAGAATCGGTTTTGAATTATGTGTTGTTTTCTCCCTGGCCTTTCCGCTGGATCAGCAGCATCACCAAGAAGAATCTACAAAGGGACAGAAAGAGGACCATAAGGGAGATGGCAAACCTACCCGTACACTAAACGAACACAAGCAAGAGACTGCAAACAGAGACCATTGTTTTGTTGTTTTTATTTTTCTCTTTACTCAAATGTCTTTGCAATAAAGCCATCATACGCAAAACAGCACCAGACAAGCCTCCTAAACCTTATTTTTGTCCATCCCTCCTCTAAGTGGCCCCAGAAGTAGGATCGGAGGAAAAAGAGGCTTTTGTGGACAAACTTGCTGATGGCCAATAGTGATTATAAAGAGCCTTAGAGAAATTTATGGCTACATCACAGAAGGACCGCAAGTCATTTAAAAAACTCCCAGATAGATGCAGTAGCTGAAAACCAAGATACCACCATTGGAAAATTGGCTGACATCTAAGGCCAATAGCCCTTGTGGTGTTACAGAAATATACTAGATGAGACGATCCGACTTCACCTTTAATACGTTTGAAAGAATTGCCCAAGCCACAGCTCGGCCAGCTGGCAGATGAGGACAATACTTGGGACCCTTATTAACGGGGAATTGCAAATGGCTCACAAGCCACAAATCCCAGAGGAACAACCCTTTATCCAGATATTAAGAAGAGCATTTTAGAAAGGCTAGGATTGGATGAGGAAACATATTGGATGTGATTACGAAATGTAAAAGAGAGACCAGTGAAACACCATGAGCATTGTTTTATAGGGTTAAAGACTTGATTGCTGGTTTAAACCGGAAACTTCCACAAAAGAAATGATGCTTTGGAAAATATACTTGGAACAATTCTTAAATTCCCTACATACCCCCGTTCACAAATGGGTGAAGCAATATGGAAAATTAACTGTAGAAGCCGCAGTCAAGATAGCCGTGGCTCATAATTAGTATCAAGGGTATAAATGAGGTAGAATCAAGGGAAAAGGAATACCTCATGAGCATGTATCAAAGCCTGTAGTATCAAAGAAACTGGAAGGAATGCATTTGAGTAGAGGTGAGAATGTACTAGTGTCCCAAGCAACACAATGCTACAACTGTGGAGGTTGGGCCATGTTGCTCGATTTTGTTCCTAAAATCCTGAATCTATGGATATCGGACTAACCAAACAAGTGATGTATGGAAGTCTGGTAGAGGAGACTCCTTATCACTGTTGCCTTAAAAGCAATGGTAGTCAGGTAACGGCCCTCCTAGACACAGGATGCCAGCAAATCATGCTGAGGCCCCAAGTGTTACAGGGGGAACCCCCACAGAAGCAGAGGACTGTTACCATTCAATGCATACATGGAGGCAAGAAAGAGTATCCAGTGGTGTAGGTAGAGATACAAAAAAATAAAGAGACCCTATACCTGTCAGGGTTGGATTTATTCCACAGTTACCAGAATCCATAATTGTAGGAACTGACTATCCAAAACTAAACTCATTGGTGCAAGAAACATGGAAGAAAGGAGATTCATGATGGGAAGAGGCACCCTTTTCGGAGATTGACAATGAGGACTGACCAATCCCTTAAGTGGAAAAAAGCAAGAATCAGAGAAGATGGGAAAAACATAAAGGCATATCCGTCAGCCCAACGTTGATGGAGGAGACTCTATGGGAGTCAGATAAATGCTTCAGGGCAGCACAGAGAGAGGACCCTCTCCTGCAGGAAGCTTGGGCTAGAGCAACAAAGGACTAGAGGGAGAAGATATAACAGAGTTTGTTCCCCAGTTTTTCAAACAAAATGGGCTACCATATGGGAAGGGAGGGAAGAGTTATGTATCTAGGTCAAAGTTATCGATTGGGATGGCATTCTATAAGAGACAATACTGAAAAAACATCCTTGAATACTTTTATTGGCCAGTATTTTTAACCACATAAGGAAGTATTGTCGAGGTGTGTGAAATATGTCAAAATAATAATCTCTATCAACCCCGAGAGCTACATTATGAACTTTGCCCAATATAGAGGAACCCTGTTTGAGGGTTGGGGTGGATATAATTGGACTCTTAGGGGGTCATTACGATGTAGGGCGGATCGCCACCGCCCACATGGCGGTGGCGATCCGCCCTACATTTCCCTCCGCCCGCCACCCATTTTCCCCCCGCCATATTAGTATGCGGGGGGACCCCGGCGGACGGAGAGACCGTCTGCCGGTTTTCCGCCGGTCGACCAGTCGACCGGGTGGAAAAGGGGCTACATATGGTGGCGGTGTCTGCTAGACACCGCCATCCATATTACATGGGTGCGGGAAGCAGCCTTTCCGTGGTGGCGATGCCGCCACGAAAAGGCATGCGGAGTTTGCTGTTGGGGGCCCGTTGCGGGCCCCCAGGGTATGGGGGGGTGCACATGGGGGTTACCTATGGTACCCCCCTACATTGTCATGGACAAGGTGGCAGGCACCGCGCGGTGCCTGCCACCTTGTGCATGACAATGCACACAGTGCATTCCCAGCATTGTGGCGGGCGGTGCTGTGTGCACCGCCCGCCACAATGCTGGGAATGGAGGATGCCACCGCCACAGTGGCGGTGGCATCCTAATCGCTGGTGCGGGACCGCCGCACCACTGGCGGCCGGTCCCAGCACCGCTAGGGTAGCGGGCGGACGAAAGTCCGCCCACCATCCTAATAGGCCCCCTTCACGAAGGGGCCACCTTCTTATATTAGTCATAGTGGATTACGCTACACAATATTCCAAAGCAGTCTCTACACCAACCAAATACTAAACAGATAGCAAATGCTATGGTAGAAAATATCTCAAGGGTAGGTTTCCCATAAGAAATTGTAGCTGATCCGGGTAACCCCTTTACCTCATAAATTAATTGCCCAAATATGCCATCAATTATGTGTCCTACAAATTAAACCAGCAGTATACCACTTAAACAGATGGCCTTTTAGAACGTTATAATGCCACACTGAAAGCTACCCTAAAGAAATTGTTTGGAATGGAAGCAATAGGATCAGATTCTTCCCATGGCTTTGTTCGCCATGCGTTGTAAAGAGAAAAGCAGTACTGGATATCCCTTTGAGTTGTAGTGTGGGAATAAACCCAGAACTTTACTCGATATGGCAAGGGAAGCGTGGGAGGAAGAAAAAGATGAATCCAAGAATATTCTGGACTATGTAAACCAATTAAAAACCAAGTTGAAAGATATGAGACAAATCATGAGACAAAATTTAGAACAACAATTATGGAAAGTTCAATATGATAAAAAGGCAAAGTTGAGAATATTTCAACAGGACAATGAATTACTTTTACTACCTAACGTTGAAAATAAAATGTTGAGCAAATGGCAACTATATAGCTGTCTAAATTCATGGCCTGGAATATTTTCATTGAGCTTGGGCCTAACAAACATTATTCAACATTCTATAATGACTGAACCAGAGAAAGTGAGAAGGTTAAAATCATATTGAATACCAGAAGCTAGAAGGATAGTGAAGAAGAAGTACAATACATGTTAAATGTAGGAGTGATCGAACCATTTTCAAGCAAGTGGAATTCGCCTGTGGTTTTAGCCCTGAAACCTGATGGTACAGTGTGCTTCTGTATAGATTTTAGAGAAGGGAATAAAATATCCAAATGTGATACTTATCGAATCCCTTGTATCCTCTAAGACCAAAAGACAAAGAAAAAATGGCTTTTTCACACTCAGGAGACCTTTTCTCAGTTTACTGTATTGCTGATTGGGTTAGATGGGGCACCTGCTATTTTTCAAAGGACGATAAATACCTTATAAAGAGCGCACTGTAAATATACTACTGCCTATATCAATGATATAGTAATCCATAGAATGTCCTGGGAAGAACATTTGGAACACTAGGACCTGTGTTCTACATCTTGAGGCAGCAGGACTAAAATTGAACCCAAAGTTAAATAATCTTTCTGCTAATCAAGTAGAATATGTTGAGTATTCATAGGGGACCCCAAGAAGAAAAGGTAGCGGCCATCAGGCAAGTACCCTTTCCAAAAACTCTAAAAGATTTAAGAGCATTTTAAGGCCTTGTGGGATATTATCGCAGATTTGTTCAAAGGTTTTCACACTGAGCAACACCCTTGATCAACATGTTGACCAAAACCACAGAGGCAGAGAAAGAATGAAAAAACCCATCTCCTGCAGCTATTACGGCATTTAACACACTAAAGGTTGTTCGACCCCGTACTCCAATCTCCAGATTTATAAAGATAAATCATCCTTCAAACCAATGCATCTGGGGTGGGTCTTGGGGCTGTTAGTCTCAACTAGATTAAGAAGGAACACAGGTGTCTTCTAGTATACAGCACAGTACCCTTAATGTACCTGTGTTGTATATTAGAAGAAAAATATTTCCTAGAGAGAGTAATTACTCAATAGTGGAGAAAGAATGCTTGGCCATCAAATGGGCTAGTGAAAGCCTTCGCTTCTACTTAAAGGGAAAAAGATCGGCCTTTATACAGATTGCACACTCCTTGAGTGGATGGCAATAAATAAGGGAAATAATGCAAGGGAAGACATACCTGGAAAGGAGGGGTGGCGGTGGACCAGCAATTACAGTGCAGAGCTTCCTTCTGGGAGTGGCGGCCTCTGCTCAAAGTGCAGTGTGCAACACACATTGCACTTCCGCAAATTTCCTTGTGCACAATATCACTTCTGTAAGTGGAGCTCCCACCTACCAGTTCTGGGTGCTACCATAGATCTAAGTCAAACAAAACTGGGAGCCCCAGGGCCACTGGAGGCCGTGAGCCCCTCAGAGGATACTCAGGTTCCCACTCACTCCTCTGAAAGTGCCAGGCTGAAGTGAGCATGCAGTACACAGCAGTGACCACCGGAGGGTGCCCTTGGGCACCCAAAAAGGCCAAGAGACCTAGAGAATGAGAATAGAGCCCCAACATTCAGCTGTTTCGATTCTAGTCATTAAGTATATTAGGCATCACACTGCATACTGTACTTCTTGAAGTTTGTATGTGCTGTAAATTACAGGTGCTAAAGTTGTATAAGTGACCTTACACATGTATATATCCCTCTTATTCTACGCTACTGGCTTAAGGTTTCATATGTACTGAACCTGTTTTGTAAAGCACTATGTCACCCACGCGGAGTGAATCGCACAGACTTAGAGACAAGTGTAAAGACTTTTCAAAGCGATAGAAAGCGGTTCTCTTGGCTGAAGCAGCCAGTGGAGGTCAATCAGATGGGGGGGAGGAGGGGACTGAGGCCCTAGGGAGAGTTTACAGAGCACAAGGAGATCATTAACTCCACGTAAAGAAACTCACCTTAACATCTCAATGACATCATAATTCGTGTTCAGTGGGCCCCTAAATCAACTGGTCTCTGGTGCCACTGCACCTGCTGCACCATTGATAGCTGCAGTAGTGTAGCAAGGATGCCATGGACCCTGGTGCAAGCAAGGAACATGTCCCTTTTGACTGCTGTTGCGGTAGTACAATACAGCAACTATCAGGGTTCAATGAGCCCCTCAGGTCCCTGGTCCCCAGTGCCACTGCACCTGCTGCACCAACGGTAGCTACTCTCTTGCTCGGTACACATAAACCTCAGACTGGACATTCCTGTGTGGTACCCAGCTTAGTAGTCTGTGACCACAAGAAATGTCATAAAGAGACCTGCAGAGCTGATACAAGCTGCCAGTTTACTGCAGACTATAAACCGTGAGCCTGTCACTCCTCTTCATCCACCACACTGCGCTGCGTCCCATAACACAATACCCGCACCTCAGTGGTCATCACACACAACATGGAAAGACTTCCAGGGTCAGACAGGCCTGTAGGGCAATCAGGCAGTGCCAGATGGACTGGTCTGACAGGTTAGTGTGTGGCCTTTTTCTTGGCAGAGTGTGGACCTCTTTACGGTTTGATGGGCAGGTTTTTACTCTTATTTCCCTAGTATTGAAACAAGCATTGCCTCCCACAAGCTCAAATCCATGCAGTCTCACATACCCTGTAAAGCACTCATACAGTGTGTCTTTGTAAAGTTCAAAACTGCCCCAATTTGCCTGAATGGCCACTTTAATGTTTTCTAATTCATGGGGGGCCACTTTTATTTTGTTGACCAGGCCTATTTTGTGTCGTTCTGATCCTGAAGACCTCGCACCGAAGATTAAAAACAAAGACAACTCTCTTTAAATCCCAGCCATACACTCTACATGGTGCTGAGTCCTAGTCATATAGACAAATCCTTCAGTGCCCCACAGAGGTCTTAAGAGCTACATAAATGTTACGGCACAATACAAAAAGCTGATTTGTGCTTCCAGGATTCCAAGTCATTATCTGCTGGTCATATACGTCACAAGAATGGGACATTTAACTTGCGTACCCATCTTGCCTGTTCGCCTTGTGTAATAAGCTTGAAAGGGTATGGTGTCCAGATTATAAACCCAAATCTAGAGCTACCTTTGTAGCAGTGCTCAGAAAATATAATAAATAAGTTTGTGTCACGTGTTCTCGGGTGTATGACTCCAGATTTCTTTGAAGTAAAATGTTTCCCATGAGACATAGCTGCCCATTTCTCAGCTTGCTTATGTGTGATATTCTCATGTTTTCATTATGTTTTTGGGGTGTTTGAGAGGCTTATGTGTGACTATTAGAGTGACACTTCATCACAAGTAGAACAAAGCATTTATCTCCATGTAATGAATTAATTTAAAGAAGTAATTCCTTTTAAGGTCGAGCCTAAGCAGAGCGTGTGCTGTTTCTTCGATACATGTTGTATTCAGGCTGTGGGCTTTAACTCTGCCCATGCTTTTTTATTTGATGCTTCGATTGTTCGTTAAAATGTCTGGTTTCCTAATGGTTCATTGACCCTCCTTGTCTCTCCTTTCTCTCTTTAGTTTCCTCCCACAGAGCAGTGTCTAACTACTCAGTATCTTTCCCCTGCAGAGCTTATCTGTTAGTTCTGGGGCACTCTTTTCTTTTACTTTCCTTCTCGCGTTACTTGATGCAGCTTTTTGCAATTTTGGAAGTCAACCGTCAGCTGGGCTTCTTTTGGTAGGATATTCGTTTGGTTATGGGCTTTCTTTTAAGGGGGATTGGGCTTGTTGAAGTCTTGAAGAGTCAAAAGCAAATCTGAGGCGATCAGATGTTTAAAGACCCGTCGCAAGTCTGACTAGGGATTCTGTGGGCTTTCCATCTCACTCTTTGCTGCCCCAATAGTTGTTTCTCCAGGCAGGGAGGTGGCCTGGTGATTACTTCCCCCTTAGCCTTGTATTCATTACTTGTTTATATCATGCGTGTGATCAGAGTGTGCATGGAGGGGGCTCCTAAAAGCATTTCACTATGTGCTTTCGGCTACATGGACTCTGTTTAATTTCTCAGCCCCTGTTGCCCTGGTCAGATTGATAATTATTACAAAGCACTGGCATAGTGGCAATACTCCTCCCCGCTAACCGTCCACATATATTGGCAATAAAATGACTAAAACAACTGAATGACCATGAAATTAAACAGCTTTTTTGAAAACAAATTCTGTTGTCACAGAAAAAATTTTGAGCAAAGTTGCTTGATGCTACTGAGGTTAACTTCATTACGTTTACAGTTTCTCATAGAGAAGGATCCAATCAAAACACTGCCCTGCTCTTCTCCCATGTTTTCCTTATTGCACAACTGCAACATAAAACACCCTCACTGTTACACGCTCCCCAACGCATTGCTATGATTTGAACAGCTTTGCTGTTGTCGTTTCACAGGTGTCATTCCATTTTCTGCCTCTCAAGTTGTCACCTGCAGTGGACTGCAGTTAAATTGACATAAACAGCACGAATATGCCACCTCATCTGTACACTTTTCTGTATTATTTCACTTTTTGGAAAGGTTTAGTCGCAAGGCTGCATAATCCGGATACTTGGGCAAACTACCAGAATGCCTTACACACATGTAACGATGTCGGCAAAAGCAGCCAGTCCTGGAATGAAAAACAATCATAGAAATGATATGTCTCAGCTGCTGTTGCATGTACGGTTTCTGATAGCTTCGTTCCGGCCTGAATTTTATTCAGCCCCAAAGTTTACAGCAGGACCTTGACTGAAAAAGTGCTGCACCTTCTGAGACACTAGAACTGTTTTCAACAGAATTGCACAGTTTTCCCTGCAAGAAGAACACAAAGAATTGCAGGTTTTTGAGGGGCTACCATGTTGCTAACCGCTGAGCAAGTAATGCACTGAGGTTGGCTCTTAATCAGGGGGGGCCAATGTTGGTCCAGCAGGCTGAATTGTCATCATTTGTTGATGTTAAACACTAAATATGAGTTCCACTTTAGTTTAACTACACACAATCAATTAATCTCGAGGTCCTTCAGATCTGGCATGGTTCGAGACCTTCTGGATCTATACTGGACACCTCAGCGCTTAGGTAGGGTCACTGATTGCACTGGGCCAAGGTCCAATATTGCCACAAGAGTGCCAAGAAACCAATTAATTGGTGAACAGTGTGTTATAAATAGACTGTGTAACACAATATAGGCAGCCGGACAGGAGTGCATGGCACAACTCCAAATTAAGCCTCTTGGGCAAATCATATAAAAAAAACAATTAGGCAGCAAAGATCCAAAGGAGGGGATAGTCAAGAAACCTCTGACTGGTATCTAATTAAAGCTCTTAAAAAAGCACTTCAAAACAACAATTCTGCCCAGGAAAATGTTGAAATTGACAAATTTCACAAACTCTACAACTAGAACTGTTGCTTAAGTACTGTAAGAAAATGCCCCTTTCTGTATGGACACTCCGCAGGTTTTGGACTGATGCTGCTGGTTTTTTGACTCAGAGTGCACTGAGGCCCGCTAACCAGACCTCAGTACCAGTGCCTGACCATAATATGTGTATGTTTGATTGGCTTACGGCCAATTGGTAAAAGTTTTTACTTGAAAGTCCCTAGCACATGGTACCTAGGGCCTTACTAACTCAATGACCGGTCATCCTGTCAAGTTCTCGTTTAGTGGTTGCAGTGGTATCTACAAGAGCCGCTTCCCACTGTCCCCGATCACCAATTTGCTGCCACAGATCTAGTCCATTTATTGCACTGTTATTTTTCAACAGTGGTAGCAGAGGTTCCTTGTTTCTACCCCTTTTGACACATGTACCATAGACCCCCTATAAGCCCTTAGTGTGTAATTTTGTATGCAGAGGGCTGCCATGTAGATGCTATTTGATTTGCACGTGATACCATTGTGCTACAGTCTTTAATTCTGGCTTTTGGTGATTTTGCTGGTGAACCTCCGCAGGCACCAGCCTTTCTGTGGTAACTCTTGCAATAGTTTCTCTTCTCTGGTAGGTGGGGCCATCTGCCTCTTTCTTTCTGTGGTAACTCTTGCAGTGGCTTCTCTTCTCTGATAGGTGGGGCCATCTGCCTCTTTCTTTGTGTGGTAACTCTTGCAATAGCTTCTCTCCTCTGTAGGTGGGACCATCTGCAGTAACTCTTACAATAGTTAGCGATAGGACTGCTGTGTCACGGCGGTGCTGCTAGCTGCGTTGAACTAGATTTTAAGTGTAAAGATTTTGTGTGTTTTAATCTGAAATTGCTGCTACCTTTTTAACAGGCTGAAAACTGTTTTAAATACCGATAATTTGCACATTTGCACACTAGAATTGCTGCTACCTTGTTAACAGGCTTGGAAATTGTTTTAAAACTGATAATCTGCACATTTGCACACGCGCGCTCACCCAGTGCTGCTCGGTCCTCGCCAACTACGCCTCGGTCCGACTCGGCAAGTGCCGTTGAGCGGAAGGCGCTATTGGGCGGACATACTGGGGGGATTTTTGGACACATCAGGGTAAGAGTGAGTAGCGGACTAGTCTTCCCGCTGACAACACTATTAAACCCGATGCAAGAACGCACGCGCAGCGGAAGCGGTAGGACTGCTGTGTCACGGCGGTGCTGCTAGCTGCGTTGAACTAGATTTTAAGTGTAAAGATTTTGTGTGTTTTAATCTGAAATTGCTGCTACCTTTTTAACAGGCTGAAAACTGTTTTAAATACCGATAATTTGCACATTTGCACACTAGAATTGCTGCTACCTTGGTAACAGGCTTGGAAATTGTTTTAAAACTGATAATCTGCACATTTGCACACGCGCGCTCACCTAGTGCTGCTCGGTCCTCGCCAACTACGCCTCGGTCCGACTCGGCAAGTGCCGTTGAGCGGAAGGTGCTATTGGGCGGACATATTGGGGGGATTTTTGGACACATCAGGGTAAGAGTGGGTAGCGGACTAGTCTTCCCGCTGACAACACTATTAAACCCGATGCAAGAGCGCACGCGCAGCGGACGCGCCGTAGGCGCGCCAAAGGCAAGCCCGTCTGCGCCCGTCCGCGCCTGGCCCGCGCCTAGCGCCAGACCCCCTGTGCATTTTTCACTGGCACGAAAAAATGTGACTTATGCAAGAGATGAATTACTGAGGCTGAACATAAAGAGCACAACATATTGCGGGCCGCGATTCGATCTCCGGAAGGAGCCAAAGAAGTATGAACACTGTAGGTTGCAGCTTAGCTATACGAAAGTGAAGACCCTGATAACACAGCAAAAACCAGCACCCACGGCTAATATTAAGGAGATTAAAGCTGTGTTAATTAACACACGCTCACTAGTAAAACACAACACGGAACTCTCAGAAATGATAGAAAGTCACAAGCTCGATCTGGCCTTTATAACCGAGACCTGGGCAGATACAGCATCAGATCCAGAGCTGATACTAGCACTTCCGCAGGCTACTCCATGACTAGAGCTGACCGAACACACAAGCGGGGGGGGGACTAGCTATCATTTCCAGAGAAGATTTTAGAGTGGTTGGATGTTCGACAGGCAGCACACCGGATTGTGAGATATTAGCCTTCCGGATATTACTCAATAACAACTATTCACTAAAAGGACTTCTTATATATCGTCCACCGAAAGCCCGGACACCGCTGATGGACAATATTAGTCCCTTCTTGGAGTCCAGTATAAATTGTTCAGATTTCACGGTGTTAGGAGATTTTAACTATCACCTAGAAAAGGAAGAAGACCACCACAACACTACCGCGTTTATTGACGCTATGGCAAGTTTCTCTTTGGGACAGATAGTCAGGCAAGAGACACATGTCGCAGGACATACCCTGGATGGAATTTTTACTTCTAATCCCAGGGTAAAAATTTCGGAAGTTATCCCAGTCCCTTGATCGGACCACAAAGCTATAATATTCACGGTACAGAATAACTGGCAACAAACACCATCAACTAGCACCCACACCGCAGTCGCTTATCATGATTGGGCCAAAATCAACATCCCAAATCTACAGGCCCTACTATGCGCATCAAAACCAAGTTTAGACTTAGACGCTAATGTTGGGGTTAATAGAGTAAACACCTGGGTTAAAACAGCGGTAGATACGGCAGCCCCCAAAAATAACTTTTTGCCTAAAAGGAAAAAACCCTCTGAGCCTTGGTTCTCAGAAAAACTTAGAGCACAGAAAAAAGTATGCAGAAGGTCCGAAAGAAAGTGGAGAGCTAATTATGATCAGGCGAGAAAAATTGAATATGCATACACCCTGTCAGAATACAAGAAATTGATTATCGAGGAAAAAAGCAAATATTTTACAAAGAAAATTTTGGAGGCCAAGAACTCCAGCAGAGAGCTGTTTGATACAGTGAAAAAACTAGCCAACCTCCCAACGAATTCTCAGAAGATAAATAGCACGGAATTTTGTAACACTCTAGGACAATTTTTTATAAACAAAGTCGAGACAGTGTACAAAACCTTTTCAGATAGCAATGATTCTTCTTCTGAGAGAACTAAGCCAGGGCCAGATACACAAGCACCCGGCAAGGGTTTCTCCTTTTCCTCGCCCACGGTGGAACAGATCACCCAAGTGGTAAAGACTACCAAGTCAGGAGCCCCGTCTGACCCTTGCCCTCCTAAAGTTTTTCACCTGTTTCCAGAAATACTCAGTGAGCAACTTAGAGCAGTGTTCTCTGAAATAATACAATCAGGTCTGTTCCCAGAGGCGTGGAAGATAGCCTCAGTCCGGCCTCTACTAAAGAAACCTAACCTCGACCCTAGTGAACCTAGCAGCTACCGGCCGATCTCTAGGATTCCCTTCTCGTCTAAGGTGCTGGAGAAACTACTCAACATGCAGATTACAACTTTTATTTCCACCGGAGACCTCCTGGACCACTCACAATATGGGTTTAGAGAGGGCCACGGGACAGAGACTGCTTTGGTCATGGCAGCAGAGGAACTCAGAAGAACACTGGATGCAGGAAAGAAGGCCGCCTTGATCTTGTTAGATCTATCGGCGGCCTTCGATACTGTCAACCATGAGATCTTAATTGGTAGACTAGCGGAGTTGGGATTCCAAGATACCGCCATTACTCTACTGTCCTCCTACCTAACGGACAGAACTTTTGTAGTAGAAGTGGATGGATCTGCATCTAAATCTTTCAAACTGCCATGTGGGGTGCCTCAGGGCTCCTCCTTGAGCCCCACACTTTTTAATATCTATGTGGCCCCTCTGGCAGCGATCATCAGGCAATGTGGTTTCTCGGTGGTCTCATATGCCGATGACACCCAGGTGGTGGTGTCAGTCTCAAATAACATCGAAGAGACAGCCGATCGTTTCAACATCTGCATGTCGCAGATAAATACATGGATGCAGACTAACTGCCTTAAATTGAACGGCGAAAAAACAGAGGTTCTGCTACTAGGGTCAAATACTTCCTTTTGGTCTCCAAGATTGTGGCCTGTTGATATGAGGGAATGCCCAACTCCTGTCCCAAAGGTCAGGAACCTAGGGGTTGTATTTGATGAAAGACTGACATTTGAATGTCAAATTAATAAGCTTGCCTCCACCTTTTGGGGTATTTTAAAAATGATCAGGAAAATCCGCCCTTTTATCCCCCCGGATTCATTAAAAACGCTGGTCACAGCCTTGGCCCTTTCCAGACTGGATTACGGCAACGCCCTATATGTGGGGTTACAGTCTCAGTTTTTATTGAAGCTTCAGCGAATGCAAATGCAGCAGCGAGATTAATTCTGGACATCCCTAAATATGAACCAACTTCCCATCGATTGAGAGACCTCCACTGGCTCCCAGCAGAAAAAAGAATTAAATTTAAGTCACAATGCCTAGCATATAAGGCCCTACAGGGTAAAGGACCTCTGTATTTGAGGACACACCTCAGAAGATATATGCCAACCAGAAATTTAAGGTCAGCTCATTCACAACTACTGTCAATTCCCAGGTATAAGCAGGCTCGCTGGGGGGGGGGAAGAAGCTTCATATTAGGGACAGCGAAGACCTGGAATCGTCTACCGATTCCGATAAAGAACAGCACGTCGCTCATGTCGTTTAGAAGACTGCTGAAAACATGGTTATTCGTCAACTGAAATGTCATGACTACCAGGGCCTGCCAAACTTCAGCACTCCTGCCAATTCCAGCGCCAAGACGCCCTTGGGCATACGTGCGCTTTACAAGTCTATAAATCAAATCAAATAGTTTCTCTCCTCTGGTAGATGGGGTCATCTGCCTCTTTCTTTCTGTGGTAACTCTTCCAATAGCTTCTCTTCTCTGGTAGGTGGAGCCATCTGCCTTTTTCTTTCTATGGTAACTCTTGAAATAGCTTCTCTCCTCTGGTAGGTGGAGCCATCTGCCTCTTTCTTTCTGTGGTAACTCTTCCAATACCTTCTCTCCTCTGGTAGGTGGGCCCATCTGCTTCTTTCTTTCTGTGGTAACTCCTGCAATAGCTTCTCTCCTCTGTAGGTGGGACCATCTGCCTCTTTCTTTCTGTGGCAACTCTTGCAATAGCTTCTCTCCTCTGGTAGATGGGGTCATCTGCCTCTTTCTTTCTATGGCAGCCTTCCTGCAATAGCTTCTCTTGTCTGGTAGGTGGGACCTTCAACCTCTTTCTTTCTGTGTTAACTATCGCAATAGCTTCTCTCCTCTGCTGGGTGGTACCATTTGCCTCTTTCTTTCTGTGGTAACTTTTGTGATAGCTTCTCTCCTCTGGTAGGTGGGACATTCTGCCTCTTTCTTTCTGTGGTAACTCTTGCAATAGCTTCTCTCCTCTGGTAGGTGGGGCCATCTGACTCTTTCTGTCGTTGGTAACTCTTGCAATACCTTCTCTCCTGTGGTAGGTGGGATCATCTGCCTCTTTCTTTCTGTGGTAACTCTTGCGATAGCTTCTCTTTTCTGTAGGTGGGACCATCTGTCTCTTTCTTTCTGTGGTAACTCTTGCAGTTGCTTCTCTTCTCTGGTAGTTGGGACCGTCTGCCTCTTTTCTTCTGTGGTAACTCTTGCGATAGCTTCTCTCTTATGTAGGTGGGACCGTCTGCCTATTTCTTTCTGTGATAACTCTTGTAATAGCTTTTCTCCTCTGGTAGGTAGGGCCATCTGCCTCTTTCTTTCTGTGGTAACTCTTGCGATAGCTTCTCTCTTCTGTAGGTGGGACCGTCTGCCTATTTCTTTCTGTGATAACTCTTGTAATAGCTTCTCTCCTCTGGTAGGTAGGGCCATCTGCCTCTTTCTTTCTGTGGCAGCCTTCTTACAATAGCATCTCTTCTCTGGTAGGTGGGGCCATCTGCCTCTTTCTTTCTGTGGTAACTCTTGCAATAGCTTCTCTCCTCTGGAAGGTGGGACCTTCTGCCTCTTTCTTTCTGTGGTAACTCTTCCAATACCTTCTCTCCTCTGGTGGGTGGGGCCATCTGCCTCTTTCTTTCTGTGGTAACTCTTGCATTAGCTTCTCTCCTGTGGTAGGGGGCCATCTGCATCTTTCCTTCTCTGGTAACTCTTGCAATAGCTTCTCTCCTGTGGAAGGTGGGACCTTCTGCCTCTTTCTTTCTGTGGTAACTCTTGCAATAGCTTCTCTCCTCTGTTGGTGGGACCATCTGCGGTAACTCTTGCAATAGTTTCTCTCCTCTAGTAGATGGGGTCATCTGCCTCTTTCTTTCTGTGGTAACTCTTGAAATAGCTTCTCTCCTCTGGAAGGTGGAGCCATCTGCCTCTTTCTTTCTGTGGTAACTCTTGCAATAGCTTCTCTCCTCTGGTAGATGGGATCATCTGTCTCTTTCTTTCTATGGCAGCCTTCCTGCAATAGCTTCTCTCCTCTGTAGGTGGGACCTTCAACCTCTTTCTTTCTGTGTTAACTATCGCAATAGCTTCTCTCCTCTGCTGGGTGGTACCATCTGCCTCTTTCTTTCTGTGGTAACTCTTGTGATAGCTTCTCTTGTGGTACTGAAAATTCTGGACCTGTGTCATTAACATCATTGTAACATGACGATTTTGGTATCAGCAGACCGGTAATGACAGGTATGCTATATCTGAGTATTTGCGTCATATTCGAGTGACGGGATCACTCTAATATTAACGATTCCCTTGTGAACCCTCGGGTTCCATTTTGTGTACGGCAGCCATTTTGTGGTTGCCCTCACATAAGGCAATGACTAAAGCCAAAACACGCCTTAGGGGACACGTACACTTTCAGTGACCTGGGCAAGCTGACTCCACTGTCCAGAGCCAGAACCTGTTCGGCCAGTTTTAGTTCCCAGTGGCCGATCGAGATTAGGGGCCCAGGTGCAGCATGCCATAAACCCTTCATTGCACACATCTATATCTAAATCTTATTCACACCTGTCACTGCTCTTTCTTTATGACCTGCTTTACGAGGAGGAGGTGCCCGATTTTATTAGGGGTCCAGATTATATCTGTTGCAGGTGTTGGGCCTCACTGGGTATTTGGTTGTGGGCTGGACAAACTGAAAATGGGCTTGTCATCATGAATCTGTCTTTTTTTTGTTGTAAGAAATATGTGAATGACCCACTGTAAAAATAAGGAATGTTTGCCTAAAGCATAATATTCTGTATAAAAGAGATAGCTGGTTTCCATGAGAAAAGCAGTCTCCTGAGAACATACACCGTGTTGTACTTCTAGGATACCTGTTGCTGGCTGCAGCCAATAAATTGATCTTTGAAGCCACCAAGAAGACTCTGTGTTTCTGTAGTCTGAGACAGGAAGAACTCGAGGTCATTGGGTGTGTTCCCTGGCACCGCTGGGTCCAATAAAACCCAGTACTTTCAATTGGCGCCCAACGTGGGGCGATTTCAGCGGTACCGGTCCAAGCCAGAGGTCGTGAGGAGCTTCGTGTAAAATTCTGGAGGAAGGCCAACCACTTCATCGACCCCTGTATGTCGTTCGTGGTCCGAAAGTCTTTGCTGCGAGGTTCCCCGCGTCCCGACGGCTACGAAGGACTGCTGCCCTGACTATCGCCCTGTCTTGGACCCTTTTATGATTTGTAGAGCGAGACAATAGACGAGTCTTCTGGTGACGTCATCGATACCTCAGTTAAGTATAAGTGGAGCGTCTCCCAGTCCTTAGTCTTGGTTCTTAGTTTTGGGTATCCCATGGGATCTTTGATTTGTTAGGATCTTTTGATTTGGAACTTGCAAGTACCAATGCCGAAGGACTCGTGTATTCACGAGACTGTCGTATTCGATAATCCTTTGAAGTTTGAAGCTAGACTAGTGAGCGAAGATGCCTGGTCTTAGCAGACTTGGAAATTTGTTTTGTCTTGGTTGTAATAGGGATTCCCGATTGGAGGACTCGTGTCCGGTTCCTCCAATTGGAACTCCAACCTATGAGCTCTACGTGAAGCATGGAGTGGGCCCTATCACGTATAATAACGTATGGGTTAGGTACACAAGGAAAGATGGTGTCCTAAAGTGGCCCCAATATGGTAGTTTTGACACCGAAATTCTGGATAATTTAGAGGTTAGACTTTTTAAGAAGAAAGCCCGAGCCGGCGATGTTTGACTCTTTCCGCCTATGGCGAAAAGAAGCCAAACAGAAAGAAATTAAATTAGTAAAGAAGAATAAAAGAGAAAAGGGTATTTCAATAATGCAAGCTGCTATGCAGTATAAGGATGATGAAGAGGAACAAGCGAGTGAACAGCTGCACAGGCAACGTAAATTGGCAATTGATAAATGTTATCCAGTTTTGCCACCTCTTCAGCAAGATACAGTGAAGGAACTTGAGAAGGATCCTTTAATGTCTCATTTGTTGAATTCACCACCTCCTTATGCGCAACCTTTAGTTGTACAACCCCCAGTTGTTGTACCTCCGGTTCTTCCACAACCACCAGCTGTTTTTCAGTTGGCTCCTACTACTATGGCGCAGCCCCCTCAAGGGCTGCCACCTTTACTACCTGTTCCATCTTTACTTCCTATGACTTTGCCTCCTGCATCTATTTCCCTCCACACTATCCCTTCTGACACTGCCTCTGCATTTGCTTTGTCTCCTCCTGTTTTTCCTCCTGTTCATTTGTCAACTTCTCCTTCTGTCCGACAGAGAATGACAAACACTGTTACTAGTATTTTGTCTCCTTTCTTTGGGTCACCGACTACGACCCCCGTTTTAGAGCGTAAACAATTGCGTAGCCAATTGCCCGATTCTAGAGAGAAGGGAGTATTGGATCATTTGGCGCATAAATGGGTCACTGACCCTACAAGATATGAGTTAGAGTCTGTTATGGATGTCTTCCACCAATGGCAAGCACCGAAACAGAGATATGTTTTTGACAAAATGTGCGAAGTTCTTCTTGAAAGATTAAAAGATTGTGATATGGAGGCCAATCCGCCTGAGTTGTGTCATGTACGGTTTGAGTTTTCCAAAGGCACGATTGTGGGTTCCGATATTGAGAAAGCAGTTGCGACATTATTATCATTTAGGAGTGAGGGTATTTCTCGACTGTTGTTTGAGCCAGAACCCTCTGTTAAAAAGAAGGTCAGACAGTATCCCATGAGAGAAGTTCCCCAGTTTGGAAAGAAGGAGACCTAAATGCTGTTCCACCTATTCAGCCTCATTTTCAACGTGTGTGGGTACATGTTCCATGGAAGCGAACTGAAGTCCTGGCTCTTAAGCAGACTCTACCCGACCCCGTAAAAACCCTGCAGGTTATTATAAGGAATTATCACAGACTGCAGACTCCTGTGTTATGAATTTAGCTGATATAGACATGTTGTTTGGAAATGTGGTCCCACAGCCTTTATGGAGAGTGATCCGTCACACGGATCATGCGCCGGAGTTAGGGGACACATGGATTAATATCAATGCGGCAAATGACAGACAAGTAGGCGGTGCTAAACCAGAGCCTTTAGTAGCAGACCTCCCTGGTAGGATCGTCACTTACATGAAGACTTTGATGCCTGCAATGCGTGTAAATTGGGATAAATTGTCTGCATGCAAGCAGAAGAAGGAGGAAAGTGTATCTGACTTCTTCACTAGGTTTGAAGAGACATTTATCGACCACAGTGGTCAGGATATGAGTACAGAAGGTGGTCAAAGGTTGTTTGTTGACAAGTTTGTGCATAATTTGCTTCCCGAATTGTGTAAAAAATTGAAAGATTCAGAGAGTTCTTGGGCCGTTTCCTCTTCAGCACAGATATTGGCTACTGCACAATACTACGAAAATAGAGATAAAGATGAGAAAGATAGAGCAGACAAGAAAACTAAAGAGTTAAAAACAAAGGTTCTTTTACAACAAGCGTATCCGCCTCGTAGTAATCAGCGTGACTATCAGCAACCTCAACAGTATCAGAGGAATTCGCAAAGGTTTGAGTATCCTCAACAACGTGCTCTGATAGGCCCTAACCAATGTTCATATTGTAAGGAAGAAGGTCATTTTAAATATAATTGCCCTATTTTGTTGCAGCGTATGAATGGTATTTCTGGCGCAAGAGGTCGAGGTGTTCCACAAGCACCTAGAGCTAGAGGACGCGGAAATTTCACCCAGAACGCGCGCCCATTTCCTCCTCAAAATTCAATGAATAGTTTTGATCAGCAGAATAACGCGTCTGGTAGGACGACTCAGTACTATGCTGATGACTACTATGCAGAAGGTGAGAGTATGGAAGGTGATGATTGCTAGGACAGCCATAGACAAAGAGAGGGAGTTGTTTCAGTTCCAGTAGATCAGAGTGGACCTTATATTGAGGTGATTACATCAGGTGTGTCAGAGCCTTTTCTGTTGGATACTGGTGCTACAAAGAGTTCTATTATGCACTCTAAATTCCCTGGCGCACCTTTGTCTGGCGAAACTAATGTTTCAGTAGGTTTTTCTGGCGCCCGGTTAGGAACCCGATTTCTAGCCCTATGTCTCTTTCTGTTGGACCTTGTGAAATCGAAGCACCACTTATTCTAACGACAGGTTGTGGTGAGAACTTGTTAGGATTGGATCTGCTGAAAAGATTGTATGCGACATTGTATTGTTCTCCTTCGGGAGTACAACTCACATTGGGTAAGACAGTGGTTTCACCAATATATTTGTCAAAGGACAAACTTCCAACAGAATTGTCGTTTCTCCCTGATATTCTTTGGGCTACTGGTCCCAATGATGTAGGTCTTTTGGAAATACCGCCATATGTTGTAACGTTGAAAGCCAATGTTAAAATGCCGCGCATTCCCCAATACAAGATCTCTAATGAAGGTGAAAAAGCGTTGCTAGCGATCATTTATGATTTGATTGAGAAAAATGTAATTGAAGAGACAAGAGGTAATGTTTGCAATAGTCCTGTTTTACCTGTCTTGAAGCGTACTGACTCTTCTCAGCCACCTGTTTACAGGTTTGTGATTGATCTTAGAGAGGTAAACAAGATAGTTGTGCCACAGTTTCCAGTCGTTCCCGATATCACTGCTTTACTGACAATGATTCCAGCCTCAGCCACTTGGTTCTCGGTGATTGACTTGAAGAATGCTTTCTTCAGCATCCCTATTGCCGTAGAGAGCAGGGATATCTTTGGATTCTGTTTAGGAGGCCGAAGCTTCCGATTTCAGAGAGCTCCTCAAGGGTTTTGTGAAAGTCCTTCTATCTATAGTCAGGCTCTGAAGTCTCAGCTTGACACTCTTGTGTTACCTGATGGCGCTACCCTTCTACAGTACGTCGATGATTTGTTAGTTGCTGCAGATACTAAGGAGATTTGTAAAGAAGCCACTTTGTCATTGTTGCGTCATTTGTCTGATTTACACCACAAAGTGTCTCTTTCCAAGTTACAGTATTGTCGACAAGAAGTGACCTATTTAGGTCACCTCTTATCGAAAGAGGGAAGAAGATTGACCCCAGAAAGAATTCAGGCAATTGCAAAATTAAGTGTGCCAATGACACAGAGAGAAGTGCGTGCTTTCTTAGGTATTACATCCTATTGCAGACAATGGATACCGAATTTTTCATTGATGGCTAAACCTTTGGTAGCATTGACCTATAAAGACACGCCGAATCCCCTTCCTTGGTCCGAAGATTGTCAGAAAAGTTTTTCCGAATTGCGTGATGCATTGTGTTTGGCTCCTGTGTTGGGTACCCCCGACTACAGCAAGCCCTTTACGCTGTATGTCCATGAGAGAGAAGGATGTGCATTATCAGTGTTAACACAGTCTTTTGGGGACAAGCAACGTCCATGTGCATATTTCTCGTCGATTTTGGACCCGGTAGCTAGAGCGTTGCCGAGTTGTTTGAGAGCCACAGCGGCAGCAGCTGTTTCTATTCGACAGTCTGCTGGTTTGGTGATGAATAATACGCTGGTCGTGATGGTCCCACATGCAGTGGATATTTTGTTAAACAGGACCAAGACACAGCACTTAACTAGTGCTCCATTGTCAGGTTACGAGTTGACACTTTTAGCGAGCCATGTGCACATAAGAAAATGCAACACGCTGAACCCAGCTACATTGTTGCCAATTATAACAAAGACAGATGTTCCGGAACAGCATGATTGCTTTCTTAGGACAGAAGAAGAAACGAAAGGGAGAGTAGATCTTAGGGACACTCCTCTTGTAAAGTGTGATGGTACCTTATGGGTGGATGGGTCATGCTTCAAGCTTCCGAATGGTGATACGACTGCGGCATATGCTGTCACGACTTTACATACGATTGTTGAAACTGCACGTATCCCACATAATTCAGCTCAAGCAGCAGAGTTGACTGCACTTATGAGAGCGTGTGTATTATCAAAAGGAATGAAAGTGACCATATATACCGATAGCCAGTATGCGTTTGGTGTGGCCCATAGTTTTGGACACTTGTGGAAGGAACGTGGGTTCCTCACGTCTCACGGTACGAAAATACAGCATGGTCAATTGGTGAATGAGCTCCTGGAGTCACTTACTTTGCCATTGCAAGTCGCGATTGTGAAATGCAGTGCACATAAGAAGATCACTGACGACGTTGGTCGCGGTAATATGTTTGCTGATGAAGTTGCGAAAGAAACAGCAAGAGATGTGATGAGTCGAATGTATGTTGCGGGCCCTGCAAGATGGATTGGTGACGTTGGAATGTGTGAAGATACGATAGAGAGTGTGAAGTCCATCCAAGCTGAAGCTACGGAGAAGGAATTAAGTACGTGGAGAGAGAGTACGGGTAAATTGGATGCAAATGGTTGTTGGGTTGAATTGTCGGAGCATCAGCGATGGTTGTTACCCGATACATATGTGCTTGCAGTGGTTACAATGGCACATGGGATGGCCCACATCAGTGTGAAAGGAATCTGTAAGTTATTGGCTCCAGTGTGGCAAAATGCTGGAATTCCCAAATGTGCAGAGAATGTGGTCAAACATTGTATGGTTTGTTTGAAATACAATCCTGGTAAGGGAACCCCAACTCCAGCTGGTCATTTTGCGCCTCCAACGTATCCGTTCGAGGTTTTGCAGCTAGATTTCATCCACATGGAGAGGTGCAACAATTTGAAATACGTACTCATTGTTGTTTGTGCCTTTTCAAGATGGGTAGAGGCATATCCTCTGAAAGATAATACTGCCTTGTCCACAGCGAAAGCCCTTCTCAAAGAGTTCTTCCCTAGGTTTGGTTTGCCGAGAATGGTGTGGAGTGATAATGGGGGTGAATTTGTGGGTCAAGTGATGAAACGAGTGTGTGAAGGTTTAGGAATCCGGCAGAAATTTCACGCTGCAAATCATCCCCAATCAGCTGGATTAGTTGAGTGCTATAATTGCACTCTTAAACTAAAACTGGCCAAGATACAAGCAAGCTCTGGCCTTAAATGGCCTGATGCGTTGCATTAGCACTGTTGTCAACTAGGATGACCGTACATTCCCGAGTAGGACTTAGTCCTCATGAGATAGTGTTTGGTCGCCCGGCTAACATATGGGGAGTGCCGAGGCCAACGAAATTCAGCGAGATTGAACACCCTGTACTGCTTGATTACTTGCATGATTTGACGGCTAAATTGTGTGTTTTACACCAACAGGTTCATAATACACTGCCTCAGGCTTCTAAAGATCCAGGGCATGCAATCAATCCCGGATCGTGGGTGTTAATCAAGAACTTTCAGCGGACAAAGAACGATCAGCCCCGCTGGATTGGCCCCTATTTGGTGATTTTGTCCACAAGATCTGCAGTGCGAGTACAAGGGAAGAAAAACTGGATCCACGGCGTACACTGTAAGAGGGTCCCTTTGCCTCTACCATATGACCGGTGGGTCCAGGAGGGAATTGCTGACTCGGAAACTGAAACAGTGCCTCGTTTTCTGCCTTTTAGTGACGCACGCGTCACAGGGACAAATTCTGAGCGAGAAAGTGACGATCTTCTCCAAAGAGCAATACCATCACCACTTCGATTGGACACTACTGAGCCTGAACTTTTGTTTTGCGACCAGACATTGCCTGGAAAAAGCCGTTATAACTTGCGACCGAGAGTCATGGACAAATAAAATGAAATTTTGGTCCTCCCATCTGAAAACCTGTTTTTGAACCACCATCCGGGTTCAGCTGTAGGGTCGTGGTGAAAAGACTTGAGTGTGTAGCCTGTGGACACAAGGTCTACGGGTCTGGTTTGTTCTAGGGCGTTCCCTGGGACATTCAGAAACACTCTCGTGAAGAAAACCAACCGCCGCGAACAGCACGTTAGAGGATGGAGCCTTTTCAGATGGAGAGACCTGTTGAAAGAATAAGTTTCAAGAGGAAAATATGTGCAACCATGAGCAGAAAATGTTTTCTAATTATGTGTCTTTGTATTTTACTTAGTCTAATGATGTCTTTAGTGGGGTATATCATATTCTCTTTTCAAGTGACATCTGCACCCACTGTACAGCCCATGCCTTCCTCTACTATCTCCTCACATTCTTTTCACCCTCTACCTGAACACGAGTCCGTTAGAAGATTAGAGTTTATGAACAACTCCTTTGTTCAGCTCTTACACCAACACCAGCTAGTAGTGAACAGAACCAACTGTTGGGTGTGTGGCCTTATGCCTCATACTACTGAGAAAGGTATTCCCTACCTAGTGCTGCCATTCAGCTACAATGGTTCTGTGTGGGCATACCGAACGATGTTCATCTATGCTCGCGTAATCCACCCCCTACGTTCCGTCAAAGACAACCCAAAGAATAGTGCTCTAGTTAAGGGGATAGTCGACATGATAAGGGGAACTAGTTCCTACGAAACTATCCCGGAAGATGAGACACTAGCGTATATTGGATGGAACGTGACTGGATATGGAGCGAGTCTGAGCGAGAACCAGCAAGCAAAAAGATCCGCTCCAATTTGGATTGTACCCCATCAGGGTCATCTATGTCTGCAAGGTAATGGCAAGAATCCAAGAGCTCAGTTAGGGAAGAGTATCTGCACTGAAACGTATATTTTTGCGTCTCAGACTTCCCCTTTGTTCTTAGCAGCTAGGGGTACCTACTTTATCTGCCATGATAGGGCCTACACGTGGTTGCCCCCTGACTTCTCGGGCACATGCTTCGTTTCATTCCTGTTGCCTCCCACCTACACAGCTGCGGCAGATTACCATAAGATAAGAAGAATTAGGGGTGTCTTCAGCAAGGAAGACTCTGCAGGACAAGAAGCGGGAGACTTCTTTAGGGGTTTTCTGCCGTTCTGGGGACCTATGGCTAACAACAGGAATGTGAGGCAATTGACGCGAGTGGTTGAATCCACCATAGTCGAAACTGTCGGTGCCCTTAATAATTTGACTGCTGAGCTCCAGTCGGACCGCCTTATGACCCTGCAGAACAGGGTCGCGTTAGACATCATACTTGCAGACCGTGGTGGGGTATGTAGAGTGATCCAATCCAGTTGTTGCATTTTCATTCCAGATAACGCTCCAACAGTGTACCAGGCCATCTCCAAACTACATAGGATCTCTGAATCCATCCATATAGATGAAGGAGACTGGTCGTTGATGGGATGGTTCTGGGAACTGTTATCCACCTGGGGATGGAAAGTTCTGATGGTCATTGGGATACTTCTAGACATCCTTTTCCTGTTTTGTCTGTGCATACACTGTGTTCCTGCCATATGCGGCCTATGTGTTACATCATGTGTAAGGAAACCTGTATCAAGGGACGAGCTAAGTAATAGGATGATGCTACAGCAACATCTCAATGAATTCATGAACATAGACCTAGACTCAGATTAGCATAAGTGTAAGTAAATTGCCTATGTAAGGGCAAAAGGAGGGTCTGTGGTACTGAAAATTCTGGACCTGTGTCATTAACATCATTGTAACATGACGATTTTGGTATCAGCAGACCGGTAATGACAGGTATGCTATATCTGAGTATTTGCGTCATATTCGAGTGACGGGATCACTCTAATATTAACGATTCCCTTGTGAACCCTCGGGTTCCATTTTGTGTACGGCAGCCATTTTGTGGTTGCCCTCACATAAGGCAATGACTAAAGCCAAAACGCGCCTTAGGGGACACGTACACTTTCAGTGACCTGGGCAAGCTGACTCCACTGTCCAGAGCCAGAACCTGTTCGGCCAGTTTTAGTTCCCAGTGGCCGATCGAGATTAGGGGCCCAGGTGCAGCATGCCATAAACCCTTCATTGCACACATCTATATCTAAATCTTATTCACACCTGTCACTGCTCTTTCTTTATGACCTGCTTTACGAGGAGGAGGTGCCCGATTTTATTAGGGGTCCAGATTATATCTGTTGCAGGTGTTGGGCCTCACTGGGTATTTGGTTGTGGGCTGGACAAACTGAAAATGGGCTTGTTATCATGAATCTGTCTTTTTTTGTTGTTGTAAGAAATATGTGAATGACCCACTGTAAAAATAAGGAATGTTTGCCTAAAGCATAATATTCTGTATAAAAGAGATAGCTGGTTTCCATGAAAGGGGCAGTCTCCTGAGAACATACACTGTGTTGTACTTCTAGGATACCTGTTGCTGGCTGCAGCCAATAAATTGATCTTTGAAGCCACCAAGAAGACTCTGTGTTTCTGTAGTCTGAGACAGGAAGAACTCGAGGTCATTGGGTGTGTTCCCTGGCACCGCTGGGTCCAATAAAACCCAGTACTTCAATCTCCTCTGGTAGGTGGGACATTCTGCCTCTTTCTTTCTGTGGTAACTCTTGCAATAGCTTCTCTCCTCTGGAAGGTGGGACCATCAACCTCTTTCTTTCTGTGTTAACTATCGAAATAGCTTCTCTCCTCTGCTGGGTGGGACTGTCTGCCTCTTTCTTTCTGTGGTAACTCTTGCAATAGCTTCTCTCCTGTGGTAGGTGGGACCATCTGCCTCTTTCTTTCTGTGATAACTCTTGCAATAGCTTCTCTCCTCTGGTAGGTGAGACCGTCTGCCTCTTTCTTTCTGTGGTAACTCTTGCAATAGCTTTTCTCCTCTGCTAGGTGGGACCATCTGCCTCTTCTGTCTTTGGTAACTCTTGCAATAGCTTCTCTTCTCTGTAGGTGGGACCATCTCTCTCTTTCTTTCTGTGGTAACTCTTACGATAGCTTCTCTCCTCTGGTAGGTGAGACCATCTGCCTCTTTCTTTCTGTGGTAACTCTTGCAATAGCTTCTCTCTTGTGGTAGGTGGGACCATCTGCCTCTTTCTTTCTGTCGTAACTCTTGCAATAGCTTCTCTCCTCTGGAAGATGGGATCATCTGCCTCTTTCTTTCTGTGGTAACTCTTGCAATAGCTTCTCTCCTCTGGTAGGTGGGGCCATCTGACTCTTTCTGTTGTTGGTAACTCTTGCAATACCTTCTCTCCTGTGGTAGGTGGGATCATCTGCCTCTTCCTTTCTGTGGTAACTCTTGCGATAGCTTCTCTTTTCTGTAGGTGGGACCATCTGTCTCTTTCTTTCTGTGGTAACTCTTGCAGTTGCTTCTCTTCTCTGGTAGTTGGGACCGTCTGCCTATTTCTTTCTGTGGTAACTCTTGCAATAGCTTCTCTCCTTTGGTAGGTGGGACCATCTGCCTCTTTCCTTCTGTGGTAACTCTTGCGATAGCTTCTCTCTTCTGTAGGTGGGACCGTCTGCCTATTTCTTTCTGTGATAACTCTTGTAATAGCTTCTCTCCTCTGGTAGGTATGGTCATCTGCCTCTTTCTTTCTGTGGTAACTCTTGCGATAGCGTCTCTCTTCTGTAGGTGGGACCGTCTGCCTATTTCTTTCTGTGATAACTCTTGCAATAGCTTCTCTCCTTTGGTAGGTAGGGCCATCTGCCTCTTTCTTTCCGTGGCAGCCTTCTTGCAATAGCATCTCTCCTCTGGTAGGTGGGGCCATCTGGCTCTTTCTTTCTGTGGTAACTCTTGCATTAGCTTCTCTCCTGTGGTAGGGGGCCATCTGCATCTTTCCTTCTCTGGTAACTCTTGCAATAGCTTCTCTCCTCTGGAAGGTGGGACCTTCTGCCTCTTTCTTTCTGTGGTAACTCTTCCAATACCTTCTCTCCTCTGGTGGGTGGGGCCATCTGCCTCTTTCTTTCTGTGGTAACTCTTGCATTAGCTTCTCTCCTGTGGTAGGGGGCCATCTGCATCTTTCCTTCTGTGTTAACTCTTGCAATACCTTCTCTCCTCTGGTAGGTGGACCATCTGCCTTTTTCGTTCTGTGGTAACTCTTGCAATAGCTTCTCTCCTCTGGAAGGTGGGGCCATCTGCCTCTCTCTTTCTGTGGTAACTCTTGCAATAGCTTCTCTCCTCTGGAAGATGGGGCCATCTTCCTCTTTCGTTCTGTGGTAACACTTGCAATAGCTTCTCTCCTCTGGTAGGTGGCACCATCTGCCTTTTTCTTTCTGTGGTAACTCTTGAAATAGCTTCTCTCCTCTGGTAGGTGGCACCATCTGCCTTTTTCTTTCTGTGGTAACTCTTGAAATAGCTTCTCTCCTCTGGTAGGTGGGACCATCTGCCTCTTTCTTTCTGTGGCAGCCTTCTTGCAATACCTTCTCTCCTCTGGTAGGTGGCACCTTTTGCCTCTGTCGCTACTCCATCCTACCCATGAACATAATGACTAAGAGCCCCATAAAGGTTCCAATTATGTGTTGTTACATCAGTTTTTCTTTTTTTTTTACGCCTAAAGACACAGCTTAGCTCCTACCTATTTCTTTTTTTTGTCACCAAAAAGGCAAAGCTATCCACACAGGTCAATGCCACACAATTTAACTCCACACATTTCCAATCCACACCACATAATTTGACACCAAGCCACATAATTCAACTCAACAACACAATTACATAACACAACATGGACATCCAATCTACACCACAGAATTCCACTTCATGCGACAAAATTCAACAGCACACCACATAATTAAACTCCACTACATACCACTCCACAACACAAAATAGCATTCCACATAATTATACTCCATAACACACAATCCCCCTCAACATAATTCCAGTACACTCAATACCACATAATTACTATCCACATATTTCCACTGCACATCATGCCACATAATTCCACTACACAAATCCACTCCACACCACACAATTCCTCCCCACACAATTCCACAACTAACAATTTGAATCCAACTCACATCATTTCACTACACACCATATACATACACATCATAACTCATGGGTAAAACATATTGTCATTTATAATGCCAATAGCTCTAACTCAAGCAAATGCGAGACCTATTGCATTTCCAATGCTTGTTATGTAATTCAGTGATCTGAAACTACCTCAGAACAGCCCAGAGCCAGGAATGCAGAGTATGCTTGGCAGCTATGCCATTGGTATGGTGCTTTTCCTGTCCACCATCCCCGAAACAAACATGCACAAAAACAAGCATTGGAAACCCCAATAGGTCTGGACTTGACAAATAGACCAAAAATGAAATGAAACCAGAGATTGCCCAGCCAACACTGGCACCGAAGTGGCGTACGCTGTAGCTGGGAATGCATATTTGGACCAGTAAAATGCTTTTACTCATAGTGAAGAGATCCAATGGCTGATGAACTATTTTGTAGAGTTTATAGCTGTAGCAAGATTTCAATGATACCTGGACAGATAAATGTATGAATAAGGTTGATCAAAATCTACCCGAGCTGGAATTTGGAGGCATTCTGAAAGGGACGGTTGGTGTTAATGGGCGAAAGGGGCATCGCCCTACCACCCTGTGGGAAGAGGCAAGAAAAGAAGACAAAAGAGAGCAGCTAGAAGGAAATCAATGCTTGTTGCTCAGGGTTAAAGTGGGCCATATCTGTGACTCTTTCTTGGGGTAAGTGAAGTGTATTTGGGAAAAGTCCTGCTGCGCATGTGCCACCTGGGCAAGGTTTTCTTTGACCTGCATGCACAAGCTACAGCAGTGACATCATATTAGAAGGCGTGAGGAATTGCAATGCAATTTGCAAGGTTACTTTTGGGGTGCATATACAGAGGCCCGAGGAGGAGATAACTAAACTATTTTCATTTCAATGGCTGGGGACGGTTGCAGGCCAAAAGGTAAAAAAAGGTAGTGGGTGGCAACCATTTGTGGTCATCACAAGAGGGGGTGGGCTGTAGAAAGGATGCAGCTGGTTGCTCTTGTCGCTTCTGAAAAATTTGCAGAAACCAGGGTTTAGTATTGTTATGTTCCCTAACCTAGGCCTAAGTAGCAAACCAACCTTTTACCTATATTTGTCCTACCTTGCTCTGCATAACGATTCTAGCACTGACCTATTACCAAGTTAGGTGCTGAATAAATGTCAATTTGGTTTCCTTGAAACAAGACTCTTTATTATGCATGAGGATTCTTAGCATCATATCTTAATCCCTTGCACATGACGTACATAACAGGATTAATATACTCTGTACACAAGTCATCGCTATCTTCATCCTTGGGCAACAGGGCTACTTTTCATAATTACAATTATTGATTTAGGCTCATCTACATAATCGTACTCACAACATATCGATTGTGGTAGAACCACTGAGGCTACCTTTTTGGTATAAAAGAACCGCACCTTCACTAGGTAACTAGAGGTGACGCTTCTACGCTGACACCGACACAGAGGTCCTCCCTGCACGCTGAGGCTTCAGCACGCATCGGTCTGACATCCCTTGCGGGGTGTCCAACTCGTGACCAAGATGGGGTCCTTCATTCTCTCCCATCAGGTAATGGGGTTGGCACTTTCCTAGGGAATTCTTGGCTTCACACCCACATACATGCTAGGTACATTTAGGTACACTTAGGTAGGGTCGGCATCATAGGAGTACGCTAAGATTACTGTTTTCAAATATGCCTGCATATATTCATTGCTTTAGCACCATGGTGGAAATGTATCTACTGTTTACTCTGTTGGTGCTTGTAATCCCTTACATTTGCTTCTGTCTATTGATTGTTGCAGCAAACATGGTTTTTACTAGAATGACGCCGGTTTAATAAATGCTTATTGAAAACGACCCCAACGTTTATTCTGTGTATCTCTCTGAGACTAAGTGAGCACGAGTGACTGAGCGAAAAGTACTGTACTGTTTCCACGATCCCTAAAGGGTCAAGGGTTGTCATGTTCAGTGGTTTCCAGAAACTATTCTCTCCTTGGTAGGGTTCAGGGGCTTATAGTGGCACTGTGAGCTAGCTGGTTTATAGGCTAACATATCCTATGGGGGTGTCCGGAATCAGTCTAGACACTAATCCCTTAGTTTATGTTGTCCAACAAACACGCATATTCTATGTATTTTTAGGAAATATATGACATGGCACCCAACGTTGGTTTGGTTCTTATTTAACGGTCAAAGTTGAGTAGTTCAATTGTGCTTTTTCAGAGACCCTTACTCACATTTAACCAGAGACGTCTGGAGTGTGAAGGGAAATCTGCGGCAGCTGAGTAGGTATATCCTATGTATTGGCTGTAGGTTTTTCAAGCTTGAAGGATTAGTGTTCCCCACATTGTACAAAACCTTATCTCTTTTCCTTACTACTTCCTCCCACAATGTCTATAAATGGAGACAGCGTTGCGGGTACAGGGGAAGAAGAGCAGGATGTTGCTCTTAACATTACAGAGAATTGCAGACATGCAGTTACTATGAAATTATCGCAATACGGCTTCCCGACAACGGTTGGTAGTGTTACCTTGGTGATAGAGGTGCACAAAGCATTCAGGTCAGAGGTATTCTATTCTTGGGTTAGATTCCCACCTGCAGACCCACAAACAAAGTTGTTTCATACTTACATTGAAGATGACACACCGGAAGAATACTTTTCATACGTGGACATAGCAGTCCCGTTAACGTATCAAGAGCATATTCATTGGTTTAAAGATGCCCTCCCCAACACCACAACAAATGGTCTGCTCAGCAGAGAAGGAGCGACCTGGCCACTCCTAGCTGCTTACACACTACATCCAGACATTGATACACTGTCAGCAGCACAATTACGTACACTTTACAGAGACATTGTAGAGCTATACTGAAACCTTACACAGTTCGTAATGCGAACACTTACAATTCAACCTGTGAGGATTGCTCAAGCTAGCCAATCCCAATCGACTACAGCAACTATCAGCCCATAAACAGTTATGGGAAGAATGCCCACCAAGCGGGAGCAAATCCTGTTCTGGATAGCACAGAAAATAGCACGGCTTGAAGCAGTATTTCCCCATACGGGCCCGCAGGAAAAACACAGAATAATAACAATTTGCTTCCAATGGGGATGGCTCCCCAGATAGAGGATTGTACCTCTTGGGGTACAGTTTTCACTGCCATTTATACCAGAACTCATGGTACCCCCTCAATACCAGTTTTATCAGATGTATTGAAACAAATACAGAATGAGTACGGGGAAGAACTTGCCCTGGACTTGGGGATGAAACTGATGGGCAATTTTGCCCAGGTAACAGCAATTATGTTAAGTAATATAAAAGGGGAGGCAGCAGCGGTGGCTATACTCCAACGCCTGAGGGAATTCACTCCTGCGCAACAGGAGCAAGAACTACTTAAGATTATAGAAGAAACCTATGCTTCGCTGGGTAGATATAACTTGGGAGCCAGACCTGGGAAACCACAAGTGACGGGTAATTCTGTAAAGGATAACTCAAGCAAGCACCGATTCTTTTAAAAAGAAATGGGATAACAAAGAATCACAAAATAATAAGCAGAATGCACCAAGATCATAGGGTGGGTCTCCTCAACAGGAGCCCTCTAAAAAAATATATAATCTTAGAAACCGTGATAATATTAAAAAACCTGACAGGTATCAAGATACTGATACATGTTCCTCTCGTTCATTTCAGAGTTCATTAAAACACTCAGAGAGGGAAGGACAGTCAGAACACAGATCAGAAGAGTGAGTCAAGCATAAAAGGGAGATACATCACACTTCAGACTACATTATCAAACAAGAAGATAAACACAAAACTAAACCTCAATTTAAAAAGAAGGTAGCTGGCCTTAAAATAAGAAATGCCCAGGCTACTGAGGACTCTGCTTCTGAATGGGGAACAGGCTCTGACAATTCTAGACAGCGCAGCAGAAGTAACAATAGCTCGCCAGAACCTGATGGAATTTCTGGTGACAGCAGCATTGAATGAACATATCACGGTGGAGACACCTGATACAAGGGTAAGTGTCACACATCGTTTATACGTAATAACACTCCAAATGGAGGGGGACATACCCAGGAAAGTAAAAGGTCTCTTTTGTGAGAAACTGACATATGGTTACGATTTGGCTGAAAGAGATTGGCTGCCTGAGTTTGTTATGGAGTGCCCTAAGGAGGAAGATGTAATTTTACCAGCTTTCTCCGACCTCGTTCCAGAGTCACTTAAAAATTAATACGTGCAGGAGTGGGCATTAGCGCTAGCTTCTGCACTTTACCGCAATCATGTAGGGTGGGGTGCTGAGTCACCTCACCATGAGATCCCTTTAAAATCTACTCCTACTTCACAGAGGCAGTACCCAATAAAACATGACACAAAGATACAAGTCAGGGAGGTCTTAGATCTACTTGAGTACCAAGGTGTGATTGAAAACTGCACCTCTTCCATGAATAATCCTTTGTTTCCCGTAATGAAACCCTACAATCAATTTCGTTTAGTTTTAGACTATAGGCATTTGAACACATGCACACGAACATTTGCAGTACAAAATGCACACAGTGACACATTAATTAATACCATTGTGCGGAAAAAATACAAAACAACATTAGATATCTCAAATGGTTTGTTCTGCCAAAATATAGCACCTGGAAGCAGATTATTGACAGCATTCTCGGCTTTAGGCACTTAACGCCAATTCTGTAGACTGCCCCAAGCATATAAGAATAGCCCCGGGTTAATCTCAGCAAGAGTAACAGAGTTACTTCAAAATTGTGAGGAGGAGGCATTGTCCTATGTAGATAATATTTATCTGACGGATGATGAGTTATTGGAACACTTGAATATGGTTAACAACATAATTCTGGGGGTCGCTCATTTGGGCAACAAATTAAAGTTTAAAATATCTAAAATTGCCCACCTCAATGTCCTATATTTGGGATAAGTGAAGGGAAAAGCCTGGCAGCAAATTGTTTAGAAAAATGTGCGCTGCTCCAACCTCCACAGACTCTAAAAGGTTTACAATCCATTTTAGGATTCCTAAATTTTGACAGAACACACATTTTGGATTACGCAGAAAGGGTTAAACCTTTCTACGACCTAATCAGACCTGATTTTTCAGTCCAACATTGAACACAGGAACACACAGAAATTCTCTGTTCCATACAAGCTGACATGATAGCTTCCAAACACTTACAAACCTGTGTAAATACCACAAATTTGGTGATCTGTGTAGTTGCGGGTCAATCAGGGTACACCTACATCACTTTCAATGAAGGCGAAATGGTACCGATGGCATACAAATCGCATTTGTACACAAACACTGAAATGCATTTTGCATCCACGGAAAAGATACTGACAGCAGTACAAACTGCTGTAGTGAGAGAAAGAGCACTAGCACAGGGGAAACGCATAATTGTTGTGACTCCAGTACCAAACTTAGAGGCTGTTACCAAAGCAAGTGTTCCAGACGCAAAAGCACTGCATCCACGATGGATTCAATGGGCTAATTCTCTCACTGCAACAGATGTAGATTACAGATATGATCCTACACTGAAAACACAAGCATTTCTGCAGAACGAACAAGAATATCCTCCCCTGAATGAAATCCTGCCTCTCGATCAGTATAAATGGATCATTTATACTGACAGATCTGCTCAGCCTGCTATAGGAACAAAACATCTATTCTCCGCGGCTTGCGCAATCGTTAAAGGGCGCATGCATGACGCAAGGCACTGACCTGATAAAACACACACACAAGCCCTAGGGGACTGCACCGTGCAGCTTGCAGAACTAAAAGCCCTGATACTGGCACTACAGAATACGGATCGGGAATACCCCACACTCATTGTGTGCGATTCGTTTTATTGTGTCCAGTCATACAATGAAACTCTTCACTACTGGGGCCAGAATGGGTATAGAGATTCAAAAGGTTGCACAATAAAGCACAAGCTGCTTTGGGAACAGGTGGCAAAGCTGAAGAATGCTTGCCACAGGCTCATGTAATTCACAGTGAGTATTCAGCGTGTTGGCATGCACGTTGAAGGAAATTCATTGGCTTATGAAGCCACCAAGGCGACAGTGCGAACTGCTGCCGTTGCTGCAATAACTCATTCCAACACGAGGATAGGCGGACAAATAATGATAGGTGACACGCCCCGTGCAACAGCTCAACGTTGCCAAAAGGTTTTCCACTCAATTACTCCTACAAGTTAGATGCGCAAAACATTCTGTATGCTCAAATTCTAGGAGTGGGGGATAGAGTAATACCAAACATGGATCGCAGATTAGAATTAATTCTAGCTGCACACAAGGGTATGGGTTCAGCACATGCAGGTATTGCTGCAACTGTTTCACTAATAAAGCAGCATTATTGGTGACAGGGTCTTGCTAAACAGACCAAGGGGCAGATTTACAAGCCCCCTGCGCCACCAGTGCAACACTTTTTGTGACGTATTGGTGGCGTATCTTACTGCTCCATATTTACAAGGACAGGAAAAGCCACCCTGCGTGGCTTTTCCTGTCCTTGTAAATACGGCCCCTTTACATGCAGCACTTTGCGTGAAAGGGGCGTTCCATGGGTGTTGCTGTGGGTGTTCCCACGCAACACCCATGGAACAAGACCCATTTCCAGATTTACGAGGAATTGTAAATCAGGAAATGTGTGTGAATGCTACGCCTCCCAGGGGAGGCGCAGGGAGGCGCAACGAGGAGAAATGTTTTCATTTCTCCTCTTTTTTTCGTCTTTCAGTGCATGCTGCATTCTACAGCAAGCATTGAAAGAGGAAAATGCCTGTAGTGATTGTTTTTGTGCAGGAAGGTGCCCCTTCCTGCACAAAAACAATCTCCCCATGACGCAGGCATCCTTGCACCATGGTGCAAGGGTGCCTGCGCCGGCGCATGGCAGCATTTTGTGCGCCAGCGCAGTGGGAAGCATAGAGATGCGACATATTGTTGTAAATATGTCGCATCCCTGTGCTTTGAAAGTGACTCAGTGCGGCGCAGCCAAATGGCTTGCCAAATGGCTTGCCAAATGCACTGTCACTTTCATTGTAAATCTGCCCCCAAGGGTTTTGTCCTCAAGTGTGACATCTGTCAGCAGAATCACTGACAGAATATCGACTACAGAAATATCGACGACAAAAATATCAGAGCCGAAATATCGATGTCCACAATATCGAAGTCCTATCTACATTATGGTAAGTACAAAAATATTGAAAAAAAATATCGCTGTCAAAAATATCGTTGTTAAAAATATCGTTTTTTTCATGTTTAAAAAATAATGTAAAATAAAGTAAATAATACATATAACTAAAAGAAACAGTTAAAATTATTTTAAAATATTTAAAATTATAACTAATACATATAATGTAAAAATAAATTAAACAAATATACGTATATAATATAATATATACACTTACTTATTAATATTTATAAATAATTATTTTAATAACTTATAAATTGTTAAAAAACATTTTAAAAATTATAAATAAATATATACACATACACCAATAATATAAATAAAAATATAAAAAATATATATAACAAATTACAATATTTTTTATCTTTTTAAAATAAATTATACACTATATTAACTAAAACAGTAGACAAAATATTGGTTAGCGGAGGGGATAAAATTACTATTTCCAATCCAGAGAGTGTAACAGTAGGGAAAGTGTTGGATAGCATAGGGGTAAAATTATTATTCCCACTCCAGTGAGTGCAACAGTAGGGAAAGTGTTGGATAGCGTAGGGGTAAAAATTACTATTCTCACTCAAGAGAGTGCAACAGTAGGGAAAGTTTTGGATAGCATAGGGGTAAAAAATTATTATTCCTACTCCAGTGAGTGCAACAGTAGGGAAATTGTTGGATATCGTAGGGGTAAAAATTACTATTCCCACTCCAGAGAGTGCAACAGTAGGGAAAATGTTGGATAGCGTAGGGAAAAAATTACTATTCCCACTCCACAGAGTGCAACAGTAGGGAAAGTGTTGGATAGCAAAGGGGTAAAAATTACTATTCCCACTCCAGTGAGTGCAACAGTACGGAAAGTGTTGGATAGCGTAGGGGTTAAAATTATTATTCCCACTCCAGAGAGTGCAACAGTAGGGAAAGTGTTGGATAGGGTAGGGGTAAAAATTACTATTCCCACTCCAAGAAGTGCAACAGTAGGGAAAGTGTTGGATAGCATAGGGGTAAAAATTACTATTCACACTCCAGAGAGTGCAACAGTAGGGAAAGTGTTGGATAGCGAAGGGGTAAAAATGACTATTCCCACTCCAGAGGGTGCAACAGTAGGGAAAGTGTTGGATAGCGTAGAGGTTAAAATTACTATTCCAACTCCAGAGAGTGCAACAGTAGGGAAACTGTTGGATAGCGTAGGGGTAAAAATTACTATTCCCACTCCAGAGAGTGCAACAGTAGGGAAAGTGTTGGATAGCGTAGGGGTAAAAATTACTATTCCCATTCCAATAAGTGCAACAGTAGGGAAAGTGTTGAATAGCGTAGGGGTAAAAATTACTATTCCCACTTCAGAGAGTGCAACAGTAGGGAAAGTGTTGGATAGAGAAGGGGTTAAAATTACTATTCCCACTCCAGAGAGTGCAACAGTAGGGAAAGTGTTGGATAGCGCAGGGGTAAAAATTACTATTCCAACTCCAGAGAGTGCAACAGTAAGGAAAGTGTTGGATAGCATAGGTGTAAAAATTACTATTCCCACTCCAGAGAGTGCAAAAGTAGGGAAAGTGTTGGATAGCGAAGGGGTTAAAATTACTATTCCCACTCCAGTGAGTGCAACAGTAGGGAAAGTGTTGGATAGCGTAGGGGTAAAAATTACTATTCCCACTCCAGAGAGTGGAACAGTAGGGAAAATGTTGGATAGCGTACGGAAAAAATTACTATTCCCACTCCACAGAGTGCAACAGTAGGGAAAGTGTTGGATAGCGAAGGGGTAAAAATTACTATTCCCACTCCAGTGAGTGCAACAGTAGGGAAAGTGTTGGATAGCGTAGGGGTTAAAATTACTATTCCCACTCCGGAGGGTGCAACAGTAGGGAAAGTGTTGGATAGCGTAGGGGTAAAAATTACTATTCCAACTCCAATAAGTGCAACAGTAGGGAAAGTGTTGGATAGCGTAGGGGTAAAAATTACTATTCACACTCCAGAGAGTGCAACAGTAGGGAAAGTGTTGGATAGCGTAGGGGTAAAAATTACTATTCCCACTCCAGAGAGTGCAACAGTAGGGAAAGTGTTGGATAGCAAAGGGGTAAAAATTACTATTCCCACTCCAGTGAGTGCAACAGTAGGGAAAGTGTTGGATAGCGTAGGGGTTAAAATTATTATTCCCACTCCAGAGAGTGCAACAGTAGGGAAAGTGTTGGATAGTGTAGGGGTAAAAATGACTATTCCCACTCCAAGAAGTGCAATAGTAGGGAAAGTGTTGGATAGCATAGGAGTAAAAATTACTATTCACACTCCAGAGAGTGCAACAGTAGGGAAAGTGTTGGATAGCGAAGGGGTAAAAGGATTATTCCCACTCCAGAGAGTGCAACAGTAGGGAAAGTGTTGGATAGCGTAGAGGTTAAAATTACTATTCCAACTCCAGTTAGTGCAACAGTAGGGAAAGTGTTGGATAGCGTAGGGGTAAAAATTACTATTCCCACTCCAGAGAGTGCAACAGTAGGGAAAGTGTTGGATAGCGTAGGGGTAAAAATTACTATTCCCATTCCAATAAGTGCAACAGTAGGGAAAGTGTTGAATAGCGTAGGGGTAAAAATTACTATTCTCACTCCAGAGAGTGCAACAGTAGGGAAAGTGTTGGATAGAGAAGGGGTTAAAATTACTATTCCCACTCCAGAGAGTGCAACAGTAGGGAAAGTGTTGGATAGCGTAGGGGTAAAAATTACTATTCCAACTCCAGTGAGTGCAACAGTAGGGAAAGTGTTGGATAGCGTAGGGGTTAAAATTACTATTCACACTCCAGAGAGTGCAACAGTAGGGAAAGTGTTGGATAGCGTAGGGGTAAAATTACTATTCCCACTCCAGAGAGTGCAACAGTAGGGAAAGTGTTGGATAGCAAAGGGGTAAAAATTACTATTCCCACTCCAGTGAGTGCAACAGTAGGGAAAGTGTTGGATAGCGTAGGGGTTAAAATTATTATTCCCACTCCAGAGAGTGTAACAGTAGGGAAAGTGTTGGATAGTGTAGGGGTAAAAATGACTATTTCCACTCCAAGAAGTGCAATAGTAGGGAAAGTGTTGGATAGCATAGGGGTAAAAATTACTATTCACACTCCAGAGAGTGCAACAGTAGGGAAAGTGTTGGATAGCGAAGGGGTAAAAGGACTATTCCCACTCCAGAGAGTGCAACAGTAGGGAAAGTGTTGGATAGCGTAGAGGTTAAAATTACTATTCCAACTCCAGAGAGTGCAACAGTAGGGAAAGTGTTGGATAGCGTAGGGGTAAAAATTACTATTCCCACTCCAGAGAGTGCAACAGTAGGGAAAGTGTTGGATAGCGTAGGGGTAAAAATTACTATTCCCATTCCAATAAGTGCAACAGTAGGGAAAGTGTTGAATAGCGTAGGGGTAAAAATTACTATTCTCACTCCAGAGAGTGCAAAAGTAGGGAAAGTGTTGGATAGAGAAGGGGTTAAAATTACTATTCCCACTCCAGAGAGTGCAACAGTAGGGAAAGTGTTGGATAGCGTAGGGGTAAAAATTACTATTCCAACTCCAGAGAGTGCAACAGTAAAGAAAGTGTTGGATAGCGTAGGTGTAAAAATTACTATTCCCACTCCAGAGAGTGCAACACTAGGGAAAGTGTTGGATAGCGAAGGGTTTAAAATTACTATTCCCACTCCAGTGAGTGCAACAGTAGGGAAAGTGTTGGATAGCGTAGGGGTAAAAATTACTATTCCCACTCCAGAGAGTGCAACAGTAGGGAAAGTGTTGGATAGCGTAGGGGTAAAAATTACTATTCCCATTCCAATAAGTGCAACAGTAGGGAAAGTGTTGAATAGCGTAGGGGTAAAAATTACTATTCTCACTACAGAGAGTGCAACAGTAGGGAAAGTGTTGGATAGAGAAGGGGTTAAAATTACTATTCCCACTCCAGAGAGTGCAACAGTAGGGAAAGTGTTGGATAGCGTAGGGGTAAAAATTACTATTCCAATTCCAGAGAGTGCAACAGTAAAGAAAGTGTTGGATAGCGTAGGTGTAAAAGTTACTATTCCCACTCCAGAGAGTGCAACAGTAGGGAAAGTGTTGGATAGCGAAGGGTTTAAAATTACTATTCCCACTCCAGTGAGTGCAACAGTAGGGAAAGTGTTGGATAGCATAGGGGTAAAATTACTATTCCCACTCCAGAGAGTGCAACAGTAGGGAAAGTGTTGGATAGCGAAGGGGTAAAAATTACTATTACAACTCCAGTGAGTGCAACAGTAGGGAAAGTGTTGGCTAGCGTAGGGGTTAAAATTACTATTCCCACTCCGGAGGGTGCAACAGTAGGGAAAGTGTTGGATAGCGTAGGGGTAAAAATTACTATTCCAACTCCAATAAGTGCAACAGTAGGGAAAGTGTTGGATAGCGTAGGGGTAAAAATTACTGTTCACACTCCAGAGAGTGCAACAGTAGGGAAAGGGTTGGATAGCAAAGGGGTAAAAATTACTATTCCCACTGCAGAGAGTGCAACAGTAGGGAAAGTGTTGGATAGCGTAGGGGTTACAATTACTATTCCAACTCCAGAGAGTGCAACAGTAGGGAAACTGTTGGATAGCGTAGGGGTAAAAATTACTATTCCTACTCCAGAGAGTGCAACAGTAGGGAAAGTGTTGGATAGCGTAGGGGTTAAAATTACTATTCCAACTCCAGAGAGTGCAACAGTAGGGAAACTGTTGGATAGCGTAGGGGTAAAAATTACTATTCCCATTCCAGAGAGTGCAACAGTAGGGAAAATGTTGGATAGCGTAGGGTAAAAATTATTATTCCAACTCCAGAGAGTGCAACAGTAGGGAAAGTGTTGGATAGCGTAGGGGTAAAAATTACTATTACAAATCCAGAGAGTGCAACAGTAGGGAAAGTGTTGGATAGCGTAGGGGTAAAAATTACTATTCCCACTCCAGAGAGTGTAACTGTAGGGAAAGTGTTGGATAGAGGAGGGTTAAAATTAACATGCTTATCAATTAAATAATTTTTTTAATTAAGGGGCCCATTAGGATGTCGGGCGGAAGCACTACCGCCGTGCTGGCGGATGCAAAAACCACCAGTTACCGCCTGCACGCAGCAGTCCACACGCCCGCCCGATTACGATGCGAAAAGTCAGCCAAACACCGCCGGCAAGCCAGCGACACCGTCCGCCATCAAAGTGCGCCCGTACACGTAGCGGCGCAGCACAATTGACACACACCGTCCGACGAAACACGTACCGCCCGGGCGTACAAATTACGATGCCGCACACAAACTGAACCCACGGCTAAGAGACACCGTACGTCAAACCGAAGCGGTAACACGAACGCCGAGCACGGACACCGAAGAAGCGGCACCCCCGAGCATGAATCCAGCACTGCAGGCCCTCCCTATGCTCTATCTGATGCACCACCAAGGACGCAACGTACCGCGAAGACGCAGGTAGGCACACATACAACAAGTGCACGCAAACAGCGCACACAGTGCAAGGGCGGAAAAAGCGGACAACCCCCACCCCGCGTGTACACGACACATCTACCATAGCATCCACATATGACACACAGGCCAAATTGTAACATCTCGTAACACATGTGTACACACCACCTGGGACTAGGAACCAACCACCCTGTCAGGGCCCCAAAGCGGCGATGACGCTGCCACACATGCGCACAACGCAGAGGCCAACCGCAGCGCCATGCATGCGTCGCACACAGACACAGGGACACAACCAAGCAGCACACACACCAGCCCCACCCCGAACGCACATGACACGTGACAGGCCTGCCACAGACATGTCCCCAACGCCCAATTCAGGGACAACACCCAACGTCACACAACCGACGCACACATGTCAGTGAAGTCACGCAACAGCAGGACACACCCCAGTGCAACAAACATGGCGAAGCACACAGCGGCGGCAACACCAACTAGGAGAAGCAGGGCCCCTTCGGGAAGAGGAACGCCAGTACCACACTGAAACACCCATACCACCCTGCACATATGAACAAGACATACAAAACGGAACACCAAAGAGCCCGGGGACCGACAACAGGTGGCCCAAGAATAACACTCACACACAAGGCCCAACGCAGAGCGGAAAGGCAGCCTGCCGCCCACACAAGGGAGAGCAGACAGCACTGAATGACCTTCCATTCCAACTCCGAAACCACAGCCCTACGAAAGAAGCCGGTGAATACAGCCATTGTCCAATAAAAGACCAACACAGGCATGCAGAGGAGACCGACCACAGGGCAGATAGCGCATATCACAGAAGAACACAACGGACGGGAAAGAATAAAGAAAACACTCCCCATGTCGGCCCCATGCAAGTTAATTGGAAGGAGTCACACATCACTGACCTTGAACTGTCTGAGAAGCATGTGGGATGAGGGCCCGTGTCCTCCGCACAAGCCAACATAACACAAGTCCTGTCTCCCTACGACTACACAGAGCTCACAGCAACCTCGGAGCGTGCACATTGCAGACTGCACACACAGCCGGAGCACGCCACCACAACGCACCGCTGCAAAATGGCAACCGCAACACACCTACCCAACTACGCCGGACAGGTCAAGCTGTACAAAACCAACCTGATACATATATTGGGATGCGAACTCCTGTCCCTGCTGAACGTCAGTTACCGACTGACTTACCGCATCACATTGTTCAGCTGCGTCATACCCGTCTTCTACTGTCGGAGGTGTCCCTACCAGCATCCCGTGGAGATGTGTCTCTCCAACCCGGCATGTCTAAAGGCGGACCTGCTAGCACTATTCCTCCCTCTGGACGCACACGACAGGGCCTGCTCTGCCTATGGGGGCATGGCGTATGTGGCCAACATCGCACCCGCACTGAAATGGGACCACTGTGCCTCCACACGACGGATCATCGAGCACAGCTACATCGAATGTCACCCAGCATGCCCCATCATGGTCCTCCAAGGGACAACTTACGAACAACACCTTGACAGCCACCATCCGCTACATTGGCTGGCAAACATAAACACCACCAATGACATGGAAGCCCTGCTGGACGGCATCGCATACCTGACAACCTGTAAATTCGTCGGACCCCAACGCAGGTTCCCCGATTGACCTATGATGTCCAACCCCGCACCCATGCTTAGCTTCCGCACGGACTGGCCAGTCACCACCACAACAGCCATACCAAACGACCGGCAACAATTACCACACCATCAACGACATCGCCATGACATCGGATATGACCGGGACATGCACACTGTTCCCCATCACATCCAGGAACACCGCATGCATCGTGGGAGGCAGTGGCATGGGGTCTGTGTATCGCACCCACATGGACGGAACTGCACGAACAACCAGGACACGACATGGATCCAGCGCCCATGGACACACACACCGCTCAGTGGACATGAATAGGTCGCCTGGAGTCTGTGGGTGCTGCACCCCTCCCACCCCCGCCCCGGGAATCCCATACCAGGACCTTTGCACGGACGACAAGTGCAAACAACAACAACACGACCCCAGTGACTGTGACATGTCCAGTAACCACCACATTGCAACAACAAGTGGCACGCCGCTGCATGCACGCAAGCACATGCCCTGATGTCATCTCACATGCACGCGTGCATGAGGAACAACCGCAGCAAACCTGTCACATGGAACTGAGATGGACTGTGCCCATGATGCCAAGCGGTCTGGTAGGCTACTTGTATACCGTCTGTGTCAAAGTCCGCAGCTCCGCAGCTATACGTAAATGTACATTAGCACAGCCTTGGCCAAGCAGATGTAACTCTGAAGCCCACATCCCACATGCAACAGCCAATCACATGTAACCCCACACCCTATCCCATTTGTAATCATGCTCAGTATATCCTCAACATGTATTCCGCTGCCAGTAGTGTCCACTATACTGCATCACAGAGGACAGAAGACTCAATATAATGTTTGAAACCAAAACTGTCTCCGCTGACTCATTTCACAAGTACGAATGAGAGAGGATGAGAGTATGTGAAGTACACGGCAGTCGTGACATGACCATGTAGTCCACTGGTATTGGATGTCAACGCAAATGAGTAGCACTACTGTGGAAGACACACATGTGTCGTGTGAAGTCGTATGGACGCAGTGCTCAGGTGGGTGGGTGCGACGGGTAGATGCGCACATGCCAAGTTGGAGCACGCCGTGTTGGGAGGGGTCATGAACAGTACACCACCGCTTCCCTGGGCATTGTGAGAGGACACCTGTCGGGGGAAGTGAACACGTGTGTGCACAGCAGCCGGGCACACGAACAATGCGGAACCAGGCGCACACGTCAGCCCACCCTCCGTGGACTAGCTGGATCCTGTTGTGCGCCCGCCATGCCCCTTGACAAGGCACACACAGCCCCAGTCGACCAGGTGTAACCCCAACATAGTCAATCCGCACAGGCGATACAGGGCACGGGATGGCAGTGGAGCATGGTGTGTGAGAGGTCTCCTCGCGCTCCTCCTGGTCATATCACGCAGGCAATAGAACCTCAACGTGTAGCATGGCACAAGTCAAATGGAAGTGTAGGGGGACGCACCTCAGCAAGAGCAGCACTGACGTCACGGGAGGTGGCTCGCACCATCCCATCCATTGCCCATTATACCAACCACGCCACATGCCATTGCGACTAAGTGCAAGCGCGTGCGCCACCACCCCCGAGCCCTCCCCAGAGAGGCCAAAGAGTGAATGTGTGGGCCATCAGTCACAGACGGACGCGGCCTGGCCGCAAGGGCAGCCACTGCCACTGGGTGTCGCAGGTGGCGGATCCGGAAGGCGAAGACTGTGATGCATAGTCCATGCAGGCCGGGTCTCCATTTGGGGCACCACGCAGGTGGACGGCGTCCCGCCACACATCATACCCTGAGACAGCCCACTCGTGCAACTGGACCCACACATACACTCCTTGCCCTCTCTGGTGCGAGCTTGGGGCTGCCTGTGCAAGCGCTAGCCTCGCAGGTGCACATGCATATTGGGGGAGCGAGGGGAGGACATGAGGGCTGGGGCGAAGATGACTGTATCACTGTCACTGTCAGTGAGTACAAGGGATGACCCAGATGTGGACAGGAAGAGACGTGTCCCGTGTGTACTGCAACTAGTCGCCAATCCAACTACCCCCCCATGTCCGGAATGTAAGCCCGCACCTAGGCCCGCCCATCCGCCACATCGAATATACCACCAGCACAACAACCTTCCCATTCGAAACACTGACTGGGGGTGGCGACCAGTGAACAAACATGTGTAGCCTACCCACGCGTACATGTGGGCCCTCCATGATCCATGTCACCTGCGGCAAAGTCATGACATGCGCAATGAGGGAAGTGAGGTGAGCTGTCCGCCCCACGCACAGAAGGTGCATCAGCTCCACAGACCCAGCAGCGAGTCCAGCAGGGGTCACATGTGCAGGGGCAGCTGTGCCTGGTGTGAAGGCACATGCACATGGACAGCACATCGACCAATGTGTAGTCTGCCCACATCTACAGTCCATCATCATGCGGACATAGGAATTGTACACAGGGCAACACATCTTAGTGGGTGCACCCACCGTGACCAACAATGCGCAATCATCGACGTACCCGCCCTGTGCATGGCCCCCCACCCAACGGAGGCACATCCAGTGCCTCCATCCCACACACACAAGCCTTCCACGGAACATGCTGTGTCCAATGGTCAGTACAGAGTCAGCGCCCATCTGGTGGATCCTGAACAGGAGACACATGCACACACATGATAGCTCCCACTATGTACGTCTGCCACCTGGCACGTGCAATGTAACCTCTCACCTGTGACGTGTGACTGCAAGCACACAGCCGTCTTGGCATGGGGCTGTCAATGTGGACACCTGTCAATGTTTCGGGAGGTGTGATCCGTACAGTGCTGTACATAGGGTGCAGTGCTGACACCTACTACTGTCTCATATCCCCTCGTGCCACAGGTCCCACTTGTTTTGGCCGCTCAGCCTGTGCCCACATCGTTGTCGTCGTGTGCCATACTCATCCAGCCTCGGAAGCAGTGCCATGCTCAGCAGACATTCATGTTGCCGTGGCGTTGCCGCTTGACGAATATGCAGTCAGTCCCCATCAGCACGCCCGCAAGTCATTGGGGCCTAGATCCCCATGTGCATGACCATGGCAGTGGTTTGCATCACTAGCCATTGCCATTGGTGGGAGACCTGTGTAAGTGTATTGTGGCCGTGCCGTCCCTGCTTGACAGCTGGGCTGTGACTCATGTGCTTGCTCAGTCATGTCAGTGATGTGAATGCGAAATTGCTATGTGTTGTGTTGCTCTGACATGTGTCCACTGCCATCTTCCCTAGGCGGAGACCGAACATTGACCGCCCATACCAATTGCTGGCGGACATGGAGGATACTGAGGTCATAAGGAAGTTTCGGCTGGACAGGCCAACCCTGCATCGACTGTGTGCCATGTTGGAACCCCATCTCCTCCCGCAGGGTGTATCCGACAGCATTCACCCCCACGGCTAAGGTGATGGCCGCCATGCATTTCTTCGCCACTGGGTCATTCCAGCACACAGTGGGCAGTGGAGGAGGGATGTCCCAGCCCATGTTCAGCAAGGTGCTGAGGGATGTACTGGCAGCCATGATGCTGTACCGAAACAGGTACATCAGATTCCCCAGGGCTCGTGAATTGGCGGCAGTGAAGGGTGCATTCTATGCCCTTGGCAGGATCCCACACGTCGTTGGTGCCATTGATTGCACACATGTTGGCCTTGTTCCACCACAGGCCACTGAGCACCTGTACCGCAACAGGAAGCACACGCACTCCCTGAATGTGCAAGTGGTGTGCCTTGCGGACATGGTGATAACCCACGTGTGTGCAAAGTTCCCAGGCTCGGCCCATGACGCACACGTAATGCGCAACAGCATCTTGCCACGACTGATGTCCAATCTGCAACAGGATCGTGGCTGTATTGTCGGTGAGTATGTGGAGTGGTGTAGCGTGCTGGTTGTGCGATGCTGTCCCCTGTCCAGTTGGAATAGCAACGGTTCTCTGTGTCCCTCACACCCAGGTGACTCTGCGTACCCGAATGGGGCATGGCTGCTCAGTCCATTGAGGAATCCTCGCACCCCAGCAGACGATCGCTACAATGAGGCACATGGGAGGACCAGACGTGTGGTCGAGCGTACCTTTGGCCTCCTCAAGTCCAGGTTCAGGTGCCTGGACCGCACCGAGGGTGCGCTGGCGTACTCCCCACAGAAGGTGTGCCAGATAGTGGTGGCGTGCTGCATGCTGCACAATCTGGCCATTCGGAAGCAGATCCCCTCATTGTGGATGACGGAGATCAACCAGGGCCCCAGCCCGCAGACCAGGACAGCTCGAGTGAGGAGGACAGCGGAGAGGAGGAAGCTGGGAATGTGCGCCAGCAGCTCATCGCCCGCTACTTCACTTAACGGTGAGTGTCCATGTACGACGGCTGATGTGTCTGTATTTGTGCAGGTGTGTGTGTGCTGTGTCAGGGTGGCCTTTTGTTCACTGCGTGCTGTGTGTCAACGCTCCATGCCCAGGTTAGTATGCCACTGATGGTGGCTGTGGCATTGTGCCCTATTGCTCTGTGCGATGTGTGTACATTGCTTGTAGTTGTTGACATGTACTGTGTGATGGGTGTGTGACACACTCATTGAATGTGCTCCTGTTCTGTCTCCCACCCCTAGGTCCCTACAGGCCCTCCGGTTCCATTGCCATGCCACGCATCAGGTGCCGTTCCGCTCAAGGTGGCCGTTGTATTCCGTACAATTAAAACACAGGGCACAGACAGCAGTTAGTGGAAGAGGTGCATTTATTTCAAACTGTGACATGTGATTGTGTGTAAGGTGATGACAAAAGTGGTGCTTGCAGTGACAATGAGCTGTCGGTCATGGCTGCGTGATGCTCAGGGTGTACCCACTGGTTCTATGTCCATAGTCCAACACACACATGCCATCCAGATGGCTGTGTGGAGTGGGATCGTAGTCCAAGTCAATGCAGTGGGTGGTCAAGGAAGGCTGGCTGGCTGCCTCACTTGCGTCTGGAGCATGCGAAGTCCTCCCGGGAGATCTGTTTCCACTTCGGACGGCCCCTTCCACGTTTGCGAGGGGGTGCCTGCTTGCGACCTGCTGGTGGTTGAGGTGTGCTCACTGGCTGTGGACGCAGGGGAACTGGACACTGCTGCTCGACCCTGCGCCCCGGCAGGTGGTGGCGGAGGGGAGCTGCTGTCCCTGGCTGTGACCTCACCGCCACCACCAGCTGGCCCATGAGGTCCACGATTTGGCCCATACGGGCGTCCATGGACCTCAGCACCCCCAGCACCTCACGCGTGTCTGTAGCTGACCTGGCCCATTGTCCTTGGGCCTCTTCATAGGCCCCAAGGACTCTGGCCATTTGAGGCAGGGCATGGCTCCCAGGGAGGCTGGCGTTTCCCTGACCCTGCTCCTCCTACCAGTCCTGCTGCCACCGGCCTGCCCACTAGCCACATTGCTCACCACGGTCCTCACCCTGACTCCCAGGGTGGATCCAGTCGTCCGGGCCACCACCTGCGCTGGGGCTGGGGCCAGCGAAGACGTGGTGGCGGTTGCGGCAGTGGTAGTGGCCGCAATGACCGTGGGTGTGGCCGCAATGACCGTGGGTGTGGCCGCAATGCCCGTGGGTGTGGCCGCAATGACCGTGGGTGTGGCCGCAACGACAGTGGCAGCAGGGGGCTGGGAATGTTCAGCAGCCCTGGATGATGGGTTGGTGGGTAGGAGGGGTCCTGGGGAGCGGCTGGGCCCTGCCACACTAGATGGGCCTGCTTGGTGGTCCGTGTCCGAAGAGGAGGACAGATCCTCCACATCCGTGTGTCCTCGTTGGGGGCTTGTAGGCTGGCTGTGCTGGCTGCTGTCTCCATCCCCAGCATCCAGCAGTTCGTCACCTGTGGAGAGAATGAGATTTGTTATTGTGTTGCACCTGGCGAAGTCTGTATTGGTTGTCTGACATTCTCCGTTCGTGCACTCTCGTGCACGTGTGTCCCGGAGGCGGGTGTGTGGCTGTACAATCTGTTGTTGTGTGTGCTTGGCAATGGGACTGTGTGCTGTGCACATGTGGCATGGGACGGATTGGCTATGCCGATGGGTGTGTTGCTGTGCTCGTACTTATTGTGACTCTGGTGTATGCAGGCTCCAGGCCCATCCTGGGTCTGGTTTGTACTTTGCTTTTGGGGTGCATATGGAACGCTTAGGAACGCATTTGGCAACATGGGGTCATGCCCCAGGAACGCATTTGGGATGGAATATGCTTTTGGGGTGCAAATGGAACGCTTAGGAACGCATTTGGCAACATGGGGGTCATGCCCCAGGAACGCATTTGGGATGGAATATGCTTTTGGGGTGCAAATGGAACGCTTAGGAACGCATATGGCAACATGGGGGTCATGCCCCAGAAACGCATTTGGGATGGAATATGCTTTTGGGCTACATGCTGTGAGCCATGGGTGCCGAACGTGACATGTGTTGTGGCAGCATGACAGTGCATGGTCTGAGGTGTGTGCATGCCTGACATACCCTGCATATTTGCTGTCTGTTGTGATTACTGGACATGGCATTGGACGCATCGTTATGAGTGTGTGATGGTTGTGTGCCACCCGACGTATTGCAGTTGTCCCATCTCCTTGGTGTGCGTGCTGCCCTGTGCCATGTGCATCACTGCAGTGCTCGGGGGTGTGGCCCATGTTGTGTGTTGTTGCTCACAGTTTGGCGTGCGCTTCATTGACTTCTGGCACATGGTTGGTCATGGGCATGTATCTTAGCGTGACTGCTGTATGTGTGGCAGCTGTTCGGATGACATGCCTTTCATGAGACTGGGGCTGACGGATGGGATGGATGGTATGTTGTATGTGCATGGTGTGTCTGTGTGTTTGATGGGTTCAGTGGTGTTCGTGTGCATTTATGTTGTTCCGCTCTGTTGCGTCTAGTGTTGTTTGTCTTACATAGGCGTAGTTGTGGGGTGTGTAGTTGACAGGCAGTAGGGGCTACATGGACAGGACTTCAATGGTGTTTCGGTTGTGTGTGATGGGTTGCACAGTGGCTGCCGTGTGGTACTATATTCAGTGTGGCTTGTGCATGCAGACGTGGCTCCTTGGGTGTTGCTGCGTCTGTGATGGGTCATGTGGGGTGTGAGTCTGTGGTTCATGTCCGTGTGCACATTGTTCACTTGTTCGTGACGGTGGGCGGTGCTGCGTGTTTGTCTGCTACGTGACATGTCCCATGTGTTGGTCGTGTTACGGTCCTCATGCCTCCAGTAATCCAGCCCTGTCCAGTTTCCCACCTGCAGGTTGTTCGTGCGTGCACTGTACTGGATGCCACATGGTTCTAAGCAGGGGGTGCTCCATGTTGCAGGTCTGTGGGGGTGGGGGCGGTGTTGTGGGTCGTGGTGATGGCTGGACACCCACTGACACCGATTGTTGTGGACCGTGATGTCTACCTTTCAGCTGTCGGTGTGCACTGCGGTGGCTGACACGTGGGTGTGGGGTGTGGGGATGCTCCTCCTTGCTGTGCTGTGGGACTAGGGGCCTGGTGTGTGTTGTACTTGAGCTGTCCACCCTCCCACCCACTGCACTTTGTGTTCCTGCCACTTACCTGTTACTTGTCGGTTAGTGCAGCTATGGCGGACACATGGGTGTGGTGGGTGCTCGTTGTGGCGCTTCTGGCATACTTGGGGACCTGTTGGTGGTTACGTGGCTGGCTGAGTGTACACATGCCCCCACGTATCTTACAGTTGTTAGGTTTGGGCTGTGTGTGGTGGTGTCTGTTGCATGTGTGTGTGATGTGTTGTGTATTGTGTGCTGGACATGGGGGTGTTTGTCCCTGGGAGCTGTGGCATGGTGGTAGTGCATGTGAGTACATAGCGGTGTGCTGGTATACATTAGTTTGTACTTACCAGCCTCCACTCCCCTGCTAATCCGGCGAGGATCTCAGGATGTATAATGACTCGCACCTTCTCCTCCCACGCTTTGAAGGTCTTGAAGAGCGCGGGATTCCCTCCGCCAGTGACGGCAGCCAGCTCTCTGTTCTTGCTCTCCTTCTTCTTGACCAGGCTCTTGACGTCATTCCACCGTTTGTTGATTTCAACTCTGTTCCTGGGCAGGGTCCCGACTGCATTGACCTGGTCTACGATCCGGTTCCACATTCTGTTTCTGGTGGCTAGTGGTGTGTGCTGGACCAGGTTCCCATAGATTTGTGGGTGCACCTTGATGATCTCGTCGACCATGACCGTCAGCTCAATGGGCGTGAACTTGGGCATTCTTTGTGGTGCCATGGTGTTTGTGGTGCTGGTGCGGTGTGTGTTGTGTAATGTGCAGGGGGTTTGTGGTGCCGGTGTTTGGTGGTGGTGGTGGTGGTGGTGATGTGTGCGTTTCTGTGGTGTGCTGCTGTCCTTGCTGTGTCACTGTGTCCTCTCCTCTCCTCTCTAGTTTGCAATGTTGCAAGGGGTTGTGGTCTGTGGGAGTGCTGCTTTTGTACTTACCTATGTGGGTGTGTCCTCATGGTCTGTTGTTTTCAGGTGTGTTGTGTCTGGTGTTCTGGCCTTTGTATTTTTTGTTTGTCCAGGGGGTGTTTTCGGGATGTGTACTGTGCTTGTGTATTTGTGCGTGCCTTGCTGTGTGGACTTGTTGGCCATGTTGTGTGCGATTGTTTTTGTCAGCGGATGGTTTCTGTGCAGGGACGTGGGCGCCATGGCTTCTGCCGTGTCAATTCTCATCGGCGTTGTTTGCGCTGGCGGGCGGTATATTTGTGGTTTACCCGCGCTCATGGCGGTGCGATCGTAATTTCACGTGCGGTGTGTCGGCCGTGAGGGCGGGCGGTTTTGTGTTGTCGTGCGTGTTTCCGTCCGTGGCGGGCGGTTTGACTCCGACTCGGACGAGGGCGGGCGGTATCTTGTGGGTTTTTCGCCGATGGCGGTTTTCGGTTTGTGTATTCGTAATGGCGTGGTCGGTGTTCAGACGGTGTGTGCGGGCGGATTTTTGCCGCTTTCATGCCTGCCGGATTTTTTTACGCCGGGTATCGTAATGGGCCTTTAAATAACCAATTAATAATTAATTAACAATAAATTATTTATCAATACCAATAAATAAAAATTGATAATTACTTTGGGGCTCATTACGATGGTGGACGGATCGCCATCGCCAGGCCGGTGGTGGCATCCTCTACGCGATCGTAACCTGAAAAACTGCCGGTCATATTATGATGGCGGTGGTGACCGCGGCAGAGAGAAAGTCCGTCCGCCGCTTTTCCGCTGGTAGCAATCGTCCCGATTGTCTGCCGGGTGGAGCAGGACCACTAAAATTGTGGCGGTGCCTAGCAGGCACCGTCCGCCATATTAAGATGCCAGCGGAAGCCAGCCTTTCCGCAGCGGTCTAACCGCCATTGAAAGGCTGGCGGGGATTTGTATTGGGGCTCGTTGCAGGCCCCCCTTGTGTTGGGGGGAAGTGTGGGTGCACTGGGGGGTACCAATGGTACCCCCCTACATTTCACTGCACCAAGTGGCAGGCACAGTGCAGTGCCTGCCACGTAGTGCAGTGAAATGCAGGACATGCTCTTTTTCGCTCTGCAGCGGTGCCGCTACCAGCACTGTCCGCCGCAATGTAACCGGTGCGGAGTCCGACCGCTGCGGTGGCGGGCCCATCATAATACAATGGGCGGAACCGCCGGACGCATGGCGGTTGGACCCAAACTCCGCTACGGTGGCGACCGGTGAGAATCCGACCGCCATCGTAATGAGCTCTTTTATTATAATTAATTTACTTCCCACCCAATTCCCCTATAAACCCACAACCCGCTCCTAAAATAAATTAACACAATTAATATAATTATCAATTAATCAATTAATAAAATTAATTACCAATTAGGAATTAATTACCAATAAATTAATTATCAATACCAATAAATAAAAATTAATAATTACTTTATTATAATAATTTACTTCCCACCCTATTCCCCTATAAACCCACAACCCGCTCCTAAAATAAATTAACACAATTAATATAATTATCAATTAATCAATTAATAAAAATTAATTACCAATTAGGAATTAATTACCAATAAATTAATTATCAATACCAATAAATAAAAATGAATAATTTCTTTATTATAATTAATTTACTTCCCACCCTATTCCCCTATAAACCCACAACCCGCTCCTAAAAACAATTAAGACAATTAATATAATTATCAATTAATCAATTAATAAAAATTAATTAATAATTAATTAACAATAAATTAACTATCAATACCAATAAATAAAACGTAATAATTACTTTATTATAATAAATTACTTACCACCCTATTCCCTATAAACCCACAACCCACCCATAAAATAAATTAACACAATTAATATAATTATCAATTAATCAATTAATAAAAATTAATTACCAATTAGGAATTAATTAACAATAAATTAATTATCAATACCAATAAATAAAAATAAAAAATTACTTTATTATAATTAATTTACTTCCCACCCTATTCCCCTATAAACCCACAACCCGCTGCTAAAAAAAATAACACAATTAATATAATTATCAATTAATCAATTAATAAAAATTAATTACCAAATAATAATTAATTAACAAATTAATTACCAATACCAAAAAATAAAAATTATTATTTAATGTACTATAATTAAATTACTTCCCACCCTATTCCCTATAAACCCAGAACCCGCTACGGTACTAAAACGCAAAATGTACTTTAAAAAAAATTACTAACTTCTAAAACTATATTAATACATATATTAAAAAACAAAAATACAATACTTAAAAATTATAGCACACATACATATAAAATACATACTAAAATACATAACACTAATATAAACATCGATATTATTAACGATATTTTTGCAAACAATATTACTGACTTCAATATTAACAAAAACAATATTTCTTACCTTCAGGTCGATATTCTGGGCACCGATATTCTTGATATCGATATTCTGTCCCTTCGATATTCTCAACTCGATATTTCTGTAGTTCGAAATAAAAAACTCAATATACTGTCTGTGCACCCTGTCAGCAGATAAGAGGTTCCACCATAGCACGTCCACCACAAACACCACTACTGATATCGGACAGACCTCTTACATGTGTCTATTTGGACCACTGCAGCCCCCTACAATATGACGGGGCTTACAAGTACATCTTGGTGGCAGTGGATTCATCCTCTAGATTCCTGTGGGTTTGGCCTCAGCTCATCTGTGGACCCAGCATAACCAGCACGTCTCCTCAGCTGTAGAGCGCAATCCTGAGTAGAATTGGCCCATCGCCTCGACTGCGTTACGCATCCTCAATGCGGACTTCAAATCGCAAGCCCTCAATGGGATCCTTGACGATGATGCCAGACCTCGCATCGCAGCTATGCAGCACCTAGGAACAGACACATCGCCACAACTGCGCAACGCAGCCTTGGCTCGGAGCTTGGCAACGCTCCGCAACCAGGACCTAAGGCACTTTTTTCAGCAGGCAGCTGGGTTGTGTAGCAGGACCACCATTTATCATGGTTGGCCTGAACTTGTGACTTTGTCCCGGTCTGGCAGGACCAGATATCCACAGTTGGTGCTTTTTGCTTTTTGGCACTATTTTCACTGGAATCTTAAAAACCTGCATATCTCCAGTTCTACTCATTGGATTTTTGTTGATTTGGTCTTGTTTTATTTATGAAAAATTACTCTACATTTCTAAACTGGTGAGGGACCCTTTTGTCGTGTGGTTTCACTGTGTTACTGTTTGAAGTGTTGCACAAATACTTTACACATTGCCGCTAAGTTAAGAATGACTGCTCTGTGGCAAGTTACCAGGGGAATGAGTACAGGTTAATTTAGAGTTGGCTTGTGCCTCACCCAGGCAAGGATTGTGGTTGCTGCTTGGCCAGGACTCACACCCCATTCAACCAACAACCCAGTTTCTTACAGTAATTAATGCAATTAAATAAAATTGCAGAGGTACGCCCACCTCAGTGTTAATCTCTTGAACGTGTATCAAAGGGGTGTGCAGTTCCTAGTGGGAGGGGCTAGGAAAGGGAGGTCTTTCTTCATGATGCCCTCACACACCCCAAAGGATGTCATGCTTCATCATTGGGCCAAGCTCCTCGTCGGGCCAGTGCTGCAATGCCCGACGGGCTCCCGTAGACGGGGCTCTTTGGCGGAGATCTTTTGAAGAAGCCGTAGGGTGCGTGCGGGTCTGAGGGCGGGGTAGTGCCCAGGGAAGTGGGTTAAAATAAGTCTAGAGCTGTCCTACTATCATATGTTTTATTTCTGAGGTAGCTCAGGCTTAATTAAAAGATGTGGGTGCCCTGAACGGATGTGATGTTCCTATTGGGCTGTTGTGGTGTAGTGGGTCAACATGTTTCGTGCCTAATTAGTCCCTTGCGGGTCCGGTGGCACTTCATCAGGACCAAGTAAAGGTAAAAGGTGAGTGGTGCACTACCGCTGGTCTGGTTCTCGTAATTTTGTCTGATGGCCAGGCGCAGGAGAATGTACCCTAGTAGACTTATACTGGGGTAGAAGACCTGGGGGAAGAAATGAAAGAAAGGGGGGGGAGGGGAGAAAACAACCAATGGAGGGTCAAAACAGGCGAGATGCACCTTGGAAGGGTGCTATTTTTAGGCAGGTATACAATTAGCAATTGATATTCAACATTCTAGATGTTACAAAGAGTTTGCGAGCGCATTAGTTCATGACTTGGTAACATCATTAAGGTAGCCTGGCTTATCTGTGGTAAAGTGATACGTTGTGCCAAGGGATGTAGTAGCACAGGTGTACCGGTGTGGGCTAAGTATGCCAGTTATGACAAGTTGTTATTGGTACCGACATTGGTGGTTGGCTAGATCCCGCCCGTGTTCTAAAAATGGAGGTGGAATGTGCATGGAAGTGATCTAGGTTGTTTAACATGCTGGAGTAATGTGCTCGAATTGCAGTTATACACGTATGCGGTGAAGTGCACAATCCTGCACAGTGCTGGTATCTGTGTCAAGGTGAGTACATATGCAGCTGCAATACATGCCCAAGCAGCGACGTGATACATGCTAATATACGGTACACAGTGCCAAATGTAACCGTATATGTTGGCGGCAAAGGCAAACGTTCAGACCAAAGACTCCCGCAAAGTCATGATTAGTCATTTGTAAGTGCATGTGCATAAAAGTTAGCAAATACGCGCATATAAGATTGAAATCGGCGGATGCCCGTGCTTGGGTAATCAATAGCATGAGGTTATTACAAACGTAAGGACAACCATAACAGCGTGTTTAAACTCACCCGTAGTATAAAAGTCTACGGCTGACGGGGGAGGCATAGCACGTCGTTGCTCTGTGGCTGAAAAAAGAGTAAGGTAATCACAAAGCATGAAGCGGTATGTGACTTACCGGTGTCCAGGCGGCGTGATTACACCGATCAGGGAAGTAAAACACTCACAATGGGCGGCAAACCGACACTCGTCTGTCCTACCCTTGCTCCGGGCCCCGTAATGCTTACTTCCGGGTCCGATGATTTTATTGATGAAGGAACGTCGGAAGCGTCAGGGAGCTAGACTGAAGACCGGAGCGGCCATCTTGGAGGTGGTTGTTTGAACGAATCTTTATTGATATATCAGTATGCACAAATGTTAACAGGATTGCTGCATTTTTGTCCTATAAAGGGTCAGATGTAAAATTAAGTTAAGTGGGATGGACATGAGGACAATGTTGAAAAGGTGGGGTTAAAAAATGGAACCACCGACGGTATATGTTGACACGTGTATGAGTGAAAGTATTGCTATTGCATCAAGTTAATGAAATGGATAGAACTAATCTATAGTCCGTAAAAGGGGGAAAACCTTCAACCAATTGTCAGTGTGCACTTGCATCCAGCTAGTGGAATGGATAGAAATGGAACTAATCTATAGTACGTCAAGGGGAACCTTCAACCAATTGTCAGTGCGCACGTAATTGGATGGAAATAGTGCAATTTCATTATGTTACAGATAGAAAGAGCTAGCTTATAATGCGTTAAAGGGAATTTTTTTTTTGACTACGCGGAAATTGATGCGGGGCACACCAGGAGTTACGAGGTGTCGTTAAGTGATAGGAACCGGGCCTGGAGTCACGGGAACATGCTATATCGGCATGGCATTTAATGATTGACGGAGACCTTAGTAGATCAAGGAGACCAATCACTCAGGGGTGGGGGTGGATAGCGGGGTAAGCTAATCATAATCCACACGGATGCGCAAGTGTGTATGTGGCGGCCAGTAATGGGTCGGAGGGATAGACGGGTTCCTAATGATGGAAGTCTGGTTATGTGTATCGTTTTTAGCAGTTTAATTCCGCCCAGGGGATATCATCGTTTAGGCCCCGTGTGTTAGACGAAAGTTTGAACACCCAGTTTTGTTCCTTCCTAAACAACGCTTCTTAGGAGATGTGTGGGAAGGCTTCCAGAATGGTCCAATGGAGGTCGTTTGGGGTGTGGTTATGTTCAGCGTAGTGCGCACACATCTTAGTGTTGGTCTTTCTACATCTGATGTTGCTTCTATGCTCAGTCATCCTGGCTTTGGCAGGGCGAGTGGTCATGCCTATATACTGGAGTTGACAGGGGCAGGTGATGAGATAGACACAGTTGCGTGTGTTACAGTTGGTGTGTCTATTTTGCCGCCATGTCCAGGTATGTGTGAATAAAATGGTTTTAGAGGCTTTGGTTAAGGGGCAGACTGCACATTGCCCGCAGGGGTAGTGGCCTGTTACTGGAGGCAGGTTCCATAGGGTATTAGGTGGTGGAGGTGCATTCCTTTTGGGTCTGGTGTTGATGAGTAAATCCTTTATGTTTGCAGTACGTTTACAGGCGAATCTGGGCTTACTGAAGGCCTGTTCTCCTACCTGGAGAATTCTCCAGTGTTTGTTAATGACCCGTTTTATCATGTTGGATTCTGGTGTGTAGGTTGTGACACATGTAATGAGGTCAGAATTGGGTTTAGAGTGTGTCTCAAGTAGAGCCGATCTGTTGGTATTGTGGGCTCTTTTCTGTGCATTTTTTATTTTTCTGATTGGGTATTCTCTGTGAACTAGGTGTGTACTTAGGGGCACATTACGATGGCGGGCGACAAAGTCCGCCCGCCACCACAACGGAATGCGGGACCGTCCGCAAGGGGTGTGGATTTGAATGCACAACGTGACAGGCAACGCACGGTGCCTGCCACCTTGTGCATTCAAATGTAGGGGGGTACCATAGGTACCCCCCATGTGCACCCTCCACCACCCCCTAATCCTGGGGGCCCGCAACGGGCCCCCAGAAGCAAAGACCACATGCCTTTCCATGGCGGCAACACCGCCATGGAAAGGCTGCTTTCCGCCAACATCCTAATATGGATGGTGGTGTCTTGCAGACACCGCCACCATATTAGGGTCCTTTACCGCCAGGTCCCCTGTGGGACCGGCGGAAAACCATACGGGCGGTGGCGATCCGCCCGTCATTGTAATGACCCCCTATGTTCAGAGGCTTGTCTTTTGAAATCCTCCATGTTGCTGCAGTTTCTTCGTATGCGTAAAAACTGTCCGTATGGAAGCTTTTCTCTTAGGGCTTTTGGGTGGAAGCTATGGTCTAGTAGTGGACAGTGGCTCAAAGTCTTTGAGGCTAGGTACGTGCTCATCGACACCAACCCCTTCTTGGACAATGTCCACTTGTGGCGTCGCTATATAGACAACATCCTGGTGTTCTGGAAGGGGGATGCCAACGGCATCCCCGCCTTCCTCACCTGGATAAACAGTCTTAATCCTTATCTCAAGTTCACAGCCAACAGCTCTGAACAAGAATTACCTTTCCTTGACCTCATGATTATCAAGAAACAAGATATACTGGACACTATCACTTACAAAAAACCTACTGACAGCCACTGTCCACTACTATACCATAGCTTCCACCCAAAAGCCCTAAGGGAAACCTTTCCATACGGACAGTTTTTACGCATACGAAGAAACTGCAGCAACATGGAGGATTTCAAAAGACAAGCCTCTGAACTTAGTACACACCTAGTTCACAGACAATACCCAATCAGAAAAATAAAAAATGCACAGAAAAGAGCCAGCAATACCAACAGATCGGCTCTACTTGAGACACACTCTAAACCCCATTCTTTTTTTTTTTAATAAATCTTTTCATTAAGAAAACAAATCAAATAATATCACAAACATAAACACAAAATCAAAAACAGTCATGATATTGCAAAACAAGGATAAAGAAAGTGCGGCTAAGAATCAGTACGAAACAATACAGAAGGGGTGGATCTTTTGTACAAGCGCATCAATTTCGGGCAGCGTCAGTGAAAATGCGGTCATAGGGTGCCAGATTATACTGTTTCCGTAACCATCACGAATGGGGAGGTATCACCAAAGGGGGTACACAATCAACCTCTGCTTTCATTCCATGGGGCCCAGATTTTGGTCCACTTCCCGGGCAGCCCCTACTTTCATACACCGCTCTCTCAGCTTGCATACACCAATCCATATCAGACTCCCAATCAGAGCATTTCAATTCAATTCTACCTTTCCACGTCCTGGCAATATTCCGCTTAGCCACCATGCATCCCAGAGAGACCCACAATCGCTCCGGCCTCGTTAAGTCAGTGGCCTCCCAAATATTCAAAAGGCAAAGTCTCGGTTAACTGTCAATTTCCTTCTTGCAAATCTGGGACAGAGTTGCAAGAATCTCTCCCCAGTACTTCTGGAGGACCGGGCATTTCCACCATTGATGTAAATAGGTGCCCACCTGGCCACAACCTCGCGGGCAAACGGGGGAACTCAGAAGACCCATTTTTACCAGGACCGTGCTCGTATAATAGATCCTATGAAGTAGTTTAAGTTGGACTAGTTTGAATCGGGACCGGATCACAGTCTCTCGAGGCGAGGACCGCTCTCCAGTCCTCATCATCTATATCACCCACATCTGAACACCATTGTGCCCGAACTTTAACCAAAAGGTTGGGCGTGTTATTTTGAAGCTTACGATAGGTTAGAGAGATGGCCTTCTCCGGGAGATAGTCATCTAGGAGCCTGTCCTCTAAAGGAGAAGACACCGGTAGAACCTCGCCCCTGGAGAGCCCTTTAGACAGTGCACTACGCACTTGGAGATAACAGAAAGTTTCGTTTTCATGCAAGTCGAATTTTCGCTGCAGGTCACCAAACGGAATAATTGCGTCTCCCACCCAAACATCACTTTGATAATCCAATTAGATCCCATTTGTCGAAACCGGGCTGACGCCAAAGCAGACCCAGGCTACCGGAGTCCAACAAAGGTGTCGCATGCGTAAGTTTACCTCTCCAACCGAGGGCCGAGTTCACCGTATGCCAAATGGAGACAGTCGTCGAAGTTGGAGTAAACCTGGGCTCCAACTTTGTTCCACCATATAGCGCCCTTAGATAGGTGCCGGGCAACATATTGTGCCTGTCCATTCTTTACGATGGATCAGTAATGGGCCGGTGCATCCAATGATTGAGAACCACAAGTTGTGAAGCCCAATAATAATACCAAATGGCCGGCAAAGCAATCCCACCATCATACCAGCTCTTGGTTAATTTGGCCAGTGCAATTCGGGGGGACCATCGTTCCAGAACAGACTTCGCACCTCCGACTCCATGGATGTAAAATAATGAGGTGGGACAGGGTGCGGTGTATTCTGCAGAGCATATAAGAAGCAGGGTAAAGCCATCATTTTATACAGAGCTGCCCGTCCCAAGAGTGTAAGAGGGAGTGTTTTCCAATGTTGGACATCGGCTTTAAGACGCAATAGGGGGGCAGCAAATTACGTTGATAGAAGACCTCTGCATCTGTTGTGATATATATACCGAGATATCGGAAGCCCTCGTCACAACTTTAGCCCCGCAACCCGAGGGGAGCAGGGGCGGACGGCCACTGAGGACATATATAAGAGACTTATCCCAATTGATGGTATATCCGGAATATTTTTGAAAAAGGGTGAATACATGAAGGACCTTGTTAATTGAGAATCTGGGCCTCGCCAAATAAAGCAGAATATCATCCGCGTAGAGGGATATTAAATCTCTCCAGTCTGGTGCCCAGTTAAGCCCTCGGATCGTGGGATCGCCTCTGAGCCATATCGCGAGAGGTTCAAGCGTGAGAGCAAAGAGCAAGGGTGACAATGGACACCCCTGTCTTGTGCCTCGCCCCAACTCAAAAACCGCCGACCTACCCCCGTTCACCGCGACTCGCGCCAATGGTGCGGAGTATAGAAGTCGCACCCAGGATAAAAACCGGCTCCCGAAGCCATATCTCTCCAGGGCCGCGAAAAGGAAGGGCCACGCAATCATGCCAAACACCATTTTGGCGTCCAAAGACACAATAACTGCGTCTTCTTGTATTGTGGCGTTCCACCCCAGCACCCCGAACAAGCGACGCAGGTTAAGCGCCGTATTTTTGGTTGGCATAAAGCCATTTTGATCTGGATGAATCAACTTTTGAAGATGCGGAGAAATTCGACAAGCCAAAATTTTGGCAAAAATTTTTACCTCCGGGTCCAATAGTGAAATGGGTCGATATGAGGAGCATCGCTCAGGGGGCTTTCCTTGCTTGTGGATAACCACTATATGGGCCAACCGCTGCGTGGCCGGAAGGACGCCCTCGCTCACACTCTCATTGTACATACGCAGGAGGAAAGGGGCAATTTGTGAAGTCACCGCTTTATATAACTCGATCGGGAGCCCGCTGGGTCCCATAGCCTTACCTGATTGTAACAAGGAAATGGCCTTAGAAATTTCTTCTACCGTAATCGCCCCCTCAAGATCCGCCATATCTTGCGAGTCCAAGCTCGGCAATGGCAACGTCGCCAACAGTTCCGCAGCCTCCTCCTGAGTGGAGGTAGCCACCGGAGAATATATCCGGCTGTAGTAAGAAGCAAAGGCGTCTGCGATACCAACCCTATCATGACGCAAGGTCTCATCGTCGTCCACAATTCCGGCCACCCACCTATTTGCGAGTTCTCTCCTATCAAGCCAAGCCAGCAGCTTGCTCTATCACCAATGTCGTAGACCCTATAGTAGGTCTTAGCCACCTCACTCAATATGTCCCTGTGCTCCTTTTGCTTGATCGCCAACTTATGCGGGGTCTCCGAGGACCTACCCGACACTAAGTCGTGTTCAAGGGCCGCAATCTCTGACTCAATAGTCTCCAATTGGCGACGCTTTTCTTTCTTACGTCCCGCTACGGCCGCCACCCCGCACCCACGGACCACAGTTTTAAAGGCCTCCAATAATATCACATCGGACTGCACCGACCCATCATTTTCGGCGAAGTACTGTTTAGTAACCTCTATCAATTTAGAATGAATTTCGGGGATTTGTAGATAGCATGGATTGAGGACCATATCGCGATGGGTAGTGGCAGGAGTACCGCCATATTAGGCAACAATGGGCGCGTGGTCCGAAATACCTCTGGGCAGGAAGGACAGTGTGGAGAACAGGGGAAGCTGCTCAGCCTTACAGAAAAACTAGTCAATACGGGACAAGCTCCCGTGCACACCAGAGTGGAACGTGTACTGTTTCTCGGTCGGATTACAGACTCGCCAGACGTCAATAATCCCAAGGGCCCTCAGGAACTCAGACAAACTCTTCCCAGTCGATTCATTCAAACGAGGAGGCATACGGTCCAGTGATCCATCCAACGCTGCATTACAATCGCCACCCAAAAGCATGGCCCCATCAGGCAAACCCAACAGATGCGTACCTAAATCACTCAGGGGAGTGGAATGGAGCCTCGGGGGAATATATAAGGACGTAACATTGAGTGATCTCCCCTCCCAGATCCCGGAAACGGAAACAAATCGGCCCAATGGATCACGCACAATGTTTTGGATTTGGAAAGGAAGGGTGCGACGGATCAGGATACCGACCCCTCTGGAGCCCCGCGTATACCCAGCATGGGCAACAAGTTTATATCAGACTAAACAATGTGGACGGACCCACTGAGTAGATGTGTAACAATCACTGTTATGGTAAGTACATGAACCCATTAGGTCTACTTAAAAGACCCCTCAAACACCAACCTAGTTGGTGTCATGCTTCATCATTGGGGTCCCAAACGGGTGGCCGAATGCCCCCCGGTTGTGCTACAATGCCTGATTACAGAGGAGCTGGTGTTGTGTGATTATGTGAAGTGTTGTGAATTTTAAAAATATCTCTGAGAATCCTTGCCTGTGAAATTTATTAATGGCGGCTCAGGATATGGTTAAAAATAAGTATGTGATGCAACTACTAGGGAGTTATTACCCTTAGTTGGCTAGATGACGTGGTCTACATGTTTCAGCCCGAAAAGATGAATTAGGTGGGCTTTCTTCAGGATCAGGTTTGTGAAAAAAGTGAGTGGCAAATGTGAAATGGCCACGTGAAATGGTGAAGTTCCTACACACGCGCTAAGGTGTGTGGTCAAAGTATCGGCGTACTCACAGACACTCTGTCAATAAAAAACCTGTTGGGGAGAGAAAAGGACAAGACAAGACACATATAGTAGCAACATAAAATGCAATCTTAAGAAGGTGCCGCAGTCATTGTCTCAGGTAAGTGACTACCATAGTGATTTAATACATAGCCGTGATTGGGTGGCGGGGCATGCTGCTGATGGCTCAAGGTGTGCGCAGCGGCTTGTTTGTAACATGCAGCGAGGGACTCCAAGCTGAAGATTTATGCAGCGTTGATGGCGTGTCGTCATGGGTGATCAAGTGCTTAGGTGAAAAGAAATCACAGGGACAATGTATTAACCCTGTGAGGACCTAGATTGCTAGGTGCGCGCTGTACTAAGCAGGGGGTGACCACACGTGTAGACTAACATGCGGTCGTATCAAAACGTGTAAAGTAATAAAAACAATTAAAACTAGATTGTCAACATGCGAAAAATAAAGCTTATGTCTCATAATTACACTAGGTTTAAGTGTTGGGCAGTAATTCGAGGCTCGGGAGGGGTCTCATCTGTAGTCCCACTCTAAAGAAATGGAGAGAGGGAGACACAGTGAGCAATGATGTCCGTAAGTGCTCCAATGCCTTGGGGTAGAATAACGGATGCGCAACCTTACTTGGTTCAGAAGAGAATCCCGCTAGTAACCTGCTCTGGTCTCCCGTAGTCCCGGCTGGTGAAAAACGCTAGCGAGCTTGTGGCTTTTAAGCCGACCAGCGCTGTCAGGTACGTGCAGGTTTGGGCGTCCTGACGAGTGACTGGTGTTTACCCGAATTGGTCCTGGGCATGCGCGCGCATGCGCTGTTAATCAGTAGACAGGAGACAAAGGAGTAAGATGGAAATAGGTCCATTTGGTAGCGGCCATCTTGGGATGGTCCTGAAAAGGCGCTTTTGGCTGTATTTGTCCGTTAAAAGAGATAGAGGCAGTGCAATTTTCTGGCAAATGAATGCAAAGAAAGTGAAAAAGTAAAGAAACGCTATAGCCACATTGGTTCCGTGATTCAAGTTGCATTATTTGAGTATAGCTTCATATATGTGGTGAGCTATATCTGAATTGAAAGGAGTTTTGACAAAGGGCCGACAGAAGCGGCCCTATCGGTATTTCAAGTGGACTGTTGTGTTGGGGTCACACATGTTTGTAAATAATGCACCATCAGGAGAATTACGCGGGCTGTTCTATAAGGCCACAGGGTGGAAAAAATTGTGTTATAGCCACCTGGGCTGGTGGATATAGTGCCCTTGGTGTTGAATATTGGAAAAAATAGCCATATGTAGATATAATGGAGGCTTCCTGAGGCTGTTCCACGGAATGTTATCGTTGAGGCCTCTCTTGTGACTGGACAGGCGGTAGATCCATCTCTGCTCTTTTTCTAAGAGGCGACTCTGTATGTTGGGTAGGTTGGGATCCAGTGTTTCAATGACGACCCAACGCATGTCATTGGTTGTGTGGCCTACCTCTAAGAAGTGGTTAGTCGATCGTGTGGTATTCTTCTTACATCTGATGGTTCTCACTTTTTTCACAAACCCGGTCCTGAAGAAAGCCCACCTTATTCATCTTTTCGGGCTGAAACATGTAGACCACGTCATCTAGCCAACTAAGGGTAATAACTCCCTAGTAGTTGCATCACATACTTATTTTTATCCATATCCTGAGCCGCCATTAATAAATTTCACAGGCAAGCATTCTCAGAGATATTTTTAAAATTCACAACACTTCACATAATCACACCACACCAGCTCCGCTGTAATCAGGCATTGTAGCACAACCGGGGGGCATTCGGCCACCCGGTTGGGACCCCAATTATGAAGCATGACACCAACTAGGTTGGTGTGTGAGGGGTCTTTTAAGCAAACCTAATGGGTTCATGTACTTACCATAACAGTGATTGTTACACATCTACTCAGTGGGTCCGTCCACATTGTTTAGTCTAGTACTGTTTTGGGGACAAGGACGCACCCCTTATTTTCCCTTGCTCTCTCCTTGTTTTCCATCAACAAGTTTATATCCCCATCTGTTGAGCGCACAATAAGTATTGCCTCAAATGTGGGTCTCTTGAAGCAACACCAGGTCAGGGGAGTGGCGTTTCAGATATTGCAGTACAACACCCCTCTTAATCCGATCTCCCAAACCATTAACGTTCCAGGAGAGGAGCTTAAGGCGACTAGATGGTGGACCCACTTGATCAACCGCACTCATACTTGAAAACAGGGTGGAGCCAACAAACCCGCAGCGGCCTGGATGGCGGTACAAACCATACAAAAGTACCCCCAGTTGAGAACTCAAAATAGCTATTAACCAATTCGACATAAAAGAAACTGAGGCTCCCACATCCTCTGCACGTCGTACCCAAGGAATGCCCCCACCGTTGTATTCATGAAAATAGGCCACTGAAAGAAGACTGCTAGAATAAAACAAAAAAACACAAAGAGACACACAAACCAAATCCCCAAAACTACTATGTCCTACCCCCCGCCCTGCCTCCCTGCAACGTGGACTTAAAACTGCCCACCCCCCAACTATGCAGAGTGCCTGTATACCCAAAAACAAAGAGACTATATATAGGGGAACGCTACTCAGCCTAGACAACCCAGGAACACCGCCCATCAGAGATATTCAATCCCCCCCCAGTTCAACACCCTAGGCTTGCTCCATATCAGATGATTCTACAGGCTCCTCATCTTAACAGAACCACTACTATAGCAATGTTGGAGCATCCCCTCCCCCGCAGCCCAATCCCCCCGGAACCAAACCAACCATAATGAAAAAGTAAGGCCATTAAGTGTGAAACGAGTAAAACAGTCCACCAAGATCACTGTAGTACGCAATAATACTACCCCGTGCCGAAGACCACCTCATTCCCATGTGGCACACTTCCCTAACGCATACAGTTGCGCCTAAAACAAGTTAGTGATCATCCCAGAAGGACAGCCAAAGTTTCATATCTCTTTGGTACCAGGGTCCGCCGATGAGGAGGAACGCTTTTGCGCCTCCGCTGATCTCCAACTCTCGAGCCAGTCCCAGGTGTCCTCCGGGGTTTGGAAGAACCATGTCTTTCCGGCATCTTGTACTCGGAGTTTCGCTGGGAACAGCATGGCATATTGTAAGTTGTGGCCCCTGAGAGCCCGCTTGACCTCCAAAAAGGAACGACACTGCAACTGTACTTTGTACATAAAGTCTGGGAAAAAGGTGATGGTTGAATTGTCCCACTTGAGCGGCGGAGCAGCCCTCGCCGTCTGAAGAATCGCATCTCTATCTCTAAAGTTGAAGATCCTAGCTAGGAGAGGGCGCAGCGGGGCCCCGGGCTTCGGTGGCCCCCAGGGACTCTATTGGCACGCTCCACGGAGAAGAATTGCGACAGAGATTTTGACTGTAAATGTTTCTGTACGAGGTCTTCAACAAAGAGGTCTGCCGCCTGCCCCTCCGCACGCTCCGGGAGCCCTAAAATACGAACATTGTTCCGCCGCACCCTCCCCTCGTAATCCTCCAGCTTTACAGCCAAATCAGCGGTTTGTGTCTGAAGGCGTTTCATCGCGCTTTCCATCACTTTCGTGGATTGTTGAAGGGTGGTGATAGAACCCTCATTTTGTTTGAACCTGTCACCCATATTTCGCAGATCAGCTCGGATCAAGGTGATCTCAGTAGTCACTGTGTCGATCTTCCCCTCAAATGCAGTGCGGACTCCCTGGATCGCCGCCATGACATCAGCTAGAGTCAGGGCCTCATCCTCCGATCGCTGCTTCGCCTCTGGGGAGCCCTTTTGTCCATCAGCTCCGTCCGCCTTAGTATTTGCGAACCTAGCAAGTCGCGCAGCAAGGGGCTGCTTGGTGTCCTTCGCAGTGGCCATGTCTGCAGGATCAGGGCCTAGGATAAAGGCCGGCGACAAAAGGCTCAGTCACCGTCCCCTCGAAGACAGCAGTCTCTCGGTCGGCAACTTTCCCAACAGGGCCCAACACCAACGTCGATGAAGAGGCCGACGGCCAAAGTGCATCACAGTGGATGATGGGGGTTGGATCGAAAAGCGGGCAGAGAAGCCGCCAGATTGTACCAGTTTCCGCAGTAAGTGCGGTCCCTGCGGCGGCCCCCACCAGAGTAGCCCCCACAGACCTCAGCTTTTCCGGATTACCAGTTCAGGGGGCTGGAGGAACTCATCGGGCCTAGTGCGCACCAGGCCAGAAAGGAGGATACAAAATGGCGGCCTAACATCGGCGTAATCCTTCGTGTCGCAGTAGAGAAAACACCGAGGGGGGGCGTGGGAGCCCAAGTCGTTCCCCCAGCTCTTACCCCCCCCACGAATGTCTAATGTCCGACTGACCAAAAAACCATTTCGAAGTTCACAGTTCGTGGCGCACCGTCCTCCAGTCACCGCGGCACCGAAGCGGCACGTCAAACTCTTATACCAGGTCCGCCGGGGCCCCCTGGGCCGCCTCGCGACAGGGAACCTGGAAGTCACCGCCGATGCGGTTTCGCAGGTGTCCCCGAGTCTCAGGTCGTTGCTCGCCGCGGAGATCCGTGCGACGCCACGGTCGATACTATGCCTCCAGAACGGCGCGGGACGTCGGGACCAATATCTCCGGTTCCTGACCACCGATCTTCTTCGGACCAACACCAGGGGACACCGGGCGTCCCAGGGGCCTCAGACACTAACACTGGAGCCTGAAACTGATATTTTTAACGGATGTGGGGGATTATAGCTACGGCGACTGTCGGAGCTCTACTCAAAGGCAGCCATCCTGGATGCTGGCAAGCCACGCCCCTCTAAACCCAATTCTGACCTCATTACATGTGTCACAACCTACACACCAGAATCCAACATGATAAAACGGGTCATTACAAACACTGGAGAATTCTCCAGGTAGGAGAACAGGCCTTCAGTAAGCCCAGATTCGCCTTTAAACGTACTGCAAACATAAAGTATTTACTCATCAACACGAGACCCAAAAGGAATGCACCTCCACCACCTAATACCCTATGGAACCTGCCTCCAGTAACAGGCCACTACCCCTGCGGGCAATGTGCAGTCTGCCCCTTAACCAAAGCCTCTAAAACCATTTCACTCACACATACCTGGACATGGCGGCAAAATAGACACACCAACTGTAACACACGCAACTGTGTCTATCTCATCACCTGCCCCTGTCAACTCCAGTATATAGGCATGACCACTCGCCCTGCCAAAACCAGGATGACTGAGCATAGAAGCAACATCAGATGTAGAAAGACCAACACTAAGATGTGTGCGCACTACGCTGAACATAACCACACCCCAAACGACCTCCATTGGACCATTCTGGAAGCCTTCCCACACATCTCCAAAGAAGCGTTGTTTAGGAAGGAACAAAACTGGGTGTTCAAACTTTCGTCTAACACACGGGGCCTAAACGATGATATCCCCTGGGCGGAATTAAACTGCTAAAAACGATACACATAACCAGACTTCCATCATTAGGAACCCGTCTATCCCTCCGACCCATTACTGGCCGCCACATACACACTTGCGCATCCGTGTGGATTATGATTAGCTTACCCCGCTATCCACCCCCACCCCTGAGTGATTGGTCTCCTTGATCTACTAAGGTCTCCGTCAATCATTAAATGCCATGCCGATATAGCATGTTCCCGTGACTCCAGGCCCGGTTCCTATCACTTAACGACACCTCGTAACTCCTGGTGTGCCCCGCATCAATTTCCACGTAGTCAAAAAAAAAGATTTTTTAATTTCCTTTACCGCATTATAAGCTAGCTCTTTCTATCTGTTACATAATGAAATTGCACTATTTCCATCCAATTACATGCGCACTGACAATTGGTTGAAGGTTCCCCTTGACGTACTATAGATTAGTTCCATTTCTATCCATTCCACTAACTGGATGCAAGTGCACACTGACAATTGGTTGAAGGTTTTCCCCCTTTTACGGACTATAGATTAGTTCTCTCCATTTCATTAACTTGATGCAATAGCATTACTTTCACTCATACACGTGTCAACTGATACCGTCGGTGGTTCCATTTTTTAACACCACCTTTTCAACATTGTCCTCATGTCCATCCCACTTAACTTAATTTTACATCTGACCCTTTATAGGACAAAAATGTAGCAATCCTGTTAACATTTGTGCATACTGATATATCAATAAAGATTCGTTCAAACAACCACCTCCAAGATGGCCGCTCCGGTCATCAGTCTAGCTCCCTGACGCTTCCGACGTTCCTTCATCAATAAAATCATCGGACCCGGAAGTAACCATTACGGGGCCCGGAGCAAGGGTAGGACAGACGAGTGTCGGTTTGCCACCCATTGTGAGTATTTTACTTTCAGGATCGGTGTAATCACGCCGCCTGGACACCAGTGAGTCACGTACCGCTTCATGCTTTGTGATTACCTTACTCTTTTTTCAGCCACAGAGCAACGACGTGCTCTGCCTTCCCCAACAGCCATAGACTTTTCTACTATGGGTGAGTTTAAACACGCTGTTATGGTTGTCCTTACGTTTGTAATAACTTCATGCTTACCATGATTACCCAAGCACGGGCATCCGCCGATTTCAATCTTATATGCGCGTATTTGCTAACTTTTATGCACATGCACTTACAAACGACTAATCATGACCTTGCGGGAGTCTTTTGTCTGAACGTTTGCCTTTGCCGCCAACATATATGGTTACATTTGGCACTGTGTACCGTATATTAGCATGTATCACGTCGCTGCTTGGGCATGTATTGCAGCTGCATATGTACTCACCTTGACACAGATACCAGTACTGTGCAGGATTGTGCACTTCGCCGCATACGTGTATAACTGCAATTTGAGCACATTACTCCAGCATGTTACACAACCTTGATCACTTCCATGCACATTCCACCTCCATTTTTGAGAACACGGGCGGGATCTAGCCAACCGCCAATGTCGGTACCAATAACAACTTGTCATAACTGGCATACTTAGCCCACACCGGTGCACCTGTGCTACTACATCCCTTGGCACAACGTATCACTTTACCACAGATAAGCCAGGTTACCTTAATGATGTTACCAAGTCATGAACTAATGCGCTTGCAACCTCTTTGTAACATCTAGAATGTTGAATATCAATTGCTAATTGTATACCTGCCTAAAAATAGCACCCTTCCGAGGTGCATCTCGCCTGTTTTAACCCTCCATTGGTTGTTTTCTCCGCTCCCCCCCCCTTTCTTTCATTTCTTCCCCCAGGTCTTCTACCCCAGTATAGGTCTACTAGGGTACATTCTACTGCGCCTGGTCAACAGACAAAATTACGAGAACCAGACCAGCGGTAGTGCACCACTCACCTTTTACCTTTACTTGGTCCTGATGAAGTGCCACCGGACCCAATAGGGGCTAATTAGGCACAAAACATGTTGACCCACTACACCACAACAGCCCTATAGGAACATCACATCCGCTCAGGGCACCCACATCTTTTAATTAAGCCTGAGCTACTTCAGAAATAAAACATATGATAGTAGGACAGCTCTAGACTTATTTTAACCCACTTCCCTGTGCACTACCCCGCCCTCACACCCGCAGGCACCCTACGGCTTCTTCAAAATATCTCCGCCAAAGAGCCCCATCTATGGGAGCCGTCGGGCATTGCAGCGCCGGCCCGACGAAGATCTTGGCCCAATGATGAAGCATGACATCCTTTGGGGTGTGTGAGGGCATCACGAAGAAAGACCTCACTTTCCCCGCCCCTCCCACTAGGAACTGCACACCCCTTTGATACACGGTTCACTTCGGAGCTCGTGTGCAGGACCTGTTTAAAATACAGCTCCTGGTCCCCCTTGTTTTTAATATAATCTCTTGAACTGACAAGAAGTTCAGGCCTGGGAAAGGACTGAGCAGTGGTCCAGGTGAGAGATGAAATAAAGCAGTAATAGAGGGAAAAGAGGTGAAAGGAAAGTCAACAGTAGAAAAGAAAATTGAAAAAGAGCAGGGGAGAAGAGAGAGAGGAGAGCAAACCAAATACAGCAGAAAAGAGAAGGCAGATCAGATGCAATGCAGGAGGATTCAAAAGCAGGAATGGAGAGGAGAGAAACAAAACAGGTGAGATGGGGTAGATAGTAAAAAAGAACGGAGTAGGTCTACAGTATAGATAGACAGGGCATGGTTAGAAGGTTTGAGGAGTGGATAGAATGAAGATGAAGGACAAAGCAAATTATAAATAGTGGAGCAGAGGTGACAGACCAGAGAAGCACAAAGTACATAGGAGTGAGGCTGGACAGTGGAAGAAGGAAAGAGGAGAGCCTCATGGGTGGCAGCTGTGGCCACTAGACCCCAACTCCTCTGTGAATTAATGAACAATGCTAAGTTAGAACAGCAGGCAATGCCCAGGTGGCTTCTGGAGGCACAGAGATGTGGGCACTTTGATTGCCAAACTTGCCATGCACTGAGGATCTCAGTAGAAAATGGTCAGGATGAATGGTACAATAGATCAAGAGTGCCATGCATGGGTACTGCAGCAGTAAGAGGCCTCTATTACTGGGGTGTGAGCTTAGTATGAGGGAAGCATGCTTGTCTTCTGATGGCCTCAGCCTCTTTTGAGTAGCCAAAAGCCTGAAACAGACAATATAGCTATAGAAAGTAACTGATGCCAGAAAGTATGGTACATAAATACAAGTTTCTACTGAGATCCTAATTGTTCTTAAGGCAGTGTATGCTGTGCGTGTGGTTATGTCTAGGGGACAATACTGCACACTATGTTGTTGTTCTGTGTTTTGCGCTGAAACACAAAGTTTAGCCTGATTTACAGCATGACGTAAAATGCACCTTTTTAGTCCATTTGTCTACAATCTACAATTTCCACCCTACCACATTTAAAATCCACCAGCCGCCACTTCGACGAGGAAGGGGAAAGAGACTGGTTTTCGCTTTGAGACCAGAAGGGTCAATTTAGGGGCAGGATTAGAGTTAGTGTTTGCAAACATTTTTGATTAAAGGTCCGTGTTTCAGAATGGAACATAGCCAGTGGGACTCCATGAGGTACATCTATACTACATAATATGCAATCTATGCTTTAGAGTCATAAATGTGCACTGTTAAAGGCATATGTGAGTGTTAAATGTATTTCTGCACAATTGTCTTTTATCTCAATCCAAATAATGCACGAGCGAGAGGGTAAATGATTGTGAATGCAATTTAATATGTCCTTAACTGTTATTAAATTAAATAGTACAAAAAGGCACTTTGTCAAACCGTCAACATGGAAACCATTTTGAAACTGGGTGAAGAACTTGCAGTTTAAGAGCACCTTTTGCCCACGCCATCCAACATAAGTTCCCACTCACAAGAATGTGTCTGCACTGAGCAGAAACAAGGTACAGTATGGTGTTCTGATCTCCAGCGCTATATACACACTTCCCAAGGAGTAAGAGCGTCTCTCTGCATCTGAGTGGCAATTTTACCCATACTGATCCACCCATGTAGGGATCAACTCCCACACAGGGCCTGGATTTGCCTTCAGAATCAAAAGCTGGCACCTCTGATGGGCAGTGCACAGGGTCGCACTGGCCTACAGGGTAGCACCTCTGATGGGCAGTGCACAGGGTCGCACTGGCCTACAGGGTAATCTGGCACTGCCTGACGGGCTGATCTGATAGGTCACTGTGTGGAATGGTTTTTTTGAGGTTTGTGGACCTGTTTTATGGTTTGGTGGGCCGGTTATCGCTGTTGATTTCCCTCATTTAAATTCATTTACCCACAAATATTGCCTGTAGTAAGCACAAATACATGCAGTCTCCCATACCTTGCAAAACCCCTATATAACTAGTCTTTACAAGTCCAAAAACTGCCCTACGTAGACATGTAAGCCATCTAATTCACTAATGGGGGCCACTTTTATTTTGGTGCTCAGGCCTATTTCAGTGCCAGTCCGACCATGGCAGTGCATCCCTTGATTTGAGGGATGTTCAGCTCTGTAAGGTACAACAGACACGCTTGAGCTCCTGTGAAAGCTCGTTGCCTTTCATACTGGAGATAGTAAGGCCGAGCTAAATCACTGTATACATTTTCATGGCAAATTCTCTCAAGTCCTAATTTTCAAATATTTGTTACACAAGTTTATTTATTAACATTTGTGACACAATGCCCCCTTTTGTGTGGTCACCTCATTTTTTGCTGAATTTTCTTGATGGCTTTTAGACTCTCCACACTGGGGTGCTGCTGTCCAGTAATCAGTGTATGTGTTCTGACCCCTAAAACATGTAGAAATTAGCTAATCCCTGATTTCCGTATTTAGTTGACCTATAAAGGTCATTTTATATGGTATAGAAACTATACGCATGACTTGGAAAGTTAAATGTCACCTGTTCGGCTTGGCCTCCTGCAGGGTCACCCCAAACAACTTGCCTTCAACCTCTCTTGTTTTCTGGATCAATTTTTGTAGTTATTAGGACTCTGCACACTATACCACTGCTAACCCGTACTAAAGCACTTATACTCTCTCTCTAAACTATGGTAAATTTAGCCTACACCTGATGGGCACATTTATTTTCTTGTAAGTCCCTAATATATGGTACTACATGCACCCAGGGCCTGTCCATTAAACGCTACTAGCGGCCCTGCAGCACTTATTGTGCCATCCACTAAAGTAGCCATTTAAAACATGTCTCAGGCCTTCCATTGCAGCCTGTAGTGCCATTTTAAAATGCCATTCGAACCAGGCAAAATAATCCTTTCGCCAGACTTAATCCTGCCTTTTTAATATATGTAAGACACTCCTAAGGTAAGCCCTAGAGGCCCATAGGGCAGGGTGCATTGCATTTAAAAAGTAGGACGTGTCTTCTTAAGTTTTACATGTCCTGGTAATGAAAGACTTCTAAATTCATTTTTCACTACTGTGAGGCCAATCTCTCCCATTGGATAACAATGAGTTAACCTTAATACATTTAATAAGTGCTAACTTTTGTTTGGAAGCAGGTACAAATGTCATATTTAGACTCAAATGAATTGTAATTTAAAACCGTTTTTAATGGTAAAGTCAAATTTTAGGTCACCGTCCTGAAAATGCCGGTTTTAGTAATTTGGCATTTTCTTGTCCTGAACATTTGAGCCTTCTAACAAAGTCCTGGGTCACATCACTGTGAATAGGTCTGCTGTTGGGCTTTGTGTATTTCTTCCAGACAGAGAAACAAAAGGGGACTTGGTGCTGGCAGGACTGGCCATTTGCCAGGATGGCTGGGGACTGAGCTGTTACCTGCACCACTTATACTTCAAAGTGCTTGCCTAAAGCACACACAAAATAACCTGACACTAGTCTTTTGTCTCCCCAGACATCTTGGAGCCTTGACAGGGGAAGGGAAGAACTTTTCCAGAACTAGATGTGGAGATAGTATATGGAATCTCCCACTTCATTGGCTGGCACTAGGTATAAATATTGGATCCTAAAAACACCTTTTCAGTACACTCTTGGACCCGCGGACTTGCACAAGAAGGACTAACTTGTTCCCCAGAGAACTGCCCTGCTGCTTGAGGCCTGCCTTCTTCCCCAGAGGACTGTCCTTCTGCTTGAGGTCTTTCCTACTCTCTGAGAAGGAAGACTGGACCTGCTCCCTTCATCCCAGGCTAACTGAGTGACTTCAAGGGTCAGTTGACTGACCTCCTGTTCTGAGCTATAAGGGCACTACAAGCTTCGGAAGGCCTCCCTGCAACTGTCCAGCTGACCTGCTGCAACTGGACCTGCCTGAGCCCTGCTGGCCTCTGCGAGAGTGAGTCACTGATCTGTAGTAATTGCCTCCACAGGTCGTTTAAGAAAAGGAGAAATCCAGAAGTTTTGGGCTTGTCCCGACTGTGAACGGGCCTGTTTGCACTGCCGCTCTGCCGCTCACAATGACCACCAATATGAAGCTCTGTTGAACCAGACTTTTCATGCTACAGTGACTACCACTGACAAATGGCAATGCCAGATCAACACTTTGAGCTACAGCAATGACAGCCTGCATTGACTGCAAACGCAAAGCTCCAGCAATGACCCTACGTGATGCCCGACTAGTCCTTCATGCTACTGAGACAACAGCCCACAGCGCTTGGCCTGCTCTTTTAGTTACAACTACCATCCACTACATTTTCCCTGCTCCTTGCGGCCTACTTCACAACAAACTAGAGACTCTCGGCCGGACATTGAGAAGGTACCTTTTTCAGCGTGATCTAACCTAGCATGACCAGATGACTGCGAGTGGGGATTAGTGCTTTTAGGCGCCCTACTTACCTAAAACCTTCCTGCTTTCCCTGATTTAATCATTTATCATTGGTTTGGGATTTTACCAGTTTTGTGTTTTCACTTTATTTCCGTTTGTGTGCTATAAAAAATGCTTTACATATTGCCTCTAAGTTAAGCCTGACTGCATTTCTGCTACTTTACGAGAGGGTAAAGCACAGGTTAATTTAGTGACTTTATGTGGTTGATCCTGACAAGGATTGTGGTTGTTGCCTGAGAGGAGCTTCCACCGCCCCAACCAATAACCCAATTTCTTACATCACTCGTGGACTGCAGTATTTTTTGTGCGATCCACTAGTGTGACAAGGAAAACATGGCTTCAGGCCTACCATTATGGCTGGATGGCCGCAGTATAAACCAGCAACCTACACTGTCCACAAATTCCTTTTGACAGGGAAAAACCTTACTTTCAAATATTAATAAGTCAAACCTATGTAGGCCTTGTAGACCACAAATGCAAGATGCATGGTATTTAAAAGTGGGACATGAATCTACCCGTAGCTCCTGGAGGCTAATTTACAATAGCTCTCTAGCACCTGTCAATCAAGTGCTTGACCTTAATGGCGTGTGGAATTCCTACCAGGAGCTACACAATATATCACTTTGATTAACAGGTTGACCTGAAGGGGTAGGGAGGACTCCTCTGAGCTCGCTAGACCTTCAGGTTGGGGGCTACTGCCCCTCCTGGTGGCAAACAAGTGTCAAATCCTGACTGACAGGTTTGTCTGAGGCACATGTAAAACGTTTGCATCCTTAAAAGGGATTAAACAGGGTGAAAGCACAATTCTTGTGTAACTCCTGTCTGGTTGCTGACAGACTCTGCTTTTGTCCTACCAGACTTTTGTCTTCTGTTTTCTTGTGAGTCCAGGGACTGGTTCAAAGTAGATTTTAGGGTTAGATGTGGAAAGACACTGGTGCTTTCCATAGCACCCTTCCATACATAACCCCAGCTCTCTCATCCAAATTTAGTTCGGCTGAAGTCTTTGTCCATCTTGGTATTCTGCCAGCACATGGCATTTTGGGCCTGTTTGCAGTAAAGCAAAAAGGAACTATTAAAAGTATGGGTGGGGGTTCCTCCTAGAACTTTTATCCAATTGTTTAGGGAATTCTCAGGAGCCTCTTTGACCCACTAACTGGTGCCAGGCATAAATGTTGCACCCCAAGGTACATTCCTTAGAACCGTTTCTGGACCTATGGTAGAGCAGAGGAAGGACTGCATCTGCTGTTTGAGATCTGGGAGGATACCTAATGGACTGCACCTTCTCCACCATGCATCCAGGACAAAGAAGTGGACCCCAAGGGTCAGTAGTCCTGACACAACAAGAAACCTTTTCCCTGAAATGCCCAGCTGACCAGTGTCAACTGGACATTGACTGAACTTTGCTGTTGACCTCTGTCTTGCACCATAAGTGTCTCTAGGTGCCTTCCTCTGAGGCTTTAGAAGAGTATTCCTGTGGTTGTTTGGTCACTAGAAGAAAGTTTAGAAACTTACGAAAACGTTTCCTCCAGAGCACCAGAATTTCAGTGGGACTCACTAGAAAAACTATCCAACCAGCAATTCCACAGCTTTGTCCCATTGAAAGGTCCCTGCAACACTGAAAAAAACAACTAAGTCCCATTCTGCATTAGGCTTAGAACATTTTCACTGAGAATTTTCCAAAGTTCCAGATCTCTAGTGGAGAGAACCTGCTTCATGGATTTGGGCTTCAGTTCCACAGCGACAGTTACAATTTCAGTGGCTTCTTTCGCGGGGAAAAAAATTCTTATCATTCTGCATTATGACTTAAAAGAAATTTCAATGCTTTTCTTAAAAAAAGATGCAAAGTCCCTTTCTAAATTTTCGAACTTTTCAACTTCCAGACTTTTACCAGGACCCATCCACTTGGTGGCTCCAACCAGGGCTCAATCGCGGTTGGCCTCAAACTGCGCCTATATCCTGGTCTACTGTGTCCATAGACTGTCTTTGGTGTTTAGTGCTTTTTGGGGCTATTTATACTGAAGCTTTAAAAATTCATATCTCCAGTTACCCTTATTGAATCCTTGTCATTTTGGGGTTATTCTGTTTATTACATTTTATTCCATTTCTCTGATTTAGTTTGTTATTTTGATTGCTTGGTGTTTTGACTTTATTACTGTTTTGGTCCTGCATGCATACTGTACACACTGCCCTAAGTTTAGCCTCTCTGCTCTGTCCCATAGCAATCAGGGGGTGGAGATTAGGTTAATTTAGTGACTTTGAGGTCTCACCCCGACAAGAACTGTTATTATTCCTTGCGGCGGGCCGTCACCCACAGCAAATAATAATAATCCACATTCTTACACTTATAAGGAGAGTGAAAAAACACACTGGAAATATACCACCAGTTGCTCAGATTCATGCTTTGGCGCATAATTACCCCCTTAATATTTCAGTAATAAAAGTGAGGAATATCCTACAAGACCTGAAAGAGGCCGGTACAAGATCAAAAGAGCCAAAATATTATTCCAAACATTCCTCAATAGGTAACAGGCCAACTCCCTGGCATACCAAATCAAAACCTTATTGCATTAATAATTACATTTTAGTGAAACAGCAGTAGCACCTTGAATGCACCTACATACTACATGACAACCATAATAATGACAGCCGAATTATAATTAATGCTTAGAAACAACAATTTACTAATCATAACGCAATGTAACACAAGGGTGATGGGTGGCACATTCAAGCCATGCCGTCCACCATTCAGTCAAATGGATAAAATACATCGATAATACAAAACACATGCATCCCTTTGGTGTATGCACTGAGCGCTAACAAATAAAATGCAACTTAAAATGAGATGCTAAAACATATAAAAAGCAAACTACCAACTACAACCCAAAACTGTCATCATAGATTTTGAATAATGAATGACTTCCAATATCATAAAATCGTACCCACATACAGCAATGCAGGGGTGTTAGTATCATTTCAACAAGAGCATATGGAGGGACCTCAAGCAACCACCTGAGTGTAGAGTATGCAACTAACACAGAGTTCACACAAGAGATTAAAAACCAATAGCTTTATCATAAGTCCCTGTAACGGAATTCGCAAAAGACTGACATTGCAATTCAATCCCCCTATTATCATAATCATGAAACCAAACTAGCCCCATTAATAGAATATTTTGAAGATACTCGGGGATATTTATGACCCGGTTTGAATCGCGCTTGCACCATGCAATGTGGCAAATGCACGATGCAAACCTTAAGTGAGATTTATGAAGCCACACAAGGAGACTTTGCTTGGCCCTAAGTGGCTCCAAAAAACTGGAGCCAAACACAGCGTAAATGACTGCATTGCCTTACTCTGGCCTGGAACCTAGCCTACATCGCTACGTCGCGTTACTCTGGCCTGGAACCTAGCCTACATCGCTATGTTGCGTTACTCTGGCCTGGAACCTAGCCTAAATCGCTGCATTGCCTTACTCTGGCCTGGAACCTAGCCTAAATGACTGCATTGCCTTACTCTGGCCTGGAACCTAGCCTAAATGACTGCATTGCCTTACTCTGGCCTGGAACCTAGCCTAAATGACTGCATTGCCTTACTCTGGCCTGGAACCTAGCCTAAATGACTGCATTGCCTTACTCTGCCCTGGAACCTAGCCTAAATCGCTGCATTGCCTTACTCTGGCCTGGAACCTAGCCTAAATCGCTATGTTGCGTTACTCTGGCCTGGAACCTAGCCTAAATCACTGCATTGCCTTACTCTGCCCTGGAACCTAGTCTAAATCACTGCATTGCCTTACTCTGGCCTGGAACCTAGCCTAAATCGCTGCATTGCCTTACTCTGGACTGGAACCTAGCCTAAATCGCTATGTTGCATTACTCTGGCCTGGAACCTAGCCTAAATCACTGCATTGCCTTACTCTGGCCTGGAACCTAGCCTAAATCGCTATGTTGCATTACTCTGGCTTGGAACCTAGCCTAAATCACTGCGTTGCCTTACTCTGGCCTGGAACCTAGCCTAAATGACTGCATTGCCTTACTCTGGCCTGGAACCTAGCCGAAATCGCTGTGTTGCATTACTCTGGCCTGGAACCTAGCCTAAATCACTATGTTGCGTTACTCTGGCCTGGAACCTAGCCTAAATCGCTGTGTTGCGTTACTCTGGCCTGGAACCTAGCCTAAATCGCTATGTTGCGTTACTCTGGCCTGGAACCTAGCCTAAATCGCTGTGTTGCGTTACTCTGGCCTGGAACCTAGCCTAAATCGCTATGTTGCGTTACTCTGGCCTGGAACCTAGCCTAAATCACTGCATTGCCTTACTCTGGCCTGGAACCTAGTCTAAATCGCTGCATTGCCTTACTCTGGCCTGGAACCTAGCCTAAATCGCTATGTTGCATTACTCTGGCCTGGAACCTAGCCTAAATCACTGCATTGCCTTACTCTGGCCTGGAACCTAGCCTAAATCGCTGCATTGCCTTACTCTGGCCTGGAACCTAGCCTAAATCACTGCATTGCCTTACTCTGGACTGGAACCTAGCCTAAATCGCTATGTTGCATTACTCTGCCTGGAACCTAGCCTAAATCGCTGCATTGCCTTACTCTGGCCTGGACCCTAGCCTAAATCGCTATGTTGCATTACTCTGGCCTGGAACCTAGCCTAAATCGCTATGTTGCGTTACTCTGGCCTGGAACCTAGCCTAAATCGCTGCATTGCCTTACTCTGGCCTGGAACCTAGCCTAAATCGCTATGTTGCATTACTCAGGCCTGGAACCTAGCCTAAATCATTGCATTGCCTTACTCTGGCCTGGAACCTAGCCTAACTCGCTGCATTGCCTTACTCTGCCTGGAACCTAGCCTAAATCGCTGCATTGCCTTACTCTGGCCTGGAACCTAGCCTAAATCGCTGTGTTGCGTTACTCTGGCCTGGAACCTAGCCTAAATCACTGCATTGCCTTACTCTGGCCTGGAACCTAGCCTAAATCACTGCATTGCCTTACTCTGGCCTGGAATCTAGCCTAAATCGCTGCATTGCCTTACTCTGCCTGGAACCTAGCCTAAATCGCTGCATTGCCTTACTCTGGCCTGGAACCTAGCCTAAATCGCTGTGTTGCGTTACTCTGGCCTGGAACCTAGCCTAAATCACTGCATTGCCTTACTCTGGCCTGGAACCTAGCCTAAATCACTGCATTGCCTTACTCTGGCCTGGAACCTAGCCTAAATCGCTGCATTGCCTTACACTGCCTGGAACCTAGCCTAAATCGCTGCATTGCCTTACTCTGGCCTGGAACCTAGCCTAAATCGCTGCATTGCCTTACTCTGCCTGGAACCTAGCCTAAATTGCTGCATTGCCTTACTCTGCCTGGAACCTAGCCTAAATCGCTATGTTGCGTTGCTCTGCCCTGGAACCTAGCCTAAATCGCTGCATTGCCTTACTCTGCCTGGAACCTAGCCTAAATTGCTGCATTGCCTTACTCTGGCCTGGAACCTAGCCTAAATCGCTGCATTGCCTTACTCTGCCTGGAACCTAGCCTAAATCGCTGCATTGCCTTACTCTGGCCTGGAACCTAGCCTAAATCACTGCATTGCCTTACTCTGGCCTGGAACCTAGCCTAAATCGCTGCATTGCCTTACTCTGCCTGGAACCTAGCCTAAATCGCTGCATTGCCTTACTCTGGCCTGGAACCTAGCCTAAATCGCTATGTTGCGTTACTCTGGCCTGGAACCTAGCCTAAATCACTGCATTGCCTTACTCTGGCCTGGAACCTAGCCTAAATCGCTGCATTGCCTTACTCTGGCCTGGAACCTACCTAAATCACTGCATTGCCTTATTCTGGACTGGAACCTAGCCTAAATCGCTATGTTGCATTACTCTGCCTGGAACCTAGCCTAAATCGCTATGTTGCGTTACTCTGGCCTGGAACCTAGCCTAAATCGCTATGTTGCATTACTCTGGCCTGGAACCTAGCCTAAATCGCTATGTTGCCTTACTCTGGCTTGGAACCTAGCCTAAATCGCTGCATTGCCTTACTCTGCCTGGAACCTAGCCTAAATCACTGCATTGCCTTACTCTGGCCTGGAACCTAGCCTAAATCGCTATGTTGCGTTGCTCTGCCATGGAACCTAGCCTAAATCGCTGTGTTGCCTTACTCTGCCTGGAACCTAGCCTAAATTGCTATGGTGCGTTGCTCTGCACTGGGAAGGCGTTGCATTAGCGCTGTGTGGGTGTTTGTGCCCTGGGAAGGCATTGCGTTAGCGCTGTGTGGGTGTTTGTGCCCTGGGAAGGTGTTGCGTTAGCGCTGTGTGGGTGTTTGTGCCCTGGGAAGGTGTTGTGTTAGCGCTGTGTGGGTGTCTGTGCCCTGGGAAGGCGTTGCGTTAGCGCTGTGTGGGTGTTTGTGCCCTGGGAAGGCGTTGCGTTAGCGCTGTGTGGGTGTTTGTGCCCTGGGAAGGCGTTGCGTTAGCGCTGTGTGGGTGTTTGTGCCCTGGGAAGGCGTTGCGTTAGCGCTGTGTGGGTGTTTCCTCGCAACTCCCATGGATTTTGATGCACTCCCAGATTTACCAGAATTGGTAACCCTGGGAATGCGCCAAAAAACACGCCTTCCCAGGAGAGGCGTAATCAATTAATCAATCAGGGGTTTTAAAGCGCACTACTCACCCGTGAGGGTCTCAAGGCGCTGGGGGGGGGGTGCGAGCAGCTCCGTAGGCCATTTGAAGAGCCAGGTCTTGAGGACCCTTCTGACTTGGTGCAGTGTCGGGCATCGTCGGATGCGGAGGGGGGTTCATTCCAGGTCTCGGCTACCAGGTAGGAGAAGGATCTGCCACCTGCTCTGGCCCTGTGGATGCGGGGGACGGTGGCTAGGGCGAGGTCGGCAGAGCGGAGGTATCTCTTGGGGGCGTGGAAGGAGATTCGTTCATTCAGGTAGTGGGGTCCGGTGTTATGGAAGGCGTGGGTGAGCAGTTTGAAGGTTATTCTTCTTTTGACGGGGAGCCAGTGGAGGTCACGGAGGTGTTGGATGATGTGGTCATGACGTGGGACATCGAGGATAAGTCTGGCGGCGACGGTTTGGAGTTTGTGGAGGAGTTTTTTGTTGATTCTGGCATAGAGGGGGGTTCCCGTAGTTCAGTCTGCTGGTGATAAGTGCATGGGTGACGGTCTTCCTGGCGTCGGGGGGATCAATCTGAAGGTTTTGCAAAGAAAGCGGAGGTTGTTGAAGCAAGTGCAGGACATGGCGTTGATCTGGCAGTTTATGGTGAGTTAGGAGTCGAGTATGATGCCGAGGTTGCATGCATGGTCCATTGGGGTGGATTTCTGAGGGCGCGGGGCCACCAGGTGTTGTCCCATGCGGAGGGGGTGGAGCCGAGGATGAGGCCTTCTGTTTTCTCCGAGTTGAGCTTCAGGCAGCTGCTGCTCATCCAGGTTGCGACGTCCTTCATCCCTTCTTGGAAACTGCGCCTGGTGATGTTGGGTTCCTTTGTGAGGGAGAGGATGAGCTGAGTGTCGTTGGCGTATGAGACTATGTTGAGTCCGTGTTTTCTGACGATGGTTGCGAAGGGGGCCATGTAGACATTGAAGAGCGTGGGGCAGTGGGAGGATCCCTGAGGTACTCCGCATCTGATCTCTGTTGGTTCAGAGAGGAAGGGCAGGAGTCTTATTCTTTGTGTTCTGCCTGAGAGGAAAGATCGAATCCAGTCTAGGACTGTTCCCTGGACGCCGGAGTCATGGAGTCTGGTGGCTAGTGTGCGGTGGGCGACGGTGTCGAAGACTGCGGAAAGGTCGAAGAGGATAAGCGCTGCTATGTCTTGGTTTTCGGCCCTCAGTCCTCGATTTGGTCTGCCGCCTGGTGGACCGAAATCTGCGGTCCTCTTCCTGTCCCAGTGACAATGGCTAAAAATTTGGGAGTCATTTTTGATGAGGGCCTGTCTTGATGCCCAGGTGAACCGCACGGTTAGTACTTGCTTCCATATTCTAAAACCTCTGAAGAAAGTGCTGCCATACATTCCTTCGGATCTACATCGGCTCACCATCATTGCCCTAGTTACCTCTCGGCTAGACTATTGCAATGCATTATACCTCAATGTCAGCATAGGCTCTCTGAACAAGCTTCAGGTGGTGCAAAATGCTGCAGCAAGGCTTATTCTTAACATCCCTAAACATCAGTCCATTAGGGAAGGAATCAGTGCCTTGCATTGGCTTCCGATCAGGAAGCGCATCACCTTTAAGGCTCTGAACTTGGTGTACAAGGCCATGCATTGTACAGGTTCATCACATCTTAAAACCTTGTTCCATTGGTACACCCCAGGCAGAACCTTGAGGTCCTCTACTCAGAAAAAACTTGTCTCGCCTAGATTTCGTAGGTCCAAGTGGGGTGGCCGCTCATTTTCTGTGGCGGCCGCTAAACTATGGAATTCTTTGCCTCCCTTTATCACCGCGGCGAACTCACTCGAGTCCTTTAGGAAGATCTTAAAGACCTGGCTCTTTGCTTCATAGTTGGTTTGTGCTAGCCTCTCTTTCGTCCCGCCCAGCGCCTTGATACCATTGGGTTTTAGTGCACTTTATAAATACTCATCCTATCCTATCCTATCCTATGTGGCTTTGGTCAAGGAGGGCACAGACGTTGTTGGTGGCGGCTATGAGAGAGGTCTCGATTCTGTGGTTGCTTTGGAAACCAGATTGAAAGGTGTCTAGGATGTTGTTGGTTTCTATGAAGTGTGCTAGCTGGTTGTTGACGGCTTTCTCAATGACTTTGGCGGCGAAAGGTAGTAGTGAGATGGGCCTGAAGTTCTTGAGATCCGTAGGGTCTGCGGAGGGCTTCCTAAGGAGGGGATTGACTTTGGTGCATTTCCAGTTGTCGGGTAATGTCGCGGTCTCCAGTGAGCAGTGGATCGTTCAGTGCAGTTCGGGTGCGATGGTGGTGACGGCCCTCTAGAAGATGTGCGGCGGGCATAGGTCGGTAGGTGCTCTGGAGTGGATGCTCCTTAGAGGTCTTAGAGGTGTCTTCTGTGGTGAGAGGGGTCCAGGTGAGGAGGGTCTGTTGTATGGAATTGCTGGGGGGGGTGTTGAATCAGTGCTGTGGTCTTGGTCGTTGAGGTTCTCATAGAGCGTCTTGATCTTGAGGTGGAAGAAGGAGCTGAGTCTGTTGCAGAGGTCTTGGGAGGGAGAGACGTCGGTTGTTTCGCTGTTGGGTCTGGCGAATTCTTGTATGATGGCGAAGAGTTCCTTGGAGTTGTGGGAGTTGGTGAGGATTCTGTTTTGGTTGAAGTTTCTCTTAGCTGATTTGATGAGTTGGTGGTGCGCCATGGTGGCCGCCTTGTAGGCGGCGCATGCCTCCGGGGTTTTGCTGTTTCTCCGCGTTTTCTCCAGTCATCAGCAAGAGCGCTTGGGTTCTTGGAGGTCCATGGTGAACCAGGAGGCGTTCGTGTTTTGTCATCTTATGGTGTTCTGGAGGGGAGCTAGAGTGTTGGTGCAGTTGGCGATCCATTAGTGGAGGTTGCTCGCTGCTGTGTTGGTGTCTGTCATAGTGGGGGGATGAGTGCAGCTGAGGGCGGAGGTGAGGAGTTCTTCGGGGACTTTGTTCCAGTTTCTGCCTAGGAGGGGGGGGCGTGCGCTTGTGTGTGGAGGGTTTCGAGAAGGAGAAATGGATGCAGTGGTGGTATGTCCAGAGCGGTTCTGTGGTGTGGCTGAAGCGAATGTTGTTTCTTCCAGCGAAGATGGGGTTAAGTGTGTGTCCCGCTGTGTGTGTGGGGGTGGAGAAAAGTTGTTTCAGTCCTATCTTGGTGAGCTTCTCCAGGAGCGCGGTGGTGTTGGGGTCGCTGATGTTGTCTAGGTGGAAATTGAGGTCTCCGAGCAGTATGTAGTCCATGGAGGCGAGGGCGTGGGGAGCTATGAAGTCTGCGATGACGTTGGTGAAAGGGGTGCGGGTCTGGGAGGTCTGTAGGCGAGTGTTCCGGGGAGCGTCGTTCTAGCGTTGAGCTGGATCTGGAAGTGGATGTGCTCTAAGGGGTGGGCGTGGCGTCGTCCGAGCAGGTGGTTGTTAGTCGGAGGGAGCTTTTGTGTACGATGGCGAGGCCTCCTCCTGGGCGGTTGGGGCAGTCCTTCCTCACGATCTTGTATCCGTCGTGGATGGCGGATGCGATGTCGGGAGAGTGGAACTGGCGTTGGTCCAGATTTCTGTGAGGAAGGCGATGTCAGGCAAGTGAGAGTTGAGGAGGTCCCAGATTTCTACCGCGTGTCTGTGCTGAGAGCGTACATTGAGGAGGATGCAGCTCAGGAGTTTGTGTATGGTGGCGTCCAGTGGGTTGGGGTGACTGTCTGGGGCAGAGGTGGGTGAAGGAGCTGCGTTGGCAGGAGAACAGGCCTTTAGTGTTGCTCGGTGTCAAGAGCTGGCAGTTGGTGTTGCGTCCGGGGTTGAGTGTGTGGAGGATGCTAGGGTCATAACAGCGGGGGTGTTGGGGGACCAGGGTCCCTGGCACTGGTCGCGGTTGGGTCGCGGACAGGCACAGACGGGGTTGCCTTTGGCACACCAGCGGCACGCCCACTGTGTGCGTATGCCATTAAGTAGTGGTCCGGGTAAGGGTGAGCAGCTGGGAGGTGGGAGGTGGGAGTGGGAACGCGCTGGGGGGTGGGGCAGCGGGGGCAGCAGCAGCAGGGAAAAATGCAACGCAAAGCGGGAAAACGGAAAGAAAGGCAGAAAAAGGCAAAAGCAGACAAAAAACAAAAAAATCAGAAAGAGGCAAAAACAGAAAGAGAAAGACACACACAGAGCAGACTAGCAGAAGAGCAGGCTCTTCCACTAGACCACCAGGGATGAGGCGCAGGCAGGAGCCTGCGGGTAGAGGAGGGCCTTGAACACCTACCTGGATAAAAAGAAGGTGCTGAGGTCAGTGCCTTAACGGTGGAGCTGCGCGAGGGGAGAGCAGTTACTATGACCAGGAGGAATGAGGAAAATATCTTTATTTTTCCTCGTTACTTCATCTTTGTGTGCTGCAATCTGCAGCACAAATAGATAGAGGAATATGCCTCAGAGGATTGTTTTTCCTGCACAAAAATAATCCTGCATGCAACGGAGACACCCTTGCACCACGATGCAAAAGTTCATGCGTTAGCTCTAGGCTGCTAAAAGGGCGCCTGCGCAGGGGAAAAGGCAGGAATGGGCATTATTGACTTAAATATGGCGTGTTCCTGCCCTTTACCTGTCACACAGTGCATCGTAGCAAGGCAACATGCTGTGCTGCACTGCGTCACAAGTTCCTAAATCGACCCCTTGGATTAGTGGCCTGCACCAATCAGGACACAGACGCTAACCCAAGTATCATATTCCATGGTGGAATGTCTACGACAGCACCATGTGCTAAGAAGCAAAGACAAAGAACACAGTGGAAGGGTGGCATAATTCCTTCCAAGGAACGCATCGAAGCAGCCATTGTGGACTACACAAATTTTAAGAACTACTCAAAAAAGAGCAAAGCTACAAGGAACTAAGAATGGAGCAAACCCTAACCCAAGTCCATACAAAACATATCTAAACAAACTAAAGAAATGCATCAAATATTAGCATGGAAAGTACTAATGTTTGCTAACTACCAAGACCTCCCATATCTATATTCAATAGCAACAACCCTACTTTAAATACACAACACTAGACAACCCAATTTAAACCTTTCCAAATATCCAAACACACATGTTCAAAATATATATTTATAAATAACCTTAAAACACTTTTTAAAAATATCAATCTACAAATATACATCTGCAATGCCTAAATATTCAAAATGATAAATACAAATCGAATTAATAATTTATAATTATTAATAAATAACTACATAAAAACCTCCAAAACCTTAATTACTTTAAATAATCAAATATTTCTCTCTGATGTATTCAAATATTCTTACACAATAAATACATATAGGTATACATAATAACATAACATAAATAACATCAACAAAATAACATCCCTCACCTAAAAATACAAAATTAAAAATTAAAATTACTCGTATGATTTTGATGCTGAAATCCTTATAAAAGAAATCACAGCCAAAAAAAGGGAATATAAAAAAACATTGACCAAGGAAAAGAACTCCTAAAAGTGCAATAATAAAACAAAACAAATAAAAACAATCCAATATGACTTCACTAATCTAAGCAATCCATCCATAACCTGAAAATATTCTAAAAATTAATAATACACTATGGGAAAACCAGAAAATAAAGGAAAAATGCAGTATTTTGGTTAAAATATATCCAACTATTGTTCTTTGAAAGAAAAAAACCAATCCAGTTAAAAATAATTTCCAATATCCAAAATAACAACCTGTGAAGAGAAAAGATATAAACTCACCCAAATAACACTTACAACCCACATATAAAACACAGCACAATCAAAAATTAATTAAAAACTCTTATACACTCAAATAAAACACATGCATAATGCATAACATTATTATAAATTACAATAAAGCCTACCACACTAACCTAACATGGCTACTACACTTTACACTAACAAATAACACATTAAACTGACATTAACTAACAAATAATACCCTAACTAACTCATAATACCTTCCCCAAACACTGAACCCGTAAAAAGCAAAAGTAAGTAACTCTTTTCTGAAGCAAAGGGCAGGAAACTACAATTGTACTGTCCAGAAATAGCCCAAAATGATGAATACAGACTACAAAACCAAGGAAACAGGAAATAACTTCAGAACAATTTACATAAAATATACTTACACCCTATAGGAAACAATGGAGCAAATAAATGTAGAGTTTATATAGTTATTCCTTTAATTTCAATCAACCTTATTTCGGTTCAATGAACCATAAAAGTGCACAGTGCAAAAGCATTATAAATACTTATAAACATAATAAATATAAAATCACAGCTCATTACAGTATAAGTATATTAAACAATTACAATCTTCGATTGTTAAAGTGCTGCCACAATACTGAGACAAAAACCAAAGGAACAAAAACCTCAAAAAAGTCCTTAAAAGTGGGCTTATTAAGGGTCCGCTATGTCACCCAGATTGTCTGTATTATTTTCTATTGTGGGCAGTTATTATTCAAAACATGGAAAAGCATTTTTTACTCAAAACACAAAGGTGCACCACTTTAACAGTCAGAAGAAAATATATAACAATCCATATGATAATTCTTTTTAGACTCTTCTTTTATTTATATTAATCTTGTTTTAAAACACAGCCGACGCGTTTCGTCCAATAAAGGACTTCTTCAGGGCATAAAAATGAGAAACCGGACACTCCAAATTAGAATCAACGTCGAGGTAGCCACAGAAAGTAGATTTGTAGGTCAAGATAACACAAACTCTTTCCAATAAAAATAAATTTCACGGCGAAGAGTACTTCTCTATAAACATTGTAGAAAAGCCAAGGTCTGGTAACACCTTCTTAGACCTTATCAATGGCCACGCCTCAATCTGGTGGGCTTGAAATCACAGGACAAATACCTGATCAGCCTCAATATGACTACGATCAAATCCAAAGAGCTCTTCCTGTGGAGCGAGGACGGTCACGTAATGATGGGGGATTTCCATTTTAGAAATAATAACTAGGGATAACGGGTCAGGTGCTTGGTCTCTACAGGGTACACTGCCAACAGTTTGTTTTACATGGAAAAGCATTATGTATCGTAAGTAAAAAAATAAAAGGCAAAATATTAAATATATGTCTATATTAAAAACAATGAAAAATAAACACTAATAAGTTTAAAGCACTTTTTAACATGTATAAATGTATGGAGAGTAAATATAACAGGAAAAACTACTTTCATGCAAACAATTACTGTAAATCATATCCAAATAAAATGTATGATAACGTGAAAATGTATGCACACTAAAAGTCTATGACTTTTTTGTGCTAAAAGTAAAATATTATTTGATATTAACAAAAATTGTGTTACAAAAAAGCGATGTGAATTTTTAGAAATATTTTAATAAAAAACTGTCTTTAACAAAAGACATATTCAGGAAATGTTTATAAGTAAACGTTTAAAACAAATTGTTGGTTTTGGGGAGGTCAGATTTACTATTTCCACTTCAAACTAAGTCACATTGGGGAAAGTGTTAGTCTTTGGATTGGTCAGATTTACTATTCCAACTTCAAACCCAGGCACACTGGGGAAGGTGTTGGGCTATGAAGAGCTTAACTTTACTATACCTAGGGGGGTGGCTTGCAAGCCAAAGATGGCGGACGTACAGTTCCAGCGCTCTGCTCCAGCCTTCTTAAAAATCCTGTAATATCGTCTGCCCGGGGGCCCTTCAAGCCAAGTAACTACACAAACCTTACCTATGATGACTGGTACCACGTAGCCCGGTGACCAGTGTTGGACCCAAGGTGGCTCAGACGACTTCTGAGGTAATGCAGCTGTTGTGCCCGAGTTCCTGTCAGGGGCACACTGACTCAGAGCGAAGGGTCAGGGCACGCGATCCCAGCGATCGGCAGTCCTGCCCATGGTGAGGCCGGCTATCCATGACCACATTGCACCCGGAAAGCTTGTGGCCTTCCCCGCTTGAGTGCCCGGCGGAGACTAGTGCCCGAGTGCAGGGCCCATGAAACGCACAGCCAGCAGACTAAGCTGGAATCACTTTGGTAGCAGCAAGGGATCGGGAGCCCCATGACGGAGATCACAAGTTGCTGGGTGGCATCTTGAACTAGCAGAGCGGCTCAAAAAAGGGTGTGCCCTAATTTACCCAAGCCTCTGCATGCAGATACTGTCACCTTGGAGGACGCAGCAGCCCTCGGCGCTGACCAGCCCTGCATGGCGCTTCCCTTTGATGTACCAGGCCCTGTGTGACATCACAAGTGCATGCAGAGGCTGGAGCAGTCAGCCTGCGAGTGGCCGGTGAGCTGTCTTATGACCTTGGAGACTCTCAATTCACTGAAGGGGGGGTGAGACCTGGGACCCTTGGGGAAAGAAGCACTCTAAGAGTATCTGGACCTGACCTATGTCACTCTCACTTTAGGCAGTGGACAGGGGCATATTGAGGCATGCCCGGGCCTCTGGAGACTTTGCTGGCTGGAATGGCGCTAAAAGAACCAAGGGGTCATGCAGTCATCGGACTGGCAGGAGGAGGTGATTTGCTGCTGTCCCGGAAGAGTGCACACTGTAGACACACATTGGGCCTGATTCACAGAACTAACTTACGTCAAAAACGTAAAGTTAGTACCTTTTGGTATTCACAGAATACACTTACTCATTTGGTATTCACAGAATACACTTACTCATTTTGGTATTCACAGAATACACTTACTCATACTTACTTTATGTCCGCACTCGGGCCGGAGATTCCGGCCCGGTGGTGGAGATTCCGGCCGTTTGTGGAGATTCCGGCGGTTTGTGGTTATTCCGGAGGTGGAGATTCCGGCCGTTTGTGGAGATTCCGGCCGGTTGTGGAGATTCCGCAACCGGCCGGAATCTCCACCTCAGGCCGGAATCTCCACCTCCGGGCCAGAATCTCCACAAACGGCCGGAATCTCCACCACCGGGCCGGAATCTCCGGCCCGAGTGCGGACATAAAGTTAGTATGAGTAAGTGTATTCTGTGAATACCAAATGAGTAAGTGTATTCTGTGAATACCAAAATGAGTAAGTGTATTCTGTGAATACCAAAAGTACTAACTTTACGTTTTGACGTAAGTTAGTTCTGTGAATCGGGCCCATTGTGCTTTTATTTGGTGCCCCCCCCCCTCCCTTGTGACATAGGAAGACCCAGGTTTGATAAATAGGCAGCTGTGGTGGGAAATCCTGAGGGAGAGCGGAGAAACACCTACTGGAACACCCCCCATTGCCTAACACAGTTTGCGCTCCCACCAGGGATCTGTCATGAATCGCTCCGCGTGCGGTACAGGAGACTGACCCATTGAATTGTTGACAGCGGGATACTGGCCCCGTGGGTCCACCCCCCTAAACCAAGAAAAGGCCTGAGGGGAATGGTCCACAGCATAAAAGGCTGGAGTAAGGCCTGTTTACCCCTCATGGATGGCGAGGCCCCCAAAGACATGTGACCCAGGTGAGGAGTGCAGAGAGAGCAGGTGGGGCCATAGGTACTTTCTGAGTCAGACCTGAGTCATCAGGGCACATGTTGGTGCTTTATCTCAGCCCTCAGGAGAGCAGGTGACCTTTCTGACCTGCCGTGCTGCAGAGCCATGCAGCCGGGCCGCCCCCGCCCATACAGTTGCTCTCACACTAACTGAGGGTACACAGTAAACCAAAGGGTAAGCAGTCCAGTGCCCAGACTGTCCTGAATGATCCCTTCATCGAACCGTCTGGGATGATACCGAAGGAATTGATTAAATGGTGCCTCCCCTGCAGCTCCAGTTAGACAAAATTCTAGAAGCCATAGCGGACAACAAGTCCACCCCACAACAGGACATTAGTGCTGTCTCAGTGGGCCTGGGATTGTAATGAAGTAGACTATCAGAAATTGGCAGACAGAGTGAAAGGATTGGAGAATGGGCTCCACAGAGTTTTTTCCTCGCTCACACTCTGCAACGTCAAGTTGGTGAGTGAGGAAAATCCCCCTCCCAGCGAGTTTTCTCAACACGAGTGGTCAGATTTCTCAACACGGGCGATTGCGGGTGGTCATGACCGCTCGCGTTGAGAAACCTTCCGTTCACATTGAGAAAGCAGCCGCTCGAGTAGAAAATCTACTCGTGCAGCAAGAGAAGAAGCAGCACCCTCTTACGCTGCGCATGGTAACATTTGTGCTGTAAACATACAAATACCTGGTGCTGGAAATCAACATGAATGTCATGACCAAAACGCACTCCATCGCTTGCGGAACTCCGCATAGCGCGGCAGAGTTTTACTTTTTTGGTCACTTTGCAGAGTTGCGTGTAGAGGAACTCTGCGAACTCCGCCCAGGCCTAACTGTCAGTCCATCGCAGAGCTGAAGCAGACAATAAGCAGAAACCCAGGAAAAGACCCCGTAGGGCTAGAAGCAGAAGAGCCCTGAAGAAGCCAACTAGAATCCAAACGGAACAGAAACGGGTGGCAGCCCTCCAGGCGACAGCTGTAATCACAGTAAAATCACAATCCAAGTTGGAGATGGACTCAACATTGCAAAGACATTCAACGCAATCAGTCTTGGAGAGACAAGTCTTGCAGAAGGGGGGGCCTTCTGATGTGACCCCACAATCAGTTGATGAGCTGATCTGCCTCAGAGGGCTCTGCAGAATTGACTATGCTGTCCTCTGACCCCTTGGGGGGGACACCTTATTGCAATGGGTGAAGTGTGGAGGGCACCTGCACGTGCCACTGATAGGCTCAAACATACAAAATGAACAAAAGGGTCAAGAACATGCCATATTCCTGCACACAAGAGATCAGGTAACTGCCAGACTTGGACTCCTCGACTGGCTGGAATGAGAGCTCAACTCGGGCCTCGAATGGGACCAGGATTGGCTCCGGGGGAGGACACTGTGTGCAGGATGGAGCGGACAGGCTGATGCCGGACTGGTTCTACTCACCCCACACCACTCGACCCCTTCTAGGAGTCTAGTGCAACCCTGTCTATGACTCTGTTGGTTTGCATTCATGTGTTTGGGCAGACAGCCATTGCTGACCAGCCCTAGGGATGGGGAGTTTTAAGTTGGAGCGTTTGTTATTGTTTGTCTTGGAGGGCATGGCCTGGTTGGGATGGGGGAGGGGAGGCTGGTGGTGGTCATCGGGTGGTCGTCTGGAGCTGCAGACCAGATTAACTGTATGGCAACAAGAGAGCCAGGACTGGTTTGTATGACATGGAACATCCGGGGGATGGGGTCTGCGTCCAAGCACAAATATCTTCAACGGGGAGGGTACACATCTCCATGCTAGAAGAGACAAACCTCATGAGGGTAGAAGTAGAAAGCCTCTGATGTAGGTGGCACAGCCGATTATTGCTACCTCTTACTCAGCCTTCGTGAGGGGGACTCTGGTGTGGGTCAGGGCCAAGACCAACTGATGTTCCTCCACTCACTATCGGCCCCCCTAGGATGTTTGACAGGAAGTGACTTGTCATGGGGGGGCGACCTCAACTGCGCCACAGATGTCCTCTTGGACCGCTCCACCCCCTCCCTCCCCCCCCCCCCGCCTGCAGCCCAAGCACATAGAATAGCTGCAGGTTTCCAGGACTGGTTGCAACACTGGGAATTGACAGATGTATGGCTCACCCAACATGGCGTTAAACAAGACTACTCCTATTATTCCCATATATGTGCCCTACACACTATACTAGACAGACTCATGTGCTCAGAGAGACTAAGTCAATATGTGACTTTTTCAGAATACCTGGGTCGTACCCTCTCCGACCACAGCCCTCTATTTCTGGGGTTCCCACCCATAGATGACAGACCGGTGATACCCACATGGCGACTCCAACTGTTGGCACTTGAAGATACATATTACAGGGAATCCCTACACACTGCTATTACAGAATATTTCAATACTAACCAAGACTCTGCGTCATCTGGCCTTATAGAATGGGAGGCCTTTAAGAGGGTGATACGTGGTCACTGCTTGGGGCAGTCAGTGGGGGTTTGTAAGGCGCTAAACAGGAAGCTACAAACATTAGCCACCACACTTCATACTCTAGAAAATGAATTGGGGACGATTCCCACCACTGACCAGAGGCTCCTGGAGGCAAGGGAACAAAGTGATGCCCCCCTGGAATTCCTGAGATGCCATGATTACAAAACATATGTAACCAGGGGGCACAAGGAGGAGGGTAAGTCAGGAAGGCTCCTGCGTGGCTCATTTGCTCAGAAATGCGCAGTGCTCCCATCACGCACCTCCAATCGGCTGCAAGGACTCATTTATTCCCGGGGCCATTAAGGATGAGTTTAGAACATACTTTGAGATGTCCTACTGTTGTCCAGAGGTGATCCCGGAAGGTTTACAAGAGGATTTCTTGGACTGCCTCCCACTCCCGACAGTGCCGCCTGAGGCGAGGGAGGCTTTCGGCATCCCAGTCACAGAGCAGGGGCTAAGACACGCAGTTCGAGAAATGGCCACTGGCAAGACCCCGGGCCATGATGGACTCCCAGACGAGTTATATTCTAACTTGCCTCGAAAATCAAATCGCTCTATGCAGAATCCCTGAGGCGGGTCAGCTGACAGACTCCACGAGGAGTGCAACTGTCATACCCCTCCCCAAGACTAGGGCCTCACGTTCACCTACATCCACGTCCCACCTACTATCCATGCTGAACATGGATTATTTTTAAATCCTGAGTAAAGTACTGGCATGTAGGTTGCTCCCACATATGCCAGTCCTGATCCAAAGGGACCAAAATGGTTTTATGCCGAACCGTAGCACCTTCCTTAACCTCCAGAGGTTGTACCATGTTCTTTTTCACCCAACTGTACAAACATTTCCAGGTTGATGGTTAAGTCGTAGGACTCAAGAAGGCCTTTGACTCTATACGATGGGACTTCTTGCTGGGTTTTGTGCCCACCTACATGGGAGACGATTTTAAGACACACCAAGAACTAGCGGAATTTTTCCAGAAGGTACGGTTATCTTTTTTCTTTGATAAACAGAATGAAATCACTCAAGCGATCCCTTCTAACACTGGCTTAAAAAATAAGTCAAAATTCCTGCCTTCCTTACAACAAGTACCATCAGAGGTAGCGACCTTTGAAAAGGCAGTTCTAAAGGATTTATCAACCTGAAAGGGCCAAGCCAAAAGACCTTTCTTCAACCTGAAGAAAGAAGAGGAACTGTGTTCACACAGATTAGGATCTGACACAGCTATTATACTGAAGCCTGCGGATATGGGTGGGGCCACTGTGATTTTGGACACTTTCACATACTGTACTGAGTGCCTTCAACAACTAAGTGATACAAAATACTGCAGACCTATCCGACGTGACCCTACTCCAAGATTGCAAAAGGAGATCAATGCATTGGTTCGGAGAGGGAAAAAATCGGGATGGATCACTAAAGGTAAAGCTGATTTTCTTATTCTAACACACCCCAGAATTCCAGCTTTCTACGTGTTACCCAAGATCCATAAAACTCAGAGACCTCCGCCGGGGAGGCCTATTGTCTCCGGCATTGGTTCTGTCTTAGAACCCTTGTCCCAATTTGTTGATTGGTTTCTTAGACCACTGGTGGCTGAGATGCCCTCGTATTTGCAGGACACAGAACACATCTTGTCCTTCCTGCCCACAGTTCAGTTTTATCCGGTAAAACATCTTTGGGTTTCGTATGATGTGGAAGCACTATATACAAATATTCCGCAAGAGGATACTCTACGAACCGTTGAGTGCTTGCTTGAAAAATATCCACAGGAGGACCTAACCCCGACATTGTTTGTCATGGAGTGTGCGTCTTTCGCCATGAAAGAGAATTCTTTCTCTTTTGAAGACCAACTGTATACGCAAGTTACTGGCACATCCATGGGCAGCACCTGTGCCCCCAGTATGGCCAACCTGTATATGTACTGGTTCGAAAGTACCCACATCTACCCAATGGACAATCCTTTCCAGATGAACTTAAAGCTGTGGAAGAGATATATTGACGGCATCTTGGTCAACTGGGAGGGTGACTATGCGTCTTTGGAGGCTTTCTCTCAATGGTTGAACACCTTGAATATCCATTTGAAGTACACCTGTGAGTATAGTAAGAAACAACTCCCTTTTTTTTACCTCAATCTATACCCCAAAGAGGGAAGCATCTACACAGAACTGTACCAAAAACCAATGGCTCGCAACTCACTTAGTTATGCTAGTTTCCATCCACGGGCCCTTCGCGATAACCTCCCAGTAGGACAGTTCTTACGTTTGAGATGAAACTGCACGGAAATGACTAAGTATAAAGAACACACCAATAATTTGAGTGAGGAATTGCTGGCACAACAGTACCCGAAAGGTCTGGTTTTAGAGAACCTCTAAATGGGCACGGCACAGCAATCGTGGGGCATTACTGGAAACCTACTCTAAACCAAAGCTGGAAAGACTGGTGTGCGTAAGCACGTTCAGCCATTTAACTGAGACCGTCAAAAGAGCGCTTAATAAGAATTGGCATATTCTAAACAAGGGTGTTAAACATTGTGAAAAACCACTCTTTGCTCTAAAACGCAGTGGCAATCTGGGCAATATATTGGTCCACACAAGACCACGTCCCCCTTGCACCTCTGACACCACACGTACACTATGGACGGGTGAACCCGTCAAGGGCCATTTCCCATGTGGCTCCTGTGTTGCCTGTCATTCCACCTTATATACGAAAGACCTGGGTCTGGGCCTTAAGACTCCTTGGGTCCTATCCAGCCACACTAATTGCAGCTCCGAAGGGCTTATATACTTGATCAGATGTCCCTGTGATTTGGTGTATGTGGGTATGACCACCAGGAAGGTCAAGACGAGAATTATCGAACATAGAAGTTTGGTAAAATGTAAAACAAAACTGATACCAAACTCTCCAGAAACTTCCTGGAGGCTGGACACACCGAGGATGACATTAAGCGGGTGGTCCTAGATAAACCCCATTGGTGTAGGGAGATGGGCCCACTAGATAGAGTCCTTTTCTGGAGGCTGGACACACCGAGGATGACATTAAGCGGGTGGTCCTAGATAAACCCCATTGGTGTAGGGAGATGGGCCCACTAGATAGAGTCCTTTTCTGGAGGCTGGACACACCGAGGATGACATTAAGCGGGTGGTCCTAGATAAACCCCATTGGTGTAGGGAGATGGGCCCACTAGATAGAGTCCTTTTCTGGAGGCTGGACACACCGAGGATGACATTAAGCGGGTGGTCCTAGATAAACCCCATTGGTGTAGGGAGATGGGCCCACTAGATAGAGTCCTTTTCTGGAGGCTGGACACACCGAGGATGACATTAAGCGGGTGGTCCTAGATAAACCCCATTGGTGTAGGGAGATGAGCCCACTAGATAGAGTCCTTTTCTGGAGGCTGGACACACCGAGGATGACATTAAGCGGGTGGTCCTAGATAAACCCCATTGCTGTAGGGAGATGGGCCCACTAGATAGAGTCCTTTTCTGGAGGGAACAGCGCTGAGTGTTTAGACTGGGCAGCCACTGCAGTGGTCTCAATGATGATATATTACCTGGTGTGCATTGTAGTACATGAGTACAGACGATACACCTTTTCAGCCTTAAACAATGAATAAATCTTAGCTAACACAGTCATTGCCTACTACATGTGCAATGTATTCACATATCTATACGACATAACTAGAGTCTGTTCTTTAGACTTTAGTCATAAAGCTCCTCCTTTGCCCACTATTTGAAATGGACACAATACTTCACAACCTCCTTGCTTGTTTTCCCTAAGTAATGGAATCTAGACGCTGGTGTGATAGCTGTCAATGGAAACCGGAAAGGGAACTACGATTCCCAGGTACTCCTCGCTTTTATTTCCGGTTCTGGGGCAAAGGTTAAAAGAAGCCCGGGAGCCGCACGCGAGTGCTCCCACCAGACTGCTTCATCACGTCCAGGGTACGCGATAAGTAAGGTGAGCGTCTCTTATCGCACTGAAATAGGTGTCTAGCTGCTAAATTATATAGTAGTCTATGTGCATTGGTCCACTAGCTCATGATGCGGATGTTTTTTGACTTTCTATATTGTTTATGCACGGAGCTGTATCGAACGGCTGTTTAAAGCGCGGTTGCGCTACTGGTCTTATTGTACTAGACGCCACATACAGCCGAGAAGCAGGTGATAGTATTCGATAGCCGGACATCACAGATTTTATAATCATTATAACTCTTATGTGGGTTCCGTTTTTTCAAAAAAGTGCACATTTTATCGGCCACCTTAAGCGCAGCCTGGCTGATAGCACTTAGGAAGCACAGCTACCCTCGCGAGTCCGTTTTGGTCAGTATACGGTTTTCAATTAAATGGGATAGTTTACACGAAGAGGTGCTCTAGAGGCTCTGTGTTGGTACCATTAGGCTTTGTCAGTCTGGTACATTGATGGGCGACAATATTTGGCCAGATACTCATTATACATGTTCACGTGGGCCGCTTTTAACTGTTTCATGAAGGGGGCCACATTGCACAACATGAGGGTTAAATTAACAAGGGAACATGTCGAGTCCTACGCTTCTTACCTGAACTTAGAGGTATGTGTAGTGGTACATGATAGATTGGAGGGGCTGATATGTTCTGATTCTGATTGCATCTTTAGATACAAAAACGTTTGTATGTATATCTACCCAGAGTTCTACTTGTTGAGAGAGTCTGCTGAAGGTCGAGTCAGACCGTGTCTACATAATTAGGGTAAGGTAAAGGTACATGCTTTATGAGCACACAACACACGTTTTGCAGTGGTGGTGGTAGACACTGGTGTTGCACACCGAGTTTGAGACACTATATCCATTTTTATTAAATTTTTTCTCTTTGTGTATTTTCTACAGGGCCACCTGGCCCGCTGAGGATGCTGCTGCTACAAGTACAGCTGGTCAGCTGACTGTATGGCCTAATTATATAATTTTGATTATTATTATTATTGAATTTTGAACACACAACACATAGCGGAGTGACTTACATCCTTGGTCCTGATGAATGCCTTGAACTTTACAGTGATACATGGCAGAAACGTGTTGACCACAAGATAGGGTAATATCCATATCCCTAGCTCACTATGTTTTTACTCCTATCTAATGTGGCATTTGAATAAAGTTTGTCTGCCACCAATGAGATAGTTTTATCCACTTATCCTTAGCCCTCTGCCCCTCACTCTGCTCCTACAGGTAGTAGTACTACATGTGCCTTTAGAACATCCCTGCTCCTTTCCTATGGGAAAGTTGTAGCCCAGACTGGGCACCTTGCAGTCCCAGTGTGCGGAGGGGAGCCAATGATGAAGCATGTCACCCTAGGGTGAGTGAGGGTTCTTGTCCAAACACAATCAGCGCTCCACACCACTTATACATTTCTCCATGTTTCTACACAAGTCCACAGTGTGAGTTTGAGATTTAAATTTGGAGAAGTACGCTTGAATTTGGGTTATTTATGCTCCTTTGAGACCCCCGTGTGAGAGATTTATTTACTTCTTGCTGAAAACCATGCATAAGATGGGACTGGGGAAGACTTGGATCAATTGGGTCGCACTCCTTTACACCGGGCCGAAGGCACGAGTTAACACTTGTAACACAATCTAGGACACATATGACATTTCGGGGTATTAGACAGGTTTGCCCTCTGTCTTCCCTACTTTTTGACTTAGTCATCAAACCACTAGCGGAGCAATTTTGACAGGAAGGTGTCGGCAGATGCATAAGGATAGATGTGCATGAGCTCATACTCTCGCTATATGCAGATGACCTCCTTCTGTATTTCTTGGATGGCCCTAATGGAGCTACAAAGGAAATCCGGGGCCTGGAGGAATTTGGGACACTATCTGGCCTGTGGGTCAATAGAACCAAAACCTGCCTATTTCCCTGTAGGCCAAGAACTCACCAACCGCCTGCCCTTCCACCAGGACTCACATGGGCACCTACGACCTTGTTGTTCACGGGAGGGTAACGTGGGCGGAGCAATTCACTACCTTACAACTTCCCCTTAGGAAGAGGATGTGGTCTAATGGCTAGGGTGGTCGGCCTCAAATCTGGGGAACCAGGTTCGAGTCTCGGCAATGACGTTCAACATCCTGTGATGCTGGGCAAATCACTTAATCTACCCGTGCCTAACAAAAATGAATGTGTCCTTGTGTAACGCAACTGGTGCTCATGTAAAGCGCTCTGATACCCGATACCTTCGGGGTCAAGTTCGCACTATATAAAACTCTGGAAAAAAAAATAACCTGTGTTGTCTTCTGGAGATCTTTGAGATTACTCATTATGGCTCGGTTATCCATCTCCAAAATGGTAATGCTTCCTCGTCTGCTGTACTTTTTCACAAACCTTCTGGTCAGAGTGGCCATCAGAACTCGAACCAACACCCACATCAACAACTCAACATAGGCATCATCCTGACCATGAAATGACAAATGAACGCAGTCAACTGCTCCTGCTTTCACACCCTTCGCATGCCCCGCAGAATCTCCAGATGGATCCTCGCCAACACCAGAAAGACCGTCACCCAGGCCCTCACTACCAGCTCACCCTCACTGCGACAATGCTCCCTATGCCGACATTTCCACCCAGCTCCTCAGAAGACTCCAGACCATACAGAATGCTGCAGCTAGACTCATCCTTGACCTCCCCAAAAGGACACACATCCTTCTCCACCTCAGAAACCTCTACTTGCTCCCTATCCAGAAAAGATGCCAGTTCAAGATCCTTGCGCATGCCTACGAAGCCCCACATGATCAAGGCCCGGCCTACATCAACCACCGACTTAGCTTCCATTTACCAGCAAGACACTTGCACTCCTCCTCACCAGCATGTGCGTACACCCCCTCCATCCATCACAGCAGAGGCCGTTCCTTTTCCTACATCGCTGCCAAGACCTAAAACGACCTGCCCTTCCATCTTCAAACATCACCCACCTGGCGCGCTTCAGAAAGAAGCTCGAGACCTAGCTTTTCGATGGAGACGTCACAACCCACAACACTCAGATATCCCAACGGGTGACAGTGCTGTGGTGCTATACAAATGCTGATTGATTGAGAGTGGAGGTCGCATGGCTTCAACAGTTGGATAAAATGCTCAGGGAAATAATATGGGACCGGGGGCACCATAGAGTTTCACTTGAGGTTCTCAGGCGCCCACATTAGGAGGGAGGACCGGGAGCACCTGATTTTGAGTTGTACTGCCTGGCAGCACAGCTACAGTGGATGGCCAGGTGGCTGGATGGATCTAGGAAGGATGAGATGGATCTCCTGGGTCTGTCATTCTACCAGGGAATCCCATTGCACGGTTGCTATGCCCTGAGGTGCCTATCTTACAACCAAGCACCCTACTAGGGATAGCTCTTCAGTGCTGGCGTCGCTGCATGATGCGGACTTGGAGGGCCCCGCTCTATGCCCCCTCAATGCCACTGGTGGGCCTGCCGCATGGCGATCCTATTGCTTAGTTCTGCTGCCAAACTCTCGGAATGGACAGAGGCTGGATTGACGACGGTGGGCGACTGCTTCCAGTTGGGCACCCTTATATCTAAAAGCATTTACAGAACAATATGCATTACCCAGAGGGCAATTTCTGAATTATGAAGCACTGGTATGGACTTTTGCTGATCTCTGGGTTGGAGTGCGGGAGGACCTACGACCCATGCAGTGCTCCCGCTTTTGCTCTCATTGCGGTCAGGGAGACACCTGGTAACATGATTCTTTAGATCTCTGAATGATATGAGGCGGAGACCTCTGGCGACGCTTAGGGCCCGATGGGACAGAATTTTGGGCAGGGAGGCTACAGCCGGGGAATGAAGTTGAATACTGGCATACCCTAAGAAGGTTTCCCGTAATACGAGACTGAAATATATACAATTTAACTTTGTCATCATGACCTATATCACACCCCATAGACTATTGGCAATATATGGTGGGTAACCCTGTGAATGTCCCCGGTGTCGATTCCCTGATGCAGACTTTATTCTATTTACATGGGGGTGCCCTAACCTTCAATTGTTTGGGACTGCAGTCCTTCTCTGAGTACAAACCGCGTGGGGCCGCACCTTGGAGGTTTCCCCAGAACCAAAACGTGCAAAGTGGGCTCTAGTTTCATGGATCTGGCCCTTGTCTTGGCCAAACGTAGAATAGCAATGGAGTAGAAATCAGTGATATATTTTAAATATGGGTCCGAGACGCTACCACCTGGACTATGGCGGAAGAAAGAGCCCTCATTAGGGAAGATGCGAGAGGGGTTAGAAGACGCCCAATAGCGACCTTGTGGGTGGAGGTCCTAGAGAACTGGAAACATCCAGGACGACCACTTAGAGCTGGACGTGCAGGAGAGTCCAGAAAAGGGGAGCCATGATGGTGAGCTGGATGAGGGGAGAGTGGCTGATCCTCACGTAAGTGACTAGATGGCTTAAGACTGAGAGAGAGACTCCACATAGTGGGCGACAGGCAGACTGTACCTCCTGAGTTGCTGTAAGAGGTGGACTGCTCACCCCACCTCTGGATGTAAAGACTGTTTATCTTCTGAGGCCATGAAACACATGCATCCCACTGACACATACTGATACGTTCCCTGCAAACATCTTCCCGCCACCACCCTGGGAATCATTACCCCGAGACTCATCAGTTTTCCCCTTGATTTTTTTTGTTGACTTTACCTCCTTTGGGTACCCCAGCTGGAGAGGTCCGATTTCATTTAATCCCCACTTCTTCCCCTCTCCGTACTCCTGATTCAGAGTCATTTAGGACACAGGTGAGACTCCTTTTATGAGGCTGATCCGAGAATAACCGTGGAAGAACATCGGGTTTATATGTATAAGGGTCACATAGAGACACTGCAGCAGGGTCTAAAGCAGAAATGAGTTTTAGGGATTGTTTGATGAATGTGTATTTTTTTGATCGCTGTTAATCTTCCACACGCCTTATTGATTTATTGCCCCGTTACCGAGACAGAAAGGCCTGATCCGAATTACAACTGTTTGTATTACCACTAAATGCTAAAAAAATATATATATTTTAAATTACTATACCCATTTCAAATGTAACCATATTGGTAAAAGAGTTCGGGCCCGATTCACAAAAGTAATCTGAGACAAAATCCTAACTTTACGACTTTCGATATTCAGAAAGGGCATTTAGGAGTAGTAAAGTTAGAATTCTGTCTCAGTTAAACTTAAGTTTGTCTTACCAGAGTAACTTCTGAGGTTTGTGAACCCCTGGGGAGGGGGGGCTAGGGATTGATGGACACATGGTTGTGTGATTCCAGGGCACCAAACACAGGAGTTGCTTTTAGTAATCTTGGGATATTGCTCCTGTTTAGGATGTCATGTGGGCCTTGTGAGCTATACTCCGGAGTGAACAGTAACTTAGCAGTTGTGGAATGTGAAGGTCCTTCCTGCCTCTGATCACACGCCCTGGTTGCGTCTTGGTCTGCCTGTGGAGGCTTAGATACGGTTCTTGGGCTGTGCACCTTCTCACCACTGGACTGGTAGGGGTCTGATTGGTTTGCGCTAGTTAACCCTAGTGTGCTGCAGATCGTTACTCTTAATGGGTCTTCACAAGCCTGGATGATACCGCTGAAAGCCCCTATAGGGGGCCATAGTTCTTTAACGGGGCAAATTGAACTGCCTGTGGCCCGCGTGGGCTTGCAGCGGCATTGGATATCGTTGTTGTTCCTGATTTTAGGCCCTTGTCCTGGAGGCTAGGAGGGTGGATCTGCCCAGTTTCTGGTGTTTTGTGGTTTCGTTAAGACAGCCGCCAGGCCACCGACAGCGGGGTCCACAGGAATGGGATACTGCACTTGGGGAGGACCACTCTGTTCCCTTTGAGGTCCTGCTTCTTGTGTGTTCGTTTAGCAACATCTGTATTCCACAATACTCAGCTCACTGCTCTTTTGCCCCTGGTCTGTATGTGTTGTTGCAAACAGTAGGAACAATTTGCGGGAAGCGAAGGAAGTATTGCCACTTGAGTGACCATTGTTGATATTGCAGCCCGATGGGATTTGATTGGAGGGTTCTTGTCTAGATCGCTTGCGTTTGCCTGAAGCTCCGGACATGCCCTAAACTTCGTCCAGGAGGGTCTTAAGAAACATTGGGAGTGAAGACAGACTGTCTGTAATTGGAGAGCAGCAGCAAACAGACTGGAACAAGATGGAGGCTGATTGTGCCCTACAATGAGCTTGTTTAGGTTGTCTAGCTGATTGTCAGTTCCTGCTGTGAATAATGCTAAAGAGTTCAAAAGGTCCACTTGCATGTGCAGTTTGTCTGAGTGATAATTTAGAGCAGAGACACTGGATTGGAGTCTTTGCAGCAGTTGTGTCCACATTACAGACGGGGAGACCGAAGCTTTGTTGGAACGGGTTTCTATTTCCTGACGGGGGGGCCGAAAGGGATATGTGAGAAAGACAGATATCTCCAGGAGAGACTGGTCATTAGGTTCTGCACCTCCAGATTGTTGTATGGGGTCCCCTGTGCCTCCTGTGCTGAGTGGCTTGGTGGGAGAGAGTGGTATTATATTCCCCATCGGAGACATGGCCTATTGGGCGGCTTGAGGACTAATAATGTCAATAACACTGGGGATGTTGGTAGGGCTGCCTACACACGATCTCATCATTGGAGCAGACTGTGATGAATTGGCTAAGTTCTCATGGGTCCTAGTTTGGGAGCTGTGATTCTCTTGGGTCCTAGTTTGGGAGCTGTTTCTCAAGGGTCCTAGTTTGGGAGCTGTGATTCTCACGGGTCCTAGTGTGGGAGCTGTGATTCTCACGGGTCCTAGTGTGGGAGCTGTGATTCTCACGGGTCCTAGTTTGGGAGCTGTTTCTCACGGGTCCTAGTTTGGGAGCTGTGATTCTCTCAGGTCCTAGTTTGGGAGCGGTGATTCTCTCGGGTCCTAGTTTGGGAGCTGTTTCTCACGGGTCCTAGTTTGGGAGCTGGGATTCTCACGGGTCCTAGTGTGGGAGCTGTGATTCTCACGGGTCCTAGTGTGGGAGCTGTGATTCTCACGGGTCCTAGTTTGGGAGCTGTGATTCTCACGGGTCCTAGTGTGGGAGCTGTGATTCTCACGGGTCCTAGTGTGGGAGCTGTGATTCTCACGGGTCCTAGTGTGGGAGCTGTGATTCTCACAGGTCCTAGTGTGGGAGCTGTGATTCTCACGGGTCCTAGTTTGGGAGCTGTGATTCTCACGGGTCATAGTTTGGGAGCTGTGATTCTCAGGAGTCCTGGTGTGGGAGCTGTGAGTCTCACGGTTCCTAGTTAGGGAGCTGTGATTTTCACGGGTCCTAGTTTGGGAGCTGTGATTCTCACGGGTCCTACTTTGGGAGCTGTGATTCTCACGGGTCCTAGTTTGGAAGCTGTGATTCTCACGGGTCCTAGTTTGGGAGCTGTGATTCTCACGGGTCCTAGTTTGGGAGCTGTGATTCTCTCGGGTCCTAGTTTGAGAGCTGTGATTCTCACGGGTCCTAGTTTGGGAGCTGTGATTCTCTCGGGTCCTTGTTTGGGAGCTGTGATTCTCTTGGGTCCTAGTTTGGGAGCTGTGATTCTCACGGGTCCTAGTTTGGGAGCTGTGATTCTCACGGGTCCTAGTTTGGGAGCCTTGTGAATTCTGTGCACAAAGCTGCATGACTTGAAGATCTGTTTCTGCAAGAGCAAGTACAGGGACTGCTGGGCAGCTTGTGTTGAGGAGAGGGGATTACCAGAGAGCGCCAAAGGGGGAGGCTGTTTGCTGGGCTGCCGTTTGGCTGATTGTGTGATTGGCTTTGAGATTATTGCCTGGGACGACTCCTGGTGGCCAACGACGCTGGGAGCAGCCCCGACACCCACCGACCACGCACGCAACCTGGGAGTCATCCTTGACTCAACGCTCTCCATGGCCAGGCAAGTCAACGCAGTCTCATCCTCCTGCTTCAACACCCTCCGCATGCTTCGCAAGATCTACAGGTGGATCCCGACAGACACAAGAAGAACAGTCACCCAGGCCCTTGTCAGTAGCAGACTTGACTATGGGAACGCCCTCTACGCAGGAGCCCCGGCCAAGCTCATCAAGCGACTGCAACGCATACAAAACGCCTCCGCACGCCTGATCCTCGATGTACCACGCCACAGCCACATCACCCCCCACCTGAGGAACCTGCACTGGTTCCCCGTCGACAGGAGAATCTCCTTCAAACTCCTCATCCACGCACACAAGGCACTCCACAAGACTGGCCCAGCCTACCTCAACAGACGACTCCTCTTCTACGTCCCTAACCGCCAACTCCGCTCCGCCGACCTCTCCCTCGCCACCGTCCCTCGCATTCGAAGAACTACCACCGGCGGCAGATCCTTCTCCCACCTCGCCGCCAAGACCTGGAACACCCTTCCACTAAGCCTACGACAGACTCAAGACCTGCTGACCTTCAGGAGGCTACTCAAGACCTGGCTGTTCGACCAGTAGCAGCACCCCCCCCCCTTTTTTTCTCCCCAGCGCCTTGAGACCCTCGCGGGTAAGTAGAGCGCTTTACAAATTCTGTGATTGATTGATTGATTGCCTCATGTTGGCCCAATTGAGCATTTGTGTCTACCTTAAGACGACGCTGGTTTTCGGAGGTGGATGTCAACTGACAAATCAGAGAACCCCTCCAGGTCAGACCCAGACTCCATCTTCCAGTGCTCACTTTTAAATGCTGCCAAATCTGCAGTTCCGGGCTCAGGCCTTTCGACGACCTCTGACCTTCCCACCGTAATCACAGTCCAGGATAATCCCTGGACTACGCCAAAGAATACCAGCAGTCCAGCAAGCAACTCTCGCCCTCTTCTGGACTTCTTCAAAAAACCACCTAGTGCAGCGGGTAGCCCCCCACACCCCACAGGTTTGAACAGTCGGGGTGAGACCACCACTGCATAAAGTTGAGGCAACATCACCAGGAATGTTACACCTAATTAACAACTATCATTCCACAGGTGTAAAGTAGGTGTCCTCATTGTTCTAACAGAACCTGGAAAATTAGGTATTAGATATATTAAACATCCAGTTAAAACCGTAGCACCCCGTGTTATAAACAACCCCTGTGCAATGCAGGAGCAGACACCAAACCGTGCCAGATGTATAAGAGAGTCGAGTAACACTCAGAATGTCCCATGAACAAAATCTCTAAACTCATATTCCTAACAGAAATACAGAATCTACATTGCCAGGTATGGATTACAGAAATGTAACACCAATATTTGTTTGTTTCAAAAGTGTATGTGAACTGTCGGTCTTGTAAATTCAAGCATTATGCAAATGTAACTGTTGCTGATACCACATACTTAAAAAGATGGTCTGTTTTCCGATCAGAAAAAGTAACATTCAGTGCCACATGTCAACCAATAATTCCTCTTACATAAAGTATGTTATGTGTCCACTACTTCTGAGAACAATTGAATTAAACATCATTATATGTTACGTAAAACATCGCATTTCATGCATAGGTGACAAGATCCTGAAAGGCGCACGAGGTGACTGTCTACTAACCAGGTAATGGTTAATGAAAAGAGTTTGTAGTAAGAAATGGACCGTTGGAGTGTCATGTAAGTGCACAAATAACACATTTCCTAAGTGCTTTCATCATATGTTGCTAAACCAGAGTCGTCACTTCATTGTGTAACTTTGTGGTCAGATGTACCACGGTTAAAAGTGTGAGCTTGTCAGACAGAGATAGTAAAGCCATAAAACATCCTGTTAGCTAAACACTAACAAAAGCTGAACACAGAGTGAACTTCCAGAGTAAATAAGTGCGCACGACCCTGCTCTGCCCCCAGTGGACACTCAAGGGAGTGCAGCCCATTGTTCCATCGGCCCCAGTGATCCTTTTAGTTTGTCCCAAGTCCTGTCACTTTATTTACTTCCGCTCTCTCTCATCCTTGTACACCCTGATTTTCCAGGTATGCAATGCCGACCAGAGTGTAGGGTTCAATTCCTTATGCTGCTAGAAACAAGAGGTGGGCGAGCCAACAAGTTAACTGGGAGACCCGAGCCAAGCGTCTGGATTTTAGAGCCCGTGCACGATCCGAGCCAGAGCCGAGCCAAGGGTCTGGATCTTAGAGCCCGTGCACGAGCCGAGCCAGAGCCGAGCGTCTGGATCTTAGAGCCCGTGCACGAGCCGAGCCAGAGCCGAGCCAAGGGTCTGGATCTTAGAGCCCGTGCACGAGCCGAGCCAAGGGTCTGCACAGATCTTAGATCCCGTGCACGAGCCGAGCCCTGAAAATATGTCTTATGTAAATCACACAACTAGCCACATAAAATATGATAAAGTCTCTTCGAAGGTTAAAAAAGTGTATTTCTTTAACGTGGAAGCTTTGGATTCATAGGGCTCATTATAGCGCTGCACTGAGACGTACTTATTAAAAGTGATACTTCTGTTTAGCTGGTATTCTGAACTCACATACTCGAAAGTGCTTTCACTTGTGATAAGGAACTGAAAAGAGTTTTGGTGACAAAAAATATCTGCCCAAGATCATACAATTTGAGCAGGGAAGCTGTGATGTATCCTAGTTTTCTAGTTTCACTGGGTACAAATCAGCCAGTAAATGGGCATCTATTCGTGTTTTCTTATGTTAAGCCTTTGTTTTTACCCCTTAGTGCATTCTTCTGCAGTTTGTAGAATATCGTCTGAACTTGACCCAAAGGTATCAGAGCGCTTTACATGAGCACCAGTTACATTGCACAAGGTCACATGCATTGTTCAAGGCATCAGGAAATTAGGGGATTTGCCGAGAATCACAAGAGTTTGAGCCAAAGCTGAGATTGGAACCAGGTTCCCGCGTTCCTAAGACTGCAGATGCAGACCTGGCTGAGACACCACATCCCGTTTAAAGGGAGGGAGGCAGAAGCCGCATGAAAGCTCGGCTTGTTATGAGCTCGAGGTTCCAAGAGGACCTCGAGCTGAGCCAAAGCCAGGCTTTAGGCTCGAGCCTGGCTCGGGCTTCAGAGGCTCGCCCACCTCTGCTAGAAACAACTATTAGTGATAGCCCTTTGGACGCAAACAGGAGCGGGTTTGAGGGCCTGGGCCGCGGATAGTCGTTGTGCGAAGAGTGTACAGCTGTGCTTAAACCCAGTGCCGGCTTTAGGGAGGTGCAACTGGTGCAGCTGCACCTGGCACTGACTTTTGTGGGGGGGGCCGCTGTGTTTAAAAATAACGTGTTTAAACGCATGTGAACTTCCTTGTGCGTTCAGCAGTTTCCGGCAACAATAAAAATGTCAAGATAACTGCTGATTAATGTTACTGCTGGTAAGAGATCGGAATTGCGTGTAGTGGCTGTTTTGACTTCTCATAAAGCAGCGCAGAGGGATGAAGTGCCTGCTGCAAAGAGCATGTACCATGCAGATCAAACACTGAGTGTGAGTGAACTATGAGTAGCTTTAAAACAATGAAATGTATGTCAGAGAGGGACTGTGGGGAGACGAGGGACACTGCTGGAGAGTGGTAGTGAGGGATGTCTGGAGAAGGAGGTCATGGGGAGGCGCCAGTGGCGTAGCTAGGCACTCTGCCGCCCGTGGCGGTCCCTGCCTTTTGCCGCCGCCGAGCGCCTAAGAGCAGGAGGGGGGGGGGGGGGTGCTGGCGATAAATTTACCTGCCGCCCCCAAATCTCGTGCCGCCCGGGGCGTACCGCCCCCTCCGCCCCCCCCTTGCTACGCCAGTGGGAGGCGCCAAGAAAGACTGTCGCAGGTCGGACCCAGCGCTAAAGCCGGCCCTGCTTAAACCCCTCGGCCTCCCGACAGAAAACAAACTGGGCCTTGTACCCGAAGTCCGTCCCATCGGTGGGACATTTACTTCCAACACTAAATGAAAGAGAAGGGCGCGTCCTCCAAGCAGTGACTGCCGACGCCCCTGACGGAGACATCAGTGGCGACGAAGAAACACAAGATGGTCAGAGGCGACGAAACTAAAGAGGGGCCCTCACCTGTGGGTTTCTGGAATCTTCTCACCAAGACGCCCCCAATGTCCGCAGACCCTGCAGGGAGGGAGGTAAAGAAGTGCCCCCGCCCGAGTGGGTACCAGCGTCGGGGCCCAGGAGCAGCTGCAGCCCCATCCGATGCCAGGGACCTGATGAGGTGAGCAGGAGGGCGAGGCGGACTCAGGTGGGTGCCGCTCATGAAAGTGAAAGGCAGGTGGCAGGAAAAACCGGAATGTGTAACAGTATACCTCAGAAAAAGAAAAACAGCATTTGTGTTTGCAAGGTTAAGGCTTGCTGTTGTCCTTTTGCATAAAGGCTGATTCTTTATTTTCCCTCCCCGCTCACTCCCCACAGAAACAAGCATTGGCATAGCCAATAGGTCTCGCTTTTGGGACCTTATAAGTGCTTAGTCATGCAACAGTTGATGTTGTTGTACCAAGGATATTGTGCTGCATAACTAAACACTTATAAGGTCCCAAAGGCGAGACCTATTGGCTATCCCAATGCTTTTTTTTTTGTTAAAGGACAAGCAGTGCTATAAGGCTCCAGCTGCAACTTAGTCCACCGCAGGGTAGAAGAGGGATAGAAGAGGGGTAGAGGGGTAGAAGAGGGGTAGAGGGGTAGAAGAGGGGTAGAAGAGGGGTAGAGGGGTAGAAGAGGGGTAGAAGAGGGGTAGAGTGGTAGAAGAGGGGTAGAAGAGGGGTTGAGGGGTAGTAGAGGGGTAGTAGAGGGGTAGTAGTGGGGAAGAGGGGTAGTAGAGGGGGTAGAAGAGGGGGTAGAGGGGTAGTAGAGGGGTAGAGGGGTAGAAGAGGGGTAGAGGGGTAGTAGAGGGGTAGAGGGGTAGTAGAGGGGTAGCGGGTAGTAGAGGGGTAGTAGAGGGGTAGAGGGGTAGAAGAGGGGTAGAGGGGTAGAAGAGGGGTAGAAGAGGGGTAGAGGGGTAGAAGAGGGGTAGAAGAGTGTTAAAGAGGGGTAGAAGAGGGGTAGAAGACGGGTAGAGGTGGCAGAAGAGGGGTAGAGTGGTAGAAGAGACTAGAGGGGTAGTAGAGGGGTAGAGGGGTAGAAGAGGGGTAGAGGGGTAGAAGAGGGGTAGTAGAGGGTAGAGGGGTAGAAGAGGGGTAGAGGGGTAATAGAGGGGTAGAGGGGTAGTAGAGGGGTAGAGGGGTAGAAGAGGGGTAGAGGGGTAGAGAGAGAGGGGTAGAGTGGTAGAAGAGGGGTAGAGGGGTGGAGGGGTAGAGGGGTAGAAGAGGGGCTGAGGGGCAGTAGAGGGGTAGTAGAGGGGTAGAGGGGTAGTAGAGGGGTAGAGGGGTAGTAGAGGGGTAGTAGAGGAGTAGAGGGGTAGAAGAGGGATAGAGGGGTAGAAGAGGGGTAGAGGGGTAGAAGAGGGTTAGAAGAGGGGTAGAAGAGGGGTAGAGTGGTAGAAAAGGGGTAGAGGGGTAGAAGAGGGGTAGAGGGGTAGAAGAGGGGTTGAGCGGTAGTAGAGGGGTAGTAGAGGGGTGGTAGAGGGGTAGAGGGGTAGTAGAGGGGTAGAAGAGGGGTAGAAGAGGGGTAGAGGGGTAGAAGAGGGGTAGAAGAGGGGTAGAGTGGTAGAAGAGGGGTAGAGGGATAGAGGGGTAGTAGAGGGGTAGAGGGGTAGAAGAGGGGTAGAGGGATAGTAGAGGGGTAGAGGGGTAGAAGAGGGGCAGAGGGGTAGTAGAGGGGTAGTAGAGGGGTACAGGGGTAGTAGAGGGGTAGATGGGTAGAAGAGGGGTAGTGGGGTAGAAGAGGGGTAGAAGAGGGGTAGAGTGGTAGAAGAGGGGTAGAGGGGTGGAGGGGTAGTAGAGGGGTAGAAGAGGGGTAGAGGGGTAGTAGAGGCGTAGAGGGGTAGTAGAGGGGTAGAGGGGTAGTAGAGGGGTAGCGGGGTAGAAGAGGGGTAGAGGGGTAGTAGAGGGGTAGTAGAGGGGTAGAGGGGTAGTAGAGGGGTAGTAGAGGGGTAGAAGAGGGGTAGAAGAGGGGTAGAAGAGGGGTAGTAGAGGGTTAGACAAGGGGTAGAAGAGGGGTAGAAGAGTGGTAGAAGAGGGGTAGAGGGGTGGAGGGGTAGTAGAGGGGTAGTAGAGGGGTAGTAGAGGGGTAGATGGGTAGAAGAGGGGTAGTGGGGTAGTAGAGGGGTGGAAGAGGGGTAGTAGAGGGGTAGAGGGGTAGAAGAGGGGTAGAAGAAGGGTAGAGTGGTAGAAGAGGGGTAGAGGGGTAGAAGAGGGGTTGAGGGGTAGTAGAGGGGTAGTAGAGGGGTAGAGGGGTAGTAGAGGGGTAGAAGAGGGGTAGAGGGGTAGTAGAGGGGTAGAGGGGTAGTAGAGGGGTAGAGGGGTAGTAGAGGGTAGAAGAGGGGAAGAGGGGTAGAAGGGGGTAGAGGGGTAGAAGAGGGTTAGAAGAGGGGTAGAAGAGGGGTAGAGTGGTAGAAGAGGGGTAGAGGGGTGGAGGGGTAGAGGGGTAGAAGAGGGGTAGAGGGGTAGAAGAGGGGTAGAGGGGTAGTAGAGGGGTAGAGGGGTAGTAGAGGGGTAGAAGAGGGGTAGAGGGGTAGTAGAGGGGTAGAGGAGCAGTAGAGCGTAGAGGGGTAGAAGAGGGTTAGAAGTGGGTTAGAAGAGGGTTAGAAGAGGGGTAGAGTGGTAGAAGAGGGGTAGAGGGGTAGTAGAGGGGTAGAAGAGGGTAGAGGGGTAGTAGAGGGGTAGAAGAGGGGTAGTAGAGGGGTAGTAGAGGGGTAGAAGAGGGGTAGAGGGGTAGAAGAGGGTTAGAAGAGGTGTAGAGTGGTAGAAGAGGGGTAGAGGGGTGGAGGGGTAGAAGAGGGTTTGAGGGGTAGTAGAGGGGCAGAGGGGTAGTAGAGGGGTAGAAGAGGGGTAAAGGGGTAGTAGAGGGTAGAGGGGTAGTAGAGGGGTAGTAGAGGGGTAGAGGGGTAGAAGAAGGGTAGAGGGGTAGTAGAGAGGGTGTAGAGGGGTAGTAGAGGGGTAGAAGAGGGGTAGAGGGGTAGAAGAGGGTTAGAAGAGGGGTAGAGTGGTAGAAGAGGGGTAGAGGGGTGCAGGGGTAGTGGGGTAGAAGAGGTTTTGAGGGGTAGTAGAGGGTAGAGAGGGTAGTAGAGGGGTAGAAGAGGGGTAAAGGGGTAGTAGAGGGGTAGTAGAGGGGTAGAATAGGGGTAGGAGAGGGGTAGAGGGGTAGTAGAGGAGGGGTAGAGGGGTAGAGGGTAGAAGAGGGGTAGAAGAGGGTTAGAAGAGGGGTAGAAGAGGGGTAGAAGATGGGTAGAGTGGTAGAAGAGTGGTAGAGTGGTAGAAGAGACAAGAGGGGTAGTAGAGAGGGTAGAAGAGGGGTAGTAGAGGGGTAGAGGGGTAGAAGAGGGGTAGAGGGGTAGAAGAGGGGTAGAAGAGGGGTAGAGGGGTAGTAGAGGGGTAGTAGAGGGGTAGAAGAGGGGGTAGAGGGGCAATAGAGGGGTAGTAGAGGAGTAGAGGGGTAGAAGAGGGGTAGAAGAGAAGTAGAGTGGTAGAAGAGGGGTAGAGGGGTGGAGGGGTAGAGGGGTAGAAGAGGGGCTGAGGGGCAGTAGAGGGGTAGTAGAGGGGTAGAGGGGTAGAAGAGGGGTAGAGGGGTAGTAGAGGGTAGTAGAGGAGTAGAGGGGGTAGAAGAGGGGCAGAAGAGGGGAAGAAGAGGGGAAGAGGGGTAGAAGAGGGTTAGAAGAGGGGTAGAAGAGGGTAGAGTGGTAGAAAAGGGGTAGAGGGGTGGAGGGGTAGAGGGGTAGAAGAGGGGTAGAGGGGTAGAAGAGGGGTTGAGCAGTAGTAGAGGGGAGTAGAGGGGTGGTAGAGGGGTAGTAGCGGGGTAGAAGAGGGGTAGAAGAGGGGTAGAAGAGGGGTAGAGTGGTGGGTAGAGGGGTAGAAGAGGGGTAGAGGGGTGGAGGGGTAGTAGAGGGGTAGAGGGGTAGAAGAGGGGTAGAGGGAAAGTAGAGGGGTAGAGGGGTAGAAGAGGGGCAGAGGGGTAGTAGAGGGGTAGTAGAGGGGTAGAGGGGTGGTAGAGGGTTAGAGGGGTAGAGGGGTAGAAGAGGGGTAGAGGGGTAGAAGAGGGGTAGAAGAGGGGTAGAAGATGGGTAGAGTGGTAGAAGAGGGGTAGAGTGGTAGAAGAGGGGTAGAGAGGTGGAGGGGTAGTAGAGGGGTAGAGGTGTAGAAGAGGGGTAGAGGGGTAGTAGAGGGGTAGAGGGGTAATAGAGGGGGAGAGGGGTAGTAGAGGGGTAGAAGAGGGGTAGAGGGGTAGTAGAGGGGTAGCAGAGGGGTATAGGGGTAGTAGAGGGGTTGAGCGGTAGTAGAGGGGTAGAAGAGGGGTAGAAGAGGGTTAGAAGAGAGTTAGAAGAGGGGTAGAAGAGGGATAGAGTGGTAGAAGAGGGGTAGAGGGGTGGAGGGGTAGTAGAGGGGTAGTAGCGGGTAGAGGGGTAGTAGAGGGGTAGAGGGGTAGAAGAGGGGTAGTGGGTTAGTAGAGGGGTAGTAGAGGGGTAGTAGAGGGGTAGTAGAGGGGTAGTAGAGGGGTAGAGGGGTAGTAGAGGGGTAGAGGGGTAGTAGAGGGGTAGAGGGGTAGAGGGGTAGTAGAGGGGTAGAAGAGGAAAAGAGGGTTAGAAGAGGGGTAGAGGGGTAGAAGAGGGTTAGAAGAGGGGTAGAAGAGCGGTAGAAGGGTAGAGTGGTAGAAGAGGGGTAGAGGGGTGGAGGGGTAGAGGGGTAGAAGAGGGGTAGAGGGGTAGTAGACGGGTAGAGGGGTAGAGGGGTAGTAGAGGGGTAGAAGAGGGGTAGAGGGGTAGTAGAGGGGTAGTAGAGGGGTAGTAGAGGGGTAGAGGGGTAGTTGAGGGGTAGAGGGGTAGAAGAGGGTTAGAAGTGGGTTAGAAGAGGGTTAGAAGAGGGGTAGAGTGGTAGAAGAGGGGTAGAGGGGTAGAAGAGGGGTTGAGGGGTAGTAGAGGGGTAGGAGAGGGGTAGAGGGGTAGTAGAGGTGTAGAGGGGTAGTAGAGGGGTAGAGGGTAGTAGAGGGGTAGAAGAGGGAGAAGAGGGTTAGAAGAGGGGTAGAGGGGTAGAAGAGGGTTAGAAGAGGGGTAGAAGAGGGGTAGAGTGGTAGAAGAGGGGTAGAGGGTGGAGGGGTAGAGGGTAGAAGAGGGGTAGAGGGGTAGAAGAGGGGTAGAGGGGTAGTAGAGGGGTAGAGGGGTAGTAGAGGGGGTAGAAGAGGGGTAGAGGGGTAGTAGAGGGGTAGTAGAGGGGTAGTAGAGGTGTAGAGGGGTAGTTGAGGGGTAGAGGGGTAGAAGAGGGTTAGAAGTGGGTTAGAAGAGGGTTAGAAGAGGGGTAGAGTGGTAGAAGAGGGGTAGAGGGGTAGAAGAGGGGTTGATGGGTAGTAGAGGGGTAGTAGGGGTTAGAGGGGTAGTAGAGGGGTAGAAGAGGGGTAGAGGGGTAGTAGAGGGGTAGAAGAGGGGTAGTAGAGGGGTAGTAGAGGGGTAGAAGGGTAGAAGAGGGTTAGAAGAGGGGTAGAGTGGTAGAAGAGGGGTAGAGGGGTGGAGGGATAGAGGGGTAGAAGAGGGTTTGAGGGGTAGTAGAGGGGTAGTAGAGGGGTAGAGGTGTAGTAGAGGGGTAGAAGATGGGTAAAGGGGTAGTAGAGGGGTAGAGGGGTAGTAGAGGGGTAGTAGTGGGGGAGAGGGGTAGTAGAGGGGTAATGGGGTAGAAGAGGGGTAGAGGGGTAGTAGAGGGGTATAGGGGTAGTAGAGGGGTAGAAGAGGGGTAGAGGGGTAGAAGAGGGTTAGAAGAGGGTTGGAAGAGGGGTAGAAGAGGGGTAGAAGAGGGGTAGAGTGGTAGAAGAGGGGTAGAGGGCTGGAGGGGTAGTCGAGGGGTAGTAGAGGGTAGAGGGGTAGTAGAGGGGTAGAGGGGTAGAAGAGAGGTAGTGGGGTAGTAGAGGGGTAGAAGAGGGGTAGTAGAGGGGTAGAGGGGTAGAAGAGGGGTAGAGTGGTAGAAGAGGGGTAGAGGGGTGGAGGGGAGAGCGGTAGAAGAGGGGTAGAGGGGTAGAAGAGGGGTTGAGGGGTAGTAGAGGGGTAGTATAGGGGTAGAGCGGTAGTAGAGGGGTAGAAGAGGGGTAGAGGGGTAGTGGAGGGGTAGAGGGGTAGTAGAGGGGTAGTAGAGGTGTAGAAGAGGGGAAGAGGGTTGGAAGAGGGGTAGAGGGGTAGAAGAGGGTTAGAAGAGGGGTAGAAGAGGGGTAGAAGAGGGGTAGAGTGGTAGAAGAGGGGTGGAGGGGTAGAGGGGTAGAAGAGGGGTAGAGGGGTAGTAGAGGGGTAGAGGGGTAGAGGGGTAGTAGAGGGGTAGAAGAGGGGTAGAGGGGTAATAGAGGGGTAGTAGAGGGGTAGAGGGGTAGAAGAGGGTTAGAAGTGGGTTAGAAGAGGGTTAGAAGAGGGGTAGAGTGGTAGAAGAGGGGTAGAGGGGTAGAGGGGTAGAAGAGGGGTTGAGGGGTAGTAGAGGAGTAGTAGGGGGTAGAGGGGTAGTAGAGGGGTAGAGTGGTAGTAGAGGGGTAGAAGAGGGTTAGTAGATGGGTAGTAGAGGGGTAGAAGAGGGGTAGAAGAGGGGTAGAGGGGTAGAAGAGGGTTAGAAGAGGGGTAGAGTGGTAGAAGAGGGGTAGAGGGGTGGAGGGATAGAGGGGTAGAAGAGGGTTTGAGGGGTAGTAGAGGGGTAGAGGGGTAGTAGAGGGGTAGAAGAGGGGTAAATGGGTAGTAGAGGGGTAGAGAGGTAGTAGAGGGGTAGTGGGGTAGAGGGGTAGAAGAGGGGTGGAGGGTAGAGGGGTAGTAGAGGGGTAGAAGAGGGGAAGAGGGGTAGAAGAGGGGTAGAGGGGTAGAAGAGGGGTAGAAGAGGGGTAGAGTGGTAGAAGAGGGGTAGAGGGGTAGATGAGGGGTAGAGGGGTAGAAGAGGGGTAGAAGAGGGGTAGAGAGGTAGAAGAGGGGTAGAGGGGTGGAGGGGTAGAGGGGCAGAAGAGGGGTAGAGGGGTAGTAGATGGGTAGTAGAGGGGAGTAGAGGGGTAGAGGGGTAGTAGAGGGGTACAAGAGGGGTAGAGGGGTAGTAGGGGGTAGTAGAGGGGTAGAGGGGTCGTAGAGGCGTAGTAGAGGGGTAGAGGGGTAGTAGAGGGGTAGAGGGGTAGTAGAGGGGTAGAAGAGGGGTAGAGGGGTAGTAGAGGGGTAGAAGAGGGGTAGAAGAGGGGTAGATGGGTAGAAGAGGGTTAGAAGAGGGGTAGAGTGGTAGAAGAGGGGTAGAGGGGTGGAGGGGTAGAGGGGTAGAAGAGGGGTAGGGGGTAGAAGAGGGGTTGAGGGGTAGTAGAGAGGTAGTAGGGGGGTAAAGGGGTAGTCAACGGGTAGAGGGGTAGAAGAGGGGTAGTAGAGGGATAGAGGGTTAGAAGAGGGGTAGAGGGGTAGTAGAGGGGTAATGGGGTAGTAGAGGGGTAGAGGGGTAGAAGAGGGGTAGATGGGTAGAAGAGGGTTAGAAGAGGGGTAGAGTGGTAGAAGAGGGGTAGATGGGTGGAGGGGTAGAGGGGTAGAAGAGGGGTTGAGGGGTAGTAGAGAGGTAGTAGGGGGGTAAAGGGGTAGAAGAGGGGTAGAAGAGGGGTAGAAGAGGGTTAGAAGAGGGGTAGAAAAGGGGTAGAAGAGGGGTAGAGTGGTAGAAGAGGGGTAGAGGGGTGGAGGTGTAGTAGAGGGGTAGTAGACAGTAGAGGGTAGTAGAGGGGTAGAAGAGGGGTAGTGGGGTAGTAGAGGGGTAGAAGAGGGGTAGTAGAGGGGTAGAGGGGTAGAAGAGGGGTAGAAGAGGGGTAGAGTGGTAGAAGAGGGGTAGAGGGGTGGAGGGGTAGAGGGGTAGAGGGGTAGAAGAGGGGTTGAGGGGTAGAAGAGGGTTAGAAGTGGGTTGGAAGAGGGTTAGAAGAGGGGTAGAGTGGTAGAAGAGGGGTAGAGGGGTTGAGGGGTAGTAGAGGGGTAGTAGGGGGTAGAGGGGTAGTAGAGGGGTAGAAGAGGGTAGAGGGGTAGTAGAGGGGTAGAAGAGGGGTAGAGGGGTAGAAGAGGGTTAGAAGAGGTGTAGAGTGGTAGAAGAGGGGTAGAGGGGTGGAGGGGTGGAGGGGTAGAAGAGGGTTTGAGGGGTAGTAGAGGGGCAGAGGGGTAGTAGAGGGGTAGAAGAGGGGTAAAGGGTTAGTAGAGGGGTAGAGGGGTAGTAGAGGGGTAGTAGAGGGGTAGAGGGGTAGAAGAGGGGTAGAGGGGTAGAAGAAGGGTAGAGGGGTAGTAGAGAAGGTGTAGAGGGGTAGTAGAGGGGTAGAAGAGGGGTAGAGGGGTAGAAGAGGGTTAGAAGAGGGGTAGAGTGGTAGAAGAGGGGTAGAGGGGTGCAGGGGGTAGTGGGGTAGAAGAGGTTTTGAGGGGTAGTAGAGGGGTAGAGGGGTAGTAGAGGGGTAGAAGAGGGGTAAAGGGGTAGTAGAGGGGTAGTAGAGGGGGTAGAAGAGGGTTAGAAGAGGGGTAGAAGAGGGGTAGAAGATGGGTAGAGTGGTAGAAGAGTGGTAGAGGTGGTAGAAGAGACAAGAGGGGTAGTAGAGGGGTAGAAGAGGGGGTAGTAGAGGGGTAGAAGAGGGGTAGAGGGGTAGAAGAGGGGTAGAGAGAGGGGTAGAAGAGGGGTAGAGGGGTAGTAGAGGGGTAGTAGAGGGGTAGAGGGGTAGAAGAGGGGTAGAGGGGCAATAGAGGGGTAGAGGGGTAGTAGAGGGGTAGAGGGGGTAGAAGAGGGGTAGAAGAGGGGTAGAAGAGGGGTAGAGTGGTAGAAGAGGGGTATAGGGGTGGAGGGGTAGAGGGGTAGAAGAGGGGCTAGAGGGGCAGTAGAGGGGTAGTAGAGGGGTAGAGGGGTAGTAGAGGGGTAGAGGGGTAGTAGAGGAGTAGAGGGGTAGAAGAGGGGCAGAAGAGGGGAAGAAGAGGGGAAGAGGGGTAGAAGAGGGTTAGAAGAGGGGTAGAAGAGGGGTAGAGTGGTAGAAAAGGGGTAGAGGGGTGGAGGGGTAGAGGGGTAGAAGAGGGGTAGAGGAGTAGAAGAGGGGTTGAGCAGTAGTAGAGGGGTAGTAGAGGGGTAGTAGAGGGATAGAGGGGTAGTAGAGGGGTAGAAGAGGGGTAGAGGGGTGGAGGGGTAGTAGAGGGGTAGAGGGGTAGAAGAAGGGTAGAGGGATAGTAGAGGGGTAGAGGGGTAGAAGAGGGGCAGAGGGGTAGTAGAGGGGTAGTAGAGGGGTAGAGGGGTGGTAGAGGGTTAGAGGGGTAGTAGAGGGGTAGAGGGGTAGAAGAGGGGTAGAGGGGTAGAAGAGGGGTAGAAGAGGGGTAGAAGATGGGTAGAGTGGTAGAAGAGGGGTAGAGGGGTAGAGAGGTGGAGGGGTAGTAGAGGGGTAGAGGGGTAGAAGAGGGGTAGAGGGGTAGTAGAGGGGTAGAGGGGTAGTAGAGGGGGAGAGGGGTAGTAGAGGGGTAGAAGAGGGGTAGAGGGGTAGTAGAGGGGTAGCAGAGGGGTATATGGGTAGTAGAGGGGTTGAGCGGTAGTAGAGGGGTAGAAGAGGGGTAGAAGAGGGTTAGAAGAGGGTTAGAAGAGGGGTAGAAGAGGGATAGAGTGGTAGAAGAGGGGTAGAGGGGTGGAGGGGTAGTAGAGGGGTAGTAGAGGGTAGAGGGGTAGTAGAGGGGTAGAGGGGTAGAAGAGGGGTAGTGGGTTAGTAGAGGGGTAGAAGAGGGGTAGTAGAGGGGTAGAAGAGGGGTACAAGAGGGGTAGAGTGGTAGAAGAGGGGTAGAGGGGTGGAGTGGTAGAGCGGTAGAAGAGGGGTAGAGGGGTAGAAGAGGGGTTGAGGGGTAGTAGAGGGTAGGAGAGGGGTAGAGGGGTAGTAGAGGGGTAGAGGGGTAGTAGAGGGGTAGAGGGGTAGAGGGGTAGTAGAGGGGTAGAAGAGGAGAAGAGGGTTAGAAGAGGGGTAGAGGGGTAGAAGAGGGTTAGAAGAGGGGTAGAAGAGGGGTAGAAGGGTAGAGTGGTAGAAGAGGGGTAGAGGGTAGAGGGGTAGGGGGTAGAAGAGGGTAGAGGGGTAGTAGACGGGTAGAGGGGTAGAGGGGTAGTAGAGGGGTAGAAGAGGGGTAGAGGGGTAGTAGAGGGGTAGTAGAGGGGTAGAGGGGTAGTTGAGGGGTAGAGGGGGTAGAAGAGGGTTAGAGAGTGGGTTAGAAGAGGGTTAGAAGAGGGGTAGAGTGGTAGAAGAGGGGTAGAGGGGTAGAGGGGTAGAAGAGGGGTTGAGGGGTAGTAGAGGGGTAGGAGAGGGGTAGAGGGGTAGTAGAGGTGTAGAGGGGTAGTAGAGGGGTAGAGGGGTAGTAGAGGGGTAGAAGAGGGAAAGAGGGTTAGAAGAGGGGTAGAGGGGTAGAAGAGGGTTCGAAGAGGGGTAGAAGAGGGTAGAGTGGTATAAGAGGGGTAGAGGGGTGGAGAGGGTAGAGGGTAGAAGAGGGGTAGAGGGGTAGAAGAGGGGTAGAGGGGTAGTAGAGGGTAGAAGAGGGGTAGAGGGGTAGTAGAGGGGTAGTAGAGGGGTAGAGGGGTAGTTGAGGGGTAGAGGGGTAGAAGAGGGTTAGAAGTGGGTTAGAAGAGGGTTAGAAGAGGGGTAGAGTGGTAGAAGAGGGGTAGAGGGGTAGAAGAGGGGTTGAGGGGTAGTAGAGGGGTAGTAGGGGTAGTAGAGGGTAGTAGAGGGGTAGAAGAGGGGTAGAGGGGTAGTAGAGGGGTAGAAGAGGGGTAGTAGAGGGGTAGTAGAGGGGTAGAAGGGTAGAAGAGGGTTAGAAGAGGGGTAGAGTGGTAGAAGAGGGGTAGAGGGGTGGAGGGATAGAGGGGTAGAAGAGGGTTTGAGGGGTAGTAGAGGGGGTAGTAGAGGGGTAGAGGGTGTAGTAGAGGGGTAGAAGATGGGTAGAGGGGTAGTAGAGGGGAGAGGGGTAGTAGAGGGGTAGTAGAGGGGTAGAGGGGTAGTAGAGGGGTAGAGGGTAGAAGAGGGGTAGAGGGGTGGTAGAGGGGTATGAGGGGTAGTAGAGGGGTAGTAGAGGGGTAGAAGAGGGGTAGAGGGGTAGAAGAGGGGTTAGAAGAGGGGTAGAAGAGAGGGGTAGAAAAGGGGTAGAAGAGGGGTAGAGTGGTAGAAGAGGGGTAGAGGGCTGGAGGGGTAGTAGAGGGGTAGTAGAGGGTAGAGGGGTAGTAGAGGGGTAGAGGGGTAGAAGAGAGGTAGTGGGGTAGTAGAGGGGTAGAAGAGGGGTAGTAGAGGGTAGAGGGGTAGAAGAGGGGTAGAGAGTGGTAGAAGAGGGGTAGAGGGGTGGAGAGGGGTAGAGCGGTAGAAGAGGGGTAGAGGGGTAGAAGAGGGGTTGAGGGGTAGTAGAGGGTAGTATAGTGGTAGAGGGGTAGTAGAGGGGTAGAAGAGGGGTAGAGGGGTAGTGGAGGGGTAGAGGGGTAGTAGAGGGGTAGTAGAGGGGTAGAGGGATAGTAGAGGGGTAGAGGGGTAGTAGAGGTGTAGAAGAGGGGAAGAGGGTTGGAAGAGGGGTAGAGGGGTAGAAGAGGGGTAGAAGAGGGGTAGAGTGGTAGAAGAGGGGTAGAGGGGTGGAGGGGTAGAGGGGTAGAAGAGGGTTAGAGGGGTAGTAGAGGGGTAGAGGGGTAGAGGGGTAGTAGAGGGGTAGAAGAGGGGTAGAGGGGTAATAGAGGGGTAGTAGAGGGGTAGAGGGGTAGTTGAGGGGTAGAGGGGTAGAAGAGGGTTAGAAGTGGGTTAGAAGAGGGTTAGAAGAGGGGTAGAGTGGTAGAAGAGGGGTAGAGGGGTAGAGGGGTAGAAGAGGGGTTGAGGGGTAGTAGAGGAGTAGTAGGGGGTAGAGGGGTAGTAGAGGGGTAGAGTGGTAGTAGAGGGGTAGAAGAGGGTTAGTAGATGGGTAGTAGAGGGGTAGAAGAGGGGTAGAAGAGGGGTAGAGGGGTAGAAGAGGGTTAGAAGAGGGGTAGAGTGGTAGAAGAGGGGTAGAGGGGTGGAGGGATAGAGGGGTAGAAGAGGGTTTGAGGGGTAGTAGAGGGGTAGAGGGGTAGTAGAGGGGTAGAAGAGGGGTAAATGGGTAGTAGAGGGGTAGAGAGGTAGTAGAGGGGTAGAGGGGTAGAGAGGGTAGAAGAGGGGTGGAGGGTAGAGGGGTAGTAGAGGGTAGAAGAGAGGGAAGAGGGGTAGAAGAGGGGTAGAGGGGTAGAAGAGGGGTAGAAGAGGGGTAGAGTGGTAGAAGAGGGGTAGAGGGGTAGATGAGGGGTAGAGGGGTAGAAGAGGGGTAGAAGAGGGGTAGAAGAGGGGTAGAGAGGTAGAAGAGGGGTAGAGGGGTGGAGGGGTAGAGGGGCAGAAGAGGGGTAGAGGGGTAGTAGATGGGTAGTAGAGGGGTAGTAGAGGGTAGAGGGGTAGTAGAGGGGTACAAGAGGGGTAGAGGGGTAGTAGGGGGTAGTAGAGGGGTAGAAGACGGGTAGAGGGGTAGTAGAGGGGTAGAGGGGTAGTAGAGGGGTAGAAGACGGGTAGAGGGGTAGTAGAGGGTAGAGGGGGTAGAGGGTAGAAGAGGGTAGAAGAGGGGTAGATGGGTAGAAGAGGGTTAGAAGAGGGGTAGAGTGGTAGAAGAGGGGTAGAGGGTGGAGGGGTAGAGGGGTAGAAGAGGGGTAGAGGGGTAGAAGAGGGGTTGAGGGGTAGTAGAGAGGTAGTAGGGGGTAAAGGGGTAGTCAAGGGGTAGAGGGGTAGAAGAGGGGTGGAGGGGTAGTAGAGGGATAGAGGGTTAGAAGAGGGGTAGTGGGGTAGTAGAGGGGTAATGGGGTAGTAGAGGGGTAGAGGGGTAGAAGAGGGGTAGATGGGTAGAAGAGGGTTAGAAGAGGGGTAGAGTGGTAGAAGAGGGGTAGATGGGTGGAGGGGTAGAGGGGTAGAAGAGGGGTTGAGGGGTAGTAGAGAGGTAGTAGGGGGGTAAAGGGGTAGAAGAGGGGTAGAGGGGTAGAAGAGGGGTAGAAGAGGGTTAGAAGAGGGGTAGAAAAGGGGTAGAAGAGGGTAGAGTGGTAGAAGAGGGGTAGAGGGGTGGAGGTGTAGTAGAGGGGTAGTAGAGGGGTAGTACAGGGTAGAGGGGTAGTAGAGGGGTAGAAGAGGGGTAGTGGGGTAGTAGAGGGGTAGAAGAGGGGTAGTAGAGGGGTAGAGGGGTAGAAGAGGGGTAGAGTGGTAGAAGAGGGGTAGAGGGGTGGAGGGGTAGAGGGGTAGAAGAGGGGTTGAGGGGTAGTAGAGGGGTAGAGGGGTAGTAGAGGGGTAGAAGAGGGCTAGAGGGGTAGTAGAGGGGTAGAGGGGTAGTAGAGGGGTAGAGGGGTAGAAGGGTAGTAGAGGGGTAGAAGAGGGGTAGAAGAGGGGTAGAGGGGTAGAAGAGGGGTAGAAGAGGGGTAGAAGAGGGGTAGAGGAGGTAGAGTGGTAGAAGAGGGTAGAGGGGTAGAGGGGTAGAGGGGTAGAAGAGGGGTAGAGGGGTAGAAGAGGGGTAGAGGGGTAGTAGAGGGGTGAGAGGGTAGTAGAGGGTAGAAGAGGGGTAGTAGAGGGGTAGTAGAGGGTAGTAGAGGGGTAGAGGGGTAGTAGAAGGGTAGAAGAGGGTTAGAAGTGGGTTAGAAGAGGGGTAGAGTGGTAGAAGAGAGGGTAGAGGGGGTAGAAGAGGGGTTGAGGGGTAGAAGAGGGGTAGTAGGGGGTAGAGGGGTAGTAGAGGGGTAGAAGAGGGGTAGAGGGGTAGTAGAGGGGTAGAAGAGGGTTAATAGAGGGGTAGTAGAGGGGTAGAAGAGGGGTATAAGTGGGAGTAGAGGGATACAAGAGGGTTAGAAGAGGGGTAGAGTGGTAGAAGAGGGGTAGAGGGGTGGAGGGATAGAGGGGTAGAAGAGGGTTTGAGGGGTAGTAGAGGGGTAGAGGGGTAGTAGAAGGGTAGAAGAGGGGTAGTAGAGGGGTAAAGGGGTAGTAGAGGGGTAGAGGGGTAGAAGAGGGGTAGAGGGGTAGTAGAGGAGGGGTAGAAGGAGGGGAAGAGGGGTAGAAGAGGGGTAGAAGAGGGGTAGAGTGGTAGAAGAGGTGTAGAGGGGGAGATGAGGGGTAGAGGGCTAGAAGAGGGGTAGAAGAGGGGTAGAGAGGTAGAAGAGGGGTAGAGGGGTGGAGGGGTAGAGGGGCAGAAGAGGGGTAGAGGGGTAGAAGAGGGGTAGAGGGGTAGTAGAGGGGTAGTAGAGAGGTAGAGGGGTAGTAGAGGGTTAGAAGAGGGGTAGAGGGGTAGAAGAGGGGTAGAAGAGGGGTAGAGGGGTAGAAGAGGGGTTGAGGGGTAGTAGAGAGGTAGTAGGGGGGTAAAGGGGTAGTCAAGGGGTAGAGGGGTAGAAGAGGGGTAGAGGGGTAGTAGAGGGATAGAGGGGTAGAAGAGGGGTAGAAGGGTAGTAGAGGGGTAGAGGGGTAGTAGAGGTGTAGAGGGGTAGTAGAATGGTAGAGGGGTAGTAGAGGGGTAGAGGGGTAGTAGAGGGGTAGAAGAAGGGTAGTAGAAGGGTAGAGGGGTAGTAGAGGGGTAGAGGGGTAGAAGAGGGGTAGAGGGGTAGAAGAGGGGTAGATGGGTAGAAGATGGGTAGATGGGTAGAAGAGGGGTAGAAGAGGGTTAGAAGAGGGTAGAAGAGGGGTAGAGTGGTAGAAGAGGGGTAAAGGGGTGGAGGGGAAGAGGGTAGAAGAGGGGTAGAGGGATTGAGTGGTAGTAGAGGGGTAAAGGGGTATTCGAGGGGTAGAGGGGTAGAAGAGGGGTAGAGGGGTAGTAGAGGGGTAGAAGAGGGGTAGAGGTGTAGAAGAGGGGTAGAGGGATTGAAGGGTAGAAAAGGGGTAGAAGAGGGGTAGAGGGGTAGAAGAGGGGTAGAGGGGTAGAAGAGGGGTAGTAGAGGGGTAGAAGAGGGGTAGAAAAGGAGTAGAACAGGGGTAGAAGAGGGGTAGAGGGGGTAGAAAAGGGGTAGAAGAGGGGTAGAGGAGGGGTAGAGGGGTAGAAGAGGGGTAGAGGGGTAGCATAGGGGTAGTAGAGGGGTAGAGGGGTAGAAGAGGGGTAGAGGGATAGCGGGGGTAGAGGGTAGAAGAGGAGTAGAGGGTAGAAGGGTAGAAGAGGGTAGAAGAGCAGTAGAGGGTAGTAGAGGGGTAGAAGGGTAGAAGAGGAGTAGAGGGGTAGAAGAGGTGTAGAAGGTTAGAAGAGGGGTAGAGGGGTAGAAGGGGGTAGTAGAGGGGTAGAGGGGTAGTAGAGGGGTAGTAGAGGGGTGGTAGAGGGGTAGTAGAGGGGTGGTAGAGGGGTAGAAGAGGGGTAGAGAGGTAGCGCTGGCTCAGGCTAGACCTAAAAACACGAACACCTCACGGCAATCAATGTCTCGGGTGTGAGGGGCCCGGCTCGCGCTTAAAGTTTTTCTGCCAATAATAGGGGCTGGAACTGGACACTCCTGAACCTTGGTTTCAATTACTACTCACCCAGGGAGTCAGTAGACTACGAGCGGTACAGTAGGTGGGCTGGGAAGGCCAGTAAAATACAGATGTGTGCGGTGAGCAGGGGCTGGAACTGGACACTCCTGAACCTTGGTTTTATTTACTACTCACACCGGGAGTCGGTAGACTACGAGCGGTACAGTGAGTCGGTAGACTCCCAGCGGTACAGTGGGTGGGCTGGGAAGGCCAGTAAAGTACAGTTGTGTGCGGTGAGCAGTGGCTGGAACTGGACACTCCTGAACTTTGGTTTTAATTATTACTCACACCGGGAGTCGGTAGACTACGAGCGGTACTGTAGCTGGGCTGGGAAGGCCAGTAAAGTACAGATGTGTGCGGCGAGAAGGGGCTGGTCCTGGACACTCCTGAACCTTGGTTTCAATTACTACTCACACCGGGAGTCGGTAGACTACGAGCGGTACAGTAGGTGGGCTGGGAAGGCCAGTAAAGTACAGATGTGTGCAGTGAGAAGGGGCTGGACCTGGACACTCCTGAACCTTGAGTTCAATTACTACTCACACCGGGAGTCAGTAGACTCCCAGCGGTACAGTAGGTGGGCTGGGAAGGTCTGTAAAGTACAGATGTGTGGGGTGAGAAGGGGCTGGACCTGGACACTCCTGAACCTTGGTTTTAATTACTACTCACCCTGGGAGTCGGTAGACTACGAGCGGTACAGTAGGTGGGCTGGGAAGGCCAGTAAAATACAGATGTGTGCGGTGAGCAGGGGCTGGAACTGGACACTCCTGAACCTTGGTTTTAATTAGTACTCACACCGGGAGTCGGTAGACTCCGAGCGGTACAGTGGGTGGGCTGGGAAGGCCGGTAAACTACAGATGTGTGCGGTGAGCAGTGGCTGGAACTGGACACTCCTGAACCTTGGTTTTAATTACTACTCACACCGGGAGTCGGTAGACTACGAGTGGTACAGTAGGTGGCCTGGGAAGGCCTGTAAAGTATAGATGTGTGGGGTGAGAAGGGGCTGGACCTGGACCCTCCTGAACCTTGGTTTTAATTACTAATCACACTGGGAGTCGGTAGACTACGAGCGGTACTGTAGGTGGGCTGGGAAGGCCAGTAAAATACAGATGTGTGTAGTGAGCAGGGGCTCGAACTGGACACTCCTGAACCTTGGTTTTAATTACTACTCACACCGGGAGTCGGTAGATTACGAGTGGTACTGTAGGTGGGCTGGGAAGGCCAGTAAAGTACAGATGTGTGCGGTGAGAAGGGGCTGGACCTGGACACTCCTGAACCTTGGTTTCAATTACTACTCACACCGGGAGTCGGTAGACTACGAGCGGTACAGTAGGTGGGTTGGGAAGGCCAGTAAAATACAGATGTGTGCGGTGAGCAGGGGCTGGAACTGGACACTCCTGAACCTTGGTTTTCATTACTACTCACACCGGGAGTCGGTAGACTCCGAGCGGTACAGTAGGTGGGCCGGGAAGGCCAGTAAAGTACAGATGTGTGGGGTGAGAAGGGGCTGGAACTGGACACTCCTGAACCTTGGTTTTAATTACTACTCACACTGGGAGTCGGTAGACTCCGAGCGGTACCGTGGGTGGGCAGGGAAGGCCAGTAAAATACAGATGTTTGCGGTGAGCAGGGGCTGGAACTGGACACTCCTGAACCTTGTTTTTACTTACTACTCAAACCGGGATTCGGTAGACTACGAGCGGTACTGTAGGTGGGCTGGGAAGGCCAGTACAGTACAGATGTGTGCGGTGAGAAGGGGCTGGACCTGGACACTCCTGAACCTTGGTTTCAATTACTACTCACCCCGGGAGTCGGTAGACTACGAGCGGTACAGTAGGTGGGCTGAGAAGGCCTGTAAAGTACAGATGTGTGGGGTGAGAAAGGGACTGGACCTGGACACTCCTGAACCTTGGTTATAATTACTACTCACACCGGGAGTCGGTAGACTCCGAGCGGTACAGTGGGTGGGCTGGGAAGGCCAGTAAAATACAGATGTGTGCGGTGCGCAGGGGCTGGAACTGGACACTCCTGATCCTTGGTTTTAATTACTACTCACACCGGGAGTCGGTAGACTACAAACTGTACTGTAGGTGGGCTGGGAAGGCCAGTAAAGTACAGATGTGTGCGGTGAGCAGGGGCTGGAACTGGACACTCCTGAACCTTGGTTTTAATTACTACTCACACCGGGAGTCCATAGACTCCGAGCGGTACAGTGGGTGGGCCGGGAAGGCCAGTAAAATACAGATGTGTGCGGTGAGCAGGGGCTGGAACTGGACACTCCTGAACCTTGGTTTTAATTACTACTCACACCGGGAGTCGGTAGACTCCGAGCGGTACAGTAGGTGGGCCGGGAAGGCCAGTAAAGTACAGATGTGTGGGGTGAGAAGGGGCTGGAACTGGACACTCCTGAACCTTGGTTTTAATTACTACTCACACCGGGAGTCGGTAGACTCCGAGCGGTACAGTAGGTGGGCCGAGAAGGCCAGTAAAGTACAGATGTGTGGGGTGAGAAGGGGCTGGAACTGGACACTCCTGAACCTTGGATTTAATTACTACTCACACCGGGAGTAGGTAGACTACGAGCAGTACTGTAGGTGGACTGAGAAGGCCAGTAAAGTACAGATGTGTGCGGTGAGAAGGGGCTGGACCTGGACACTCCTGAACCTTGGTTTCAATTACTACTCACCCTGGGAGTCGGTAGACTATGAGCGGTACAGTAGGTGGGCTGGGAAGGCCAGTAAAATACAGATGTGTGCGGTAAGCAGGGGCTGGAACTGGACACTCCTGAACCTTGGTTTTAATTACTACTCACACCGGGAGTCGGTAGACTACGAGCGGTACTGTAGGTGGGCTGGGAAGGCCAGTAAAATACAGATGTGTGCGGTGAGCAGGGGCTGGAACTGGACACTCCTGAACCTTGGTTTTAATTACTACTCACACCGGGAGTCGGTAGACTCCGAGTTGTACAGTAGGTGGGTCAGGAAGGCCAGTAAAGTACAGATGTGTGGGGTGAGAAGGGGCTGGAACTGGACACTCCTCAACCTTGGTTTTAATTACTACTCACACTGGGAGTCGGTAGACTCCGAGCGGTACAGTGGGTGTGCTGGGAAGGCCAGTAAAATACAGATGTTTGCGGTGAGCAGGGGCTGGAACTGGACACTCCTGAACCTTGTTTTTAATTACTACTCAAACCGGGATTCGGTAGACTACGAGCGGTACTGTAGGTGGGCTGGGAAGGCCAGTACAGTACAGATGTGTGCGGTGAGAAGGGGCTGGACCTGGACACTCCTGAACCTTGGTTTCAATTACTACTCACCCCGGGAGTTGGTAGACTACGAGCGGTACAGTAGGTGGGCTGGGAAGGCCAGTAAAATACAGATGTGTGCGGTGAGCAGGGGCTGGAACTGGACACTCCTGAACCTTGGTTTTATTTACTACTCACACCGGGAGTCGGTAGACTACGAGCGGTACAGTGAGTCGGTAGACTCCCAGCGGTACAGTGGGTGGGCTGGGAAGGACAGTAAAGTACAGTTGTGTGCGGTGAGCAGTGGCTGGAACTGGACACTCCTGAACTTTGGTTTTAATTATTACTCACACCGGGAGTCGGTAGACTACGAGCGGTACTGTAGCTGGGCTGGGAAGGCCAGTAAAGTACAGATGTGTGCGGCGAGAAGGGGCTGGACCTGGACGCTCCTGAACCTTGGTTTCAATTACTACTCACACCGGGAGTCGGTAGACTACGAGCGGTACAGTAGGTGGGCTGGGAAGGCCATTAAAGTACAGATGTGTGCAGTGAGAAGGGGCTGGACCTGGACACTCCTGAACCTTGGTTTTAATTACTACTCACCCTGGGAGTCAGTAGACTACGAGCGGTACAGTAGGTGGGCTGGGAAGGCCAGTAAAATACAGATGTGTGCAGTGAGCAGGGGCTGGAACTGGACACTCCTGAACCTTGGTTTTAATTACTACTCACACCGGGAGTCGGTAGACTCCGAGCGGTACAGTGGGTGGGCTGGGAAGGCCAGTAAAATACAGATGTGTGCGGTGAGCAGGGGCTGGAACTGGACACTCCTGAACCTTGGTTTTAATTACTACTCACACCGGGAGTCGGTAGACTACGAGCGGTACTGTAGGTGGGCTGGGAAGGCCAGTAAAGTACAGATGTGTGCGGTGAGAAGGGGCTGGACCTGGAAACTCCTGAACCTTGGTTTTAATTACTACTCACACCGGGAGTTGGTAGACTACGAGCGGTACAGTAGGTGGCCTGGGAAGGCCTGTAAAGTACAGATGTGTGGGGTGAGAAGGGGCTGGACCTGGACCCTCCTGAACCTTGGTTTTAATTACTAATCACCCTGGGAGTCGGTAGACTACGAGCGGCACAGTAGGTGGGCTGGGAAGGCCAGTAAAATACAGATGTGTGCAGTGAGCAGGGGCTGGAACTGGACACTCCTGAACCTTGGTTTTAATTACTACTCACACCGGGAGTCGGTAGATTACGAGCGGTACTGTAGGTGGGCTGGGAAGGCCAGTAAAGTACAGATGTGTACGGTGAGAAGGGGCTGGACCTGGACACTCCTGAACCTTGGTTTCAATTACTACTCACACCGGGAGTCGGTAGACTACGAGCGGTACAGTAGGTGGGTTGGGAAGGCCAGTAAAGTACAGATGTGTGCGGTGAGCAGGGGCTGGAACTGGACACTACTGAACCTTGGTTTCATTACTACTCACACCGGGAGTCGGTAGACTCCGAGTGGTACAGTAGGTGGGCCGGGAAGGCCAGTAAAGTACAGATGTGTGGGGTGAGAAGGGGCTGGAACTGGACACTCCTGAATCTTGGTTTTAATTACTACTCACACTGGGAGTCGGTAGACTCCGAGCGGTACAGTGGGTGGGCAGGGAAGGCCAGTACAATACAGATGTTTGCGGTGAGCAGGGGCTGGAACTGGACACTCCTGAACCTTGTTTTTAATTACTACTCAAACCGGGATTCGGTAGACTACGAGCGGTACTGTAGGTGGGCTGGGAAGGCCAGTACAGTACAGATGTGTGCGGTGAGAAGGGGATGGACCTGGACACTCCTGAACCTTGGTTTCAGTTGCTACTCACCCCGGGAGTCGGTAGACTACGAGCGGTACAGTAGGTGGGCTGGGAAGGCCTGTAAAGTACAGATGTGTGGGGTGAGAAGGGACTGGAACTGGACACTCCTGAACCTTGGTTATAATTACTACTCACACCGGGAGTCGGTAGACTACGAGCGGTACTGTAGGTGGGCTGGGAAGGCCAGTAAAGTACAGATGTGTGCGGTGAGAAGGGGCTGGACCTGGAAACTCCTGAACCTTGGTTTTAATTACTACTCACACCGGGAGTTGGTAGACTACGAGCGGTACAGTAGGTGGCCTGGGAAGGCCTGTAAAGTACAGATGTGTGGGGTGAGAAGGGGCTGGACCTGGACCCTCCTGAACCTTGGTTTTAATTACTAATCACCCTGGGAGTCGGTAGACTACGAGCGGCACAGTAGGTGGGCTGGGAAGGCCAGTAAAATACAGATGTGTGCAGTGAGCAGGGGCTGGAACTGGACACTCCTGAACCTTGGTTTTAATTACTACTCACACCGGGAGTCGGTGAGATTACGAGCGGTACTGTAGGTGGGCTGGGAAGGCCAGTAAAGTACAGATGTGTACGGTGAGAAGGGGCTGGACCTGGACACTCCTGAACCTTGGTTTCAATTACTACTCACACCGGGAGTCGGTAGACTACGAGCGGTACAGTAGGTGGGTTGGGAAGGCCAGTAAAGTACAGATGTGTGCGGTGAGCAGGGGCTGGAACTGGACACTACTGAACCTTGGTTTTCATTACTACTCACACCGGGAGTCGGTAGACTCCGAGTGGTACAGTAGGTGGGCCGGGAAGGCCAGTAAAGTACAGATGTGTGGGGTGAGAAGGGGCTGGAACTGGACACTCCTGAATCTTGGTTTTAATTACTACTCACACTGGGAGTCGGTAGACTCCGAGCGGTACAGTGGGTGGGCAGGGAAGGCCAGTACAATACAGATGTTTGCGGTGAGCAGGGGCTGGAACTGGACACTCCTGAACCTTGTTTTTAATTACTACTCAAACCGGGATTCGGTAGACTACGAGCGGTACTGTAGGTGGGCTGGGAAGGCCAGTACAGTACAGATGTGTGCGGTGAGAAGGGGATGGACCTGGACACTCCTGAACCTTGGTTTCAATTGCTACTCACCCCGGGAGTCGGTAGACTACGAGCGGTACAGTAGGTGGGCTGGGAAGGCCTGTAAAGTACAGATGTGTGGGGTGAGAAGGGACTGGAACTGGACACTCCTGAACCTTGGTTATAATTACTACTCACACCGGGAGTCGGTAGACTACGAGCGGTACAGTGGGTGGGCTGGGAAGGCCAGTAAAATACAGATGTGTGCGGTGCGCAGGGGCTGGAACTGGACACTCCTGATCCTTGGTTTTAATTACTACTCACACCGGGAGTCGGTAGACTACGAACGGTACTGTAGGTGGGCTGGGAAGGCCAGTAAAGTACAGATGTGTGCGGTGAGCAGGGGCTGGAACTGGACACTCCTGAACCTTGGTTTTAATTACTACTCACACCGGGAGTCGGTAGACTCCGAGCGGTACAGTAGGTGGGCCGAGAAGGCCAGTAAAGTACAGATGTGTGGGGTGAGAAGGGGCTGGAACTGGACACTCCTGAACCTTGGTTTTAATTACTATTCACACCGGGAGTCGGTAGACTACGAGCAGTACTGTAGGTGGACTGAGAAGGCCAGTAAAGTACAGATGTGTGCGGTGAGAAGGGGCTGGACCTGGACACTCCTGAACCTTGGTTTCAATTACTACTCACACTGGGAGTCGGTAGACTACGAGCGGTACAGTAGGTGGGCTGAGAAGGCCAGTAAAATACAGATGTGTGCGGTAAGCAGGGGCTGGAACTGGACACTCCTGAACCTTGGTTTTAATTACTACTCACACCGGGAGTCGGTAGACTACGAGCGGTACTGTAGGTGGGCTGCGAAAGCCAGTAAAGTTCAGATGTGTGCAGTGAGAAGGGGCTGGACCTGGACACTCCTGAACTTTGGTTTTAATTACTACTCACACCGGGAGTCGGTAGACTACGAGCGGTACAGTAGGTGGGCTGGGAAGGCCAGTAAAATACAGATGTGTGCGGTGAGCAGGGGCTGGAACTGGACACTCCTGATCCTTGGTTTTCATTACTACTCACACCGGGAGTCGGTAGACTCCGAGAAGGAAAGTGGGTGGGCTGGGAAGGCCAGTAAAATACAGATGTGTGCGGTGAGCAGGGGCTGGAACTGAGCGCTCCTGAACCTTGGTTTTAATTACTACTCACACCGGGAGTCGGTAGACTACGAGCGGTACTGTAGGTGGTCTGGGAAGGCCAGTAAATTACAGATGTGTGCGGTGAGAAGGGGCTGGACCCGGATACACCTGAACCTTGGTTTCAATTACTACTCACACCAGGAGTCGGTACACTACGAGTGGTACAGTAGGTGGGCTGGGAAGGCCTGTAAAGTGCAGATGTGTGGGGTGAGAAGGGGCTGGACCTGGACACTACTGAACCTTGGTTTTAATTACTACTCACCCTCGGAGTCGGTAGACTACGAGCGGTACAATAGGTGGGCTGGGAAGGCCAGTAAAATACAGATGTGTGCGGTGAGCAGGGGCTGGAACTGGACACTACTTAACCTTGGTTTCAATTACTACTCACACTGGGAGTCGGTAGACTACGAGCGGTACAGTAGGTGGGCTGAGAAGGCCAGTAAAATACAGATGTGTGCGGTAAGCAGGGGCTGGAACTGGACACTCCTGAACCTTGGTTTTAATTACTACTCACACCGGGAGTCGGTAGACTACGAGCGGTACTGTAGGTGGGCTGCGAAAGCCAGTAAAGTTCAGATGTGTGCAGTGAGAAGGGGCTGGACCTGGACACTCCTGAACTTTGGTTTTAATTACTACTCACACCGGGAGTCGGTAGACTACGAGCGGTACAGTAGGTGGGCTGGGAAGGCCAGTAAAATACAGATGTGTGCGGTGAGCAGGGGCTGGAACTGGACACTCCTGATCCTTGGTTTTCATTACTACTCACACCGGGAGTCGGTAGACTCCGAGAAGGAAAGTGGGTGGGCTGGGAAGGCCAGTAAAATACAGATGTGTGCGGTGAGCAGGGGCTGGAACTGAGCGCTCCTGAACCTTGGTTTTAATTACTACTCACACCGGGAGTCGGTAGACTACGAGCGGTACTGTAGGTGGTCTGGGAAGGCCAGTAAATTACAGATGTGTGCGGTGAGAAGGGGCTGGACCCGGATACACCTGAACCTTGGTTTCAATTACTACTCACACCAGGAGTCGGTACACTACGAGTGGTACAGTAGGTGGGCTGGGAAGGCCTGTAAAGTGCAGATGTGTGGGGTGAGAAGGGGCTGGACCTGGACACTACTGAACCTTGGTTTTAATTACTACTCACCCTCGGAGTCGGTAGACTACGAGCGGTACAATAGGTGGGCTGGGAAGGCCAGTAAAATACAGATGTGTGCGGTGAGCAGGGGCTGGAACTGGACACTACTTAACCTTGGTTTTATTTACTACTCACCCTGGGAGTCGGTAGACTACGAGCGGTACAGTAGGTGGGCTGGGAAGGCCAGTAAAGTACAGATGTGTGCGGTGAGAATGGGATGGACCTGGATACTCCTGAACCTTGGTTTCAATTACTACTCACACTGGGAGTCGGTAGACTATGAGAGGTACAGTAGGTGGGCTGGGAAGGCCTGTAAAGTGCAGATGTGTGGGGTGAGAACGGGCTGGACCTGGACACTACTGAACCTTGGTTTTAATTACTACTCACCCTCGGAGTCGGTAGACTACGAGTGGTACAGTAGGTGGGCTGGGAAGGCCAGTAAAATACAGATGTGTGCGGTGAGCAGGGGCTGGAACTGGACACTCCTGAACCTTGGTTTTAATTACTACTCACCCTGGGAGTCGGTAGACTACGAGCGGTACAGTAGGTGGGCTGGGAAGGACATTAAAATACAGATGTGTGCAGTGAGCAGGGGCTGGAACTGGACACTCCTGAACCTTGGTTATAATTACTACTCACACCGGGAGTCGGTAGACTCCGAGCGGTACAGTGGGTGGGCTGGGAAGGCCAGTAAAATACAGATGTGTGCGGTGCGCAGGGGCTGGAACTGGACACTCCTGAACCTTGGTTTTAATTACTACTCACCCTGGGAGTCGGTAGACTACGAGCGGTACAGTAGGTGGGCTTCGAAGGCCTGTAAAGTACAGATGTGTGCGGTGAGCAGGGGCTGGAACTGGACACTGCTGAACGTTTGTTTTCATCACTAGTCACACCGGGAGTGGGTAGACTCCCAGCGGTACAGTGGGTGGGCTGGGAAGGCCAGTAAAGTACAGTTTTGTGCGGTGAGCAGGGGCTGGAACTGGACACTCCTGAACCTTGGTTTTAATTACTACTCACACCGGGAGTCGGTAGACTACGAGCGGTACTGTAGGTGGGCTGGGAAGGCCAGTAAAATACAGATGTGTGCGGTGAGAAGGGGCTGGAACTGGACACTCCTGAACCTTGGTTTTAATTACTATTCACACCGGGAGTCGGTAGACTACGAGCAGTACTGTAGGTGGACTGAGAAGGCCAGTAAAGTACAGATGTGTGCGGTGAGAAGGGGCTGGACCTGGACACTCCTGAACCTTGGTTTCAATTACTACTCACACTGGGAGTCGGTAGACTACGAGCGGTACAGTAGGTGGGCTGAGAAGGCCAGTAAAATACAGATGTGTGCGGTAAGCAGGGGCTGGAACTGGACACTCCTGAACCTTGGTTTTAATTACTACTCACACCGGGAGTCGGTAGACTACGAGCGGTACTGTAGGTGGGCTGCGAAAGCCAGTAAAGTTCAGATGTGTGCAGTGAGAAGGGGCTGGACCTGGACACTCCTGAACCTTGGTTTCAATTACTACTCACACCGGGAGTCGGTAGACTACGAGCGGTGCAGTAGGTGGGCTGGGAAGGCCAGTAATGTACAGATGTGTGCGGTGAGAAGGGGCTGGACCTGGACACTCCTGAACCTTGGTTTTAATTACTACTCACACCGGGAGTCTGTAGACTCCGAGCAGTACAGTGGGTGGGCCGGGAAGGCCAGTAAAATACAGATGTGTGCAGTGAGCAGGGGCTGGAACTGGACACTCCTGAACCTTGGTTTTAATTACTACTCACACCGGCAGTCGGTAGTCTCCGAGCGGTACAGTAGGTGGGCCGGGAAGGCCAGTAAAGTACAGATGTGTGGCGTGAGAAGGGGCTGGAACTGGACACTCCTGAACCTTGGTTTTAATTACTACTCACACTGGGAGTCGGTAGACTCCGAGCAATACAGTGGGTGGGCTGGGAAGGCCAGTAAAATACAGATGTTTGCGGTGAGCAGGGGCTGGAACTGGACACTCCTGAACATTGTTTTTAATTACTACTCAAACCGGGATTCGGTAGACTACGAGCGGTACTGTAGGTGGGCTGGGAAGGCCAGTGCAGTACAGATGTGTGGGTGAGAAGGGGCTGGACCGGGACACTCCTGAACCTTGGTTTCAATTACTACTCATCCCGGGAGTCGGTAGACTACGAGCGGTACAGTAGGTGGGCTGGGAAGGCCTGTAAAGTACAGATGTGTGGGGTAAGAAGGGGCTGGAACTGGACACTCCTGAACCTTGGTTTTAATTACTACTCACACCGGGAGTCGGTAGACTCCGAGCGGTACAGTAGGTGGGCCGGGAAGGCCAGTAAAGTACAGATGTGTGGGGTGAGAAGGGGCTGGAACTGGACACTCCTGAACCTTGGTTTTAATTACTACTCACACCGGGAGTCGGTAGACTACGAGCGGTTCTGTAGGTGGGCTGGGAAGGCCAGTAAAGTACAGATGTGTGCGGTGAGAAGGGGCTTGTGAGAAGTTGGCCTGGTATATGCTGTCCACTAATTATAGTGGGCACCTTGCAGCAGTCCAAACAACCCCTTATTGGAGATAGGTTAAAGACAACCTTTATTGAAAGCTATCCTAGTGGTAGCTATGGAGAGCAGCCTTCAGGCTAAGTCTTGAAGGAATGTAAAGCAGCTTGTTTTACCAGTCTATAATCTCTTGAGTGACCAAATGAAAGAGGACCACACCAGGTATATATTTAAAATATATGTATTTAGTCTTAAACACACCCATCTAGTCTCTTTATGAGGCTAGAGTTCGAAATACATATGTTACAAGTCGAATTATCAACAGTAATAGCACAAATACACGTTTGAGCCCTAGGGGCGTACCAAACCATATACCAAAAGTGGTATAAGAACCACGACTGAGCTAGACACAAGGCCTAGAGCCTGTAGAAATGCTTGGACCACAAGGAACCACCCAAGGTAGTGACACAGGGGACCCACGGGGAACGCGTGCAGTGTGAGAACACAGCCGCGAGCCGACGTTGACTTCTATGGGGAATGTCGCGGTTGGAGTTTTAAAGAAAAAGGACACTTAGAGGAGGACTTGGAACAAACCCCTTTAGAACTAGGTCGTTCTAGAGTCAATACCCAGGGGAGCACCGGAGTACCGAGTTACCTCACCCAGGGGAGCCGGGTGCATAGGTGTCTTTCGGGGTCGGGTTTCGTCGTCGTTTTCAATGGCGATCTGCTGCAAAGTGATGCTGGCGACCAAGTCGAAAGTGCCCGGGAGGATCCAAGGGTGGATCGAAGATCTGAAGAACCTGAAAGCAGAGGGGACAGAGTCTGGGTCACTAGCCAGTGACCAGGAAGGCGATGAGCAGATGCCCACCGATGTCGGGTGCTTCAGGTAGGTTGACGGTCATCTTGACTCTTCAGCCACGAGGTCCAGGAGGCGTCGACGACAACCAGGAGCTGGATTCGGGCTGTCCCATGAGGTTTGTCGATTACTGCGGTATTGGCAACATGATTGGACCCAACAAGCTTTGGCAACGGCAAGTCTTAAAGAAACAAAGAAAGGACGTTGATGCAGACCAGCAAGGTCTGGGGGACTCACCCAGCGAGGGTAAGTCAGGGCACCTCTGGAGCAACCAGGAAAGCCCAAACAGAAGAAGAGTTACCTTCAGGAGGGCCCACTAGCCAACAGACTAGTGACCGCGAAGGAGCATAAAGTGGACGCACTTGGAGCTGGCTTGCAGGACACTCGTGAAGTGGAGGCCAGTGATCTTCAGTGCAGTCGGTGCTAGAGGCAGGGGCTACTTGGAGCCCAAAGCACATTTTCGTGGGAGGCCAGGAAGAGGATGCACTTGCAAATGTGCTCGGTGTCCAGGGGTCACGGTCCCACGTTACTCACGACAGCTACGGGCCTCAGCTTTGCTGGGGACTCAGGGCAGCCTCGGGGAAGTCTAGAAATCCACCTCTGTTGATGCAAAGACTTCGGCGTCCGGCGGGAGCTTCAGCGATGCAGACCGGGCAATTGCTTCTTAGGTGCCTGCCAAGCAGGGGAGTCACTCCTTGACCCCAAGGGAGATTCTTCAGTCCTCTAATCTTAAAGTAGAGCGTCAAAGGTCCAAAATTTGGCGTCAGAGTTTCATCCAGGGTAATCTAAAGTCTAAGGACTGGGGACCCGTACTTATACAAAGTTAGGGGGTTGGACATACTCTGGGGACCCACCTATGGGAGGGTCAGGGAAGAGGGGTGGTTACCCCCATTCCCTTTGTCCAGTTTCACGCCAGAGCAGGGGCAGGTAGCCCCTGCAACCGGTTTGAACTGGCATATGCACAGGGACACCAAATGTGCCCCCAGTGCAGGACTTCAAAGCACCAGAGGGTGCTCCCGCCCAGCCCCAATACACACTATCCTGTCTGGGGAGGTGGTTATACCTCCCTGGGACAGGAAACCTATTGTCCAGGCCTCCCCTGCCGGAGTTTCAGTCAGCAGCAGGAGGCCAGACCCGTGTCTGTGGCAGCGGCCTCCATTTTGTGATGCCAGGGCTCTGGAAAGAAGTTACCGGGTAGCGCGGTTTGTACATGTCTCTGCCTCTAGAAGGGTGAAATGCTACCCCCGCCGCCAGAATTGGCGGGGGGGGGTAGTATTCCAAGATGTTTGACACCAAACACGACATGTTTCTGTGCAGCCATCCCAAAGTTAGCATTTACCGCGATGATATAATGCACTTAAGAGTATATGGTCAGGCTGCACCACAAACAGCATCAGAGGATTGACTCCGAACGCTGCAGAGGGGCCCTGCTCATGTAGGGGTACCCTCTCACATAAAAACCAAGCACTCTGCCTTCAGGATTGTAAAGGCCTGCCATAGGAGTGACTTATAGGTTTATATGTGTGTGCAATGGTAGTGATATAGGTAGCCTATACCACTGTAAGGGGTGCATGCACCACCTTACCCAGGCTGCAGTAGCAGACCTGTGGTGTCATTTTGGCTGGCCTTCCAGGGGTGGCATAATACATGCTTCAGCCCCTGGCAGGCCTCTGAGGTACCTCTGCCCTGGGTACATGGTATACCATATACTAGGGACTTATAAGGGCACTCCAGATCCCAAACAAAGATGTACCTAAGGTACATGGAAACCATTTTAGAGAGGAAGCAGCTAGGCTGGGGTTCTGATTAGCAGGGCCCCAGCCAGACTAAAGTCGAAAAACAGTGAAGCATCAGCAAAAAGTGGGGGTACCCATGTGAAGCAGATCCTACTCTCCTACATAACCCCCCCCAAACGCAGAGACATTAAACTAACCTTGACCAGTTGAGTCTTCATGTTCTAAGTGGAAATACCTAGAGAGTCCATCTGCATTGGCATGGTTACTCCCAGGTCTATGTTCCACTGTAAAGTCCATCCCCTGTAGGGAAATGGACCACCTAAGCAGTTTGGGGTTTTCACCCTTCATTTGTTTTAGCCATAGGAGGGGCTTGTGGTCTGTTTGAACAAGGAAGTGAGTACCAAACAAGTATGGCCTCAACTTCTTCAGAGCCCAAACCACAGCAAAGGCCTCCTCTCTATGGCTGACCAACGTTTCTCTCTAGGGGTCAGCCTTCTGCTAATAAAAGCTACTGGCTGATCCTGACCTTCATCATTCAATTGTGACAGTACAGCCCCTACCCCCAATTCAGATGCATCTGTTTGGACAATGAACTTCTTGGAGTAGTCAGGACTCTGGAGAATGGGAGCAGTGCACATGGCCTGCTTCATGTCATCAAATGCCTTTTGACAGCTAGCTGTCCACTGAACCTTCTTGGGCATTTTCTTGGAAGTTAAGTCATTCAGGGGTGTCACTATTGATCCATACCCCTTGACAAATCTCCTATAGTACCCAGTCAGGCCTAAGAAGGCTCTCACCCGAGTCTGGGTGGTTGGAGCAACCCAGTCCATGATGGTCTGGATTTTGCTCTGCAGTGGTTGAACCTGGCCTGCACCCACAAGGTGGCCCAGGTACACAACCTGACTCTGCCCTATCTGGCACTTAGTGGCCTTGATAGTGAGGCCTGCCTTTTGCAGGGCCTCCAAAACATTTCTGAGGTGGACCAGGTGATCCTCCCAGGTGGAGCTAAAGACAGCAATATCATCTAGATATGCTGCACTGTAGGCCTCCAGACCTGTAAGGACTGTATTCACCAACCTCTGAAAAGTGGCAGGTGCATTCTTCAAACCAAAGGGCATTACCACAAATTGATAGTGTCCACTAGGGGTTGAGAATGCTGTTTTTGGCTTTGCATCATCAGCTAGTCTGATCTGCCAGTAGCCAGCTGTCAGGTCAAATGTGCTTAGATACTTGGCTGAGGCCAAAGTGTCTATTAGCTCATCTGCCCTAGGTATTGGATGGGCATCAGTCCTAGTGACTACATTGAGACCCCTGTAGTCCACACAAAACCTCATCTCTCTTTTCCCACCACTGGTGTGAGGTTTTGGCACAAGGACCACTGGACTAGCCCAAGGGCTATCTGAGGGTTCAATAACTCCCAAATCCAACATTTTCTGGACTTCTGTCCTGATACAGTCCCTGACATGGTCAGGTTGCCTGTAAATCTTATTTTTAATAGGCAGACTGTCCCCAGTGTCCACTTCATGAGTGCACCAGGTGGTCTGACTTGGAGTCAGAGAGAACATATGTCTGTACTGATTGAGCACTTGTCTACAATCAGTTTGCTGCTGAGCAGTGAGGCTGCCTGCCAAGGCTACACCATCCACTGACCCATCATCAGGGTTCTGTGAGAGCAGGTCAGGGAGTGGGTCACTCTCTTCCTCCTGTCCCTCATCAGTAGCCATGAGCAAGCCCATGTCTGCCCTGTCCACATATGGTTTCAATCTGTTGACATGGAGAACCCTGTGGGGACTCCTGGGTGTTCCTAGGTCTACTAAATAGGTAACCTCACCCTTCTGTTCAACAATGGTATGGGGTCCACTCCACTTGTCTTGGAGAGCTGCTGGGGCCACTGGCTCCAGCACCCACACCTTCTGTCCTGGCTTTTAAACAGCCAGTACAGCCTTTTGGTCATGCCATGCTGTTTGGAGTTCCTGGCTAGCCTCAAGGTTTTTAGTTGCCTTTTTCATGTATTCAGCCATCCTGGAGCGGAGACCAAGTATATAGTCCACTATGTCTTGCTTTGGGGGTTTGAGAGGTAACTCCCATCCTTCCTTTACCAAGCACAATGGACCCCTGACAGGATGACCAAACAAAAGTTCAAAAGGGCTATAGCCAACCCCCTTTTGAGGCACCTCCCTGTATGCAAACAAAAGGCAGGGCAAGAGTATGTCCCATCTTCGCCTAAGCTTTTCTGGGAGCCGTTTAATCATGCCCTTTAAGGTTTTGTTGAATCTCTCAACTAAACCATTGCATTGTGGGTGATAGGGTGTGGTGAACTTGTAAGTCACTCCACACTCCTTCCACATTGCCTTCAAGTATCCAGACATAAAGTTTGCACCCCTGTCTGATACAACCTCCTTAGGGAAGCCCACTCTTGAGAAAATTCCCAGGAGGGCTCTTGCTACCACAGGTGCTGTAGTGGTCCTAAGGGGAATAGCCTCTGGGTACCTAGTGGCATGGTCCACCACCACCAGGATAAACCTGTGCCCAGATGCTGTTTGGGGATCCATGGGACCAACAATATCAATCCCCACTCTTTCAAAGGGAACCCCCACCACAGGTAGTGGTATCAGGGGGCCTTGTGGTGCCACCTGCCTTCCCACTGGCTTGGCAGGTTACACAGGAGCGACAAAACTCCTTGGTGTCTTCAGACATGTGGGGCCAGTGAAAGTGAGGGACAATTCTGTCCCAAGTCTTGTTCTGGCCCAGGTGACCTGCTAGAGGAATGTCATGGGCTAGGGTCAATAGGAAGCCCCTGAACTTCAGAGGTATAACCAACCTCTGGTGGCACCAGGCTTGGGGTCTCTACACTCTGAGTACAAGAGTCCATCATCCCAATACACTTTATGGGGACCACTAGCATTCCCAGCAGCCTCAGCAGCAGCTTGCTGTCTGAGGGGTTCAAGAGAGGGGCAGCTCTGCTGCTCCTGGCTCAGATCTGCCCTGGATGGGCCCCCTGTCCCCAAGAACTCAACCTGGTCATGTTCAAGCTCCTCTGGGACAGTTCCTTCCTCAGGACTGAGATCATCCCCCTCAAGAGACTGATCTTCCTTCTGAGCCAAGGGGGAAGGCACTGCCTTAACCCTACTACTCCTCCTCTTGGATGGCACTTGGTCCATTGTTCCAGGATCCAAGGCCGGTTCAGTGTTAGACATTTTGCTCTGTGACCTGGTCACAGCAAACACATCTGCGGGGATCCCCAGCATTTCTGCATGGGTCCTGAGCTCCACTTCTGCCCAAGCTGAAGTTTCAAGATCATTGCCAAGCAAGCATTCAACTGGTAGGTTTGCACTCACCACAACCTTCTTAAGACCAGTTACCCCTCCCCAGGAGAAGTTAACAACTGCCAGAGTATGGTCTGTTCTGACATTGCTAGCATTGGTCACTTGGTACATTTCACCAAGTATAATCTGCCCAGGATCCACAAGGTCTTGTGTCACCATGGTGACACTCGCCCCTGTGTCCCTAAATGCCAAAACCTCTTTTCCATTGATTAATGGCTGTTTCCTGTACTTGCCCAGATTACTGGGACTCACAGAGGAGGTCACATCCATGCCTCCATCACAGACTAGGACAGCCTGAGTGAGTTCTCTGACTAGGCCAGAGCTACTCTCAGTACCCAGGGTCAACCCTACTAAACCCTTGGCCTGTGTACTCCCACCACCAATTGTAACTGCACTAGGGGGAACAGGTGCCTTAGGGGCATTGGTGGGGGCTGGAATAGAGTCTTTGGACTTGGTGCAATCACTGGTCCAGTGTGTCTTTTGCTTACAGACTTTGCACTATGTTTTCTTTTGGCCTTTTCCCTTGTTAGACTGTGAATCCCCACCTGAAGAAGATTTTTGGGGGCCTTGTGAAGACTTCTGGTCTTTACCCTTCTCCCCACCCTTATCAGAGTTTTTAGAATCTTGCTTCTTAGGGTCACCACCTTGGTTCTGTACCTTCTGCCTCACCCTGGTTCTGACCCATTTGTCTGCCTTCTTTCCCAATTCTTGGGGAGAGGTCAGATCAGAGTCCACCAGGTACTGATGCAACAGCTGATTTTGACAGTTATTAAGAATCTGCTCCCTCATGATACGATTGTACAATCCTGTGAAGTCACATACCTTACTGCCCATCAACCAACCTTCCAGAGCCTTAGTAGAACAATCAACAAAGTCCACCCAGTCTTGAGTCTGTGCTTTTTGGGTATCTCTGAACTTTAACCTGTATTGTTCAGTTGTTAGGCCAAACCCATCAATCAGAGCACTCTTCAAGACTTTGTAATTGTCAGCATCCTCTTCTCTAACAGTGAGGAGCTTATCTCTACCTTTGTCTGCAAAGGAGAGCCACAAGATTGCTGCCCACTGCTCCTGAGGGACCCTCTGTACTTTACAGGCCCTCTCCAGTGCAGTTATCCATTTGTGGATGTCATCCACAATCTGGTAGGGAGGGACAACCTTGCTCAGGTTTCTATGGTCATAAGACCTTTCCCTATCTCTGGGGAAATTGCTGCCACCATGGGACTCTAGTCCCATCTTTTTTCTCTGTCTATAGAGATCTAGGGACTCCCTGTCTATAACCAACTGCTATTTTCTGAGCTCAAGCTGGGCTTGTTCATACTGAAGCAGTCTCTTTCTCCTCTCATGAGAGGATTCCCTCCTATGAGAGGAGACAGAGGTCCCTACTGAGGTGTCAGAGTGGTTGGACTCCTGAGAAGGAGATCTAGACCTTCTGGGCACACTCACAACTCTTCCTGGGGGGACAAAGGGGAGGTCATTCTGGGCCTCCTCCTCATCCTCAGGAGTAGCTGCACTTTCCAGGTCAGGATCATTGTCATCCCCCTGGCCAGTTTCAGAGGTCAGGTCCTGGGCATTTTCATCCCTGGCCCCTCCCTCATCTTCTGCCCCACCCTCTCTGCCTACCGTTTCAGACCTTAGGGGTCTTCTAAGATCATCAAGCAGAAGCATCTCCAAGAGTCGTTGGGTGTTGGCACTTTTGCCTGTCTTCAACTTCCTAACTTTGCACAACTCTCTTAATTCCAAGAATGAGAGGTTGTCATATCTGGATGGCAGGAGCTCACTGGTTCCTGGCAGTGAAGACATTACTAGTGTGGTGTGGTGTATGCACTACCTACTCTAGTGTGGCCTACTAAACTCTCTTGAGTTGTAGAAAGGGTGTGCTGTCCCTTAACACACAACTCTAAGTTCAGTAGAACTTACTGTATCCTAAGCTTGAATTATATGTACCTAAGGTACCCTTAGTGGTTTTCAGTTGATCAATTCAATTGAGATTATCTGGTAAAACAATAGCAAGCTGGAATCCTACCCGCTGCACACCAATGTGAGAAGTTGGCCTGGTATATGCTGTCCACTAATTATAGTGGGCACCTTGCACCAGTCCAAACAACCCCTTATTGGAGATAGGTTAAAGACAACCTTTATTGAAAGCTATCCTAGTGGTAGCTATGGAGAGCAGCCTTCAGGCTAAGTCTTGAAGGAATGTAAAGCAGCTTGTTTTACCAGTCTATAATCTCTTGAGTGACCAAATGAAAGAGGACCACACCAGGTATATATTTAAAATATATGTATTTAGTCTTAAACACACACCTCTAGTCTCTTTATGAGGCTAGAGTTCGAAGTACATAAGTTACAAGTCGAATATCAACAGTAATAGCACAAATACACGTTTGAGCCCTAGGGGCGTACCAAACCATATACCAATAAAGTGGTATAAGAACCACGACTGAGCTAGACACAAGGCCTAGAGCCTGTAGAAATGCTTGGACCACAAGGAACCACCCAAGGTAGTGACACAGGGGACCCACGGGGGACGCGTGCAGTGTGAGAACACAGCCGCGAGCCGCCATTGACTTTTATGGGGAATGTCGCGGTTGGAGTTTTAAAGAAAAAGGACACTTAGAGGAGGACTTGGAGCAAACCCCTTTAGAACTAGGTCGTTCTAGAGTCAATACCCACGGGAGTACTGGAGTACTCGAGCTACCTCACCCAGCGTTGCCGGGTGCATAGGTGTCTTTCGGGGTCGGGTTTCGTCATCGTTTTCAATGGCGATCTGCTGCAAAGTGCTGCTGGCGACCAAGTCGAAAGTGTCCGGGAGGATCCAAGGGTGGATCGAAGATCTGAAGAACCTGAAAGCAGAGGGGACAGAGTCTGGGTCACTAGCCAGTGACCAGGAAGGCGATGAGCAGATGTCCACCGATGTCGGGTGCATCAGGTAGGTTGACGGTCATCTTGACTCTTCAGCCACGAGGTCCAGGAGGTGTCGACGACAACCAGGAGCTGGATTCAGGCTGTCCCACAAGGTTTGTCGATTGCTGCGGTGTTGGCAACCGGATTAGACCCAACAAGCCTTGGCAACGGCAAGTCTCGAAGAAACAAAGAAAGGACGATGATGCAGACCAGCAAGGTCTGGGGGACTCACCCAGTGAGGGTAAGTCAGGGCACCTCTGGAGCAACCAGGAAAGCCCAAACAGAAGAAGAGTTGCTTTCGTGAGGGCCCACTAGCCAATGGACTAGTGACCGTGAAGGAGCCTCGAGTGGACGCACTTGGAGCTGGCTTGCAGGACACTCGTGGAGTGGAGGCCAGTGATCTTCAAAGCAGTTGGTGCTGGAGGCAGGGGCTACTAGGAGTCCAAAGCACAACTTCGTGGGATGCCAGGAAGAGGATGCACTTGCAAATGTGCTTGGTGTCCAAGGGTCATGGTCCCATGTTACCCACGATAGCTACGGGCCTCAGCTTTGCTGGGGACTCAGGGCAGCCTCAGTGAAGTCTGGAAATCTACGTCTGGTGATGCAAAGACTTCGGCGTTTGGCGGGAGCTTCAGCGATGCAGACCGGACAATTGCTTCTTAGGTGCCTGCCAAGCAGGGGAGTCACTCCTTGACCCCAAGGGAGATTCTTCAGTCCTCTAATCTTAAAGTAGAGCGTCGAAGGTCCAGGATTCAGTGTCAGAGTTTCGTCCAGGGTAATCTAAAGTCCTAAGGACTGGGGTCCCATACTTATACAAAGTTAGGGGTTGGACATACTCTGGGGACCCACCTATGGGAGGGTCAGGGAAGAGGGGTGGTTACACCCATTCCCTTTGTCCAGTTTTGTGCCAGAGCAGGGGCAGGTAGCCCCTGCAACCGGTTTGAACTGGCATATGCACAGGGACACCAAGTGTGCTCCCAGTGCAGGACTTCAAAGCACCAGAGGGTGCTCCCGCCCAGCCCCAATACACACTATCCTATCTGGGGAGGTGGTTACACCTCCCTGTGATAGGAAACCTATTGTCCAGGCCTCCCCTGCCGGAGTTTCAGTCAGCAGCAGGAGGCCAGACCCGTGTCTGTGGCAGCAGCATCCATTTTGTGATGCCAGGGCTCTGGAAAGAAGTTACCGGACTCGTCAGAGTTAACATGCCTTTCCCTCTAGAAGGGTGGAATGCTACCCCCGCCGCCAGAATTGGCGGGGGGTAGTATTCCAAGATGTTTGACACCAAACATGACATGTTTCTGTGCAGCCATCCCAAAGTTAGCATTTACCGTGAGGATATAATGCACTTAAGAGTGTATGGTCAGGCTGCACCACAAACAGCATCAGAGGATTGACTCCGGACGCTGCAGAGGGGCCCTGCTCATGCAGGGGCACCCTCTCACATAAAAACCAAGCACTCTGCCTTCAGGATTATAAAGGCCTGCCATAGGAGTGACTTATAGGTTTATATATGTGTGTGCAATGGTAGTGATATAGGTAGCCTATACCACTGTAAGGGGTGCATGCACAACCTTACCCAGGCTGCAGTAGCAGACCTGTGGTGTCATTTTGGCTGGCCTTCCAGGGGTGGCATAATGCATGCTTCAGCCCCTGGCAGGCCTCTGAGGTACCTATGCCCTGGGTACATAGTATACCATATACTAGGGACTTATAAGGGCACTCCAGATTCCAATCAAAGATGTACCTAAGGTACATGGAAACCATTTTAGAGAGGGCCCCAGCCAGACTAAAGTCGAAAAACAGTGAAGCATCAGCAAAAAGTGGGGGTACCCATGTGAAGCAGATCCTACTCTCCTACAGGGCTGGACCTGGACACTCCTGAACCTTGGTTTCAATTATTACTCACACCGGGAGTCGGTAGACTATGAGCGGTACAGTAGGTGGGCTGGGAAGGCCAGTAAAGTACAGATGTGTGCGGTGAGAAGGGGCTGGACGTGGACACTCCTAAACCTTGGTTTCAATTACTACTCACACCGGGAGTCGGTAGACTCCCAGCGGTACAGTTGGTGGGCTGGGAAGGCCTGTAAAGTAAAGATGTGTTCGGTGAGCAGGGGTTGTAACTGGACACTCCTGAACCTTGGTTTTAATTACTACTCACCCTGGGAGTCAGTAGACTACGAGCGGTACAGTAGGTGGGCTGGGAAGGCCAGTAAAATACAGATGTGTGCGGTGAGCAGTGGCTGGAACTGGACACTCCTCAACCTTGGTTTAATTACTACTCACATCGGGAGTCGGTAGACTACGAGCGGTACTGCAGGTGGGCTGGGAAGGCCAGTAAAGTACAGATGTGTGCGGTGAGAAGGGGATGGACCTGGACACTCCTGAACCTTGGTTTCAATTACTACTCACACCGGGAGTCGGTAGACTACGAGCGGTGCAGTAGGTGGGCTGGGAAGGCCAGTAATGTACAGATGTGTGCGGTGAGAAGGGGCTGGACCTGGACACTCCTGAACCTTGGTTTCAATTACTACTCACACCGGGAGTCGGTAGACTCCCAGTGGTACAGTAGGTGGGCTGGGAAGGCCAGTAAAATACAGATGTGTGCGGTGAGCAGGGGCTGGAACAGGACACTCCTGACCTTGGTTTTAATTACAACCCACACTGGGAGTCGGTAGACTACGAGCGGTACTGTACGTGGGCTGGGAAGGCCAGTAAAGTACAGATGTGTGCGGTGAGAAGGGGCTGGAACTGGACACTCCTGAACTTTGGTTTTAATTACTACTCACACCGGGAGTCGGTAGACTACGAGAGGTACAGTAGGTGGGCTGGGAAGGCCAGTAAAATACAGATGTGTGCGGTGAGCAGGGGCTGGAACTGGACACTCCTGAACCTTGGTTTTAATTACTACTCACACCGGGAGTCGGTAGACTCCGAGCGGTACAGTGGGTGGGCTGGGAAGGCCAGTAAAATACAGATGTGTGCGGTGAGCAGGGGCTGGAACTGAACACTCCTGAACCTTGGTTTTAATTCCTACTCACACCAGGAGTCGGTAGACTATGAGCGGTACAGTAGGTGGGCTGGGAAGGCCAGTAAAGTACAGATGTGTGCGGTGAGAAGGGGCTGGACGTGGACACTCCTAAACCTTGGTTTCAATTACTACTCACACCGGAAGTCGGTAGACTCCCAGCGGTACAGTTGGTGGGCTGGGAAGGCCTGTAACGTAAAGATGTGTTCGGTGAGCAGGGGTTGGAACTGGACACTCCTGAACCTTGGTTTTAATTACTACTCATCCTGGGAGTCAGTAGACTACGAGCGGTACAGTAGGTGGGCTGGGAAGGCCAGTAAAATACAGATGTGTGCGGTGAGCAGTGGCTGGAACTGGACACTCCTGAACCTTGGTTTAATTACTACTCACATCGGGAGTCGGTAGACTACGAGCGGTACTGCAGGTGGGCTGGGAAGGCCAGTAAAGTACAGATGTGTGCGGTGAGAAGGGGATGGACCTGGACACTCTTGAACCTTGGTTTCAAGTACTACTCACACCGGGAGTCGGTAGACTACGAGCGGTGCAGTAGGTGGGCTGGGAAGGCCAGTAATGTACAGATGTGTGCGGTGAGAAGGGGCTGGACCTGGACACTCCTGAACCTTGGTTTCAAGTACTACTCACACCGGGAGTCGGTAGACTCCCAGCGGTACAGTAGGTGGGCTGGAAAGGCCAGTAAAATACAGATGTGTGCGGTGAGCAGGGGCTGGAACTGGACACTCCTGACCTTGGTTTTAATTACAACTCACACTGGGAGTCGGTAGACTACGAGCGGTACTGTACGTGGGCTGGGAAGGCCAGTAAAGTACAGATGTGTGCGGTGAGAAGGGGCTGGAACTGGACACTCCTGAACTTTGGTTTTAATTACTACTCACACCGGGAGTCGGTAGACTACGAGCGGTACAGTAGGTGGGCTGGGAAGGCCAGTAAAATACAGATGTGTACGGTGAGCAGGGGCTGGAACTGGACACTCCTGAACCTTGGTTTTAATTACTACTCACACCGGGAGTCGGTAGACTCCGAGAGGTACATTGGGTGGGCTGGGAAGGCCAGTAAAATACAGATGTGTGCGGTGAGCAGGGGCTGGAACTGAACACTCCTGAACCTTGGTTTTAATTACTACTCACACCGGGAGTCGGTAGACTACGAGCGGTACTGTAGGTGGGCTGGGAAGGCCAGTAAAGTACAGATGTGTGCGGTGAGAAGGGGCTGGACCTGGATACTCCTGAACCTTGGTTTCAATTGCTACTCACACCGGGAGTCGGTAGACTACGAGCGGTACAGTAGGTGGGCTGGGAAGGCCTGTAAAGTGCAGATGTGTGGGGTGAGAAGGGGCTGGACCTGGACACTACTGAACCTTGGTTTTAATTACTACTCACCCTCGGAGTCGGTAGACTACGAGTGGTACAGTAGGTGGGCTGGGAAGGCCAGTAAAATACAGATGTGTGTGGTGAGCAGGGGCTAGAACTGGACACTCCTGAACCTTGGTTTTAATTACTACTCACCCTGGGAGTCGGTAGACTACGAGCAGTACATTAGGTGGACTGGGAAGGCCATTAAAATACAGATGTGTGCAGTGAGCAGGGGCTGGAACTGGACACTCCTGAACCTTGGTTATAATTACTACTCACACCGGGAGTCGGTAGACTCCGAGCGGTACAGTGGGTGGGCTGGGAAGGCCAGTAAAATACAGATGTGTGCGGTGCGTAGGGGCTGGAACTGGACACTCCTGAACCTTGGTTTTAATTACTACTCACACCGGGAGTCGGTAGACTACGAACGGTACTGTAGGTGGGCTGGGAAGGCCAGTAAAGTACAGATGTGTGCAGTTAGAAGGGGCTGGCCCTGGACACTCCTGAACCTTGGTTTCAATTACTACTCACACCGGGAGTTGGTAGACTACGAGCGGCACAGTAGGTGGGCTGGTAAGGCCTGTAAAGTACAGATGTGTGGGGTGAGAAGGGGCTGGACCTGGACACTCCTGAACCTTGGTTTTAATTACTACTCACCCTGGGAGTCGGTAGACTACGAGCGGTACAGTAGGTGGGCTGGGAAGGCCAGCAAAGTACAGATGTGTGCGGTGAGCAGGGGCTGGAACTGGACACTCCTGAACCTTGGTTTTAATTACTACTCACACCGGGAGTCGGTAGACTCCGAGCGGTACATTGGGTGGGCCGGGAAGGCCAGTAAAATACAGATGTGTGCGGTGAGCAGGGGCTGGAACTGGACACTCCTGAACCTTGGTTTTAATTACTACTCACACCGGGAGTCGGTAGACTCCGAGCGGTACAGTAGGTGGGCCGGGAAGGCCAGTAAAGTACAGATGTGTGGGGTGAGAAGGGGCTGGAACTGGACACTCCTGAACCTTGGTTTTAATTACTACTCAATGTGAGAAGTTGGCCTGGCATATGCTGTCCACTAATTATAGTGGGCACCTTGTACCAGTCCAAATCGACTCTTATGGTAAGTAGGTTAAAGACAACCTTTATTGAAAGCTATCCTAGTGGTAGCTGTGGAGAGCAGCCTTCAGGCTAAGTCTTGAAGGAATGTAAAGCAGCTTGTTTTACCAGTCTATAATCTCTTGAGTGACCAAATGAAAGAGCACCACACCAGGTATATATTCAAAATATATGTATTTATTACTAAACACACCCCTCTAGTCTCTTTATGAGGCTAGAGTTCGAAATACATAGGTTATAAGATCTTAAATCACAGTAATAGCACAAATACACGTTTGGGCCCTAGGGGCGTACCAAACCATATACCAATAAAGTGGTATGCGAACCACGACTGAACTAGACACTAGGCCTAGAGCCTCTAGAAGTGCTTGGACCACAAGGAACCACCCAAGGTAGTGACACAGGGGACCCACGGGAGACGCGTGCAGTGTAAATACACAACCGCGATACGCCGTTAACTTCTATGGAGAAAGTCGGGATCGGGAAAATAGAGGAAAGGGACACTTTAAAGAGGACTAGGACAAAACCCTTTGAGATCTAGGACTTTGAAGAGTCTCTACCCACGGGAGCACCGGAGTACTCGTGTTACCTCACCCAGGAAGCCGGGTGCATAGGTGCCTTTCGGGGTCGGGTTTCGTCGTCGTTTCTTATGGCGATCTGCTGCAAAGTGCTGCTGGCGACCAGGAGAAAAGTGTCCGGGTGGATCCAAGAGTGGATCGGAGTTCTGAAGAACCTGAAAGCAGAGGGGACAGAGTCTGGGTCACTAGCCAGTGACCAGGGAGGTGATGGACGGATGTCCACCGATGTCGAGTGCTTCAGGTGCGTTGACGGTCGTCTCGTTTCTGCAGCCACGAGGTCCAGGAGGCGTTGTCGGCGACCAGGAGCAGGATTCGGGCTGGTACACGATGTCTGTCGAGTGCTGCGGTGTCGGCGACCAGATTGGACCCAACAAGCCTTGGCAACGGCAAGTCTCGATGTAGCTGAAGATCGTCGATGGTGCAGACCAGCAAGGTCTGGGGAACTCACCCAGCAAAGGTAAGTGAGGGCAGGCCTGGAGCAACCAGACTGCCAAGTAAAGAAAAGATTGGCCTTCGGTAAGGGCTACTAGCCAACGGGCTAGCGACCGCGAAGGAGCCTCGTGACGCCGCACGTGGAGCTGGCTTACAGGACACTCGTGGAGTGGGGGCCAGTGATCTTCGGTGCAGGTGGTGCTGGAGGCTAGGGCTACTCGGAGCCCAAAGCACGACTTCTTGGGAGACCCAGAAGATGGTGCACTTGCAAATGTGCTCGGTGTCCAGGGGTCACGGTCTCACGTTACCCACGATAGCCACGGGCCTCAGCTTTGCTGGGGACTCAGGAGTAGCCTCGGGGAAGTCTGAGAATCCACCTCTGGTGATGCGATGACTTCGGCGTCCGGCGGGAGCTTCAGTGATGCGAACCGGACAGATGCTTCTTTGGTGCCTGCCAAGCAGGGAGTCACTCCTTGACCCCAAGGGAGATTCTTCAGTCCTCTAATCGTGAGTAGAGCGTCGAAGGTCCAGGATTCTGTGTCAGAGTTTCGTCCAGGTATAATCTAAAGTCCTAAGGACTGGGTTCCTACCTTTATTCCAAAAATAGGGGATGGACTACTCTGTGGCCCCACCTATGGGTGGGTCAGGGCAGAGGGGTGGCTACACCCCTTTCCCTTTGTCCAGTTCGCGCCAAAGCAGGGGCTGCAAGCCCTGATCCGGTTTGAACTGGGGTATGCACTAGGGACACCAAATGTGCCCCCAGTGCAGGACTTCAAAGCACCCGAAAGTGCTCCCGCCCAGCCCCAATACACTTTGTCCTGTCTGGGGAGGTGGTCACACCTCCCTGGGACAGGAAACCTATTGTCCAGGCCTCCCCTGCCGGAGTTTCGTCCAGCAGCAGGAGGCCAGACTCGTGTCTGTGGCAGTAGCATCCATTTTGTGATGCCAGGCTCTGGAAAGAAGTTACCGGACTCGTCAGAGTTAACATGCCTTTCCCTCTAGAAGGGTGGAATGCTACCCCCGCCGCCAGAATTGGCGGGGGGTAGTATTCCAAGATGTTTGACACCAAACACGACATGTTTCGGTGCAGCCATTCCATAGTTAGCATTTTACCGCGAGGATATAATGCGTTTAAGAGTATATGGTCAGGCTGCACTACAAACAGCATCAGAGATGGTCTCCGAACGCTGCAGAGGGGCCCTGCTCATGCAGGGGCACCCTCTCACATAGAAACCATGCACTCTGCCTTTAGGATTGATAAGGCCTGCCTTAGGAGTGACTTATAGGTTTATATGTGTGTATGCATTTAGTGATATAGGTAACCTATACCACAGCAAGGGGTGCATGCACCACCTTACCCAGGCTGCAGTAGCAGACCTGTGGTGTCAGTTTGGATGGCCTACCAGGGGTGGCATAATATATGCTGCAGCCCCTGGCAGGTCCTCTGAGACTACCTATGCCCTTGGTACATAGTATACCATATACTAGGGACTTACAAGGGCACTCAGATCCCAATCAGAGATGTGCCTAAGGCACATGGATACCCTTTTAAAGAGGAAACAGCTAGGCTGGGGTTCTGAATAGCAGGGCCCCAGCCAGACTAATGTCGAAAACCAGTGAAGTATCAGCAAAAAGTGGGGGTACCCCTGTGAAGCAGATCCTACTCTCCTACACAACCCCCCCAAACGTAGGGACATTAAACTAACCTTGCCCAGTTAAGTCTTCATGTTCTAAGTGGAAATACCTAGAGAGTCCATCTGCATTCGCATGGTTACTCCCAGGCCTATGTTCCACTGTAAAGTCCATCCCCTGTAGGGAAATGGACCACCTAAGCAGTTTGGGGTTTTCACCCTTCATTTGTTTTAGCCATAAGAGGGGCTTATGGTCTGTCTGAACCAGGAAGTGTGTACCAAACAAGTATGGCCTCAACTTCTTCAGAGCCCAGACCACAGCAAAGGCCTCCCTCTCTATGGCTGACCAACGTTTCTCTCTAGGGGTCAGCCTTCTGCTAATAAAAGCTACTGGCTGATCCTGACCTTCTTCATTCAATTGTGACAGTACAGCCCCTACCCCCAATTCAGATGCATCAGTTTGAACAATGAACTTCTTGGAGTAATCAGGACTCTGCAGAATTGGAGCAGTGCACATGGCCTGCTTGAGGTCATCAAATGCCTTTTGACAGCTAACTGTCCACTGAACCTTTTTGGGCATTTTCTTAGAAGTTAAGTCATTCAAGGGTGTCACTATTGATCCATACCCCTTGACAAATCTCCTATAGTACCCAGTCAGGCCTAAGAAGGCTCTCACCTGAGTCTGGGTAGTGGGAGCAGTCCAGTCCAGGATGGTCTGGATCTTGCTCTGCAAAGGTTGAACCTGGCCTCCACCCACAAGGTGGCCCAGGTACACAACCTGACTCTGCCCTATCTGGCACTTAGTGGCCTTGATAGTCAGGCCTGCCTTTTGCAGGGCCTGTAAAACATTCCTGAGGTGGACCAGGTGATCCTCCCAGGTGGAGCTAAAGACAGCAATATCATCTAGATAAGCTGCACTATAGGCCTCTAGTCCTGTGAGAACTGTGTTCACCAACCTCTGGAAAGTTGCAGGTGCATTTTTCAGACCAAAGGGCATCACCACAAATTGATAATGCCCACTAGGGGTTGAAAATGCTGTTTTGGGCTTTGCAGCATCAGCTAGTCTGATCTGCCAGTAGCCAACTGTTAGGTCAAATGTGCTGAGATATTTGGCAGAGGCCAAAGTATCTATGAGCTCATCTGCCCTGGGTATTGGATGGGCATCAGTCCTAGTGACTGCATTGAGGCCCCTGTAGTCTACACAAAACCTCATCTCTCTTTTCCCACCACTGGTGTGAGGTTTAGGTACTAGGACTACTGGACTAGCCCAAGGGCTATCTGAGGGCTCAATCACTCCCAATTCCAACATCTTCTGGACTTCAGTCCTGATACAGTCCCTGACATGGTCAGGTTGCCTATAAATCTTGTTTTTAATAGGCAGACTGTCCCCAGTGTCCACTTCATGAGTGCACCAGGTGGTCTGACTGGGTGTCAGAGAAAACATATGTCTAAACTGATTGAGGACTTGCCTGCAATCAGTTTGTTGCTGGGTAGTGAGGCTGCCTGCCAAGGCTGCACCATCTACTGACCCATCGTCAGGGTTCTGTGAGAGCAGGTCAGGGAGTGGGTCACTCTCTTCCTCCTGCCCTTCATCAGTAGCCATGAGCAAGCCCATGTCTGCCCTGTCCACATATGGCTTAAGTCTGTTGACATGGAGAACCCTGTGGGGACTCCTGGGTGTTCCCAGGTCTACTAAGTAAGTGACCTCACCCTTCTGCTCAACAATAGTGTGGGGTCCACTCCATTTGTCTTGGAGAGCTGCTGGGGCCACTGGCTCCAACACCCACACCTTCTGTCCTGGCTGGTAAACAGTTAGGACAGCCTTTTGGTCATGCCAGGCCTTTTGAAGTTCCTGGCTAGCCTCAAGGTTTTTGGTTGCCTTTTTCATGTACTCAGCCATCCTGGAGCGGAGACCAAGTACATAGTCCACTATATCTTGCTTTGGGGGCTTGAGAGGTAACTCCCATCCTTCCTTCACCAAGCACAGTGGACCCCTCACAGGGTGGCCAAACAGAAGTTCAAAGGGCTGTAACCAACCCCCTTCTGAGGCACCTCCCTATATGCGAATAAAAGGCAGGGCAAGAGTATGTCCCATCTACGCCTAAGCTTTTCTGGGAGCCCTTTAATCATGCCCTTCAAGGTTTTGTTGAATCTCTCAACTAAACCATTGCATTGTGGGTGATAGGGTGTGGTGAACTTATAAGTAACCCCACACTCCTTCCACATTGCCTTTAAGTACCCAGACATGAAGTTTGCACCCCTGTCTGATACCACCTCCTTAGGAAAGCCCACTCTTGAGAAAATTCCCAGGAGGGCCCTTGCCACCACAGGTGCTGTAGTGGTCCTAAGGGGTATAGCCTCTGGATACCTGGTGGCATGATCCACTACCACCAGTATAAATCTGTGCCCAGATGCTGTTTGGGGATCCATGGGACCAACAATGTCAATCCCTACCCTCTCCAAGGGCACCCCCACCACAGGTAGTGGTATCAGGGGGGCCTTTGTAGTGCCACCTGCTTTGCCACTGGCTTGGCAGGTTACACAGGAAGCGACAAAACTCCTTACTGTCTTCAGACATGTGGGGCCAGTGAAAGTGAGGGACAATTCTGTCCCAAGTCTTGTTCTGGCCCAGGTGTCCTGCTAAGGGAATATCATGGGCTAGGGTCAATAGGAAGCCCCTGAACTTCAAAGGTATTACCAACCTCCTGGTAGCACCAGGCTTGGGGTCTCTACTCTCTGAGTACAGGAGTCCATCATCCCAATACACTGTATGGGGACCACTAGCTTTCCCAGCAGCCTCAGCAGCAGCTTGCTGTCTGAGGGGTTCAAGGGAGGGGCAGCTCTGCTGCTCCTGGCTCAGATCTGCCCTAGAAGGTCCCCTGTCCCCAAGAACTCAACCTGGTCAGGCTCAAGTTCCTCTGGGACAGTTCCTTCTTCAGGGCTGAGATCATCCCCCTCAAGGGACTGATCTTCCTCCTGAGCCAAGGGGAAGGCACTGCCTTAACCCTACTACTCCTCCTCTTGGAAGGCACTTGGTCCATTCTTCCAGAATCCAAGGCCTGTTCAGTTTTAGACAGTTTAGCTTGTGACCTGGTCACAGCAAACACATCTGCAGGGATCCCCAGCATTTCTGCATGGGTCCTGAGCTCCACTTCTGCCCAAGCAGAAGTCTCTAAGTCATTGCCAAGCAAGCATTCGACTGGTAGGTTTGCACTTACCACAACCTTCTTAAGGCCAGTTACCCCTCCCCAGGAGAAGTTAACAACTGCCAGAGTATGGTCTGTTCTGACATTGCTAGCATTGGTCACTTGGTACATTTCACCAAGTATAACTTGCCCAGGTAGCACAAGGTCTTGTGTCACCATTGTGACACTTGCCCCTGTGTCCCTAAATGCCAAAGCCTCTCGTCCATTGATTAAAGGCTGTTGTCTGTACTTGCCCAGATTACTGGGACTCACAGTGGAGGTCACATCCATGCCTCCATCACAGACTAACACAGCCTGAGTCAGCTCCCTGACTAAGTCAGAGCCCAACTCAGTTCCCAGGGTGAACCCTACTAAACCCTTTGCTGGAGCACTTCCACCAACTGTACTAGGGGGAACAGGTGCCTTAGGGGCATTGGTGGATGCTGGACTGGAGTCTTTGGACTTGGTGCAATCACTGGTCCAGTGGGTCTTTTGCTTACAGACCTTGCACCATGGTTTTCTTTGGCCTTTACCCTTGGTAGACTGGGAATCCCCACCAGAAGAAGATTTTTGGGGGCCTGATGAAGACTTTTGATCTTTACCCTTCTCCCCACCCTTGTCAGAGTTCTTAGCATCTTGCTTCTTGGTTTCCCCACCTTGGTTCTGTACCTTCTGCTTCACCCTGGTTCTGACCCATTTGTCTGCCTTCTTTCCCAATTCTTGGGGAGAGGTCAGATCAGAGTCAACCAGGTACTGATGCAACAGCTGGTTTTGACAGTTATTAAGAATCTGCTCCCTCATTATCAGATTATACAATCCTGAGAAGTCACACACCTTACTGCCCATCAACCAGCCTTCCAGAGCCTTGGCAGAACAATCCACATAGTCTACCCAGTCTTGAGTCTGTGCTTTTTGGGTGTCTCTGAACTTCAACCTGTACTGTTCAGTGGTTAGGCCAAACCCATCAATAAGAGCACTCTTCAAGACCTTGTAATTGTCAGCATCCTCCTCTCTAACAGTGAGGAGCTTGTCTCTACCTTTGTCAGCAAAGGAGAGCCACAAGATTGCTGCCCACTGCTCCTGAGGGACCTTCTGTACCTTACAGGCCCTCTCTAAAGCAGTTATCCATTTGTGGATATCATCCCCACTCTGGTAGGGAGGGACAATCTTGCTCAGGTTCCTATGGTCATAGGACCTTTCCCTATCTCTAGGGATATGGCTGCCACCATGGGACTCTAGTCCCAACTTTCTTCTCTCTTTAAGGAGATCTAGGGATTCTCTATCTAAAGCCAATTGCTTCTTCCTGATCTCCAGTTGAGTTTCCTCATACTGGACCAGTCTCTTTCTTCTCTCATGAGAGGATTCCCTCCTGTGAGAAGAAACAGAGCTCCCTATTGAGGTGCCAGAGTGGTTAGACTCCTGAGAAGGAGACCTAGACTTTCTGAGCACACTCATAATCCTTCCTGGGGGACAAAGGTGTGGTTCTCTAGATCCTCATCTTCATCTTCCCCAGAAGGGATTGGGTTTTCCAGGTCAGGGTCATTGTCACCCTCCTGGTCAGTTTCAGAGGGGGCTGGGGGTAGTAGTACCCCTGGTCCCTTCCTCATCTGCTGGCCCACCCTCTGCTCCTACCCCTTCAGTCTCTGAAGACTTACTAAGATCATAAGCCACCAACAACTCCTGGAGGTGTTGGGTGGTGGGACTTTGGCCTGTCCTTAATTTCCTCACGTTACACAAAGCTCTCAGTTCCAAGAATGGGAGTGTGTCATACTTGGAGGGGAAGCTCAATGGCTTCCTGCAGGGCATCTTTGGATCCTGCTTTTAAAGGCATTACTAGTGTGGTGTGGTGTATGCACTACCTACTCTAGTGTGGCCTACTAAACTCTCTTGAGTTGTAGAAAGGGTTGTGCTATCCCTTAACACACAACTCTAAGTTCAGTAGAACTTACTGATATTCTAAGCTTAAATTATATGTACCTTAGGTACCTTTAGTGGTTTTCAGTTGATCAATTCAATTGAGATTATCTGGTAAAACAATAGCAAGCTGGAATCCCACCGCTGCACACCAATGTGAGAAGTTGGCCTGGCATATGCTGTCCACTAATTATAGTGGGCACCTTGTACCAGTCCAAATCGACTCTTATGGTAAGTAGGTTAAAGACAACCTTATTGAAAGCTATCCTAGTGGTAGCTGTGGAGAGCAGCCTACAGGCTAAGTCTTGAAGGAATGTAAAGCAGCTTGTTTTACCAGTCTATAATCTCTTGAGTGACCAAATGAAAGAGCACCACACCAGGTATATATTCAAAATATATGTATTTATTACTAAACACACCCCTCTAGTCTCTTTATGAGGCTAGAGTTCGAAATACATAGGTTATAAGATCTTAAATCACAGTAATAGCACAAATACACGTTTGGGCCCTAGGGGCGTACCAAACAATATACCAATAAAGTGGTATGCGAACCACGACTGAACTAGACACTAGGCCTAGAGCCTCTAGAAGTGCTTGGACCACAAGGAACCACCCAAGGTAGTGACACAGGGGACCCACGGGAGACGCGTGCAGTGTAAATACACAACCGCGATACGCCGTTAACTTCTATGGAGAAAGTCGGGATCGGGAAAATAGAGGAAAGGGACACTTTAAAGAGGACTAGGACAAAACCCTTTGAGATCTAGGACTTTGAAGAGTCTCTACCCACGGGAGCACCGGAGTACTCGTGTTACCTCACCCAGGGAAGCCGGGTGCATAGGTGCCTTTCGGGGTCGGGTTTCGTCGTCGTTTCTTATGGCGATCTGCTGCAAAGTGCTGCTGGCGACCAGGAGAAAAGTGTCCGGGTGGATCCAAGAGTGGATCGGAGTTCTGAAGAACCTGAAAGCAGAGGGGACAGAGTCTGGGTCACTAGCCAGTGACCAGGGAGGTGATGGACGGATGCCCACCGATGTCGAGTGCTTCAGGTGCGTTGACGGTCGTCTCGTTTCTGCAGCCACGAGGTCCAGGAGGCGTTGTCGGCGACCAGGAGCAGGATTCGGGCTGGTACACGATGTCTGTCGAGTGCTGCGGTATCGGCGACCAGATTGGACCCAACAAGCCTTGGCAACGGCAAGTCTCGATGTAGCTGAAGATCGTCGATGGTGCAGCCCAGCAAGATCTGGGGAACTCACCCAGCAAGGGTAAGTGAGGGCAGGCCTGGAGCAACCAGACTGCCAAGTAAAGAAAAGATTGGCCTTCGGTAAGGGCTACTAGCCAACGGGCTAGCGACCGCAAAGGAGCCTCGTGACGCCGCACGTGGAGCTGGCTTACAGGACACTCGTGGAGTGGGAGCCAGTGATCTTCGGAGCAGGTGGTGCTGGAGGCTAGGGCTACTCGGAGCCCAAAGCACGACTTCTTGGGAGACCCAGAAGATGGTGCACTTGCAAATGTGCTCGGTGTCCAGGGGTCACGGTCTCACGTTACCCACGATAGCCACGGGCCTCAGCTTTGCTGGGGACTCAGGGTAGCCTCGGGAAGTCTGAGAATCCACCTCTGGTGATGCGATGACTTCGGCGTCCGACAGGAGCTTCAGTGATGCGAACCGGACAGATGCTTCTTTGGTGCCTGCCAAGCAGGGGAGTCACTCCTTGACCCCAAGGGAGATTCTTCAGTCCTCTAATCGTGAGTAGAGCGTCGAAGGTCCAGGATTCTGTGTCAGAGTTTCGTCCAGGTATAATCTAAAGTCCTAAGGACTGGGTTCCTACCTTTATTCCAAAAATAGGGGATGGACTACTCTGTGGCTCCACCTATGGGTGGGTCAGGGCAGAGGGGTGGCTACACCCCTTTCCCTTTGTCCAGTTCGCGCCAAAGCAGGGGCTGCAAGCCCCTGATCCGGTTTGAACTGGGGTATGCACAGGGACACCAAATGTGCCCCCAGTGCAGGACTTCAAAGCACCCGAAAGTGCTCCCGCCCAGCCCCAATACACTTTGTCCTGTCTGGGGAGGTGGTCACACCTCCCTGGGACAGAAACCTATTGTCCAGGCCTCCCCTGCCGGAGTTTCGTCCAGCAGCAGGAGGCCAGACTCGTGTCTGTGGCAGTAGCATCCATTTTGTGATGCCAGGCTCTGGAAAGAAGTTACCGGACTCGTCAGAGTTAACATGCCTTTCCCTCTAGAAGGGTGGAATGCTACCCCCGCCGCCAGAATTGGCGGGGGGTAGTATTCCAAGATGTTTGACACCAAACACGACATGTTTCGGTGCAGCCATTCCATAGTTAGCATTTTACCGCGAGGATATAATGCGTTTAAGAGTATATGGTCAGGCTGCACTACAAACAGCATCAGAGATGGTCTCCGAACGCTGCAGAGGGGCCCTGCTCATGCAGGGGCACCCTCTCACATAGAAACCATGCACTCTGCCTTTAGGATTGATAAGGCCTGCCTTAGGAGTGACTTATAGGTTTATATGTGTGTATGCATTTAGTGATATAGGTAACCTATACCACAGCAAGGGGTGCATGCACCACCTTACCCAGGCTGCAGTAGCAGACCTGTGGTGTCAGTTTGGATGGCCTACCAGGTGTGGCATAATATATGCTGCAGCCCCTGGCAGGCCTCTGAGGTACCTATGCCCTTGGTACATAGTATACCATATACTAGGGACTTACAAGGGCACTCCAGATCCCAATCAGAGATGTGCCTAAGGCACATGGATACCCTTTTAAAGAGGAAACAGCTAGGCTGGGGTTCTGAATAGCAGGGCCCCAGCCAGACTAATGTCGAAAACCAGTGAAGTATCAGCAAAAAGTGGGGGTACCCCTGTGAAGCAGATCCTACTCTCCTACACTCACAGCGGGAGTCGGTAGACTCCGAGCGGTACAGTAGGTGGGCCGAGAAGGCCAGTAAAGTACAGATGTGTGGGGTGAGAAGGGGCTGGAACTGGACACTCCTGAACCTTGGTTTTAATTACTACTCACACCAGGAGTCGGTGGACTACGAGCAGTACTGTAGGTGGGCTGGGAAGGCCAGTAAAGTACAGATGTGTGCGGTGAGAAGGGGCTGGACCTGGACACTCCTGAACCTTGGTTTCAATTACTACTCACACCGGGAGTCGGTAGACTCCCAGCGGTAGAGTAGGTGGGCTAGGAAGGCCTGTAAAGTACAGATGTGTTCGGCGAGCAGGGGTTGGAACTGGACACTCCTGAACCTTGGTTTTAATTACTACTCACCCCTGGAGTCAGACTACGAGCGGTACAGTAGGTGGGCTGGGAAGGCCAGTAAAATACAGATGTGTGCGGTGAGAAGGGGCTGGAACTGGACACTCCTGAACCTTGGTTTTAATTACTACTCACCCTCGGAGTCGGTAGACTACGAGCGGTACAGTAGGTGGGCTGGGAAGGCCAGTAAAGTACAGATGTGTGCGGTGAGAAGGGGCTGGACCTGGATACTCCTGAACCTTGGTTTCAATTACTACTCACACCGGGAGTCGGTAGACTACGAGCGGTACAGTAGGTGGGCTGGGAAGGCCTGTAAAGTGCAGATGTGTGGGGTGAGAAGGGGCTGGACCTGGATACTCCTGAACCTTGGTTTCAATTCCTAATCACACCGGGAGTCGGTAGACTACGAGCGGTACAGTAGGTGGGCTGGGAAGGCCTGTAAAGTGCAGATGTGTGGGGTGAGAAGGGGCTGGACCTGGACACTACTGAACCTTGGTTTTAATTACTACTCACCCACGGAGTCGGTAGACTACGAGTGGTACAGTAGGTGGGCTGGGAAGGCCAGTAAAATACAGATATGTGCGGTGAGCAGGGGCTGGAACTGGACACTCCTGAACCTTGGTTTTAATTACTACTCACCCTGGGAGTCGGTAGACTCCGAGCGGTACAGTGGGAGGGCTGGGAAAGCCAGTAAAATACAGATGTGTGCGGTGCGCAGGGGCTGGAACTGGACACTCCTGAACCTTGGTTTTAATTACTACTCACACCGGGAGTCGGTAGACTACGAACGGTACTGTAGGTGGGCTGGGAAGGCCAGTAAAGTACAGATGTGTGCGGTTAGAAGGGGCTCGACCTGGAAACTCCTGAACCTTGGTTTCAATTACTACTCACACCGGGAGTCGGTAGACTACGAGCGGTACAGTAGGTGGGCTGGTAAGGCCTGTAAATTACAGATGTGTGGGGTGAGAAGGGGCTGGACCTGGACACTCCTGAACCTTGGTTTTAATTACTACTCACCCTGGGAGTCGGTAGACTACGAGCGGTACAGTAGGTGGGCTGGGAAGGCCAGTAAAGTACAGATGTGTGCGGTGAGCAGGGGCTGGAACTGGACACTCCTGAACCTTGATTTTAATTACTACTCACCCCGGGAGTCAGACTACGAGCGGTACAGTAGGTGGGCTGGGAAGGCCAGTAAAATACAGATGTGTGCGGTGAGCAGGGGCTGGAACTGGACACTCCTGAACCTTGGTTTTAATTACTACTCACACCGGGAGTCGGTAGACTACGAGCGGTACTGTAGGTGGGCTGGGAAAGACAGTAAAGTTCAGATGTGTGCGGTGAGAAGGGCCTGGACCTGGACACTCCTGAACTTTGGTTTTAATTACTACTCACACCGGGAATCGGTAGACTACGAGCGGTACATTAGGTGGGCTGGGAAGGCCAGTAAAGTACAGATGTGTGCGGTGAGAAGGGGCTGGACCTGGATACTCCTGAACCTTGGTTTCAATTACTACTCACACCAGGAGTCGGTAGACTACGAGCGGTACAGTAGGTTGGCTGGGAAGGCCTGTAAAGTGCAGATGTGTGGGGTGAGAAGGGGCTGGACCTGGACACTACTGAACCTTGGTTTTAATTACTACTCACCCTCGGAGTTGGTAGACTACGAGTGGTACAGTAGGTGGGCTGGGAAGGCCAGTAAAATACAGATGTGTGCGTTGAGCAGGGGCTGGAACTGGACACTCCTGAACCTTGGTTTTAATTACTACTCACCCTGGTAGTCGGTAGACTCCGAGCGGTACAGTGGGTGGGCTGGGAAGGCCAGTAAAATACAGATGTGTGCGGTGCGCAGGGGCTGGAACTGGACACTCCTGAACCTTGGTTTTAATTACTACTCACACCGGGAGTCGGTAGACTAAGAACGGTACTGTAGGTGGGCTGGGAAGGCCAGTAAAGTACAGATGTGTGCGGTTTGAAGGGGCTGGACCTGGACACTCCTGAACCTTGGTTTTAATTACTACTCACCCTGGGAGTCGGTAGACTACGAGCGGTACAGTAGGTGGGCTGGGAAGGCCAGTAAAGTACAGATGTGTGCGGTGAGCAGGGGCTGGAACTGGACACTCCTGAACCTTGGTTTTAATTACTACTCACACCGGGAGTCGGTAGACTCCGAGCGGTACAGTGGGTGAGCCGGGAAGGCCAGTAAAATACAGATGTGTGCGGTGAGCAGGGGCAGGAACTGGACACTCCTGAACCTTGGTTTTAATTACTACTCACACCGGGAGTCGGTAGACACCGAGCGGTACAGTAGGTGGGCCGGGAAGGCCAGTAAAGTACAGATGTGTGGGGTGAGAAGGGGCTGGAACTGGACACTCCTGAACCTTGGTTTTAATTACTACTCACACCGGGAGTCGGTAGACTCCGAGAGGTACAGTAGGTGGGCCGAGAAGGCCAGTCAAGTACAGATGTGTGGGGTGAGAAGGGGCTGGAACTGGACACTCCTGAACCTTGGTTTTAATTACTACTCACACCGGGAGTCGGTAGACTGCGAGCAGTACTGTAGGTGGGCTGGGAAGGCCAGTAAAGTACAGATGTATGCGGTGAGAAGGGGCTGGACCTGGACACTCCTGAACCTTGGTTTCAATTACTACTCACACCGGGAATCGGTAGACTCCCAGCGGTAGAGTAGGTGGGCTGGGAAGGCCTGTAAAGTACAGATGTGTTCGGTGAGCAGGGGTTGGAACTGGACACTCCTGAACCTTGGTTTTAATTACTACTCACCCAGTGAGTCAGTAGACTACGAGCGGTACAGTAGGTGGGCTGGGAAGGCCAGTAAAATACAGATGTGTGCGGTGAGCAGGGGCTGGAACTGGACACTCCTGAATCTTGGTTTTAATTACTACTCACACCGGGAGTCGGTAGACTACGAGCGGTACTGTAGGTGGGCTGGGAAAGCCAGTAAAGTTCAGATGTGTGCGGTGAGAAGGGGCTGGACCTGGACACTCCTGAACTTTGGTTTTAATTACTACTCACACCGGGAGTCGGTAGACTACGAGCGGTACAGTAGGTGGGCTGGGAAGGCCAGTAAAATACAGATGTGTGCGTTGAGCAGGGGCTGGAACTGGACACTCCTGAACCTTGGTTTTAATTACTACTCACACCGGGAGTCGGTAGACTCCGAGCGGTACAGTGGGTGGGCTGGGAAGGCCAGTAAAATACAGATGTGTGCGGTGAGCAGGGGCTGGAACTGAGCACTCCTGAACCTTGGTTTTAATTACTACTCACACCGGGAGTCGGTAGACTACGAGCGGTACAGTAGGTGGGCCGGGAAGGGCAGTAAAGTACAGATGTGTGCAGTGAGAAGGGGCTGGAACTGGACACTCCTTAACCTTAGTTATAATCACTATTCACACTGGGAGTCGGTAGACTCTGAGCGTTACAGTGGGTGGGCTGGGAAGGTCAGTAAAGTACAGATGTGTGCAGTGAGCAGGGGCTGGAACTCGACACTCCTGAACCTTGGTTTTAATTACTACTCACACCCGGAGTCGGTAGACTCGGAGCGGTACAGTGGGTGGGCTGGGAAGGCCAGTAAAGTACAGATGTGTGCGGTGAGCAGGGGTTTGACCTGGACACTCCTCAACCTTGGTTTTAATTATTAGTCGCACTAGACTCCCAGCCGTACAGTAGGTGGGCTGGGAAGGCCAGTTAACTACAGAGGTGTGTGGTGAGCAGGGGTTAGAAGTGGATACTCCTGCAGTTTCCTTTTAATTACTACTCACACCGGGAGTCGGTAGATTCCGAGCGGTACAGTGGGTGGGCTGTGAAGGTAAGTAAAGTACAGATGTGTGCGGTGAGAAGGGGCTGGAACTGGACACTCCTGAAACTTGGTTTTCATTACCAGTCACACCGTGAGTCGGTAGACTCCGAGCGGTACAGTAGGTGGGCTGGGAAGGCCAGTAAAGTACAGATGTGTGCGGTGAGAAGGGGCTGGAACTGGACACTCCTGAACCTTGGTTTTCATTACTGCTCACACCGTGAGTCAATAGACTCCGAGCGGTACAGTAGGTGGGCTGGGAAGGCCAGTAAAGTACAGATGTGTGCGGTGAGCAGGGGTTGGACATGAACACTCCTGAACCTTAGTTTTAATTACCAGTCACACCGTGAGTCGGTAGACTCCGAGCGGTACAGTAGGTGGGCTGGGAAGGCCTGTAAAGTACAGATGTGTGGGGTGAGAAGGGGCCGGACCTGGACACTCCTGAACCTTGGTTTAAATTACTAGTCGAACTGGGAGTCGGTAGCCTCCCAGCGGTACAGTACGTGGGTTGGGAAAGCCAGTAAAGTACATATGTGTGCGGTGAGCAGAGGTTGGAACTGGACACTCCTGAATCTTGCTTTTAATTACTAGTCTCACTGGGAGTCGGTAGACTCCGAGCGGCACAGTAGGTGGGCCGGGAAGGGCAGTAAAGTACAGATGTGTGCAGTGAGAAGGGGCTGGAACTGGACACTCCTTAACCTTGGTTATAATCACTACTCACACTGGGAGTCGGTAGACTCCGAGCGTTACAGTGGGAGGGCTGGGAAGGTCAGTAAAGTACAGATGTGCGCAGTGAGCAGGGGCTGGAACTGGACACTCCTGAACCTTGGTTTTAATTACTACTCACACCGGGAGTCGGTAGACTCCGAGCGGTACAGTAGGTGGGCTGGGAAGGCCTGTAAAGTACAAATGTGTGCGGTGAGAAGGGGCTGGAACTGGACACTCCTTAACCTTGGTTTTAATTACTACTCACACCATGAGTCGGTAGATTCCGAGCGGTACAGTAGGTGGGCTGTGAAGGCCAGTAAAGTACAGATGTGTGCAGTGAGCAGGGGCTGGAACTGGACACTCCTGAACCTTGGTTTTAATTACTTCTTACACCGGGAGTCGGTAGACTCCGAGCTGTACAGTAGGTGGGCTGGGAAGGCCTGTAAAGTACAGATGTGTGCGGTGAGAAGGGGCTGGAACTGGACACTCCTCAACCTTGGTTTTAATTACCAGTCACACCGGGAGTCCGTAGACTATGAGCGGTTCAGTGGGTGGGCTGGGAAGGCCAGTAAAGTACAGATGTGTGCGGGGAGCAGGGGCTGGAACTGGACACTCCTGAAACTTGGTTTCAATTACTACTCACACCAGGAGTCGGTAGACTCCGAATGGTTCAGTAGGTAGGCTGGGAAGGCCAGTAAAGTACAGATGTGTGTGGTGATAAGAGGCTGGAACTGGACACTCCTGAACCTTGGTTTTATTTACCAGTCACACGGGAGTCGGTAGACCCTGAACGGTACGGTAGGTGGGATGGGAAGGCCAGTAAAGTACAGATGTGTGCAGTGAGAAGGGTCTGAAACTGGACACTCCTTAACCTTGGTTTTAATTACTAGTCACACCGGGAGTCCATAGACTCCGAGCGGTACAGTGGGTGGGTTGGGAAGGCCAGTAAAGTACAGATGTGTGCGGTGAGCAAGGGTTAGACCTGGACACTCCTGAACCTTGGTTTTCATTACAAGTCACACCATGAGTCGGTAGACTCCCAACGGTTCAGTAGGTGGGCTCGGAAAGCCAGTAAAGCACAGATGTGTGCAGTGAGCAGGGGTTGGAACTGGACACTCCTGAACCTTGGTTTTAATTACTACTCACACCGGGAGTCGGTAGACTACGAGCGGTACAGTAGGTGGGCTGGTAAGGCCTGTAAAGTACAGATGTGTGGGGTGAGAAGGGGCTGGACCTGGACACTCCTGAACCTTGGTTTTAATTACTACTCACCCTGGGAGTCGGTAGACTACGAGCGGTACAGTACGTGGGCTGGGAAGGCCTGTAAAGTACAGATGTGTGGGGTGAGAAGGGGCTGGAACTGGACACTCCTGAACCTTGGTTTTAATTACTACTCACACCGGGAGTCGGTAGACTACGAGCGGTACAGTAGGTGGGCTGGTAAGGCCTGTAAAGTACAGATGTGTGGGGTGAGAAGGGGCTGGACCTGGACACTCCTGAACCTTGGTTTTAATTACTACTCACCCTGGGAGTCGGTAGACTACGAGCGGTACAGTACGTGGGCTGGGAAGGCCAGTAAAGTACAGATGTGTGGGGTGAGAAGGGGCTGGAACTGGACACTCCTGAACCTTGGTTTTAATTACTACTCACACCGGGAGTCGGTAGACTCCGAGCGGTACAGTAGGTGGGCCGAGAAGGCCAGTAAAGTACAGATGTGTGGTGAGAAGGGGCTGGAACTGGACACTCCTGAACCTTGGTTTTAATTACTACTCACACCGGGAGTCGGTAGACTACGAGCAGTACTGTAGGTGGGCTGGGAAGGCCAGTAAAGTACAGATGTGTGCGGTGAGAAGGGGCTGGACCTGGACACTCCTGAACCTTGGTTTCAATTACTACTCACACCGGGATTCGGTAGACTCCCAGCGGTAGAGTAGGTGGGCTGGGAAGAACAGTAAAGTACAGATGTGTGCGGTTAGAAGGGGCTGGACCTGGACACTCCTGAACCTTGGTTTCAATTACTACTCACACCAGGAGTCGGTAGACTATGAGCGGTACAGTAGGTCGGCTGGTAAGGCCTGTAAAGTACAGATGTGTGGGGTGAGAAGGGGCTGGACCTGGACACTCCTGAACCTTGGTTTTAATTACTACTCACCCTGGGAGTCGGTAGACTACGAGCGGTACAGTAGGTGGGCTGGGAAGGCCAGTAAAGTACAGATCTGTGCGGTGAGCAGGGGTTGGACCTGGACACTCCTGAACCTTAGTTTTAATTACCAGTCACATCGTGAGTCGGTAGACTCCGGGCGGTACAGTAGGTGGGCTGGGAAGGCCTGTAAAGTACAGATGTGTGGGGTGAGAAGGGGCTGGACCTGGACACTCCTGAACCTTGGTTTTAATTACTAGTCGAACTGGGAGTCGGTAGCCTCCCAGCGGTACAGTACGTGGGCTGGGAAAGCCAGTAAAGTACAGATGTGTGCAGTGAGAAGGGGCTGGAACTGGACACTCCTTCACCTTGGTTATAATCACTACTCACACTGGGAGTCGGTAGACTCCGAGCGGTACAGTAGGTGGGCTGGGAAGGCCTGTAAAGTACAAATGTGTGCGGTGAGAAGGGGCTGGAACTGGACACTCCTCAACCTTGGTTTTAATTACCAGTCACACCGGGAGTCGGTAGACTCCGAGCGGTACAGTAGGTGGGCTGTGAAGGCCAGTAAAGTACAGATGTGTGCAGTGAGAAGGGGCTGGAACTGGACACTCCTCAACCTTGGTTTTAATTACCAGTCACACCGGGAGTCGGTAGACTCCGAGCGGTACAGTATGTAGGTGGGAAGGCCAGTAAAGTACAGATGTGTGTGGTGATAAGAGGCTGGAACTGGACACTCCTGAACCTTGGTTTTATTTACCAGTCACACGGGGAGTCGGTAGACCCTGAGCAGTACGGTAGGTGGGCTGGGAAGGCCAGTAAAGTACATATGTGTGCGGTGAGCAGGGGCTGAAACTGGACACTCCTCAACCTTGGTTTTAATTACTAGTCACACCGGGAGTCGGTAGACGCCGAGCTGTACAGTAGGTGGGCTGGGAAGGCCAGTAAAGTACATGTGTGTGCGGTGAGCAGGGGCTGAAACTGGATACTCCTCAACCTTGGTTTTAATTACTAGTCACACCGGAGTCCGTAGACTCCGAGCGGTACAGTGGGTGGGCTGGGAAGGCCAGTAAAGTACAAATGTGTGCGGGGAGCAGGGGCTGGAACTGGACACTCCTGAACCTTAGTTTTATTTACTACTCACACAGGGAGTTGGTAGACTCCGAGTGGTACAGTAGGTGGGCTGGGAAGGCCAGTAAAGTACAGATGTGTGCTGTGAGAAGGGGCTTGATCTGGACACTCCTGAACCTTTGTTTTAATCACTAGTCACACCGGGAGTCGGTAGACTCCGAGCTGTACAGTAGGTGGGCTGGGATGGCCAGTAAAGTACAGATGTGTGTGGTGAGAAGGGGCTGGAACTGGACACTCCTGAAACTTGGTTTTCATTACTACTCACACCGTGAGTCGGTAGACTCCGAGCGGTACAGTATGTGGGCCGGGAAGGGCAGTAAAGTACAGATGTGCGCAGTGGGAAGGGGCTAGATCTGGACAATCTTAAAACATGGTTTTAATTACCTGTCACACCGAGAGTCTGTAGACTCCGAGCAGTACAGTAGGTGGGCTGGGAAGGCCAGTAAAGTACAGATGTGTGTGGGGAGCAGGGGCTGGAACTGGACACTCCTGAACCTTGCTTTTAATTACTACTCACACCGTGAGTTGGTAGACTCCGAGCGGTACAGTAGGTGGGCCGGGAAGGGCAGTAAAAGTACAGATGTGCGCGGTGAGAAGGGGCTGGATCTGGACAATCCTAAAACATGGCTTTAATTACCTGTTACACCTTGAGTCGGTAGACTCCGAGCGGTACAGTAGGTGGGCTGGGAAGACCAGTATAGTACAGATGTGTGTGGGGAGCAGGGGCTTGAACTGGACACTCCTGAACCTTGCTTTCAATTACTACTCACACCGTGAGTCGATAGACTCAGAGCGGTACAGTGGGTGGGCTGGGAAGGCCAGTAAACTACAAATGTGTGCGGTGAGCAGGGGTTGGACCTGGACACTCCTGAACCTTGCTTTCAATTACTACTCACACCGGGAGTCGGTAGACTCCAAGCAGTACAGTAGGTGGGCCGGGAAGGCCAGTAAAGTACAGATGTGTGGGGTGAGAAGGGGCTGGAACTGGACACTCCCGAACCTTGGTTTTCATCACTAGTCGCATGGGGAGTCGGTAGACTCTGAGCGGTACAGTGGGTGGGCTGGGAAGGTCAGTAAAGTACAGTTGTGTGCGGTGAGCAGGGGTTGGACCTGGACACTCTTGAACCTTGCTTTTAATCACTAGTCACACCGGGAGTCAGTAGACTCCGAGCAGTACAGTAGGTGGGTCGGGAAGGCCAGTAAAGTACAGATGTGTGCGGGGAGCAGGGGCTGGATCTGGACACTCCTGAACCTTGGTTATAATCACCGGTCACACCAGGAGTCGGTAGACTCTGAGCGGTACAGTGGGTGGGCTGGGAAGGCCTGTAAAGTACAGATGTGTGCGGGGAGCAGGGGCTGGAACTGGATACTCCTGAACCTTGGTTTCAATTACTACTCACACCAGGAGTCGGTAGACTCCGAGCGGTTCAGTAGGTAGGCTGGGAAGGCCAGTAAAGTACAGATGTGTGTGGTGATAAGGGGCTGGAACTGGACACTCCTGAACCTTGGTTTTAATTACCAGTCACACCGGGAGTCCGTAGACTCCGAGCGGTACAGTGGGTGGGCTGGGAAGGCCAGTAAAGTACAGATGTGTGCTGTGAGAAGGGGCTGGAACTGGACACTGCTGAACCTTGGTTTTAATTACTACTCACACCGGGAGTCGGTAGACCCCGAGCAGTACAGTAGGTGGGATGGGAAGGCCAGTAAAGTACAGATGTGTGCGGTGAGAATGGGCTGGAACTGGACACACCTCAACCTTGGTTTTAATTACTAGTCACTCCGGGAGTCCATAGACTCCAAGCGGTACAGTGGGTGGGCTGGGACGGCCAGTAAAGTACAGATGTGTGCGGTGAGAAGGGGCTGGAACTGGACACTCCTGAAACTTGGTTTTCATTACCAGTCACACCGTGAGTCGGTAGACTCCGAGCGGTACAGTAGGTGGGCTGGGAAGGCCAGTAAAGTACAGATGTGTGCGGTGAGAAGGGGCTGGAACTGGACACTCCTGAACCTTGGTTTTCATTACTGCTCACACCGTGAGTCAATAGACTCCGAGCGGTACAGTAGGTGGGCTGGGAAGGCCAGTAAAGTACAGATGTGTGCGGTGAGCAGGGGTTGGACATGAACACTCCTGAACCTTAGTTTTAATTACCAGTCACACCGTGAGTCGGTAGACTCCGAGCGGTACATTAGGTGGGCTGGGAAGGCCTGTAAAGTACAGATGTGTGGGGTGAGAAGGGGCCGGACCTGGACACTCCTGAACCTTGGTTTAAATTACTAGTCGAACTGGGAGTCGGTAGCCTCCCAGCGGTACAGTACGTGGGTTGGGAAAGCCAGTAAAGTACATATGTGTGCGGTGAGCAGAGGTTGGAACTGGACACTCCTGAATCTTGCTTTTAATTACTAGTCTCACTGGGAGTCGGTAGACTCCGAGCGGCACAGTAGGTGGGCCGGGAAGGGCAGTAAAGTACAGATGTGTGCAGTGAGCAGGGGCTGGAACTGGACACTCCTTAACCTTGGTTATAATCACTACTCACACTGGGAGTCGGTAGACTCCGAGCGTTACAGTGGGAGGGCTGGGAAGGTCAGTAAAGTACAGATGTGCGCAGTGAGCAGGGGCTGGAACTGGACACTCCTGAACCTTGGTTTTAATTACTACTCACACCGGGAGTCGGTAGACTCCGAGCGGTACAGTAGGTGGGCTGGGAAGGCCTGTAAAGTACAAATGTGTGCGGTGAGAAGGGGCTGGAACTGGACACTCCTTAACCTTGGTTTTAATTACTACTCACACCATGAGTCGGTAGATTCCGAGCGGTACAGTAGGTGGGCTGTGAAGGCCAGTAAAGTACAGATGTGTGCAGTGAGCAGGGGCTGGAACTGGACACTCCTGAACCTTGGTTTTAATTACTTCTTACACCGGGAGTCGGTAGACTCCGAGCTGTACAGTAGGTGGGCTGGGAAGGCCTGTAAAGTACAGATGTGTGCGGTGAGAAGGGGCTGGAACTGGACACTCCTCAACCTTGGTTTTAATTACCAGTCACACCGGGAGTCCGTAGACTATGAGCGGTTCAGTGGGTGGGCTGGGAAGGCCAGTAAAGTACAGATGTGTGCGGGGAGCAGGGGCTGGAACTGGACACTCCTGAAACTTGGTTTCAATTACTACTCACACCAGGAGTCGGTAGACTCCGAATGGTTCAGTAGGTAGGCTGGGAAGGCCAGTAAAGTACAGATGTGTGTGGTGATAAGAGGCTGGAACTGGACACTCCTGAACCTTGGTTTTATTTACCAGTCACACGGGGAGTCGGTAGACCCTGAACGGTACGGTAGGTGGGATGGGAAGGCCAGTAAAGTACAGATGTGTGCAGTGAGAAGGGTCTGAAACTGGACACTCCTTAACCTTGGTTTTAATTACTAGTCACACCGGGAGTCCATAGACTCCGAGCGGTACAGTGGGTGGGTTGGGAAGGCCAGTAAAGTACAGATGTGTGCGGTGAGCAAGGGTTAGACCTGGACACTCCTGAACCTTGGTTTTCATTACAAGTCACACCATGAGTCGGTAGACTCCCAGCGGTTCAGTAGGTGGGCTCGGAAAGCCAGTAAAGCACAGATGTGTGCAGTGAGCAGGGGTTGGAACTGGACACTCCTGAACCTTGGTTTTAATTACTACTCACACCGGGAGTCGGTAGACTACGAGCGGTACAGTAGGTGGGCTGGTAAGGCCTGTAAAGTACAGATGTGTGGGGTGAGAAGGGGCTGGACCTGGACACTCCTGAACCTTGGTTTTAATTACTACTCACCCTGGGAGTCGGTAGACTACGAGCGGTACAGTACGTGGGCTGGGAAGGCCTGTAAAGTACAGATGTGTGGGGTGAGAAGGGGCTGGAACTGGACACTCCTGAACCTTGGTTTTAATTACTACTCACACCGGGAGTCGGTAGACTACGAGCGGTACAGTAGGTGGGCTGGTAAGGCCTGTAAAGTACAGATGTGTGGGGTGAGAAGGGGCTGGACCTGGACACTCCTGAACCTTGGTTTTAATTACTACTCACCCTGGGAGTCGGTAGACTACGAGCGGTACAGTACGTGGGCTGGGAAGGCCAGTAAAGTACAGATGTGTGGGGTGAGAAGGGGCTGGAACTGGACACTCCTGAACCTTGGTTTTAATTACTACTCACACCGGGAGTCGGTAGACTCCGAGCGGTACAGTAGGTGGGCCGAGAAGGCCAGTAAAGTACAGATGTGTGGTGAGAAGGGGCTGGAACTGGACACTCCTGAACCTTGGTTTTAATTACTACTCACACCGGGAGTCGGTAGACTACGAGCAGTACTGTAGGTGGGCTGGGAAGGCCAGTAAAGTACAGATGTGTGCGGTGAGAAGGGGCTGGACCTGGACACTCCTGAACCTTGGTTTCAATTACTACTCACACCGGGATTCGGTAGACTCCCAGCGGTAGAGTAGGTGGGCTGGGAAGAACAGTAAAGTACAGATGTGTGCGGTTAGAAGGGGCTGGACCTGGACACTCCTGAACCTTGGTTTCAATTACTACTCACACCGGGAGTCGGTAGACTATGAGCGGTACAGTAGGTCGGCTGGTAAGGCCTGTAAAGTACAGATGTGTGGGGTGAGAAGGGGCTGGACCTGGACACTCCTGAACCTTGGTTTTAATTACTACTCACCCTGGGAGTCGGTAGACTACGAGCGGTACAGTAGGTGGGCTGGGAAGGCCAGTAAAGTACAGATCTGTGCGGTGAGCAGGGGTTGGACCTGGACACTCCTGAACCTTAGTTTTAATTACCAGTCACATCGTGAGTCGGTAGACTCCGGGCGGTACAGTAGGTGGGCTGGGAAGGCCTGTAAAGTACAGATGTGTGGGGTGAGAAGGGGCTGGACCTGGACACTCCTGAACCTTGGTTTTAATTACTAGTCGAACTGGGAGTCGGTAGCCTCCCAGCGGTACAATACGTGGGCTGGGAAAGCCAGTAAAGTACAGATGTGTGCAGTGAGAAGGGGCTGGAACTGGACACTCCTTCACCTTGGTTATAATCACTACTCACACTGGGAGTCGGTAGACTCCGAGCGGTACAGTAGGTGGGCTGGGAAGGCCTGTAAAGTACAAATGTGTGCGGTGAGAAGGGGCTGAAACTGGACACTCCTCAACCTTGGTTTTAATTACCAGTCACACCGGGAGTCGGTAGACTCCGAGCGGTACAGTAGGTGGGCTGTGAAGGCCAGTAAAGTACAGATGTGTGCAGTGAGAAGGGGCTGGAACTGGACACTCCTCAACCTTGGTTTTAATTACCAGTCACACCGGGAGTCGGTAGACTCCGAGCGGTACAGTATGTAGGTGGGAAGGCCAGTAAAGTACAGATGTGTGTGGTGATAAGAGGCTGGAACTGGACACTCCTGAACCTTGGTTTTATTTACCAGTCACACGGGGAGTCGGTAGACCCTGAGCAGTACGGTAGGTGGGCTGGGAAGGCCAGTAAAGTACATATGTGTGCGGTGAGCAGGGGCTGAAACTGGACACTCCTCAACCTTGGTTTTAATTACTAGTCACACCGGGAGTCGGTAGACGCCGAGCTGTACAGTAGGTGGGCTGGGAAGGCCAGTAAAGTACATGTGTGTGCGGTGAGCAGGGGCTGAAACTGGATACTCCTCAACCTTGGTTTTAATTACTAGTCACACCGGGAGTCCGTAGACTCCGAGCGGTACAGTGGGTGGGCTGGGAAGGCCAGTAAAGTACAAATGTGTGCGGGGAGCAGGGGCTGGAACTGGACACTCCTGAACCTTAGTTTTATTTACTACTCACACAGGGAGTTGGTAGACTCCGAGTGGTACAGTAGGTGGGCTGGGAAGGCCAGTAAAGTACAGATGTGTGCTGTGAGAAGGGGCTTGATCTGGACACTCCTGAACCTTTGTTTTAATCACTAGTCACACCGGGAGTCGGTAGACTCCGAGCTGTACAGTAGGTGGGCTGGGATGGCCAGTAAAGTACAGATGTGTGTGGTGAGAAGGGGCTGGAACTGGACACTCCTGAAACTTGGTTTTCATTACTACTCACACCGTGAGTCGGTAGACTCCGAGCGGTACAGTATGTGGGCCGGGAAGGGCAGTAAAGTACAGATGTGCGCAGTGGGAAGGGGCTAGATCTGGACAATCTTAAAACATGGTTTTAATTACCTGTCACACCGAGAGTCTGTAGACTCCGAGCAGTACAGTAGGTGGGCTGGGAAGGCCAGTAAAGTACAGATGTGTGTGGGGAGCAGGGGCTGGAACTGGACACTCCTGAACCTTGCTTTTAATTACTACTCACACCGTGAGTTGGTAGACTCCGAGCGGTACAGTAGGTGGGCCGGGAAGGGCAGTAAAGTACAGATGTGCGCGGTGAGAAGGGGCTGGATCTGGACAATCCTAAAACATGGCTTTAATTACCTGTTACACCTTGAGTCGGTAGACTCCGAGCGGTACAGTAGGTGGGCTGGGAAGACCAGTATAGTACAGATGTGTGTGGGGAGCAGGGGCTTGAACTGGACACTCCTGAACCTTGCTTTCAATTACTACTCACACCGTGAGTCGATGAGACTCAGAGCGGTACAGTGGGTGGGCTGGGAAGGCCAGTAAACTACAAATGTGTGCGGTGAGCAGGGGTTGGACCTGGACACTCCTGAACCTTGCTTTCAATTACTACTCACACCGGGAGTCGGTAGACTCCAAGCAGTACAGTAGGTGGGCCGGGAAGGCCAGTAAAGTACAGATGTGTGGGGTGAGAAGGGGCTGGAACTGGACACTCCCGAACCTTGGTTTTCATCACTAGTCGCATGGGGAGTCGGTAGACTCTGAGCGGTACAGTGGGTGGGCTGGGAAGGTCAGTAAAGTACAGTTGTGTGCGGTGAGCAGGGGTTGGACCTGGACACTCTTGAACCTTGCTTTTAATCACTAGTCACACCGGGAGTCAGTAGACTCCGAGCAGTACAGTAGGTGGGTCGGGAAGGCCAGTAAAGTACAGATGTGTGCGGGGAGCAGGGGCTGGATCTGGACACTCCTGAACCTTGGTTATAATCACCGGTCACACCAGGAGTCGGTAGACTCTGAGCGGTACAGTGGGTGGGCTGGGAAGGCCTGTAAAGTACAGATGTGTGCGGGGAGCAGGGGCTGGAACTGGATACTCCTGAACCTTGGTTTCAATTACTACTCACACCAGGAGTCGGTAGACTCCGAGCGGTTCAGTAGGTAGGCTGGGAAGGCCAGTAAAGTACAGATGTGTGTGGTGATAAGGGGCTGGAACTGGACACTCCTGAACCTTGGTTTTAATTACCAGTCACACCGGGAGTCCGTAGACTCCGAGCGGTACAGTGGGTGGGCTGGGAAGGCCAGTAAAGTACAGATGTGTGCTGTGAGAAGGGGCTGGAACTGGACACTGCTGAACCTTGGTTTTAATTACTACTCACACCGGGAGTCGGTAGACCCCGAGCAGTACAGTAGGTGGGATGGGAAGGCCAGTAAAGTACAGATGTGTGCGGTGAGAATGGGCTGGAACTGGACACACCTCAACCTTGGTTTTAATTACTAGTCACTCCGGGAGTCCATAGACTCCAAGCGGTACAGTGGGTGGGCTGGGACGGCCAGTAAAGTACAGATGTGTGCGGTGAGGAAGGGTTGGACCTGGACACTCCTGAACCTTGGTTTTCATTACCAGTCACACCGTGAGTCGGTAGACTCCCAGCAGTACAGTAGGTGGGCTGAGAAAGCCAGTAAAGTACAGATGTGTGCGGTGAGGAGGGGTTGGACCTGGACACTCCTGAACATTGGTTTTAATTACTACTCACACCGGGAGTCGGTAGACTCCGAGCGGTACAGTAGGTGGGCTGGGAAGGCCAGTAAAGTACAGATGTGTGAGGTGAGCAGGGGTTAGAACTGGACACTCCTGCACCTTGCTTTTAATTACTAGTCGCACAGGGAGTCGGTAGACTCCAAGCGGTACAGTAGGTGGCCCGCAAAGGGCAGTAAAGTACAGATATGCGTGGTGAGAAGGGGCTGGAACTTGTTACTCCTTAACCTTGGTTTTAATCACTACTCACACTGGGAGTCGGTAGACTACGAGCGGTACTGTGGGTGGGCTGGGAAGGCCAATAAAGTACAGATGTGTGTAGTAAGAAGGGGCTGGAACTGGACACTCCTGAAACTTGGTTTTCATTACCAGTCACACCGTGAGTCGGTAGACTCCGAGCGGTACAGTAGGTGGGCTGGGAAGGCCAGTAAAGTACAGATGTGTGTAGTAAGAAGGGGCTGGAACTGGACACTCCTGAACCTTGGCTTTCATTACTGCTCACACCGTCAGTCAATAGACTCCGAGCGGTACAGTAGGTGGGCTGGGAAGGCCAGTAAAGTACAGATGTGTGCGGTGAGCTGGGGTTGGACCTGGACACTCCTGAACCTTAGTTTTAATTACCAGTCACACCGTGAGTCGGTAGACTCTGAGCGGTACAGTAGGTGGGCTGGGAAGGCCTGTAAAGTACAGATGTGTGGGGTGAGAAGGGGCTGGACCCGGACACTCCTGAACCTTGGTTTTAATTACTAGTCGAACTGCGAGTCGATAGACTCCCAGCGGTATAGTACCTGGGCTGGGAAAGCCAGTAAAGTACATATGTGTGCGGTTAGCAGGGGTTGGAACTGGACACTCCTGAACCTTGCTTTTAATTACTAGTCTCACTGGGAGTCGGTAGACTCCGAGCGGTACAGTAAGTGGGCCGGGAAGGGCAGTAAAGTACAGATGTGTGCAGTGAGAAGGGGCTGGAACTGGACACTCCTTAACCTTGGTTATAATCACTGCTCACACTGGGAGTCGGTAGACTCAGAGCGTTACAGTGGGTGGGCTGGGAAGGTCAGTAAAGTACAGATGTGTGCATTGAGCAGTGGCTGGAACTGGACACTCCTGAACCTTGGTTTTAATTACTACTCACAACGGGAGTCGGTAGACTCGGAGCGGTACAGTAGGTGGGCCGGGAAGGCCTGTAGAGTACAGATGTGTGCGGTGAGAAGGGGCTGGAACTGGACACTCCTTAACCTTGGTTTTAATTACTACTCACACCATGAGTCAGTAGATTCCGAGTGGTACAGTAGGTGGGCTGGGAAGGCCAGTAAAGTACAGATGTGTGCAGTGAGCAGGGGCTGGAACTGGACACTCCTGAACCTTGGTTTTAATTACTACTCACACCGGGAGTCGGTAGACTCCGAGTGGTACAGTGGGTGGGCTAGGAAGGCCTGTAAAGTACAGATGTGTGCGGTGAGAAGGGGCTGGAACTGGACACTCCTGAACCTTGGTTTCAATTACTACTCACACCGGAAGTCGGTAGACTCCGAGCTGTACAGTAGGTGGGCTGGGAAGGCCAGTAAAGTACAGATGTGTGCCGTGAGAAGGGGCTGGAACTGGACACTCCTCAACCTTGGTTTTAATTACCAGTAACACCGGGAGTCTGTAGACTCCGAGCGGTACAGTGGGTGGGCTGGGAAGGCCAGTAAAGTACAGATGTGTGAGATGAGAAGGGGCCGGAACTGGACAGTCCTGAACCTTGGTTTTCATTACTACTCACACAGGGAGTCGGTAGACTCCGAGCGGTACAGTAGGTGGGCTGGGAAGGCCAGTAAAGTACAGATGTGTGCGGTGAGAAGGGGCTTGATCTGGACACTCCTGAACCTTTGTTTTAATCACTAGTCACACCGGGAGTCAGTAGACTCCGAGCGGTACAGTAGGTGGGCTGGGAAGGCCAGTAAAGTACAGATGTGTGCAGTGAGAAGGGGCTGGAACTGGACACTCCTGAACCTTGGTTTTAATTACTACTCACACCGGAGTTGGTAGACTCCGAGCGGTACAGTAGGTGGGCTGGGAAGGCCAGTAAAGTACAGATGTGTGGGGGGAGAAGGGGCTGGAACTGGACACTCCTGATCTTTGGTTTTAATTACTACTCACACCGGGAGTCGGTAGACTCCGAGCGGTACAGTAGGTGGGCTGGGAAGGCCAGTAAAGTACAGATGTGTGCAGTGAGAAGGGGCTGGAACTGGACACTCCTGAACCTTGGTTTTAATTACTACTCACACCGGAGTTGGTAGACTCCGAGCGGTACAGTAGGTGGGCTGGGAAGGCCAGTAAAGTACAGTTGTGTGCGGTGAGCAGGGGTTGCACCTGGACACTCCTGAACCTTGCTTTTAATTACTACTCACACTGTGAGTCGGTAGACTCCGAGCGGTACAGTAGGTGGGCCGGGAAGGGGAGTAAAGTACAGATGTGCGCGGTGAGAAGGGGCTGGATCTGGACAATCCTAAAACATGGTTTTAATTACCTGTCACACCGGGAGTCGGTAGACTCCGAGCGGTACAGTAGGTGGGCTGGGAAGGCCAGTAAAGTACAGATGTGTGTGGGGAGCAGGGGCTTGAACTGGACACTCCTGAACCTTGCTTTCAATTAATACTCACACCGTGAGTCGGTAGACTCAGAGCGGTACAGTGGGTGGGCTGGGAAGGCCAGTAAACTACAGATGTGTGCGGTGAGCAGGGGTTGGACCTGGACACTCCTGAACCTTGCTTTCAATTACTACTCACACCGGGAGTCGGTAGACTCCGAGCAGTACAGTAGGTGGGCCGGGAAGGCCAGTCACAGGCAATAGCAACAATTTATTTATTTATTTGCAGAGTTTTATATAGCGCTGGCTAGACCCGGAGGTATCAGAGCGCTTTACACGTCCAACAGTAGTACAGAATTACATCAGTTACCAGAGCATAAATAACACAGCCTTGCAAAGGTTACCAGAAAAAAACAAGAAAACACAAGAACAAGTCAGAAGAAAACATATAAGGTGGTGGGGGAGGGTAATTGAGCCCGTAACTGGACAACGGACAAGTCAGGGAAACCGGCAGTGAAGAACAATTAAACATCATGAGACCCACAAAGTCAATGTCGACAAATATACCAGACCGGTCAGGGACAAGGAATCCACGGCACTCGGGCCGGTCTCGAAACACTGCGCTGGCGCACCCTGGCTGTGGAGAGGGTCAGAAGAGGGGGGGCGAAGTGGATGTCTCGGACTGATCATCGTTGTCGGAAGGAGAGAAGGCGTCCCGTTAAGAGGGGATCGTCGTGAGGGGAAAGTCAGGCTGGGGAAACAAAGTCAAAAAGCGGAGAGTTGAAGAACAGATCCACACCATCAAAATGGAGGGCTCAGGTCATATTCACATCGACCTCCAGCACAAAATGGCAGAAATTAAGATCCATCAAACCCCAAGACACCAATCGGGGAGGAAGTAAATCTTGGTCACGGGAGCACGAGGGCGGAAAACAAGGAACTCACCGCTCTCTCCCCGGTCGTCAGGAATCACTCGGGGAGCAAAAAGGGCAGCAGCGTCGCGTCGGACACTCGCTGATTCATCTGAGGCAAGCGACTCGAATGCAGAGAGCAGCAGCCACAGGAGGCGAAGAAAAGAGGAAGTTGTAGTGGGAAGTCGAGCCACCATGGCCAAGCCCGGAAGGTAGGTGACGGCCGAGAACAGCACCGGGGGGTGGTCTCCAGCCCATCTCCTCTCAGCTCCCTTCCCAGCTCAACCGTGCTTCGGACAGGAAGCTGGGCTCCACTGGCAGCAGTCTTTCCAGGCTTCTCGTTCTTTGCAGATAGCCAGACTAATCACAGTCCGCGAAAACCGCGGGTCGGCCCTGGAAATCACAGAAAAGCGGTCCAAGGATCGCCAGTGGTGGAGGAGGTCCAATCGATGGTGGAGGTGGTCCAATTGGGGGTTTTTGCCAAGGATTTGTGCCAAAAGGCAATCCCTAACCAGGGAGCTCGCCGACCGGACCTCCTAACCCGTCGGCCATCTTGTGTAAAAAGATGGCCGATGTGGGCTCACAAACTGTCCCATGCTGTATGTGGTACCCGACAGATATCAAATGTGAATCACACTGCAATAGACCAATGGCTGAAGAGGCCTTACACAAAGGCCATTGTGTATGTAAATGTATGGACATATTTTTTTATTTATTTTAAATTATACAAGACTTAACACAGGGTAACAATTTACCCTCGAAGACCTATTGGTTTTAACACGTTTTTCACTACAAAGAAGTCAGCCCAACTTAGCCAAATGGCTTTAACATATGATTTCTGTTTTCCACTATAAATAAGTTAGCCTTTGCTGTAAGTTTTCATAATAGATGGATAAAACCTACGGCAACCAACATAACTTTTTCCAGCGAACCAATCAGGACTGTAGCCTATTTCATTGGCCTGTCACATAACCAACGCAGAGTTTAAGCTATTGGCATTGTAAATGACAATGCATTTATTCTGTTTAAAAACAACACGTAAATAAACGCCATTGTCATTTACAATGCCAATAGCTCAAAGTCTCATAAATGCGAGACCTATTGCATTGCAAATGTTTGTTTACCCTCTTGCTCTGCACTACGGAATGACGACATAGGGCTCTGAGAAGGCAGTAAGGCCACGTGGTAGCACTTAGCCAAGCACCTTCATAAATAACAGGCATAATGTGAAAACAAACTGTTATTAGCATTATGAATATTTGAATATTTATGAGTTGTGCTCTCTCGACGCACCTCGCATCCTTGTTGATTGGACTTGTGCTGCGAAAGCATGTCTCAGAAAAACAAAAATCAGTGAAAGTGCACGTAGCATTAACTTAACTAAATGTTGTTATATATGGTGCTGTGGTGTTACCTTCGGCTGGGCTAGCAATGACTAGGTCTGATATGGCGAATATGAGTATTAGAAAATAAAATGAGTAGTGTTCCGGGCGTTAATGTGTACAGGGAGTTTGTGCTGTGACCAAGGTGCCCCGGTGACAATGGTCCTTTTCTTTCACTGATTCATTCTTATTGTTGTGTAACTTGGCATTTATAGTGTGCCCTGTTTCCCGCTCTGGGCCTCTGTGAACTGATTAGAGAGAGAAGATGCTAAAACGAAGTCAAGGCCAACTCAGCCGTACATCTTACTGAAGTCGATAGTCCGTGTAACATTGAATTGGATAAGAGCAACGTGTTAGTTGCAGCGCATTGAAACAGCAAATCTGTGGCAATCAGCGCTATAAACAAATGTAATGTACCTGCTACTACTGTTACTATTAATGGTTTTCAGTTTTTATTAAGTGAACAATGTTACTTCAGAAAGATCCAAGGTCTTCAAGGCTTTGTATAAATTTGAATCAATACTAATTAAACTCTGTTGTTTCTTTGTAAAGAAAAGAAACATGTACATGTCTGTTGCGGTAGGAATAAATGCCCTGGTAAAATTTCCCAATGAAAATATAGAGTAGTGCTAAGAAACAAAATTGGGGTCTTTTGTGTGTCTCAATGAAAAGTCTCTATTCACCCTATAGATCTGTTGGGGCTGGAAGTTTACTACAATTTCTGAAGTACCTGGTCAGAAGTAATTAAACCTAGTGGACATTCCAGGAGATAGTTTTTAGGTCGAGCCTAGCGGCAGCGCGCATGCGCTGCACGCTCTGCGAGGCATGCAGTATTTGAGTATGCTGTGTAAGCCTCGCCCACTCTCTGCCCACACTTTTCATTGGCTGGTGTCATTGTCCTTGGTAATGCTGGCTTCTGATTCATTGTGAGGCTTGTTAGTCTTGCCTTGTTACCGCCCTGCCTCCTTTTGTTACCGCCCATGACGACTCGATCTTTTACTGTGTCCTAACTCGGGAGATTTCATCACCAGTTCAGAGAACTATTTACTTCATTAAGGGACACATCATGCACGGGGTGCCAGCTTCGGTAATGGCGGACGCTTCCTAACCTAATTTGCATTTCGTTTTCTGTTTTTTTTATTTCAAGCTTTAATACAGAGCGGGGCGCCACTTCAGGGACACCGTGCTCAGTTTATTATAATTTTTTAAAATTTAATAACGAGCGCAGTGCCCGCTTCAGGGACACCGCGCTCTTAGATGTGCTGCCTCCTTCTCGAGTGTTACACATGTTCACTTCCCGCTCGGTGAGATATGATCACAAGTAGCTCGATCCCACCTCAGAGCAGATGATTTTTTAGGTCTCGCCTACGCAGCGCACATGCGCTGCATAGGAAAAAGACCTTTGGCCATCAACACAGCTTTGCGGCCAAAAACGTGCACGCGTTGCATTGCCTTCAATGGCAACGCGTGCACGTCTGGCGATTCCCTTGCGGGAGCGAGCTTTGGCAACATATGCTTGCTCGCTCCCGCAAGGGAAACGCTTTGTGTGCCTCCTACTTTTAAACCCTCGGCAGTTCCGAGGCGCGCACACTTGTTGTGCGCACAACTCGCGTCACCACTCGCGTTTTTTTTATTATTTTATTTCGCGGCCGCGCGGCGTTACTGTTACGGCCGCGCGGCCAATGCTTGATTTACTTGAGGCCTCGTTCATTGAGCCCCTCTCTGTTCTTGCCTCTTATGCTCTCCATCTTTCCTCCATGTCTGCTCCACAACTTTCCCCTTTCCCTCTCCTCATCCTGCTCAGTTTCCGTCTTCATTTCTCTCAGGTCATTTCTCTTCGCCCCCTCCACCCCCCGAAGGCCTTCGAATCTTGCAAACCTCTACTGCCTCCCCCTCTTCAACAGGTCTCCCCTTTCCTCCATTCTCCCATACACCTTTCCCCACTCCCTCGCCTCTTTGCTGTTTTCTCATCTCACTCCATCTATCCATTCTTTCCTCCTTCAGAAACACCTTCATACATCCTCCATCTTTTCCTCTCATTTGCTGTTTTCTTCTGCATTTGCTCTTTCTCGCTCCTCTCTTCTGTCTCGTCATTCCTTTCTCTGTCCACTATTGTTCGCCTCCTTCATCAGCCTCCCTCAGCAGCAGCCTACCCCCCCCCCCCCCTTCTCTTTCAGGTATCCCAAGGCCTTCTGATAAGACTCCCCCAGCCGCTTGTAGGGCTTCATGCCAGCCACTGTCCAATGAATCGCAGATGCTGCCTCGGGCTGCTTGTTCTCACAGTCTGAGTACTAAGAATGCCAGCCTCACCGAGAATTATACAATATTTCAGTCTTCTGTGCCCATGACCTTCCACAGAGCTCTCTGTACACCCAAGCATCATTCTAAAGGGGCACAGTGCGCGAAACAATCACCAGGTCTCCGTGCACGAAATATCACTAGGAGTACTGACCATCCCACTGACCCCTGCACACCAAAGCATCTATAGGGATCCGTGCACCTAAGTATCTACAGGGCTCTGTATGTCTAAAACACACAAGCATATTTATAGGGCTTCTCCATCTGCAGGGCCCTCTTCTGCACACCAAGCAGCCACGGAAACTGCACAAAACACACAAGTACATATATATCCAAAAGGCTGTCTGCACCATCGTATCTATTGGGCTCTGTATACCAAAATACCTACTATGCGCGGGCCCCCTGAACTAAAAAACAACCATGGAGCTCTGTATGCCTAGGATCTATAGGGATCCACACACTTAAAACAATCATCCATAAATCTCTGTAAACACACACAAATATAAATCTATCTATAATGTACACCAACATATCTATAGGGCACTATACAACAAACGTCTATAGGGGTCTTGTCTTCTACACCAGACCAGTCCGAGGGCTCTGAACCAAAATATCTCTATCAGAGAGCAGTGTAGACTCGCTTAACCCAGTGCTCACAATCCAGCCCATTTCACCAGCACCAAAAACAAGCCACCAATTCACAGAAGCGCCTAGTGGCCATTCAGTTGGCACTGTGTGGTACACAAGTCAACTCACTCAGAACAAGCCCATTTACCCACCACTTATTCGCTCCCCCACCCACTATCCACTCACACATCATCTGTCTCACCCACCAACCAATCATTCAATGATTCATTCACTCACTGATCCATGGACCCACCTCCTCTCATTTACCTAGCCACTCATTCACGAGCTACCACCTCACCCACCATCTCACTCAGTCTCTCACACAACTCACTCACTCTCTCACACCAACTTACTCATTCATTTTCTCGTACACACTTTTCTCGCGGGATTTTCCTTAAAGGAGTGGGAGGGGCTTGTTCTAAATTAATCCAGAAAGAAAGTGTGAAATGTGACTTTTCTTACAAAGAAATGGAGACAGTTGTACACAGCAAGCGTTCAGTAAAAAAATACGAACCCATCTTCCCATGCAAGCAGACATATGCAAAGTGCCAGCTGGTAATCAAGCACTGGTTGCGTGCAAACAAGTCTATAAGCAAATCATTTGGCACAGAGAATCTTCCTCGCCTTTCTGCAGTCCTTTGAGAATATATATCCAAAGACACTGACGGGTAGAATTAGTGTAGTATAAAAGCTAAAAAGTGGGTCATGGTTGCAATTTGGTGCAATTCTGAACTTATAAAGGCACGCTGTATATGTGTTTTGCAAGGTATGGAAGACTGCGTGGATTTGCAGGCGGTGTTTGTTTTAATATCCGGGAAATTAACAATAAAAACCCAGAAGATCATAAAACAGGCCCACAAACAGCCAAAACAAGCATTTGCAATGCAACAGGTCTTACATTTGCGAGAGCTTAAGCTATTGCCATTGTAATGACAATGCCTTTTATTTATGTTTTAAAAAACACATAAATAAAAGGCTAAGTCATTTACTATGCCAATAGCTTAAACTCTCGCAAATGCGAGATCTATTGCATTGCATTGTGCTGCATAACTAAATACTTATAAGGTCCCAAAGGCGAGACCTATTGGCTATGCCAATGCTTGTTTCTTTTGCATCTGTGCTTTGTGGCTGATTGGCGGCAGTCAGGGACGGTTCGTAGAGCGCTGCATCTGAAACGTCTGTCTGTCTGTCTGTATGTCATTGAGAGGTTAGGGTGCCCGGTCTGTGTGACATGGAAGAGTTGTGTGGGGCTGGCTCAGAAACCCATGAGGCTGCTTTCAAGAGTTCTGCTGAAGCATTTCAGTAGCGAAGAGAACTGTTGCACAGCACGACTACCCGTGGTGTAAAGCCCAGTTATCAGTGGCTTCTCTTCTGCACGTTGCATAGCACGACTCCCCGTGGTGTAAACCCCAGTTATCAGTGGCTTCTCTTGTGAACGTTGCAGAGCACGACTCCCCGTGGTGTAAACCCCAGTTATCAGTGGCTTCTCTTGTGAACGTTGCAGAGCACGACTCCCCGTGGTGTAAACCCCAGTTATCAGTGGCTTCTCTTGTGAACGCTGCAGGGCACGACTCCCTGTGGTGTAAACCCCAGTTATCAGTGGCTTCTCTTGTGAACGTTGCAGGGCACGATTCCCCGTAGTGTAAAGCCCAGTTATCAGTGGCTTCTCTTGTGAACGTTGCAGAGCACGACCCCGTGGTGTAAAGCCCAGTTATCAGTGGCTTCTCTTGTGAACGTTGCAGAGCCCGACTCCCCGTGGTGTAAACCCCAGTTATCAGTGGCTTCTCTTGTGAATGTTGCAGAGCACGACTCCCCGTGGTGTAAACCCCAGTTATCAGTGGCTTCTCTTGTGAATGTTGCAGAGTACGATTCCCCGTGGTGCAACCCCCGTTCACCATACCATGCTTTCAAGAGTTCTGCTGAAGCTTTTCAGTAGCGAAGAGAACTGTTGCACAGCACGACTGCCTGTGGTGTAAACCCCATTATCAGTGGCTTCTCTTGTGAACGTTGCAGAGCACGACTCCCCGTGGTGTAAACCCCAGTTATCAGTGGCTTCTCTCGTGAATGTTGCAGAGCACGACTCCCCGTGTTGTAAACCCTAGTTATCAGTGGCTTCTCTCGTGAACGTTGCAGAGCACGACTCCCCGTGGAGTAAAGCCCAGTTATCAGTGGCTTCTCTTGTGCACGTTGCAGAGCACGACTCCCCGTGGTGTAAACCCCAGTTATCAGTGGCTTCTCTTGTGAATGTTGCAGAGCACGACTCCCCGTGGTGTAAACCCCAGTTATCAGTGACTTCTCTTGTGCACGTTGCAGAGCACGACTCCCCATGGTGTAAACCCCAGTTATCAGTGGCTTCTCTTGTGAACGTTGCAGAGCACGACTCCCCATGGTGTAAACCCCAGTTATCAGTGGCTTCTCTTGTGAACGTTGCAGGGCACGATTCCCCGTGGTGTAAACCCCAGTTATCAGTGGCTTCTCTTGTGAACGTTGCAGAGCATGACTCCCCGTGGTGTAAACCCCAGTTATCAGTGGCTTCTCTTGTGAACGCTGCAGGGCACGACTCCCTGTGGTGTAAACCCCAGTTATCAGTGGCTTCTCTTGTGAACGTTGCAGGGCACGATTCCCCGTAGTGTAAAGCCCAGTTATCAGTGGCTTCTCTTGTGAACGTTGCAGAGCACGACCCCGTGGTGTAAAGCCCTGTTATCAGTGGCTTCTCTTGTGAACGTTGCAGAGCACGACTCCCCATGGTGTAAACCCCAGTTATTAGTGGCTTCTCTCGTGAATGTTGCAGAGCACGACTCCCCGTGGTGTAAACCCCAGTTATTAGTGGCTTCTCTCGTGAACGTTGCAAAGTACGATTCACCGTGGTGCAAACCCCCGTTCACCATACCATGCTTTCAAGAGTTCTGCTGAAGCTTTTCAGTAGCGAAGAGAACTGTTGCACAGCACGACTGCCTGTGGTGTATACTCCATTATCAGTGGCTTCTCTTGTGAACGTTGCAGAGCACAACTCCCTGTGGTGTAAACCCCAGTTATCAGTGGCTTCTCTCGTGAATGTTGCAGAGCACGACTCCCCGTGGTGTAAAGCCCAGTTATCAGTGACTTCTCTTGTGAACGTTGCAGAGCACGACTCCGAGTGGTGTAAAGCCCAGTTATCAGTGGCTTCTCTTGTGAACGTTGCAGAGTACGATTACCCGTGGTGCAAACCCCCGTTCACCATACCATGCTTTCAAGAGTTCTGCTGAAGCTTTTCAGTAGCGAAGAGAACTGTTGCACAGCACGACTCCCTGTGGTGTAAACCCCAGTTATCAGTGGCTTCTCTTGTGAACGTTGCAGGGCACGATTCCCTGTGGTGTAAACCCCAGTTATCAGTGGCTTCTCTTGTGAACGTTGCAGAGCATGATTCCCCGTGGTGCAAACCCCCGTTTACCATACCATGCTTTCAAATGTTTTGGGGAAGCTTTTCAGTAGCGAAGAGAACTGTTGCACAGCACGACTCCCGGTGGTGTAAAGCCCAGTTATCAGTGGCTTCTCTTGTGCACATTGCAGAGCACGACTCCCCGTGGTGTAAACCCCAGTTATCAGTGGCTTCTCTTGTGAACGTTGCAGAGCACAACTCCCAGTGGTGTAAACCCCAGTTATCAGTGGCTTCTCTTGTGAACGTTGCAGAGCACGACTCCCCGTGGTGTAAACCCCAGTTATCAGTGGCTTCTCTTGTGAACATTGCAGAGCACGACTCCCCGTGGTGTAAACCCCAGTTATCAGTGGCTTCTCTTGTGAATGTTGCAGAGCACGACTCCCCGTGGTGTAAACCCCAGTTATCAGTGGCTTCTCTCGTGAATGTTGCAGAGCACGGCTCCCCGTGGTGTAAACCCCAGTTATCAGTGGCTTCTCTCGTGAATGTTGCAGAGCACGACTCCCCGTGGTGTAAACCCCAGTTATCAGTGGCTTCTCTCGTGAACGTTGCAGAGTACGATTCCCCGTGGTGCAAACCCCATTCACCATACCATGCTTTCAAGAGTTCTGCTGAAGCTTTTCAGTAGCGAAGAGAACTGTTGCACAGCACAACTCCCTGTGGTGTAAACCCCAGTTATCAGTGGCTTCTCTTGTGAAAGTTGCAGAGTAGGATTCCCCGTGGTGCAAACCCCCGTTCACCATACCATGCTTTCAAGAGTTCTGCTGAAGCTTTTCAGTAGCGAAGAGAACTGTTGCACAGCACGACTCCCTGTGGTGTAAACCCCATTATCAGTGGCTTCTCTTGTGAACGTTGCGGAGCATGATTCCCTGTAGTGCAAACCCCCGTTCACCATACCATGCTTTCAAGAGTTCTGCTGAAGCTTTTCAGTAGCGAAGAGAACTGTTACACAGCACTACTCCCCGTGGTGCAAACCCCCGTTTACCATACCATGCTTTCAAATGTTTTGGGGAAGCTTTTCAGTAGCGAAGAGAACTGTTGCACAGCACGACTCCCTGTGGTGTAAACCCCATTATCAGTGGCTTCTCTTGTGAACGTTGCAGAGCATGATTCCCTGTGGTGCAAACCCCATTATCAGTGGCTTCTCTTGTGAACGTTGCAGAGCACGACGCCCCATGGTGTAAACATTAGTTATCAGTGGCTTCTCTTGTGAACGTTGCAGAGCACGACTCCCCGTGGTGTAAACCCCAGTTATCAGTGGCTTGTCTTGTGAACGTTGCAGAGCACGATTCCCTGTGGTGCAAACCCCTGTTCACCATACCAATAGCTTCTGGGAACTGTTGCGAAGCCCCATTGTACCTGGTGTAAATCTTAGTTCACCAGTTGCCAATGGCTTCTGGGAACCTTTACACAGTTAAATTTTCCCTAGTGTAAATCCTAGTTCACTACTTACCAGTGGCTTCTGGGAAGTGTTGCACAGCACAGCTCTCCCTGGCATAAATTCCAGATTACCAGCTGCCAGTGCCTTCTTCTGGCAAATGTTCACAGCTCGATGGCCCCTGTATAAATTCAATTTGCTCAGTTAGAAATGACTTAAATGTCCCTCGGTGTGACATAGTGATGTTTTTGTATTTTGTAATCGCCCTCTTTATGACCAAATATTTCTAGTGGTTGAAAAACCCAGTGTAACCAAACAGGGCAATGATCAGTTCTCGCCACTAACTGGAATTAACTAGAATGCTCCACTCTACCAGGTCAGTCGAGGTTAAACAAAACGCAGATAAAGCAGTCGAGCTTGGTAGAAGCCGATCCTATCCGGTCAACTGGAAGTTAGGTCAATGTTTACACAAAGCATATTTTAACGCGCTTATGGGCACCTTGGTGCAGTGAGGCGCTACATTTGAAGATGCTACATGTGGGACCGCGCAGGACTCGTTTGGCACATGTAATCATACAAAAGGCATGAAGTGTGTGTACTAGTGTGGGCGGGAGCCTCAATCAATCAGGGGTCTTATAAAGTGCGACTACTCACCCCTGAGGGTATCAAGGCACTTTGTTCACTCGGCATCTATAGTATGCTCGAGTCCAGATGTTGCTGCACCTGTGGGCGTGTGATAGTCTGCACTTCCTGTTACTGGTGATGGCGAGATGAGGTTTTAAGGCTGGTTGTGAAAATCAAGCACTGCAAAGTGAACTTTACTGCACAGTCCAAGCAGGGGGTCGGGGTGCATGGACTTGGAATCTGCAGTAAAGTTCACTTTGCAGTTTTTGCTAGGGCAGGCTGCTAATATCCGTCCAGAGTTCTGTGCATCTTTGCTTGAGGTTTCTAGCAGCTCCAGCGTCTTTGGTGATGTCTTGAACTGACGATGGCTATCACGTTTTGTCGGTCGTTTCCTGCATTGAAGCTTGATGTAGTGTATTTACGGTCCAGAAGCTGTCGGATCCCAGCAGGCAGCTGCCTCCCTCTGTTTTTCACTTGTGTGCTCCTGGGCATGGTCTCGCACCTGGCCACTTCAAAGGCCTCCATTGAATGTATTGGTGTATTTAACGCGGGATTCCCCTCTTGCGTCATACCCCAGTGTCACCTTCAGCCCACCCAGGCTTTGTAAACAGTACTTTTTGGCACGTTAGCACTTTAAGAGATATGCTTATACTCAGAACTCCATTTGGAAATATAAAAGTGCATGTCCCAGAGTACCTGTCTGCTGCTAAGTGAGGGTGCTCTCCTATAAACAGTATTTCACCCATGGGGAGAAGTGCTGGTTCTATCCCTTTCGTGATGAAGTGCAGCTACTCAGAACCTGCCGCGTTAAGGCACAGTTTATAACGGGAAACCAAGTGACAAGGCTTAGATTGGTCAGCCCAGGACGGGCTGACAGTATCACTTGTGATATGGACGTCACTTGAAAGTTATTCTGTGTTTAAATAAATAAATATATATAATCCCCATCTCCCCCTTTCCAGTGTCTCCTTTGTGGCCCCGTGTACTAAATATCTGTGGTTTCTAAAATGAGATTTGTCCACCTGCAATCTGTCAGTGGTCTAAGTTTAGACCATTTGCAATTAGCAGACCCGATTTCGCAAACATCAATGGACTTTGGTACCCACCAGATTCTTCTATGTATATAAAGTGGAATAAAGTTTCTTAAAGTATATACGTAATTGAGATAACATTTCTCTTTCAGCCCAGTGCATCCTTTCCACAATCCAGTGCATTCTGGGAGTTGACGTCTCCATTTACATGGATTGAATTGATATGTAGTGCAGGACACGAGTGGCAAGTAGCCCGCAGTTATTCACCACCTCAGACCAGTCACGGGTTCACACCCAGCAGCAGTTTGTATTCTGAGACCTGTAGTTTAAAGATTCCATTGTTAGTTTGCGCCTACAAGTCCCAGCGTACAAAACAGTAAGTTTTATAAACGCACTGTGGCAGGACGTCCTGGGGGTCGAGGCACCTGGTAGCTAAGTTGCGTTTGCCAGCTTCCATAAGAATTACTTCTAAATGGTCCCATATTAAGATAAATTAAAATAGTTTTTAGCCATCAGTGCGTAGCATGCTGGGGCCTTTAGCGAATACATGGCTAGTAAAAGCGAAAGTCCCAGGGCTGCAGAATTCGTCGACACACGTACATGTATACGCAAAGTTCCTGGCTGGATATGACGCATCTTGCACGTCATTGTGAATCAGTGCGTACAACCAAACGGGCGATCTTCACTTAACAGCCACATTAACAGACCACCACGGCTACAGTGAGTGAGAAATAGACGTAGAAATATGTGGAAATCTCGCCCAGGCTCGGAAAGCGCTACAAATGAGAACTGTGCTATACAAATCCCGGAAACATACCATAAGTGGTCCCTTTTTAGGTCGAGGCTAGCGTTGCAGCGCATGCGCTGCTCGCTCTGTGAGGCATGCTGTAGTAGGGTTAGATGGTGAAGTGCCGTGGAAGCCCGCCCATATTTTTCATTGGCTGGTGCCATTGTCCATGGTAAATGGTAAATGCTGGCTTCTGATTCATTGTGAGGCTTGTTAGTCCCTCCTTGTTACCGTCCTGTCTCCTTTTGTGACCGCCCATCAGGACTGGATCTTTTACTTGCAGCGTTACACTGTCTCCTTCATCAGTTGGTAGGCACTATTTTTTGGCGGCCGCATGTTCAGTTTTGCATCGCGCTTTCACTTTACAATAGCTGCTGCCCCACCCCGCGAGTGCTGTGTGGGGCGGCAGCTAATGTAAAGTGAAAGCGCGATGCAAATATAAACAATCGGCTGCCTTTGCGCAATGGCGACAGCTTGTTATTTTTGTTGCAGCGCTCCATAAGAGTTCATGAGTCTGCAGGCAGTCTCCTATCACCAGTCCTGCCAAGTACCACGCATCTGGCATTAGACTAACTCATCTCAGTGTGGTGCTCCACATCACCGCACTGAAATGCATTGTCACACATAGTGCCTCAGCTGTCACTTAAGCTAGCGCTGCCTAAAACTAAACTGGAGTGGTAGCAGGCAGCGCGCCGTGACATGTGCGCGCTGCTCCAACAGGCCTGGGGCTCGCAGGTGGAGCTAGCAGCTGCTGCTGCAGGCAGTGCTACAATGTATTTCATGAAAAAAAGATCGATTCCCGGTGCGGGTGACGTCACATCCTGGTGCCGGAGTTGTGGGAGGCTGGCTAGTGGTATTTGTGGCAAATTATGGCTCTCGCAGAAGCACTGCCGGCTTGCCCCGGCCGCCGCATCCTGGCTAAAATCAATGACCCCCCACAGCGCCGCTGACAATTCATTTACCGAGGGAGACCATCCTCACCACCGAGAGGCGAGCCAGGCCACTGAGAAGCGAGCCAGGCCACCGAGAGGAGAGCCAGGCCACCGAGAGGCGAGCCAGGCCACCGAGAGACGAGCCAGGCCGGTGATCATTCTTCACTCAATCCCCTGCAGAAGGTGGTTGCACGCGTGCTCCCGATTCATGTCATATCTGTTCCAGTGCCAACGACAATGAAATGTGTCCTGAGGAATGACGTTAGGCTTCACAGCAATGAGGTATGGTGGTGTGCCAAATTATTTCAATGTGAATAAAACCATAAGAGTTCATTTACGCTTCGCTCACCTGAAAAGTGCTAACATGGGCTGTGCGCGTCGTAAACATGGGCAGCTGCAATGTCCTTACTGAGCTGCATCCATAAAAAAGTTATTAGTACGGTGTAGGAGAGTAGGATCTGCTTCACATGGGTACCCCCACTTTTTGCTGATGCTTCACTGGTTTTCGACATTAGTCTGGCTGGGGCCCTGCTATTCAGAACCCCAGCCTAGCTGTTTCCTCTTTAAAAGGGTCTCCATGTGCCTTAGGCACATCACTGATTGGGATCTGGAGTGCCCTTATAAGTCCCTAGTATATGGTATACTATGTACCAAGGGCATAGGTACCTCAGAGGCCTGCCAGGGGCTGCAGCATATATTATGCCACCCCTGGAAGGCCATCCAAACTGACACCACAGGTCTGCTACTGCAGCCTGGGTAAGGTGGTGCATGCACCCCTTACTGTGGTATAGGTTACCTATATCACTAAATGCATACACACATATAAACCTATAAGTCACTCCTAAGGCAGGCCTTATCAATCCTAAAGGCAGAGTGCATGGTTCCTATGTGAGAGGGTGCCCCTGCATGAGCAGGGCCCCTCTGCAGCGTTCGGAGACCATCTCTGATGCTGTTTGTAGTACAGCCTGACCATATACTCTTAAGCGCATTATATCCTCGCGGTAAAATGCTAACTTTGGAATGGCTGCACCTAAACATGTCGTGTTTGGTGTCAAACATCTTGGAATACTACCCCCCGCCAATCCTGGCGGCGGGGGTAGCATTCCACCCTTCTAGAGGGAAAGGCATGTTAACTCTGACGAGTCCGGTAACTTCTTTCCAGAGCCCTGGCATCACAAAATGGATGCTGCTGCCACAGACACGAGTCTGGCCTCCTGCTGCTGGACGAAACTCCAGCAGGGGAGGCCTGGACAATAGGTTTCCTGTCCCAGGGAGGTGTGACCACCTCCCCAGACAGGACAATGTGTATTGGGGCTGGGCGGGAGCACTTTCGGGTGCTTTGAAGTCCTGCACTGGGGGCACATTTGGTGTCCCTGTGCATACCCCAGTTCAAACCGGATCAGGGGCTCGCAGCCCCTGCTTTGGCGCGAACTGGACAAAGGGAAAGGGGTGTAGCCACCCCTCTGCCCTGACCCACCCATAGGTGGGGCCACAGAGTAGTCCATCCCCTATTTTTAGAATAAAGGTAGGAACCCAGTCCTTAGGACTTTAGATTATACCTGGACGAAACTCTGAAACTGAATCCTGGACCTTCGACGCTCTACTCACGATTAGAGGACTGAAGAATCTCCCTTGGGGTCAAGGAGTGACTCCCCTGCTTGGCAGGCACCAAAGAAGCATCTGTCCGGTTCGCATTACTGAAGCTCCCGTCGGACGCCGAAGTCATCGCATCACCAGAGGTGGATTCTCAGACTTCCCCGAGGCTACCCTGAGTCCCCAGCAAAGCTGAGGCCCGTGGCTATCGTGGGTGACTTGAGACCGTGACCCCTGGACACCGAGCACACTTGCAAGTGCACCATCTTCTGGGTCTCCCAAGAAGTCGTGCTTTGGGCTCCGAGTAGCCCTAGCCTCCAGCACCACTTGCACCGAAGATCACTGGCCCCCACTCCACGAGTGTCCTGTAAGCCAGCTCCACGTGCGGCGTCACGAGGCTCCTTCGCGGTCGCTAGCCCGTTGGCTAGTAGCCCTTAACAAAGGCCAATCTTTTCTTTACTTGGCATCCTGGTTGCTCCAGGCCTGCCCTCACTTACCCTCGCTGGGTGAGTTCCACAGACCTTGCTGGTCTGCACCATCGACGATCTACATCTTACTCGAGACCTGCCGTTGCCAAGGCTTGTTGGGTCCAATCCGGTCGCCGACACCTCAGCACTCGACAGACATCGAGCACCAGCCCGAATCCTGCTCCTGGTCGCCGACAACGCCTCCCGGACCTCGTGGCTGAAGAGTCAAGATGACCGTCAACGCACCTGAAGCACTCGACATCGGTGGGCATCTGTCCATCGCCTTCCTGGTCACTGGCTAGTGACCCAGACTCTGTCCCCTCTGCTTTCAGGTTCACCAGAACTCCGATCCACTCTTTTATCCACCCGGACACTTTTCTCTTGGCCGCCAGCAGCACTTTGCAGCAGATCGCCATTCGAATCGACGACGAAACCCGACCCCGAAAGGCACCTATGCACCCGGCTTCCCTGGGTGAGGTAACACGAGTACTCCGGTGCTCCCGTGGGTAGAGACTCTTCAAAGTCCTAGATCTCAAAGGGTTTTGTCCTAGTCCTCTTTTAAGTGTCCCTTTCCTCTATTTTCCCGATCCCGACTTTCTCCATAGAAGTTAACGGCGTATCGCGGTTGTGTATGTACACTGCACGCGTCTCCCGTGGGTCCCCTGTGTCACTACCTTGGGTGGTTCCTTGTGGTCCAAGCACTTCTAGAGGCTCTAGGCCTAGTGTCTAGTTCAGTCGTGGTTCGCATACCACTTTATTGGTATATGGTTTGGTACGCCCCTAGGGCCCAAACGTGTATTTGTGCTATTACTGTGATTTAAGATCTTATAACCTATGTACTTCGAACTCTAGCCTCATAAAGAGACTAGAGGGGTGTGTTTAGTAATAAATACATATATTTTGAATATATACCTGGTGTGGTGCTCTTTCATTTGGTCACTCAAGAGATTATAGACTGGTAAAACAAGCTGCTTTACATTCCTTCAAGACTTAGCCTGAAGGCTGCTCTCCATAGCTACCACTAGGATAGCTTTCAATAAGGTTGTCTTTAACCTACCTACCATAAGAGTCGATTTGGACTGGTGCAAGGTGCCCACTATAATTAGTGGACAGCATATGCCAGGCCAACTTCTCACATTGGTGTGCAGCGTGTGGGATTCCAGCTTGCTATTGTTTTACCAGATAATCTCAATTGAATTGATCAACTGAAAACCACTAAAGGTACCTAAGGTACATATAATTTAAGCTTAGAATAACAGTAAGTTCTACTGAACTTAGAGTTGTGTGTTAAGGGATAGCACAACCCTTTCTACAACTCAAGAGAGTTTAGTAGGCCACACTAGAGTAGGTAGTGCATACACCACACCACACTAGTAATGTCTTTAAAAGCAGGATCCAAAGATTCCTCGCAGGAAGCCATTGAGCTTCCACCCTCCAAGTATGATACACTCCCATTCTTGGAATTGAGAGCTTTATGTAACGTGAGGAAATTAAGGACAGGCCAAAGTCCCACCACCCAACACCTCAAGGAGTTGTTGGTGGCTTATGATCTTAGTAAGTCCTCAGAGACTGAAGGGGTAGGAGCAGAGGGTGGGCCAGCAGATGAGGAAGGGGCCAGGGGTACCACTACCCCCAGCCCCCTCTGAAACTGACCAGGAGGGTGACAATGACCCTGACCTGGAAAACCCAATCCCTTCTGGGGAAGATGAAGATGAGGATCTAGAAAACCACACCTTTGTCCCCCCAGGAAGGATTATGAGTGTGCTCAGAAAGTCTAGGTCTCCTTCTCAGGAGTCTAACCACTCTGGCACCTCCATAGGGAGCTCTGTTTCTTCTCACAGGAGGGAATCCTCTCATGAGAGAAGAAAGAGACTGGTCCAGTATGAGGAAACTCAACTAGAGATCAGGAAGAAGCAATTGGCTTTAGATAGAGAATCCCTAGATCTCCTTAGAGAGAGAAGAAAGTTGGGACTAGAGTCCCATGGTGGCAGCCATGTCCCTAGAGATAGGGAAAGGTCCTATGACCATAGGAACCTGAGCAAGATTGTCCCTCCCTACCAGAGTGGGGATGATATCCACAAATGGATAACTGCTTTAGAGAGGGCCTGTAAAGTACAGAAGGTCCCTCAGGAGCAGTGGGCAGCAATCTTGTGGCTCTCCTTTGCTGACAAAGGTAGAGATAAGCTCCTCACTGTTAGAGAGGAAGATGCTGACAATTACAAAGTCTTGAAGAGTGCTCTTATTGATGGGTTTGGCCTAACCACTGAACAGTACAGGTTGAAGTTCAGAGACACCCAAAAGCACAGACTCAAGACTGGGTAGACTATGTGGATTGTTCTGCCAAGGCTCTGGAAGGCTGGTTGATGGGCAGTAAGGTGTGTGACTTCTCAGGATTGTATAATCTGATAATGAGGGAGCAGATTCTTAATAACTGTCAAAATCAGCTGTTGCATCAATACCTGGTTGACTCTGATCTGACTTCTCCCCAAGAATTGGGAAAGAAGGCAGACAAATGGGTCAGAACCAGGGTGAAGCAGAAGGTACAGAACCAAGGTGGGGAAACCAAGAAGCAAGATGCTAAGAACTCTGACAAGGGTGGGGAGAAGGGTAAAGATCAAAAGTCTTCATCAGGCCCCCAAAAATCTTCTTCTGGTGGGGATTCCCAGTCTACCAAGGGTAAAGGCCAAAGAAAACCATGGTGCAAGGTCTGTAAGCAAAAGACCCACTGGACCAGTGATTGCACCAAGTCCAAAGACTCCAGTCCAGCACCCACCAATGCCCCTAAGGCACCTGTTCCCCCTAGTACAGTTGGTGGAAGTGCTCCAACAAAGTGTTTAGTTGGGTTCACCCTGGGAACTGAGTTGGGCTCTGACTTAGTCAGAGAACTGACTCAGGCTGTGTTAGTCTGTGATGGAGGCATGGATGTGACCTCCACTGTGAGTCCCAGTAATCTGGGCAAGTACAGACAACAGCCTTTAATCAATGGACGTGAGGCTTTGGCATTTAGGGACACAGGGGCAAGTGTCACAATGGTGACACAAGACCTTGTGCTACCTGGGCAAGTTATGCTTGGTGAGATGAACCAAGTGACCAATGCTAGCAATGTCAGAACAGACCATACTCTGGCAGTTGTTAACTTCTCCTGGGGAGGGGTAACTGGCCTTAAGAAGGTTGTGGTAAGTGCAAACCTACCAGTCGAATGCTTGCTTGGCAATGACTTAGAGACTTCTGCTTGGGCAGAAGTGGAGCTCAGGACCCATGCAGAAATGCTGGGGATCCCTGCAGATGTGTTTGCTGTGACCAGGTCACAAGCCAAAATGTCTAGCACTGAACAGGCCTTGGATTCTGGAAGAATGGACCAAGTGCCTTCCAAGAGGAGGAGTAGTAGGGTTAAGGCAGTGCCTTCCCCTTGGCTCAGGAGGAAGATCAGTCCCTTGAGGGGGATGATCTCAGCCCTGAAGAAGGAACTGTCCCAGAGGAACTTGAACCTGACCAGGTTGAGTTCTTGGGGACAGGGGGACCTTCTAGGGCAGATCTGAGCCAGGAGCAGCAGAGCTGCCCCTCCCTTGAACCCCTCAGACAGCAAGCTGCTGCTGAGGCTGCTGGGAAAGCTAGTGGTCCCCATACAGTGTATTGGGATGATGGACTCCTGTACTCAGAGAGTAGAGACCCCAAGCCTGGTGCTACCAGGAGGTTGGTAATACCTTTGAAGTTCAGGGGCTTCCTATTGACCCTAGCCCATGATATTCCCTTAGCAGGACACCTGGGCCAGAACAAGACTTGGGACAGAATTGTCCCTCACTTTCACTGGCCCCACATGTCTGAAGACAGTAAGGAGTTTTGTCGCTCCTGTGTAACCTGCCAAGCCAGTGGCAAAGCAGGTGGCACTACAAAGGCCCCCTGATACCACTACCTGTGGTGGGGGTGCCCTTTGAAAGGGTAGGGATTGACATTGTTGGTCCCATGGATCCCCAAACAGCCTCTGGGCACAGGTTTATCCTGGTGGTAGTGGATCATGCCACCAGGTACCCAGAAGCTATTCCCCTCAGGACCACTACAGCACCTGTGGTGGCAAGGGCCCTCCTGGGAATCTTCTCAAGAGTGGGCTTTCCTAAGGAGGTAGTATCAGACAGGGGTGCTAACTTCATGTCTGGGTACTTAAAAGCAATGTGGAAGGAGTGTGGGGTGACTTATAAGTTCACCACACCCTATCACCCACAATGCAATGGTTTAGTTGAGAGATTCAACAAAACCTTGAAGGGCATGATTAAAGGGCTCCCAGAAAAGCTTAGGCATAGATGGGACATACTTTTGCCCTGCCTTTTATTCGCATATAGGGAGGTGCCTCAGAAGGGGGTTGGTTACAGCCCTTTTGAACTTCTGTTTGGCCACCCTGTGAGGGGTCCACTGTGCTTGGTGAAGGAAGGATGGGAGTTACCTCTCAAGCCCCCAAAGCAAGATATAGTGGACTATGTACTTGGTCTCCGCTCCAGGATGGCTGAGTACATGAAAAAGGCAACCAAAAACCTTGAGGCTAGCCAGGAATTTCAGAAGGCCTGGCATGACCAAAAGGCTGTTCTGACTGTTTACCAGCCAGGACAGAAGGTGTGGGTGTTGGAGCCAGTGGCCCCAGCAGCTCTCCAAGACAAATGGAGTGGACCCCACACTATTGTTGAGCAGAAGGGTGAGGTCACTTACTTAGTGGACCTGGGAACACCCAGGAGTCCCCAAAGGGTTCTCCATGTCAACAGACTAAAGCCATATGTGGACAGGGCAGACATGGGCTTGCTCATGGCTACTGATGAAGGGCAGGAGGAAGAGAGTGACCCACTCCCTGACCTGCTCTCACAGAACCCTGACGATGGGTCAGTTGATGGTGTAGCCTTGGCAGGCAGCCTCACTGCCCAGCAACAAACTGATTGCAGACAAGTTCTCAATCAGTTTAGACATATGTTTTCACTGACACCCAGTCAGACCACCTGGTGCACTCATGAAGTGGACACTGGGGACCGTCTGCCTATTAAAAACAAGATTTATAGGCAACCTGACCATGTCAGGGACTGTATCAGGACTGAAGTCCAGAAAATGTTGGAATTGGGAGTAATTGAGCCCTCAGATAGCCCTTGGGCTAGTCCAGTAGTCCTAGTACCGAAACCTCACACCAGTGGTGGGAAAAGAGAGATGAGGTTTTGTGTAGACTACAGGGGTCTCAATGCAGTCACTAGGACTGATGCCCATCCCATACCCAGGGCAGATGAGCTCATAGATACTTTGGCCTCTGCCAAATATCTCAGCACATTTGACCTAACAGCTGGCTACTGGCAGATCAGACTGGCTGATACTGCAAAGCCCAAAACAGCATTTTCAACCCCTAGTGGGCATTATCAATTTGTGGTAATGCCCTTTGGTCTGAAAAATGCACCTGCCACTTTCCAGAGGTTGGTGAACACAGTTCTCACAGGACTGGAAGCCTATAGTGCAGCTTATCTAGATGATATTGCTGTCTTTAGCTCCACCTGGGAGGATCACCTGGTCCACCTCAGGAATGTTTTACAGGCCCTGCAAAAGGCAGGCCTGACTATCAAGGCCACTAAGTGCCAGATAGGGCAGAGTCAGGTTGTGTACCTGGGCCACCTTGTGGGTGGAGGCCAGGTTCAACCTTTGCAGAGCAAGATCCAGACCATCATGGACTGGACTGCTCCCACGACCCAGACTCAGGTAAGAGCCTTCTTAGGCCTGACTTGGTACTATAGGAGATTTGTCAAGGGGTATGGATCAATAGTGACACCCTTGAATGACTTAACTTCTAAGAAAATGCCCAAAAAGGTTCAGTGGACAGTTAGCTGTCAAAGGCATTTGATGACCTCAAGCAGGCCATGTGCACTGCTCCAATTCTGCAGAGTCCTGATTACTCCAAGAAGTTCATTGTTCAAACTGATGCATCTGAATTGGGGGTAGGGGCTGTGCTGTCACAATTGAATGAAGAAGGTCAGGATCAGCCAGTAGCTTTTATTAGCAGAAGGCTGACCCCTAGAGAGAAACGTTGGTCAGCCATAGAGAGGGAGGCCTTTGCTGTGGTCTGGGCTCTGAAGAAGTTGAGGCCATACTTGTTTGGTACACACTTCCTGGTTCAGACAGACCATAAGCCCCTCTTATGGCTAAAACAAATGAAGGGTGAAAACCCCAAACTGCTTAGGTGGTCCATTTCCCTACAGGGGATGGACTTTACAGTGGAACATAGGCCTGGGAGTAACCATGCGAATGCAGATGGACTCTCTAGGTATTTCCACTTAGAACATGAAGACTTAACTGGGCAAGGTTAGTTTAATGTCCCTACGTTTGGGGGGGTTGTGTAGGAGAGTAGGATCTGCTTCACATGGGTACCCCCACTTTTTGCTGATGCTTCACTGGTTTTCGACATTAGTCTGGCTGGGGCCCTGCTATTCAGAACCCCAGCCTAGCTGTTTCCTCTTTAAAAGGGTCTCCATGTGCCTTAGGCACATCACTGATTGGGATCTGGAGTGCCCTTATAAGTCCCTAGTATATGGTATACTATGTACCAAGGGCATAGGTACCTCAGAGGCCTGCCAGGGGCTGCAGCATATATTATGCCACCCCTGGAAGGCCATCCAAACTGACACCACAGGTCTGCTACTGCAGCCTGGGTAAGGTGGTGCATGCACCCCTTACTGTGGTATAGGTTACCTATATCACTAAATGCATACACACATATAAACCTATCAATCCTAAAGGCAGAGTGCATGGTTCCTATGTGAGAGGGTGCCCCTGCATGAGCAGGGCCCCTCTGCAGCGTTCGGAGACCATCTCTGATGCTGTTTGTAGTGCAGCCTGACCATATACTCTTAAGCGCATTATATCCTCGCGGTAAAATGCTAACTTTGGAATGGCTGCACCTAAACATGTCGTGTTTGGTGTCAAACATCTTGGAATACTACCCCCCCGCCAATCCTGGCGGCGGGGGTAGCATTCCACCCTTCTAGAGGGAAAGGCATGTTAACTCTGACGAGTCCGGTAACTTCTTTCCAGAGCCCTGGCATCACAAAATGGATGCTGCTGCCACAGACACGAGTCTGGCCTCCTGCTGCTGGACGAAACTCCGGCAGGGGAGGCCTGGACAATAGGTTTCCTGTCCCAGGGAGGTGTGACCACCTCCCCAGACAGGACAATGTGTATTGGGGCTGGGCGGGAGCACTTTCGGGTGCTTTGAAGTCCTGCACTGGGGGCACATTTGGTGTCCCTGTGCATACCCCAGTTCAAACCGGATCAGGGGCTCGCAGCCCCTGCTTTGGCGCGAACTGGACAAAGGGAAAGGGGTGTAGCCACCCCTCTGCCCTGACCCACCCATAGGTGGGGCCACAGAGTAGTCCATCCCCTATTTTTAGAATAAAGGTAGGAACCCAGTCCTTAGGACTTTAGATTATACCTGGACGAAACTCTGAAACTGAATCCTGGACCTTCGACGCTCTACTCACGATTAGAGGACTGAAGAATCTCCCTTGGGGTCAAGGAGTGACTCCCCTGCTTGGCAGGCACCAAAGAAGCATCTGTCCGGTTTGCATTACTGAAGCTCCCGTCGGACGCCGAAGTCATCGCATCACCAGAGGTGGATTCTCAGACTTCCCCGAGGCTACCCTGAGTCCCCAGCAAAGCTGAGGCCCGTGGCTATCGTGGGTGACTTGAGACCTTGACCCCTGGACACCGAGCACACTTGCAAGTGCACCATCTTCTGGGTCTTCCAAGAAGTCGTGCTTTGGGCTCCGAGTAGCCCTAGCCTCCAGCACCACCTGCACCAAAGATCACTGGCCCCCACTCCACGAGTGTCCTGTAAGCCAGCTCCACGTGCGGCATCACGAGGCTCCTTCGCGGTCGCTAGCCCGTTGGCTAGTAGCCCTTAACGAAGGCCAATCTTTTCTTTACTTGGCATCCTGGTTGCTCCAGGCCTACCCTCACTTACCCTCGCTGGGTGAGTTCCACAGACCTTGCTGGTCTGCACCATCGACGATCTACATCTTACTCGAGACCTGCCGTTGCCAAGGCTTGTTGGGTCCAATCCGGTCGCCGACACCTCAGCACTCGACAGACATCGAGCACCAGCCCGAATCCTGCTCCTGGTCGCCGACAACGCCTCCCGGACCTCGTGGCTGAAGAGTCAAGACGACCGTCAACGCACCTGAAGCACTCGACATCGGTGGGCATCTGTCCATCGCCTTCCTGGTCACTGGCTAGTGACCCAGACTCTGTCCTCTCTGCTTTCAGGTTCACCAGAACTCCGATCCACTCTTGGATCCACCCGGACACTTTTCTCTTGGCCGCCAGCAGCACTTTGCAGCAGATCGCCATTCGAATCGACGACGAAACCCGACCCCGAAAGGCACCTATGCACCCGGCTTCCCTGGGTGAGGTAACACGAGTACTCCGGTGCTCCCGTGGGTAGAGACTCTTCAAAGTCCTAGATCTCAAAGGGTTTTGTCCTAGTCCTCTTTTAAGTGTCCCTTTCCTCTATTTTCCCGAACCCGACTTTCTCCATAGAAGTTAACGGCGTATCGCGGTTGTGTATTTACACTGCACGCGTCTCCCGTGGGTCCCCTGTGTCACTACCTTGGGTGGTTCCTTGTGGTCCAAGCACTTCTAGAGGCTCTAGGCCTAGTGTCTAGTTCAGTCGTGGTTCGCATACCACTTTATTGGTATATGGTTTGGTACGCCCCTAGGGCCCAAACGTGTATTTGTGCTATTACTGTGATTTAAGATCTTATAACCTATGTACTTCGAACTCTAGCCTCATAAAGAGACTAGAGGGGTGTGTTTAGTAATAAATACATATATTTTGAATATATACCTGGTGTGGTGCTCTTTCATTTGGTCACTCAAGAGATTATAGACTGGTAAAACAAGCTGCTTTACATTCCTTCAAGACTTAGCCTGAAGGCTGCTCTCCATAGCTACCACTAGGATAGCTTTCAATAAGGTTGTCTTTAACCTACCTACCATAAGAGTCGATTTGGACTGGTGCAAGGTGTCCACTATAATTAGTGGACAGCATATGCCAGGCCAACTTCTCACATACGGAAACACGAAAAGCATGATCAGTGGTCCACTGCAGGTCTCAGGTTTGTTCCCCTCACTGCTGAAAAGTGAATATATGATCTCAAGAAGCATGCTTTCCTGAATTAAGTTAGAACAAAATGCGTTTGGTGGATATTTAAAGACATTTTAATTCAAGAAATACTGAATAGCTGGACCAGGGTTAAATGGATTTATCGGCAGCGAGGTGCTCTCCTCGCACTTTGAAAAGTACGGAGGCTGCCAGCGTCACTTGTATAGAAATAAAACTGCATATTAATTTCAAGTAAGGGTGTGCCTAGGGCTATATAAGGCGCTCTAATACCCATAGGGGCATATTCTCAAGAACGTGCGATAATCATCGCCAAAATATGTTAACGCAACTTTTCACATCGCAGTCTATCGCGGGAAAATAACGCAGTGTTAACGTAGTATTCCCAACACGGCGCTACCATGCGATAGTCTCACAATAACTCGTCAAATGACCACGTTAAAATTAACGCGAGGCCGAAAAAATGCGATACACGAACGCCAAAAAAGATGCGATGTGGCCAAGCACGATAAAAAAACTGTGATAAACAGCGAGAGGCCTGCAATTCCCACGCGTCATGTGGGAAAATGCACCATAAAAGCACCCAAAAAATATACACCAAAAACAAAATAAACTGCGTAGCACCATGAATGCCCCCGGACCGAGTACAGAGGACAACTCGAACCCCACAAGCCCCACGGAGGACCAGCCAGGAACCCCGGGGTCGGGGAAGGGCAAGGAGAAGAGGAAGAGGAAGACGGGATTCAGTCCGCAGGAAAACCGGATCATCGTCACGGAGGTGATAGAACACTACCAACAACTGTTCGTCACCTCCACTGTGTCATTGGCAACACAAACGGAAATATGGCAGTCCATCGTGAACAACGTGAATGCAGTCGGAGTGTTGAGGAGGTCAATGGAGGAGGTCAAGAGGTGCTGGCATGATGTAAAAAGCCAAACCAAGCAGAAACTCGCTGCCAACCGGAAGGCAGCAACGGCGACTGGAGGTTGGAGTCCTGCGCCACAGGAGGAGCTGGATGAGCTGGAGGAAATGGTGGCCACAGTCATCAGTGTGGAGACGGTGCAAGGAGTAGGGGGTCCGGACACTGCTCGATATGACCTGACCCAACAGCAACAGGGTGAGTAATGACCAGGGACTGGGGGGACGGGGGAGATGGGCACAATGGCACACATGCACAATTACGTGTAGCACACTGCACACCCACAATGAGTGTGGAACATGTCCCTGATACCCTTGGCACACTGCAGCACACATAGAAACACCAAGTAGGCCCCGTCCACTATGTGCCCAAAGGGGGCCCCCCCTATCACCATTCTCACAACCTACCCATGCACATGTGCTGAACCCAGCGGCTCTGTGAGCCACACTGACAATGCAAGTGACACTGCATGACCAATAGCATGGCTGCAGTCAATATATCATGACATGGTGCACGCCACAACACTGAGGTGGCCCAGATTGGATCACATCCTCAAAGGAGCAGGTCACACTCTGACACATCCACGTGCACATACAACCCCTGATGTCAACAACACATCTGCAGACAAACAATGCACAAGAGTTCAAAATCCGTCCAAGGGCTCAAATGACCCAAGTCGACAACATCTCAGCACCGTAAAAGCACACAAGTCAAAGGCACACCGCCTCAAAGGGATAAGGGGCCACTAAATCAGAGCTGCATGGGCGACTCTCCCACAATGCAGCACACACACATAGCAATCACGACACATCAACATTGATGGCAATATGGTACAAAGTGCAACACGTACACTACAGAGCAGAGGACACAACTGGTGCCGCTTGTGCGTAGAAACTGGCCATTCACATCTGGCATAGCAGGAAACTGCGAGATGATAATGTACGAGTACAACCTCACATCCCTCATGTAGTCGAAATGTCCACTGTCTCCCATCAAATAGCCTGCTCCTCCCAAACAGTCACAATGGACATTGTCATGCAGTCTGTATGGTAACATGTAACAATGCGTGAACATACATGGAACACACTGTTAACTTGCATCTCCCCTTAATATTGCAGAGGGACCAGACATCTCTTCAGTGATGGTGAAGAGGACCCCCTGGCCATCTGCTCCGACACTAGGCCTGGGCAATGAACTCTGCTCGCGGCATGAAGGAATCAGCTACTAACCTGCATCCACAAATGCTTTGATAAAGCAACTTTACATGCTAAAAAAGCATACAACCAATTCACAAAAGAAAACTTTATCAGGCCATGAGAGAGGTGATGATTATGGGGTCCCCCCTAACCTAACCGTTGCTAGGTGTCCCTCAAGTCAAATGCTTTTGCATTTGACTCATGAGGGGCACCTAGTAACGACTAGTGGAACTGCAGCTTCATGAAAGGGTTTCAATGCTTTTGCATTTGACTCGTGAGGGACACCTTGTAACGACTATTGGAACTGCAGCTTGATGTAATAATTTCAATGCTTTTGCATTTGACTCATGAGGGACACCTAGTAACGACTAGTTGAACTGCAGCTCTTTGTAGAATTATTTTGATATTGGATACTATAATATTCACTGCCCACTGCTAATCTCGTCCCATAATGCTTTGCAGGGCCTTTGGTTGGGATTGCATTTTTGCCCATAACTGTGCTTGGGGTGGTCCTAAGAGGATGGGCCCACCACCGAATCGTTTAGCAAGATGTGCTCTTTGTTTTCAAGGCATCTGCTTGGTTCACTCCCTAGGTTAGGGAGGATCCCAAAATCATCACCTCTCTCACTGCTTGTTAAATTTTCATTTTCACTTTTGTGAAATGACTATATGCATTTTAGTATGTAAAGACAGAGATACTTGTTATTTTGCCAAAAGTATATGAGGTTTCTGTTTTATTAATTGGGAGTCAGACCAAACGGAGTGAGTGTGTTAGACTGCCAGAAAGAGCTGGCTGAACAGGTGCGGGTGGGGTTCGACCTCATGGCAGCCAAACTAGATGCCATATGTGGGTGTCTAAGTCCCATCAGGGACCACTTACACTCCCCAACGGACACCCACAGTCCGCCCCATGCCCTCCAACAATCCTTGGCTGACCTCGCTGGAGCCATTACTCCGATACAAGAACTGTCTAGTCAGACAGGCTCCAGCGATGACAGCACAGAGTTAGCACAGATGCGGAGGACAATGGAGAACATGGAGCGGATGCAGGCAGGAAGGATGGCTGCCACAGCTGAACACCAGCGAGATGTAGCTGGGATCTTCCATGCCCTGCAGATCCTCATCTTGCCATTGCTGCCACAGAGCCTGTCCCAGATGACTGCTGCAGGAACTTCGACACACACATCTCCGCCCCCTGATGTGTCAGTGGCACACAGTGATGCAGCCATACCACCTCCGCCCCCTGATGTGTCAGTGGCACACAGTGATGCAGCCATAACACCACCACACACACCTGACACACCTGACACAGAAGACATATCAGAGGACTAAGATGTGGATGGTAATGACTCTGTGTCAGAAAGGAGGTTGTAGCATTCATCCCGCCATATGGCCTGTTCCTGCTTGGTTCAGCCCTCTGCATCATGTCCTGGAACAACACCTTCCACTGTCCCCCGAAACACTCTGCGACATTCACCTGGACCCCGACATGGACTGCCATATCTGCTCTGGCTACCAATGACACAGCAATCTGGCTGCGGACTTAACTCTTCCTCTTCCGATTAACTTGTCATTCCACAAAGGACTCTGGTTGGTCCTCCACTAGGCAACCATGTAATGTGGGGTGTGCATGGCCATGTACTGCTCCAGCTCCGACACTCCACAGAATGTGAATAAAACATTCCAAATCACACAGATGTGTCATGTCTATGTTCAATCAAGTATAAAAGTATGGATGAATGTAGGGAAATTGATAGCACAAAAAGGTACACCCTGGGAAATTACATAAATGTGCATGTATGACCGTGACCCACATGGCCAATGAGATGACTGTGAAGGTGTGAACTAGCTGTGGCCACATTGCTCATAAACAACAATCTTGCAACCCCCCAACTTAGCCCCACGTCCATGTATTAAATAGGGCTGTGTGTAAAAATGTCAAAGTCGGTAGCAGGCCTAAAGTAGTGTCCCCCATCACATGTGACAACAGAACCTCTCTTCGCATACCTACTCACACTCAACTGGGTGGACACAGCCTGTTTTGATGGATCACATTGATCCACATGGCAAGGAGTAGGACACCATACTTTCATTGCTGAAGACACGTAAGAGCACAGGTCTACCAGCAACTATCCCAAACCACAAAGTCTGGCTCACAGAGGTGGAGCTGGCAATAGGGACTCACCCCTAAGTGAAATGTGTCAGTCAGTCCCTCCCTGTGTATGGACAATGCTCATTGAGGCACACGATTTGTCATCCTAATCAACACTCATCACAGTTGAACACAAGTGAAGTTGCGTAGACTTTATTAGCATGTGCGTGTCAGTACGGGTAAGACAAGGGCCACAACATGCAGACCAAGGCATCGGACACTAACAGGCAGCATAGGAACATGTAGAGGTGCAATAAATGGGGAGGATAAAATGAACACCAATCATTATGGATGGCAACGGTCTTAGCCCACCTTGCCTTGCTGGACGATTCATGTGATGTTTGGCGTATGCTCATTGCCCCGTGTCAGGGGACACGACTCACAGCCCATGAGATCTGCATAGTGCTGTGCCACCGGACTGTGCTGACTGTCTGCTCTGCTGACAGTGAGCAGGTGAAAGGGTCCTACAAGGTCACATAAAGTACCACATTGCCATGTGTGTAGTCTCCCTCCAGCAGTATGTCAGATTTAGTAACATTGCCAAGCGACGCTGTGCAGCTCCGGCCATGGGACTGCCTCACCTTGCACAGGTGTGTGTCAACCCACGTTGTTGCACGCACATGCATTCTGAGTCCAGGCGAATGCAGCCATGTCCACTGTTGTGTTGGGATATGTGACCATTTCTCCAAAATGCAACAAGGTGTTGGGACCTGTGCTATGGGTTACAATCAGCTGTGGCTGCAGGAACGTAGTTACTCGTCCATGAAAGCGAGCGCAGCTTCCTGGGCAATCAGTTCCAAGAGTACGTCGTTGTCGACTTCAACGAGCACGAGGGCAAGCCAATCCATTAACTGGTCCGGACAGATGTGCTCCGTCCACGCAGTTTCACCAATCCGCAACACAGCCCAATAGGGGAGCGCTTCGGAGTAAGACCTCCGACCCTCGGTCTAGGTCCACTCTCTCCCCACTGCTCCGCTGTGCCGTCTCTTGCCTCCAGACCCCGACCTCCTCCTTGGGAGGTTCGAGGCTGCTGCCCGCTCCAACTGGGACCAGACTGTCTCCAACCACCGTAACCTTCTCAGCCACTTTTTTTTTTTCTTTCTTTTTTGTCCCTGTTGTGCCACTGTTATTGTGCCCATCTGTGTCTTGCTCTAATTCCACCACTGTTTTTATTTTCTCGTGCCTGCCTGTTCCTTTTGCCTTTTGCCTTTCGCCGCTGCTGCCCCTGCGGCCCCTCCCCCCCCCCGGAATTCCCCCCCGGAATTTCCCCTCCGGAATTTCCCCCCGGAATTCACCCCCGGAATTCCCCTGCTCCCACCTCCCAGACTCTCCTCCCTCCCACCTCCCCTACTTAATGGCAGCCCTGCGCGGTCACGCAGCGGACACGCGCAGCGGGCGCGCCGCTGGCGCGCCAAAGGCAAGCCTGTCTGCGCCCGTCTGCGCCTGTCTGCGACCCGACCACGGCCAGCGCCAGGAACCCTGGACCTCCCACTACCCATCGCTACGACACCACCACCCTCTTCGCACTTAATCCTGGAAGACTTAGAGAATGCCAACAGGCCTCGCCGAACATGACCCACGGCCAGTTCTCCTGCCTCCACTGCTGCCAGACCCTCACCGCCACCCCGGCCTCCAACACCGGCGACGCCAGCACCGGCGACACCCTAAAATGCATCCTCCACAACGTACGCTCCGTACACAAACACGCCATGGAAATCTGGAACCTACTCGACTCTCTTTCGCCCGACATCGCCTTCTTCACAGAGACCTGGACCAACGCATCCTCTGCCCCCGACATCAGCACCGCAATCCCAGACGGATACAAGATCCAAAGGAAAGACCGCCCCAACCACCCAGGAGGGGGCCTCGCCATTGCCCACAAGAGCACCCTCCGCCTCACCACCTCCAGCGAAACCTTCCCCTCCGCCGAACACCTGCACTTCAAGATCCAGACCACCCCCAAAGCCACACTCCGAGGAACCCTCATCTACAGACCCCCCGGCCCCCGAACACCCTTTTCCACCACCATCACCGACTTCATCGCACCCCACGCGATCGCCTCAACAAACTACATACTCATTGGAGACCTGAACTTCCACCTCGACAACCCCAGTGACCCCAACTCCACTATCCTTTGTGACAACCTCGCCAGCATCGGACTTAAACAACTCGTCAACACACCGACCCACAGAGCAGGACACACCCTCGACCCCATCTTCGCGGCAGGAAACAGCGTCCATTTCAGCCACACAACGCAGCCGCCATGGACCGACCACCACTGCGTACACTTCGCCATCAACAAACCCAAGGCACCCAAACCAGCCCCACGCCCACCACGAAGGAACTGGAGCAAGGTTACCGACGAGCAACTTAACTCCACCCTCAGCCGAGACAACCCCACCTGGTTACCCGACGCAAACAGCGCAAACGACGCAGCCAGAGAACTCCACACCTGGATCTCCAACTGCGCAGATGAGCTCGCCCCTCTACACAACCCCGACAGACAACGCTCCAGGAAAGCCGCCTGGTTCACAACCGCTCTCCAAGAAGCCAGACGCACCTGCAGACGCCTGGAGAAGAACTGGAGAAACACCAAGACAACCGAAAACCACACCACCTACAAGGACGCCATGACGGACTACCACAACCAGATCAGAGCCACCAAAAGGAACTTCATCCACAACAAAATCCTGGCCAACTCCACCAACTCCAAGGAACTTTTCAGTGTCATTCAAGAATTCACCAACCCACGCAGCGAAGCCACAGACATCACCCCATCCCAAGACCTCTGCGACAAGCTTGGAACCTATTTCCAACTCAAGATCAAAAACCTCTATGACAACTTCATCGACCATCCACAAGGCGCCACAGACGGCCCCCCAGAAACACCAGCCAGCCCACCATGTCCAACTGGACACCGATCACGGCCGAAGACACTGCCTCGACCATGAAAAGCATCCACTCGGGGGCCCCCACCGACCCCTGCCCCCCTCACATCTACCACAGAGCCGTGGCCACCATCGCACCCAAACTACAACGCACCATCAACACCACCTTCAAAACAGGCACCTTCCCAGACGACTGGAAGCTCGCAGAAGTCAGACCCCTGCTCAAGAAGCCCACAGCTGACCCCACCGACCTCAAGAACTATCGTCCCATCTCGCTCCTCCCCTTTGCAGCCAAAGTTGCAGAGAAAACAGTCAACAGGAAACTGACACGATTCATTGAAGAGAACGCCATCCTCGACCCGTCCCAATCCGGATTCCGAAGCAACCACAGCACAGAGACCGCCCTACTCGCTGCCACAGATGACATCCGCACCCTCCTGGACCAAGGCCAGTCCGCAGCCCTCATCCTACTCGACCTATCAGCGGCCTTCGACACCGTCTCCCATCGCACACTAGTTGTCAGACTACACGACGCAGGCATACAAGGAACAGCCCTGGACTGGATCCGATCATTCCTCACCGGAAGAAGCCAAAGGATCAGACTCCCACCCTTCCTCTCCGACCCCACGAAAATCACCTGCGGAGTCCCACAGGGTTCATCAGTGAGCCCCACCCTCTTCAACATTTACATGGCCCCCCTCGCAGCCATCGTCCGACAACACGGCCTCAACATCGTATCCTACGCCGATGACACCCAGCTGATCCTCTCCCTCACCAAAGACCCCACCACTGCCAAACTCAACTTCCAGAAAGGAATGCAAGACGTCGCAGTCTGGATGACCAACAGCTGCCTGAAGCTCAATGCCGAGAAGACAGAAGTCCTCGTCCTCGGTACCACCCCTTCTGCATGGGACAGCACCTGGTGGCCGACTGCCCTTGGAAGCCCACCTACCCCCTCAGACCACGCCAAGAACCTCGGCATCGTACTCGACTCATCACTCTCCATGAACCGACAGGTCAACGCCGTCACCTCCAGCTGCTTCAACACCCTCCGCATCCTCCGCAAGACCTTCAAGTGGATCCCCCTGAGTCAAGGAAGACAGTCACCCACGCACTCATCACCAGCAGACTGGACTATGGAAACGCACTCTACGCCGGCATCAACAAGTCCCTACTCCGCAAACTCCAGACAGTACAGAACACCGCCGCCAGACTCGTCCTCGGCATCCCCCGACACGAACACATCAGCCAACACCTACGAAGTCTCCACTGGCTCCCCGTGGAGAAAAGAGTCACTTTCAAAATCCCCACTCACGCCTACAAATGCCTACACAACAACGGACCCAAATACCTCAACGACAGAATCAACTTCCACGTACCCAAAAGAAACCTCCGATCTTCCAACCTCGCACTGGCCGAAACCCCGCGCATCCACAGAGCCAGAGCAGGCGGAAGATCCTTCTCTCACATTGCAGCCAAGACCTGGAACGAGCTACCGGCAGACATCAGACGCGCCCCCTCCCTGAACACCTTCAGGAAGACCCTGAAGACGTGGCTCTTTGGCTAAACAGATCTGCGGACCCCCCCCCCTCAGTGCCTTGAGACCCTCACGGGTGAGTAGCGCGCTTACAATTCCCTGATTGATTGATTGATTTCGATGTGGTCACTGCACACGAGGAATTGTGCAATCTCCCATGTCCAACTGCCAGCACATATGCCAAATATCAAGGCATCCCATGAACGGGTATCCCGGTTACACTCCTGGTCGTGGGCCAACAGGGGGCGCACACACAAGTCATAATCCAGTTCAGCTACCGTTGTGTTGGATAGGCTGACATCCACGGGCCACTCGAATATGCATGATCGACAGTGGAACCAGGGCTGGATGCAGGTGACGTACGTTAGACGGAAGCTCAGACGGTAACTGATGCACAACACTGCCAGTGGCAGTGCCCCCAACAAATGCAGCATTCGGTCACGGTACAGTCCCACGTGACAGGGGTTGTGCATGTGCCCGGGATGTTCTGCCATTGCGTTGGTGACTCTCGTAGAACCGGCACTCTTCTGACCTGCGGTAGTTATGTGGATGATATGCCACAGCTCGGAGCAATGAGTCGTATGAGTGTGCAATGTTTGGACGTATGGGTTGTTGTGTACGTAAGTGTGAAAGGTATTCCATGCAAAACTACCTCGAGCAAGGACTTCTGTGTGTGGGGTGTGGATACGTTGGTCTTTCATTAGCACTGTGCGTGGTGTGGGAGTCGTCATCATCTGCAATGTTATCTCTCTCAGGGGGTGCCTGCTGCATGCAATACCAAGGTCGGAGGTGCAGATGTCCTTCCGCCTTCTGTATTGAGACAAAGGAGCTTTCATCCCTAATGTTAGTCTGACTACTGCTTGCATTCTGGGAATGTGATGTGGCTTTCGCACTGCAATTGAGGCTAGGCCTTAGGCTTATGGTGCACCAATAGCGATACACACACAACAGTTGGCATGTATGAGCCAAGACACTGAGCGGCCTTGCGCTCCTTGTACAATCCCTCATGCGCGGCCGCCCTCCGGGTGCATGCACCATTGCAACATTGTCGATTGCGGGCCATGTGGCGCCGACACTGCTACAGAGACACACGCATTTGTACATTTCTTGGCCAGCCCAGAACAGGACCACGCCCAGAGCCCCAGGATAATTATTCACACCCTTACGCTGGACTTGCGTATGCTAGCCCAGCCCACTCTGCTTACTTATGAAGGGGGGACGACAAAGCTACTTGTACCACGTCTTCCCCACTGCCTGAGGTCCATGGCTGCGTCTGCCTGGCATATCACGAGACTCAATCAGAAAGGGTCCATGACTTGCGGTGCACAGAGTTGGTGGCACCGGATACACTGCGGCTGGCATGGGCCTACCGCCACGGGATGGTGACTCTCGGTGCACTGAGGTAGGGGCACCTAAAGTGCTGAGCGGGTGTGCAGCCTGCGATGATGCGCCATCCTGGCAGTCCGGACTGGTAAGGATTTGTGTGAGCCCTGCTGGACCGCAGTGTAGGCCTGAGCCAGCGGGCAACGCGGGCCTACCGCCACGTGGCATTGCCTCGCGGTTCACAGAGTTAGTGGCACCTATGGAGCTGAGCGGGTGTGCAGCCTGCAATGATGCCGCGTGCACTGATATGATCTCTGCCATTGTAAAATCAAGACCCAGAATCGAGTGTGTGACCTGGTGGATCGCCGTGCGGGCCGCATGATGTGGAGGCTGCCAAGGTCGCAGGCCCCGGGCTTGGAGCTTGCACCGGCACGTAGTGGGCCCTCTTGGAGACACGCCAGTGGTGGAAGGTGAGCAGTGAGGCCTGGGTGCGCAGGGGCGGCCAATCACCGCTGGGCGGCGGGAGGGGCTGGGGTGCAGCAGCCTGTGTGCGCAGGGGCGGACAAGCGATGATGCCGTGTGCAATGATATGAACTCTGCCATTATTAAATCTGGACTCGATTTCAGATAAGGGACCTGGTGGACTGCAGTGTATACCGGCACGTGGTTGGAGACACACCAGTGGCAGCAGGTGAGCAGTGAGGCCTGGGTGCGCAGTGTCGGCAGTCTCTCTCCCTCTCTTCCTTTCACCGTCTCTCTCTTTCCCTCTCTTTCTCTCTCTTTCTCTCTCTCCCTCTCTTTCACTCTCTCTCTCCCTTTCTTTCTCTCTCTCTTTCTCTCTCTCGCTCTGTCCTTTGATGAGCGCATGACACACGTTCTTATCTTGGAATTTGTCTTGCAGGCTGTGACTTACAGATTGTCCAGAGAAGACCCGCCATGACTCTTCCAAATTGTTGTTTTGAGTTGAATTTGAATAAAATAATTTTTATTGGAAATTCAAAGATGAATGAATGATACTCCTATTTCTGACCACACATGAATGTTAATTGTTGTAATTGTGCGACATTAGGCGATTTGTTTTGTTCATGATTTTGTAAAGTTGCTGTGGAATATCTTTGTCCGGGGGGGGAGCGCGGGGGAGGGCCCTGGGGTGTGGGGGGTCCTGGGGGTGGTGGCGGTGGGTGTTGTGGCCCTCTTGGGGCTAAGAGCTGCATGATCAGTAGCTCCATGGTATCTGTTGTTCTTCAGGTGTGGCTGTGGGCTGGGCTCTCTTTTATGGTGCAGGTTGTCGTCCGACTTTACACCAGGTAAGAGCAGGTGTTAAATCCCTGCTGCTAACGTGCCTTATCGCCTGTTTTTGGTTCTTATCGCCGATCTGGCTGGTCGTTGTGAATATTGCGAAGTGGTGTTATCGTGGCTTTTTGCACGGGAAAGCCTACTCTGCATCTCATTAGCGTTAGTTGCCGGTGTCATCAGTGGCAATGTTTTTTGCGGCTGCTATCGCTGGAAAACTGGTGATATTGGCTGTTAGCTCCTGCTTGTGAATGGGGCGATAAATCTATCGCCACTTTGGCTGCGATAAAGTGCCGCTAACTCGGCGATAAGTCCTTGAGAATATGCCCCAGATCACTGTACTGGGGTGAATGTATGACATTGTTCTGCATTCTGTCCATCAACTGTTGTTTTTGCATTTGTCACCCCGAGCGGGACGGGTATGCCCAGACGTGGGTCCCGTGCTCTCCATGCCACTGGAATCAAGCTATCCTGGCTGAAGAGGGTGAAACCCCGAAACCGGTCCTAGGATGCTTGTTTCCAGTCCAGGGAGGACCTGGCTTGGCAGTTCGGGCTGGACTGTTCCCATGAGGCACAGGGTCAAGACTGATTTGCATATGGCTGGGTTCAAACTGGAATGGCATGGTGAGCAAAAAAACGATGGATTTAGGCCCAGATCACTGTACTGGGGTGAATGTATGACATTGTTCTGCATTCTGTCCATCAACTGTTGTTTTTGCATTTGTCACCCCGAGCGGGACGGGTATGCCCAGACGTGGGTCCCGTGCTCTCCATGCCACTGGAATCAAGCTATCCTGGCTGAAGAGGGGTGAAACCCCGAAACCGGTCCTAGGATGCTTGTTTCCAGTCCAGGGAGGACCTGGCTTGGCAGTTCGGGCTGGACTGTTCCCATGAGGCACAGGGTCAAGACTGATTTGCATATGGCTGGGTTCAAACTGGAATGGCATGGTGAGCAAAAAAACGATGGATTTAGGCCCAGATCACTGTACTGGGGTGAATGTATGACATTGTTCTGCATTCTGTCCATCAACTGTTGTTTTTCCATAGGGTCTTGTGACAGTGCGCGCTATAGAAAGCAGTAAAGATAAATAACTTCGAGACAACCTCAGAATGCTAAACTTAAACACCATGAGGCCTGCTGCAGTAGATAGCCCGAGGCCTGCTGAGCAGTGAAAGCCTAAAACTGGTGCTAACTGCCAGACAAAGGTCTTGTGCATGCAGAGTCTGAGCAATGGGGATGGATGCCAAATCTGAGGCGTGCTGCACACAGAGTTTAAGGCCTGGGCGCACTGTATGTAGTTTGAAGATTGATACATACACACCGACATCCAGCCGCATGTAGGCCGAGTCTGAGAGATGAGACCAGAGGCATGCTATCTAAGAAGGTCTGTCGCACACAGCTACACCATGCACACAGATGCAAGCTACACCATGCACTCAGACGCAAGCCTCCTGCATGCATACAGCATCGTGCACAGCTACACCGTGCACACAGACGCAAGCCTCCTGCATGCATACAGCATCGTGCACAGCTACACCGTGCACACAGACGCAAGCCTCCTGCATGCATACAGTATCGTGCACAGCTACACCGTGCACACAGACGCAAGCCTCCTGCATGCATACAGCATCGTGCACAGCTACACCGTGCACACAGACCAAGCCTCCTGCACGCAAACAGCATCAAACGGCTGCAGACTCTGTGAAGCCCACAGCCACACACAGAACGAACCTGCAGTCTATAATACACAGACAGTAATGCCTGCTACCAAAAGGCAGCACAAAAACTGCTACACAGTTTGAGGCCTTCTGCATACGGGGCAGAGACCTGATAACTGCAGTGTTCCGAGGCAGGCTAAGATCAAGAGCACACCAAACTCAGCTGTCACTAGTCTGTCTGCAAAGTTGTGTCACTCATTTAATTTACTTTTAGAGGAGCGCGTGGGTGTAATTTTTGATATATATATGTTTCCCTTCACTTCATTGCTTGATTTTGCTCGTGAGAAAGTGTCACTCATAGTCGTTGAATGTCACTCATAATTACACTGAACTTATGAAAATGTCACACGTAGCAATCTGGAACCTTGGCAGCTATGAGCAAGCAGGGGGCGGGTGTGGGTCGGAGGGGAAAGCTGTACTGCAGGGGTACCAAGGGGTGCAGCCAGGACAGGGGGGCAAGCAGGGGGTGGGGGTGGGTCAGAGGGGTGCAGCCAGGGCAGGGGGTGGCAAGCAGGGGGACGGTGTGAAGGGGAGAGCTGTACTGCAGTCCGAGGGTGCAGCCAGGACGGGGGGGCAAGCAGGGGCGCCGGGGGTGGAGGGAGAGCTGTACTGCAGTCCAAGGGGTGCAGCCAGGACGGGGGGGGCAAGCAGGGGGCGGGTGTGGGTTTGAGGAGTGCAGCCAGGAGTTGACAAGAGGAAGCAGGGGGTGGTGGGGGGGAGAGAGAGGAAGTTACTGAACACATGTCTACAATATGCTGCCAACCCCTTCCTGTCTTGAGAGGAGCTGCACCACAGAGCACAAGGGGGGCACATTTATTGTGTAACCAGGGAAACGAAAGGGCCCCCGTCCCTTAACCATCCGTCCTGCAACTTCTCACCATCGCTTCGTGTGGGGGTGATTGGAGGGTGTTCTGGGGCTGCCCCGTCTGACCACCCCCTCTGGGTGAAGCACTTCTGACGTCACTGGTAATGGTGGGGGCGACCACACAAGGCCTGGATGCCCAACACAGACAGGCGAGTTATTTTCAACGCAAACAAAGTGCCGTGTGAAGTGAGCGCACCGTGTGATCTGCTGCAGGTGAGTTATCTGTGTGGGAGCACTGGAGCAGGAGAAGTTACAGAGTGAGGGGGTTTTGTTCCCTTCTTCTTTGTGATGTACTTAGTGTAATAAAAAGGGGGCGCTCCCAGAGTATCTCAGGCCTGTGACCAGTGAAACTGGGCTAAATGGCTATAAATGCGACGGCTGTTCTGGTGCCGCTGCCCGTCCCTTCCCTCTGCCCTGTCCACCCACCTTCTCTGCCCTGTCCACCCTCATTCTCTCCCCTGTCCACCCTCCTTCTCTCTCCTCTGCCCTGTCCACCCCCTCTCTCCCCTCTGCCCTGTCCACCCCCTCTCTCCCCTCTGCCCTGTCCACCCTCCCCCTCTGCCCTGTCCACCCTCCTTCTCTCCCTGTCCACTCTCCTCGTCTTCCCTCTGCCATGTCCACCCTCCTTTTCAGCCCTCTGCCCTGTCCTCCCTCCTTCTCAGCCCTCTGCCCTGTCCACCCTCCTTCTCTGCCCTGTCCACCCCCTCTCTCCCCTCTGCCCTGTCCACCCTCCCTCTCTGCCCTGTCCACCCTCCTTCTCTCCCCTTTGCCCTGTCCATCCTCCCTCTCTGCCCTGTCCACCCTCCCTCTCTGCCCTGTCCACCCTCCTTCTCTGCCCTGTCCACCATCCTTCTCTACCCTGTCCCCCTTCTCTCCCCTGTCCACCCTCCTTCTCTGCCCTCTGCCTTGTCCATCCTCCTTCTCTGCCCTGTCCATCCTCCTTCTCTGCCCTGTCCACCCTCCTTCTCTGCCCTGTCCACCCTCCTTCTCTGGCCTGTCCACCCTCCTTCTCTGCCCTGTCCACCCTCCTTCTCTCCCCTCTGCCCTGTCCACCCCCTCTCTACCCTGTCCACCCTCCTTCTCTCCCCTCTGCCCTGTCCACCCTCCTTCTCTGCCCTGTCCACCCTCCTTGTCTCGCCTCTGCCCTGTCCACCCTCCTTCTCAGCCCTCTGCCCCATCCACCCTCCTTCTCTGCCCTGTCCACCCCTCTCTCTCCCCTCTGCCCTGTCCACCCTCCATCTCTGCCCTGTCCACCCTCCTTCTCTCCCTCTCTGCCCTGTGCACCCTCCCTCACTGCCCTGTCCACCCTCTCTCTCTGCCCTGTCCACCCTCCTTCTCTTCCCTGTCCACCCTCCTTCTCTGCCCTGTCCATCCTGCTTCTCTGCCCTGTCCACCCTCCTTCTCTCCCTGTCCCCCATCCTTCTCTGCCCTGTCCACCATCCTTCTCTGCCCTGTCCACCCTCCTTCTCTCCCCTCTGCCTTGTCCACCCTCCTCCTCTGCCCTCTGCCCTGTCCACCCTCCCTCTCTCCCTTGTCCACCCTCCTTGTCTCCCCTCAGCCCTGTCCAACCTCCTTCTCTCTCCTCTGCCCTATCCACCCTCCCACTCTCCCCTGTCCACCCTCCTTGTCTCCCCTCTGCCCTGTCCACCCTCCTTCTCTGCTCTGTCCACTCCCCTCTGCCCTGTCCACCCTCTCTCTCTGCCCTGTCCACCCTCCTTCTCTCCCCTCTGCCCTGTCCACCCTCCCTCTCTGCCCTGTCCACACTCCCTCTCTGCCCTGTCCACCGTCCTTCTCTGCCCTGTCCACCGTCCTTCTCTCCCCTGTCCACCGTCCTTCTCTGCCCTGTCCATCCTGCTTCTCTGCCCTGTTCACCCTCCTTCTCTGCCCTGTCCACCATCCTTTCCTGCCCTGTCCACACTCCTTCTCTGCCCTCTGCTCTGCTCTCTGCCCTGTCCATCCTGCTTCTCTGCCCTGTCCACCCTCCTACTCTGCCCTGCCCACCCTCTTTCTCTGCCCTGCCCACCATCCGTCTCTGCCTTCTGCCCTGTCCATCCTCCTTCTCTGCCCTGTCCACCCTCCTCTGCCCTGTCCACCCTCCTTCTCAACCCTTTGCCCTGTCCACCCTCCTTCTCTGCCCTGTCCACCCCCTCTCTCCCCTCTGCCCTATCCACCCGCTCTCACTGCCCTGTCTACCCTCCTTCTCTCCCCTCTGCCCTGTCCACCCTACCTCTCTGAACTGTCCACCTTCCCTCTCTGCCCTGTCCTCGCTCCTTTTCTCCCCTGTCCACTTCTCTGCCCTGTCCATCCTGCTTCTCTGCCCTGTCCACCCTCCTTCTCTGCCCTGTCCACCATCCTTCTCTGCCCTGTCCACCCTCCTTCTCTGCCCTGTCCACCCTCCCTCTCTCCCCTCTGCCCTGTCCACCCTCCTTGTCTCCCCCTGCCCTGTCCACCCTCCTTCTCTGCCCTGTCCACCCCTCTCTCCCTCAGCCCTGTCCACCCTCCCTTTCTGCACTGTTCACCCACCCTTCCTCTCTGCCCTGTCCACCCTCCTTCTCTACCCTGCCCACCCTCCTTCTCTGCCCTGCCCACCCTCCTTTTCTCCCCTCTGCCCTGTCCACCCCCCTTTCCTGCCCTGTCCACCCTCCTTCTCTGCCCTGTCAACCCTCCCTCTCGCCCCTCTGTCCTGTCCACCCTCCCTCTCTCCCCTCTGCCCTGTCCACCCTCCTTGTCTCCCCTCTGCCCTGTCCACCCTCCTTGTCTCCCCTCTGCCCTGTCAACCCTCCTTCTGTGCCCTGTCCACCCCCTCTTTCCCCTCTGCCCTGTCTACCCTCCCTCTCCCCCTCTGCCCTGTCCACCCTCCTTCTCTCCCCTCTGCCATGTCCACCCTCCCTCTCTGCCCTGTCCACCCTCCCTCTCTGCCCTGTCCACCCTCCGTCTCTCCCCTATCCACCCTCCTTCTGTGCCCTCTGCCCTGTTCATCCTGCTTCTCTGCCCTGTCCACCCTCCTTCTCTGCCCTGTCCACCATCCTTCTCGGCCATGTCCACCCTCCTTCTCGGCCCTGTCCACCCTACTTCTCTGCCCTGTCCACCATCCTTCTCTGCCCTGCCCACCCTCCTTCTCCTTCTCTGCCCTGTCCACCCTCCTTCTCTGCCCTGTCCACCCTCCTTCTCTGCCGTATCCACCCTCCTTCTCTGCCCTGTCCATCCTGCTTCTCTGCCCTGTCCACCCTCCTACTCTGCCCTGTCCACCATCCTTCTCTGCCCTGTCCACCCTCCTTCTCTCCCCTCTGCCCTGTCCACCCTCCCTCTCTGCCCTGTCCACACTCCCTCTCTGCCCTGTCCACCGTCCTTCTCTGCCCTGTCCACCGTCCTTCTCTCCCCTGTCCACCGTCCTTCTCTGCCCTGTCCATCCTGCTTCTCTGCCCTGTTCACCCTCCTTCTCTGCCCTGTCCACCATCCTTTCCTGCCCTGTCCACCCTCCTTCTCTGCCCTCTGCTCTGCCCTCTGCCCTGTCCATCCTGCTTCTCTGCCCTGTCCACCCTCCTACTCTGCCCTGTCCATCCTCTTTCTCTGCCCTGCCCACCCTCCCTCTCTGCCTTCTGCCCTGTCCATCCTCCTTCTCTGCCCTGTCCACCCTCCTCTGCCCTGTCCACCCTCCTTCTCAACCCTTTGCCCTGTCCACCCTCCTTCTCTGCCCTGTCCACCCCCTCTCTCCCCTCTGCCCTATCCACCCTCTCTCACTGCCCTGTCTACCCTCCTTCTCTCCCCTCTGCCCTGTCCACCCTACCTCTCTGAACTGTCCACCTTCCCTCTCTGCCCTGTCCTCGCTCCTTTTCTCCCCTGTCCACTTCTCTGCCCTGTCCATCCTGCTTCTCTGCCCTGTCCACCCTCCTTCTCTGCCCTGTCCACCATCCTTCTCTGCCCTGTCCACCCTCCTTCTCTGCCCTGTCCACCCTCCCTCTCTCCCCTCTGCCCTGTCCACCCTCCTTGTCTCCCCCTGCCCTGTCCACCCTCCTTCTCTGCCCTGTCCACCCCTCTCTCCCCTCAGCCCTGTCCACCCTCCCTTTCTGCACTGTTCACCCACCCTTCCTCTCTGCCCTGTCCACCCTCCTTCTCTCCCCTGCCCACCCTCCTTCTCTGCCCTGCCCACCCTCCTTTTCTCCCCTATGCCCTGTCCACCCCCCTTTCCTGCCCTGTCCACCCTCCTTCTCTGCCCCGTCAACCCTCCCTCTCGCCCCGCTGTCCTGTCCACCCTCCCTCTCTCCCTTCTGCCCTGTCCACCCTCCTTGTCTCCCCTCTGCCCTGTCCACCCTCCTTGTCTCCCCTCTGCCCTGTCAACCCTCCTTCTGTGCCCTGTCCACCCGCCTCTTTCCCCTCTGCCCTGTCTACCCTCCCTCTCCCCCTCTGCCCTGTCCACCCTCCTTTTCCCCCCACTGCCATGTCCACCCTCCCTCTCTGCCCTGTCCACCCTCCCTCTCTGCCCTGTCCACCCTCCTTCTCTCCCCTATCCACCCTCCTTCTGTGCCCTCTGCCCTGTTCATCCTGCTTCTCTGCCCTGTCCACCCTCCTTCTCTGCCCTGTCCACCATCCTTCTCGGCCATGTCCACCCTCCTTCTCGACCCTGTCCACCCTACTTCTCTGCCCTGTCCACCATCCTTCTCTGCCCTGCCCACCCTCCTTCTCCTTCTCTGCCCTGTCCACCCTCCTTCTCTGCCCTGTCCACCCTCCTTCTCTGCCGTATCCACCCTCCTTCTCTGCCCTGTCCATCCTGCTTCTCTGCCCTGTCCACCCTCCTACTCTGCCCTGTCCACCATCCTTCTCTGCCCTGTCCACCCTCCCTCTCTCCTTCTGCCCTGTCCACCCTCCTTCTCTTCTTATGTGTGTGTGTGGGGTGGGAGAGAGGAAGTTACTGAACACATTTCTGCAGGATGCTGCCAACCCCTTCCTGTCTTGGGAGGAGCTGCACCACAGGTCACAAGGGGCGAGGGGGGGGGGGGGGGAGCACATTTATTGTGTAACCAGGGAGACAAAAGGCTCCACACCGCCCCTTATCCCTCCGTCCTGCAACCTCTCACGATCGCTTCGGGTGGGGGTGCTCGGAGGGTGTACAGGGGCTGCCCCTTCTGACCACCCCCACGGGATGAAGCTCTGCTGACGTCACTGGTAATGCCAGGGGTGGGGGCAACCTCACAAGCCTTGGCCGGCAGACACAGACAGGCGAGTTATCTTCACCCCGAAGTGCTGTGTGAAGTGAGCGCGCCGTGTGATCTGCGGCAGGTGAGTTGTCGCCAGGCCCCGTTCTAGAGGGTGGGCCAGCCCCCCCTGTGAAGCCCTGTGGCACTTTTACAAGTAGAACAATGTATTTTGCTCGTTTTCTTACCGATGCACGCGGACTGCAGGCTCGGTTTTAGGCTAATTGTTTAACTTTCACCACAGACGCCAGTGCTTTGGGCTACCTGAAGCGCCTGGCACAGGTGTGAGGTCAGTCGGGCGCCTCTTTTCATGCACATGTGATGCCCCCAACATGTCAAGCGGCCTGCAGGCCCCATCACAGAGAACCTAACAGATAACATGTGGAAGGAACTGAAGAGGTGCCCTCGGGGTGTCTGTCTTACTAAAGGTTTCTCTCTTTTATTTCCCTTTTGTACTTTGAAGCTCGTCTTACCTTGCAGCACATCTGAAAACACCCCAGAGCCGCATGTTTTGAATTTTCTGAGCTGAGGAATTTTGCCAAGTTTAAGTGACAAGCTGGGCAGAGCTGGGCAGAGCTGAGAGCAGGAGCAGGGCAGCCTCCAGTTATGGAAAGCACAGCCCTGGGTGCTCTCCTGGGGAGCACTGACCACATGTGCCCCCGCTGTCCTGGCCATTCCTCGTGCCAGAGGTGCTCCCTGAAGCCAGTCTGCTATATAATCAGGGCAGAAGTCCTAAACAAGCATTGGCATAGCCAATAGGTCTCTCCTTTGGGACTTTATAATTGTTTAGCCATGCAGCAAATTATCCTGGGGGCAAAGCCAATAGGTCTCGACAACCAGAGACTTGGGGGTTCAGGAAAATTGTACTATAAACTTCTGTAAAGTTCAGTGCTCTCCCCGAAGCAAGATGCACCGACCCGCTCGCTACAGGAATTAAAACACTTTACCAACATAAAATATAAGTGCAGTTTATAATCTGGGCATAATTTTCTTACAAAACTGAGTAACAAGCATGACCTCTGATTATATTTAACACAAATCATAATGGGGTTACCAGGAATAATGGCCAAAATATACCACGATAGATTAGAAAAAAGAAAATGACTTGAAAGTACGATGATCATCGCGCACAGAAGCAGCTCGGTGATCGCTCACAAATCTGCTGAACAAGACCTCGGCACACTGAATGAATGAATGAATTTATTGTTTCAATTAATTAAAATTGTTACAAGAGAGACTGAGCGGGGATCTCGCCATCCGATCGCTTTCTTCAGTCATGGTTAATACATAATCATTTCATTGGACATGATCAGTTCATTAAATAAATCTAGTGGTCACAGTTCTAATAATGAGTAAAAGGTAAAAGGTAGCAGTGAGAAACACTCAATTAAAACTACAATCTGCCTTTAGTCCTTGTTTGAGTCTGTACTTAAAAGTTCTCTCACTTGATGTGCAAATTTCGCTAATCTGGCCAGTTCCATTGGAATCTCCAAGTTGAAGAGAAATATCATGGCCTCTGTGCAGGTCCGTATACCATGTTTTAGAAACAGAGGTTTCAATAAAGTGCGACGTGCATAATCCAAACAGTGGCATGTGCAAACCAAGTGAGCCATAGATTCCTCATGCTGATGGCACAGTCTACAAGTGGAGACCTCCTGTAGTGTTTTCCAACGGGAGTTGATATCTTTTATTGGCAATACCATCAGCCTCACTGCCAGAATTTGCATTAAATTAAAACTGTCTTATTTAAGGCGAAATCAAGGTATGGCTGTCTCAGTTTATCATGGAAGGAACTGGCTAATAGCCTAATATTACTACTAGATGACTCTAATTCCTTCTTGTCATCTTCCTTAGACAGTAGTCTGACTTGTTTTTTTAAAATAGATTTTAATATTCCGGGTTGGTGGATAAAATCCTGCCATTTGGACAGGTCAAGGTGCAGGTCAAGGTGCAGGTCAAGGTGCAGGTCAGTGCAAGCAGTGAGGAGGCCATTAGCCCATGGGTTATTGCCTTTCACAAACATTTCCTTCAGAGTAGCCTTCATTGCATTCTATGCAGCACAGGTCCCTCGATAGTACCGAACGATCGATGCCCAATGTTCGTAACGTTGTTTATTTAACCTGAATTCAAGTCGTACCAAGACGAACCGGGCATGAGCAGGTATGTGAAAGATCTGTTTGAACGCTCGGCAGTTGGCACGTTCCATCATGTTGATTAATGCCGCAGGAAATACAAGTTGACCATATGTGATTGAAGGGAGTAGTTTAGCTCTTATAACCTTTCTGATCGGTTCGGTTGTCGGACTGCTTAGTTTGGAGTTCAATTTGCATAGGGCGTATGTCACAGCCTTGGCCTTTGCTTCGATGGATGCAGTGTATGCTGCAGACTTCCCGTTACTCATGATCCATACCCCCAAGTAGTTGTATTTAGTTGTTGTTACTATTTTCAAATTGCCCATTTTCCATTGTTGTTTAAGTTTATTTACATACTTCCCGAAAATTACTACCTTTGTTTTTCCTGTGTTTGCTATTAAATCATTTTCGTTGTTGTAGATGTTTAGTGCGTCCAATGTTCGTTGCATGCCCGTTTTAGTGTGGTCCATTAACACCATGTCATCCGCATACTGCAATAGAAATAGTCTAGTTGACCCAATTTTTGGAGATAGCAAATTGGCTTTGGATATTGTTTTACCAAGGTCGGCGGTGTAGAGGTTGAAGCGAAGGGGCGCCACTACACATCCTTGTTTTAGCCCACGGTCTGTGTAGATTTTTCTTGTAGCAGAATTCGTCAATAATTTCACGCGTACCCACGTTCCGCTGTAGAGGGCGATAATTGCTTTTAACAATGTAGTCGGAATCCTCCAGTTTTGTAGTTTCCACCACAGCAGGTTCCTGTTGACACAGTCAAATGCTGCAGAGTAGTCCACAAAGCATGCAAAAAGTGGAAGCTGGTTTTTCTGAGTAGACTGTTCTGCCAGATAAGCAAGGGCTAAGATATTATCCAGTGTTGATGCCCCCGGCCTAAAGCCAGAAAGGTAAGCTGGTAAGATTTCTCTATCGTTGGCCCAGTTTTGCAGGTCCTGCAGCAAGAGGCGTGCGTATCTTTTTGCCTCAATATCCAAAAGGGCTATCAGCCTGTAATTGGATGGAACTCCGGTGTCGCCCTTTTTGTGGATCGGTTGAAGCAGGGAACCTTTCCAGGCTTCGGGGATCATTGAGTTTTCCAAGCAAAACTGGTAGAGCGGAGTGAGTAGGGTTCCCCAAAATTCACAATCTTCTTCGAAGAGATGTCCAGGTAAACCGTTGGGTCCGGTGCCCCGTCCTTTCTGATGTTTTTTAATATTGGTATCACCCAATTTCCTATGTCCAGAAATTCATTTGTTTCTTCAGAAGTTGTTAGAGAAGTGTTGAACGGGCTGGCACTAATGGAGGGTTGTTGGTGGTGCAATGGAGTGTATTCCGATGTCCTACAGTATAGTGTGGTCACATGGGTGATCCATGTGTGACTGGCAACCCCATTGCGTCGGTCGTGACTATGCCCGAACAATCTGTTAATATACGACCAAAATTCAGCCTGTCTGCTTGGAATCAACAGGCTGAAAATGTGCAGCCATTGTGAGTCTTGCTGTTGCCTTTTATGGTCCCATATGTTTTTCCTGTGTGTTTTCCTTGCTAACAGCCAGTTTTGAAGTGTTTTGTAATTTCCCCCTCGCATATAAATGCAGTTGGCTTGTTTCAAGGCCCACTTGCTTTGCACAGTTTTTCCACACCTAGGTTGAAATTGGCAACACACCCTTTCTACGTGGTCGTGCAAATGGTTTGCTTTTTTGCCTGACAAGAGGCAATAAAGCTCCGGCGTAAATTTGGTCCAATTCTCAGATATGTTTCCTGCTGTGTAATCTTTAGCGAGAGAGACCCAGTTGCTTTTCCAGTTGGACAGACTCGATGTGTCTATTTTATTCCATTTTATTCTTCTCAGGGGTGCGTGTATTTCCTCCCCGGTAGGCGAGCCCAGAAAGGAGATGTATGGTAGGCAGCCCGTTTGCAGCGAGATGGCTATGGCCAGTGGAAGATGGTCACTGGTCTGCAATGCTGGATTTAAAAGTTCTATCACTTAATCATGCAGGCTATTACACGTAAAGATATAATCAATTGAAGATTTATTTTTCCCCTGTACGTCTTTATTCACAGCGGGGTTGGGAGGCTGTGGTTCATGTGTTGCCCTAAATCTGTACGTGTTTAAAAATGTGTTCAATAAAGTTCCAGCACGATCCTTAGGCAGTGATGCATCTCTTGCTATCCCCAAATTCTGGGTGTTAAAATCCCCGGCCAGTATGATTCCACAGTTCGGGTGGTTACTGAACAAATTTTCAAGTGTATCCACCAGAACCCTCATCTCGGAGTGTCTTGGTTTATCTTTACAGTTAAAATAAACGTTCAAAAGTAGAATCGTTGCCGGGCCACCTTTCGATTTCAAGCCTTGCAGAAGAATAGCTTGAACCATGTCAGTATTTAATACGGATTTTGCTTTTGTTACTGCTGATTCGTATGTATGTGGATAAGCCCCCGGATGGCCTTCCAAATATGTTGTGCTTTTTTTTCTGGCTGTTGAAATTCCGTATAACCTAGGATAACCACTGGAGCAAGTAACCATGTTTCTTGGAGGCACAACAGGTCCCCAGACTGTAAGAATTCAAACGCAGCTCTACTCTGCATCGTGGTTTTTAATCCGTACACGTTCCATGAGATTATTTTCATGGTGTTGTTTTTCCTGCTCCCGAGACAGTCAGTTCTTATTATGCTAGGGGCAGTTTGGTTTTGGACATGCTCGGGTCATTGAGATTCCATTTGGTTTTTGTGTTGATCCATTTGTCCTCTTTCTGTAAGCGTGCGCCCTGTTCGATTAGAGTTAGGTGAAAGATGTATTCTTAGGTTAAGAAATGATGTGCTGCGAGGGGCTAAATTTGTCCCTCTTAAGATGGACTTTCTTGAGATCAGTGTCTTTTTGTCATTTGATCTGCCCTCTAGCATGTGTGGGTATCTTTCCTCTTTTGGTGTGTGTACATTTATCCCCCATTTTAAGAATTGGTCTCTTTCTTTCATAATCTTCTGAACTATGAAGTTGTTTTTCCATTTTAGTATTGTTGATTCTCTTGTAGTATTTCTACCCAATACCTTGAATTGTACTTGGGTGAGATCTTCAGTCACTATGAATGAAAGCTCTGGAATGTGTCGAAGAATTTGTAAAATATTGGACCTGTTTAGGGTGTCAGAGCTTCCTCGAGATATATATTCAGGTGTAAGGATTGTAATATTATCCTCTAATTCCTTTTGCGCTTGGACCCTTTGGCCAAGGTGGGAGAGTGTTTCCACACGTCGAACGGTTGTTGGAGTTACTTTAATGTCTTTGTGGATGGCCTTGTTCCCCCATGTCACAACGTTATTCGATGTTAGCAAAGATATCCTTTCTCTATCTGTGACGTGTAGTAAAGTATCCTGTTCTTGGATTTCAAAGTGCCTTTCACTATGGTGGTTCCCTCTACTATCTGTTTGTGGAGGGGATCCGATCTCGTGAGGGGGCTGCTCCTTCTTCTCAGTAGTCTGGCCGACCTCACAGTTTGAATTTATGGGGGGTGAGGTATTAGTGTTTTATTTGACTGGGCGTCCTCACATTGTGAATTTGTATTTGGTTTGGTTATTAATGTTTTGTTTCACTGGCCTGTCACTTGGTCTATCCTTTTGAAAAATTGAGTAAAGTTTCTGAGCTTCCGGGCGGCTTTGTACTTGGGCCTTCCACCATCCTTCTCTGCCCTGTCCACCCTCCTTCTCTCCCCTCTGCCTTGTCCACCCTCCTCCTCTGCCCTCTGCCATGTCCACCCTCCTTGTCTCCCCTCAGCCCTGTCCAACCTCCTTCTAGATTTATTGTTTGACTCCGGGTGCCGTCTAATGCGGGCTGGCCCAGCTGAAATTCCTTTGCACGTCCACGAGATTTGATGTTTCTTGCTTGCTTCTTCAAGCGTTTTTTTAGGTCTCGGCTAGGCAGCGCATGCGCTGTCTCGTCGAGAGATGCTGTATACAGTATTGTGGGGGGAAGCACCGCCCACTCTCCGTCTATGTTTTCCATTGGCTTCAATCATAGATGCTGCATTTTGATTTGTTTTCAGGTTGTTAGTCCCTCCTCCTGGCGGCCATGTTGTCATTTATATCCTTCCCTGGCTATTGGCCCCTTTACTCCAAAACTATTTTTGCCCCTGTGTCCCCCCCGGCACCCCCTCCCGCAGTCCATGACTTTTTGGCCCCCCCCACTCCCGTTCGTGCCTTCCTGGACCCCCACCCTCCCATTTCCAATGCAATAGGTCTCGCGTAAAAACGCGTCCTGTTGCATTAAGAAATGCTTGTTTGGCGTGTGATTGGTGGGTGAATTGCACTCTTTGTCTTGCATGCGCGCGATGCCTTACATCGTACGCATGCATCACAAAACAGTGGCGTTTTCACAATGGGAGGCAGAGACAGCACAAGTAGGGAAGCGGTTTCCTGACAAATTTGAAGCCGAGAGCTGCGCACGACAGCTCTACCTGCCAGAGGAGTGCGTCAGGAGGTTGAGCCCGTATTGGATTCTCTGAGGCAAGGATAAATGCAGCATTGCCATAAATGCTAATGCTTTATCATCAACGGGGCCTTTTATTTTTCCTTCCAACACACGGAACCTATTCTCTGGCCCTTGTTTTGCTGAGGATAATAAATACATTTTTATCCCATACATGTTCGGTTTAACCCCTACCATGTACTTATTTGCAGCGCTGTGAGTTTCTAAACAATCCTTTAAATTCATAACATTACTTTGGGCAGGCAGGGTGCGGGATTTTTGACTAAGCTTTAAAATTAGTTCCATCTGTGCAGAAACTGTAACTATTTAATCGCCAAATTGGTATACTTTCTTCTCCATGGCTAAATACTTATTTTTGAGCATGCGCCTGTGTTAATGTTTTTTTAATTTTTATTCATACCACAGTGGCCGCCATGCACATAACTTTTTTATGTGCACGGGCGCCGAGTGGCATGTAAACTGGAAGATGCTATCTGGACGGAAAAAGTGAAGATCACTTCATGTTGTTTCACAGTTAATGGGCACTGCAGAAAAATGAGAAACGCATGAGATCGCTGCGTGCGTTTCTTTTAAAAGTAGATCTCCGTTATCAAGCAGGTGACGCAAATCTTCTCTGTATGTGGCCAGTGTTTGTTGTTCATAAAAATAATGGTAAATTGAAGGCAGCTAGTGTGGAGAGTATTGTGTGTCACCTTTTGAAATGAAGTGTCATTCTAAACCTACTAGTCAATGGGTTTGAAGAAGTGTTGTATTGACAAGTTGTCCTTGTTCCTGGTCAGTTCCGCCGCCGTCTCTCGGGCGCTGTTGTTATTTAGTGTGTCACTCATTCTGGAGTTCTCCTTCCAACTCCGCTGTTGCTTTAGGTTTGGCAGTTGCAGCGGGAACACCAGTATGAGCGGTTCTGGGTTGTTCTTTCTCCTACGCATGTTAACAAATAAAGGTCTTCAAACCAAACCTTCGCATAAGAATCCTCATTTCAACAAGAACCACCCGGGATAAGTGGCGCAGAAGCGCTGGTACCCCGCCGCTCAGTAGGGTGCTCCGCAACGGAACCCTATTACTGGCACAGGCCGTGCAGCGCTTTAACCACCACATCCTGTTTGGACAACACAATCCGGATCACAGTGGGCTGGCAGGGAGATTTACTTACACAGATGTTTCAGGGTTACAGTGCTCTTTGTGGGCTACTTCCGCCCTTTAGTCTCTTTGTGAGGAAATAAATCTTGTGAGCTCAAAACCTGAAGGAATGCTCCTTCTGGTTGTAAGGCCAGCTGGGCAATAAAATAAGAAACCAGAAAAAAAGCAGTATGATGTGTCCAGGTTGACAGTGTCATATCGCTTTTTTAGGATCAGCTCGCCAGTGCGCGGGGAGGGCGGTATGTTTTGTCGTGACTGTAGAGATGGGAGGAGAAACGAGATGAGCCAGAAAGAGCTTCCAAGAGATACAGGGGTTGAAGGTGCAGTCTATAAAGTTACGAGTCAGTCACTCTTGAAGCATGCAGACTACAAAGCACATTTGTGACTTTTTGGTAAGGTATAGATTATATTTATAACAATGCAGTAAAGCAAAATACATACTGTAATTGGAGAAAGTTTTCTCATATTTCTAATCTTTACACTTTTGCGATACTCAGTGAGCAAATAATCCATTTAAAGTAATTTAACATTCAACATGCGCTACTTTTGCCAGGCACTTGGTCTCCAGGCGGTACATTACAAGGGTGCAGTGGTCATTTAAAGATGGCCGTCCCCTGCCTCACCGTGCTCTCTTGGCACTCCCTTGGATTTGAAATGTGGGAGCTGCACGGAAAGTATAGATCAGGCCCGCCTCCCCAAAGTGGCTAAGTCAGACATCACGCGAGCCAGTGCGTCCTAATTTTCAGTTTACTCTGTCTGTGTTCATGATAAAGTGATGGTGTCCTGGCTGCTGGAGCAGGACCCTTAAACACTCACACACTGTGGTTCAGGTGTGAACAGATGCTGCTTGGCCAAAGTTTAGTTGGGGCGAAGTGCTTAGAGAGAGGAAAAAAAGAAAGGTTTTTTTCCATTTAATTACACCATTTCGTGCAGAGCTCTAAAGTTCACATGCCCCTTCATGAGTAAATAATCTAGTAAATCGTTTTTATTTGCATCCTGTGACTTGTAGTTTACTTTTATAATATAATCAATGGGACTACAATTCCCAGAATGCAACGAGAAGCCTGCTGCATTACTCATGCATCGAACTGAGAAACATGAGATATCTGTTGCGTGGTTTACTTAAGGCTGTCATGGTGTGGCGGAGAAAGGGCTACCTGTTAATTTCACGTGCTGCTTGACAAAGACCTCATTCAGCTGTTCCTCTAATCCTCCCATTTGTTGGGGTTCTATCTCTACTCCCTGCACTGACCCACGCTCCTTCTTTCAGATGTTTTTGGACTGCCTTTGAAAACCCACAGCTTTCAAAAGAGTCAAGATTTCCTCGAAAACCCGTTCAGTGTTTCTGAAAAGTGCACTACTCGCGCTGCAGTTTCAGGGCTTAGTGGGCCCTGGTGCCACTGCACCTGCTGCACCAATGGAAACTACGCCCCAGACTCAGAGACTGACTTGATGGTGAGAGAGGTTCCTAGTCAAAGGCACTCGGCATTTCCCCCCGTGGTTGCCCCCGCGATATAAGTAAACAAAGGCAGATGCGCCTTTATTTCCGCTTCTGTTCCTTGGAATTTTATTACTGAGCCTTTTTTTTTTAGAAATCTTTTATTGGTTAATGCGTTTTTGTAGCTTTCTAAATCCTGACTCTATCTGTTTCACGTTCAATTAAGTGCAAAGCAAATTATTTTGTGTAATTGACATTTTATAAGTTATTTGCCATGACCAGCGTTCATCTGCAACTGATTAAAAAAGAATACAAATATCGTTGAACGTAATCTACAAATGGATGAACTTTAGTACTCTAAAATGTATTATCTTTCAAATATACAAAGTTGTGCCATTTTAGAGCCCATCTTACAATGCCATGAGGGCAGCAGCTCTCTATTGAACAAGACTCCCCCACAGCAGACAAGTGATGCTCTTCCAACTGTGGGGGAGAAGCAGTGAAGGGATATCCAGGGCTCAAGAGACTCTGGCCAAGAGGAGCACTTCATCTGGTCCAGGCGGAAGCAGACAAACTTCCTGCCAGCAGAATAACTTTTAATGTTGTCACCCAGCTGGGATAGGTGTCAAAGGGGGGCTCCAAATAACACACAGCACCTCACCCCTCGAGTCTGATAAAGGCTCACACCATGTACATTTTTGCGGTGGCAAGTCTGTCAATAGCAGGTTGGCAGTCGTGTATGAGCAGGCCCACTGGAATTATGCGACAGGAGGGGGCCAAAATATGCGGCAGGGTTGAGTAAATTATGTGGCAAGAAAAGTCAAATTATGCAGCATTATTTGGCACATCTTTTAAAAGTATTCATTATTTCGTCCTTTCTAAACTTGGTAACACTGAATGGACATTGGTTGCACCTCATTAGCACCAGTTTAACACCCAAATATAGCCATAAAAAGCAAACAGGTGACCAGTACAGCACCCAGGATAGTGTGATGCATGGCTAAACACTTATAAGGTCTAAAAGGCGAGACCTATTGGCTATGCCAATGCTTGTTTCTCTCCTGGTTAATATTTTGCAATATTCCGTGGCATTTCCCAGGTTATCTGCCCGATTAGTATTACTAGTCGAGAAAAACAACAAGGGAACCCTACTCACTTGGAACCAGGGTACTGAAATGATTATCAAAAACAATGGCTCCTGTGGACTAATGGCAAGAAAATCTCAATAAAATAACGCACTATGGCAATGTAATGGGTTATTGTGATGTCGAGAAGGAGTCGAACACACCTTAGATTAGTATTTCATTCATAATTCTTGTTTATATAGTTCTTTGAAGCAAAATTACATTCATGACATTTAACAATCAATTGATTGTAGTGAGTGGTGTCCCAGTGAAAAAAGGAACCTAAACAAATAAACCTAAATAATTTGTGACATATTCGTGACATATATACAAGGTTTCCTATATTTCATGAAAGCGACCATTGAAAGATATATATTATATAAACCACGCTTTTATACAATGATAAGTGCTGGCTTGTAATGATTCGCTTTGAACATCACAAAAACCCATTACATTGCCATAGTGCGTTATTTTATTGAGATTTTCTTGCCATTAGTCCACAGGAGCGATTAGTATTACTAGGCAGAGATTTGCCCGTTGCGGTTTCCTCATGTTTGGGTGGACTTTGGCACATCGCTGATGCCAGCTGCGAGGATGTCGGAGGTGTATCCGGCCCTAAAGTAATTTTGCTGGCTTCATTCTTTTTCTGAGTGGGGGTCTTGCCTTTGATTCCATTGTGTTTTGTGTAATTTGATGCACTTTCAGCTGTGCTTTGATTTAACTGCTCTATGGTCTTTAATTGTCTTTGCTGGAGAATTCCAATAGAAGCCCATGTTCACACCAGAACATGGACTTCTATTGGAATTCTCAAGGGCATATTATCAAGCCCATTATCGCCGCTTTAGCGGCAGTTTTCTGCCGCTAAACCGGCGATAATTTCTAACGCCTTTCTTGATAATATGCCCCCATGTTCTCCCCACGCGTCTGTTGTCTAACCTTATTTGGGGGCTCCAGCACTGAAGATATTTCTAATACTTCCAGATTTCCTTGCCCTTGTTTGTCCTGCCTCTTTTCCTGAGTCTCCAGTGCTGAGGATATTTCAAAGACTTCTGGGTTTCCTTGCGCTAGTGCGTCTTGCCCCCATTCCTGGGGCAGTCGAGGATTTACTCCGTTATTCCGGGGGGGAAAGTGGATCCCGTCGGCTGGTTTCTCCGTGCACTGTATTTTTGTTTCCTGGCTTTGGCCATCTTTTGCTTGTTGGTTCGCCTGCTTTGCTGCTTTGTCACAAGGCTCTTCTTTCCCTAGTGTTTTTTGTACAGAGAGAATTGGGGTAAAGTATTTGCGGATACCCATGCTATTCAAGTTCGAATTTGAGTTAAAGTTTGAGTGTACAATTGGGGTAGATTCTAGCCTCGCTTGGGTCTCCTTAGCTGGCTTTGTCCTAGAGCCGGTGCCAGTGCTGACTTTGCTCATGCCTGGTTTGCTCTTTTTTCATTTCCCCCCCTTGATGTACGTAAACTTGTTTTCAATAACCACGTGCAGTCCTATTCTTAAGTTGATAAGGTAATTTATAGATCAATTTCCAGCTGTGTGTCAGGGGTTTGCGCTCTTAGTAAATAATTGCTCTTCCCTTAATTGCTCCTTCTACTCTAATTTCCCTGCTGTCCGAAGTATTATTTGATGTCATTTAAAATAAGTAAATAGACGAATTGTTTGGTCTCTACGGATCCAAGTGCTTTGGTTGGTTGGTCTCTCGAATCCCACTGTGCGGCTTGTGCCTGGTGTAATGAGGGGACTGCGTTGTCAGCCCTAATGTCCGCAGTGTCCTTTGTTGTCCTTTGATGTCCTTTGCTTATTGCGGTGGAGAGTTGTTCTCCTTAGTCCCCCTTCCTTTACACTTCCTTTGTGTCCGGGGGGGCGAGCCCCGATGCCCCAGTGTACTGTGGTGGGAGTGAAATGTGTTGAGGGAGCAGGTACTGTGCGCGGAGCCTTTTCCCAGTTATTTGTGCCCTGAATCCTTTTAAGCTGTACCAGGGATTAGGTTTGAGTTGGATTATGCGGGGCCCTGCAACGGGGCCTTTCAGTGTTCCTGCAAGCCCTTTGACCTTCACAGCCGCTTCTGGTGCTGCAGTGGCTGCAAAGCCTTTTTCCCTCATGCGTTCCGGCAGGGGGGAGCAGGGGGAGCAATAGGGAGCGGGGAGCTTTCTAGCTCACGTTACCCGCTCAACCCGGTGACCTGGCTCCAACTCTGGCTCCTCTTGCACCTCCACTCCACCCCCTCAACCAGCGCAGATGGCGCCTGCCTTGACTGCCTTGGCTGTAGCGTAGTGTGAGGAAAAGGGGGAACAAAGGAAGCGAGGGCGCAAGGGAGCTTCCACCTTGTCTCACTTGCTCTGCTCCTCTCCGCTCCTCTCACCTCGCTCAATCCGTCCGGCTCTGTCTCCGGCTCGGGCCGCAAGCCCTACGGCCGCATGCCGCCTGCCACACGCCGGCTTCGCTCCTCCGGCTCCTCCGCCTCTGTCTTCACCGGCACCGGCTCAGCTCCGCTCGGCAGTCACGGCGGACCGTGGACCGCAGGCACACCGCAGCTCACGGCTCAAACAGACTCCTCCTCCTCCGCTCACAGACTCGCGAGAAAACCTTGTGCTGTGAGTAGTAGAGATCAGCACACTGTTTCTGGACTTTAACTCAAAAAATAAAATGATCAACAGGAGCTCTGAATGGGTGCGGGTCCGATGGAGGCGACCTCCGCGCCGCCACTTCAAGTCACAGCAGACGGAGATGATGGGGGCGAATCACATGCAGAAGTGTCATCACAAGAAGCCAAAGCCGTGATGTATCAGAGGCACCCTCACCAGTGCTCGACTCCCGGGCTGATGGTCACTGCCTGCACTCCGAGTATTACTGCAGCCCAAGCCGTGCTGTATCTAAGGCACCATCTCCAGTGCTCGACTCCCGAGCTGACGCTCACTGCCTGCACTCCGAGTATTACTGCAGCCCAAGCCGTGTTGTATCTAAGGCACCATCTCCAGTGCTCGACTCCCGGGCTGACGCTCACTGTCTGCACTCTGAGTATTACTGCATCCCAAGCCGTGCTGTATCTAAGGCACCCTCACCAGTGCTCGACTCCCAGGCTGACGGTCACTGCCTGCACTCCGAGTATTACTGTAACTAAAGCTGTGCTGTATCTAAAGCACCCTCACCAGTGATCGACTCCAGGGCTGAGGGTCACTGCCTGCACTCCGAGTATTACTGCAGCCCAAGCCGTGCTGTATCTAAGGCACCCTCTCCAGTGCTCGACTCCCGGGTTGATGGTCACTGCCTGCACTCCGAGTATTACTGCAGCCGAAGCTGTGTTTTATCAGAGGCACCCTCACCAGTGTTCGGCTCCTGGGCTGACGGTCACTGCCTGCACTCAGAGTATTACTGCAGCCCAAGCTGTGCTGTATCTAAGGAACCCTCACCAGTGCTCGACTCCTGGGCTGACGATCACAGCCTGCACTCCGAGTATTACTGCAGCCCAAGCCGTGTTGTATCGGAGGCACCCTCACCAGTGCTCGACTCCCGGGCTGACAGTCACTGCCTGCACTCCGAGAATTACTGCAGCCCAAGCCGTGCTGTATCTAAGGCACCCTCTCCAGTGCTCAACTCCCGGGCTGACGGTCACTGCCTAACCTCCGAGTATTACTGCAGCCAAAGCTGTGTTTTATCAGAGGCACCCTCACCAGTGTTCGACTCCCGGGCTGACAGTCACTGCCTGCACTCCGAGTATTACTTTAGACCAAGCCTGCTGTATCTAAGGAACCCTATCCAGTGCTCGACTCCCAAGCTGACGGTCACTGCCTGCACTCATAGTATTACTGCCGCCCAAGCCGTGCTGTATCTAAGACACCATCTCCAGTGCTCGACTCCCAGGCTGACGGTCACTGCCTGCACTCCGAGTATTACTGCAGCCCAAGCCGTGCTGTATCTAAGGCACCCTCACCAGTGCTCGACTCCCGGGCTGACGGTCACTGCCTGCACTTCGAGTATTACTGCAGCCCAAGCCTTGCTGTATTTAAGGCACCCTCACCAGTGCTCGATTCCCGGACTGACGGTCACTGCCTGCACTCCGAGTATTACTGCAGCCCAAGCCATGCTGTATCTAAGGCACCCTCACCAGTGCTCGACTCCCGGGCTGACTGTCACTGCCTGCACCATGAGTATTAATGCAGCCCAAGCCGTGCTGTATCTAAGGCACCCTCTCCAGTGCTCGATTCCCTGGCTGACGGTCACTGCCTGCACTCCGAGTATTACTGCAGCCCAAGCCGTGCTGTATCTAAAGCACCCTCACCAGTGCTCGACTCCCGGGCTGACGTTCACAGCCTGCACTCCGAGTATTAATGGAGCCCAAGCCGTGTTGTATCGGAGGCACCCTCACCAGTGCTCGACTCCTGGGCTGGCGGTCACTGCCTGCACTCCGAGAATTACTGCATCCCAAGCCGTGCTGTATCTAAGGCACCATCTCCAGTGCTCGACTCCCGCGCTGGAGGTCACTACCTGCACTCCGAGTATTAATGCAGCCCAAGCCGTGCTGTATCTAAGGCAGCATTTGCAGTGCTCGACTCTTGGGAAGACGGTCACTGCCTGCACTCTGAGTATTACTGCAGCCCAAGCCGTGCTGTATCCAAGGCACCCTCACCAGTGCTCGACTCCCGGGCTGACGGTCACTGCCTGCACTCCGAGTATTACTGCAGCCCAAGCCATGCTTTATCTAAGGCACCCTCACCAGTGCTCGACTCCCGGGCTGACGGTCACTGCCTGCACTCCGAGTATTACTGCAGCCCAAGCCGTGCTGTATATAAGGCACCCTCACCAGTGCTCGACTCCCGGGCCGACGGTCACTGCCTGCACTCTGAGTATTACTGCAGCCCAAGCCGTGCTGTATCTAATGAACCCTCTCCTGTGCTTGACTCCCGGGTTGACGGCCACTGCCTGCACTCAGAGTATTACTGCAGCCCAAGCCGTGTTGTATCGGAGGCACCCTCGCCAGTGCTCTACTCCCGGGCTGATGGTCACTGCCTGCACTCCGAGTATTACTGCAGCCCAAGCCGTGTTGTATCGGAGGCACCCTCGCCAGTGCTCTACTCCCGGGCTGACGGTCACTGCCTGCACTCCGAGTATTACTGCAGCCCAAGCCGTGCTGTATCGGAGGCACCCTCACCAGTGCTCGACTCCCGGGCTGTTGGTCACTGCCTGCACTCCGAGTACTACTGCAGCCCAAGCCGTGCTGTATCGGAGGCACCCTCACCAGTGCTCGACTCCCGGGCTGACGGTCACTGCCTGCACTCCGAGTATTACTGCAGCCCAAGCCGTGCTGTATATAAGGCACCCTCACCAGTGCTCGACTCCCGGGCCGACGGTCACTGCCTGCACTCCGAGTATTACTGCAGCCCAAGCCGTGCTGTATCTAATGCACCCTCTCCAGTGCTTGACTCCCGGGTTGACGGCCACTGCCTGCACTCAGAGTATTACTGCAGCCCAAGCCGTGCTGTATCTAAGGTACCCTCACCAGTGCTCGCCTCCCGGGCTGATGGTCACTGCCTGCACTCCGAGTATTACTGCAGCCCAAGCCGTGTTGTATCGGAGGCACCCTCGCCAGTGCTCGACTCCCGGGCTAACGGTCACTGCCTGCACTCCGAGTATTACTGCAGAAGAAGCCATGCTATATCGGAGGCACCCTCACCAGTGCTCGACTCCCGGGCTGTTGGTCACTGCCTGTACTCCGAGTATTACTGCAGCCCAAGCCGTGCTGTAGCTAAGGCACCATCACCAGTGCTCGACTCCCAGGCCGACGGTCACTGCCTGCACTCCGAGTATTAATGCAGCCCAAGCCGTGCTGTATCTAAGGCACCCACTCCAGTGCTCGACTCCCGGGCTGATGGTCACTGCCTGCACTCCGAGTTTTACTGCAGCCCAAGCCATGCTGTATCTAAGGCACCATCTCCAGTGCTCAACTCCCGGGCTGACGGTCACTGCCTGCACTCCGAGTATTACTGCAGCCCAAGCTGTGCTGTAGCTAAGGCACCATCACCAGTGCTCGACTCCCGGGCCGACAGTCACTGCCTGCACTCCGAGTATTAATGCAGCCCAAGCCAAGCTGTATCAAAGGCACCATCTCCAGTGCTCGACTCCCGGGCTGACAGTCACTGCCTGCACTCCGAGTATTACTGCAGCCCAAGCCGTGCTGTAGCTAAGGCACCATCACCAGTGCTCGACTCCTGGGCCGACAGTCACTGCCTGCACTCCGAGTATTAATGCAGCCCAAGCCGTGCTGTATCTAAGGCACCCACTCCAGTGCTCATCTCCCGGGCTGACGGTCACTGCCTGCACTCCGAGTATTACTGCAGCCCAAGCCGTGCTGTATCTAAGGCAGCATTTCCAGTGCTCGACTCTTGGGAAGATGGTCACTGCCTGCACTCCAAGTATTACTGAAGCCCAAGCCGTGTTGTAACGGAGACACCATCTCCAGTGCTCGACTCCCGGGCTGACGATTACTGCCTGCACTCAGAGTATTAATGCAGCCCAAGCCGTGCTGTATCTAAGGCACCCTCTCCAGTGCTCGACTCCCGGGCCGACGGTCACTGCCTGCACTCCGAGTATTACTGCAGCCCAAGCCGTGCTGTATCTAAGGCACCATCTCCGGTGCTCGACTCCCGGGCTGACGGTCACTGCCTGCACTCCGAGTATTACTGCAGCCCAAGCCGTGCTGTAGCTAAGGCACCATCACCAGTGCTCGACTCCCGGGCTGACAGTCACTGCCTGCACTCCGAGTATTAATGCAGCCCAAGCCGTGCTGTATCTAAGGCACCCACTCCAGTGCTCGACTCCCGGGCTGATGGTCACTGCCTGCACTCCGAGTATTACTGCAGCCCAAGCCGTGCTGTATCTAAGGCAGCATTTCCAGTGCTCGACTCTTGGGAAGATGGTCACTGCCTGCACTCCAAGTATTACTGAAGCCCAAGCCGTGTTGTAACGGAGACACCATCTCCAGTGCTCGACTCCCGGGCTGACGATTACTGCCTGCACTCCGAGTATTAATGCAGCCCAAGCCGTGCTGTATCTAAGGCACCCTCTCCAGTGCTCGACTCCCGGGCCGACGGTCACTGCCTGCACTCCGAGTATTACTGCAGCCCAAGCCGTGCTGTATCTAAGGCACCATCTCCGGTGCTCGACTCCCGGGCTGACGGTCACTGACTGCACTCCGAGTATTACTGCAGCCCAAGCCGTGCTGTAGCTAAGGCACCATCACCAGTGCTCGACTCCCGGGCCGACAGTCACTGCCTGCACTCTGAGTATTAATGCAGCCCAAGCCAAGCTGTATCTAAGGCACCATCTCCAGTGCTCGACTCCCGGGCCGACGGTCACTGCCTGCACTCCGAGTATTACTGCAGCCCAAGCCGTGCTGTATCTAAGGCACCATCTCCGGTGCTCGACTCCCGGGCCGACAGTCACTGCCTGCACTCCGAGTATTAATGCAGCTTAAGCCAAGCTGTATCTAAGGCACCATCTCCAGTGCTCGACTCCCGGGCTGACGGTCACTGCCTGCACTCCGAGTATTACTGCAGCCCAAGCCGTGCTGTAGCTAAAGCACCCTCTCCTGTGCTCGACTCCTGGGCCGACAGTCACTGCCTGCACTCCGAGTATTAATGCAGCCCAAGCCATGCTGTATCTAAGGCACCATCTCTAGTGCTCGACTCCCGGGCCGACGGTCACTGCCTGCACTCCGAGTATTACTGCAGCCCAAGCCGTGCTGTATCTAAGGCACCATCTCCGGTGCTCGACTCCCGGGCTGACGGTCACTGCCTGCACTCCGAGTATTACTGCAGCCCAAGCCGTGCTGTATCTAAGGCACCATCTCCGGTGCTCGACTCCCGGGCTGACGGTCACTGCCTGCACTCCGAGTATTACTGCAGCCCAAGCCGTGCTGTAGCTAAGGCACCATCACCAGTGCTCGACTCCCGGGCCGACAGTCACTGCCTGCACTCAGATGATTAATGCAGCCCAAGCCAAGCTGTATCTAAGGCACCATCTCCAGTGCTCGACTCCCGGGCTGACGGTCACTGCCTGCACTCCGAGTATTACTGCAGCCCAAGCCGTGCTGTAGCTAAAGCACCATCTCCAGTGCTCGACTCCCGGGCTGACAGTCACTGCCTGCACTCCGAGTATTAATGCAGCCCAAGCCGTGCTGTATCTAAGGCACCATCTCTAGTGCTCGACTCCCGGGCTGACGGTCACTGCCTGCACTCCGAGTATTACTGCAGCCCAAGCCGTGCTGTATCTAAGGCACCATCTCCGGTGCTCGACTCCCGGGCTGACGGTCACTGCCTGCACTCCGAGTATTACTGCAGCCCAAGCCGTGCTGTAGCTAAGGCACCATCACCAGTGCTCGACTCCCGGGCTGACAGTCACTGCCTGCACTCAGAGTATTAATGCAGCCCAAGCCGTGCTGTATCTAAGGCACCATCTCCAGTGCTCGACTCCCGGGCTGACGGTCACTGCCTGCACTCCGAGTATTACTGCAGTCGGACAGCTCCTGTTGGCGCAGTGTCTCAAGTAAAAGCAGGCAGTGAGGATCTCTACTTGCATGACTTTGCCTCTCAGTGCTGCGGGAACATGAACTGGAATGGGTCTTTTTAACCCGTTATGCCGTGGCACTTGGCAGGGCTGGAACCTGAAAATTACCTGAGAATTGCTGGATAAATCACTTTGTCAACCTCTCTACATGAAGAATGGACATGCTCCCCTCCACTTGCTTCGCCTACTCCAACTCTATCAAGCCGCACAACTTCAGATCACAGCATTAATTGGGCAAGTAAGCACCCATCATAACCTGTGTGTTGCCCTTTATTACCAGTGACTTAACAACTAAACTGACATCGCAAATCAAACGGAAGTTAAAGTCACGCTGGTTATATAGTGAAATTGTTCAGAAACATTGTTTTTGAGAGAAGGTGGGTGTTAAAGAAACGCGTGTTGTTCCTACGAGCCGTGTTGGGTTTTTTAGGGCGGAGAAGTTCCGCTCTAGTCTGGCAAGAGAAAAGACTGGTTTTGGTGGACAGGACATCCCTTCTGTGTGCCAAGGTGTTTGCAGGTAATAGTGACAGTGTCCAGTTACAAGAGACGCTCAAAACGAGTAAACGGTTTAAGATGGAAGCTGTACCTCCGCACGGGTAATTTCTATGACTGTCAATGATGACTTCTGCAGCGTTGCCTTACTCTGCTCTGGACAGTGTCAGCACTTCGCTACAGAGGTGTCATCTAGTAACTAGCATATTACCAGCTCATATCTTCTGTAACAAAATATTCAGAGTAATTGCCCCTGCCCCCGCCCACTATCATTCGCATTTGCAGTGGTTAATCATTGTCCACGTTACCAAACCACTCCCTGTAAGGCGCATGTATTAAGAAATGGCATCTTTCCTATAGGGCATCCCTTCAGAATGTAGGCTTGCCTCCAGTCTCCCGAGTTTGGACCTTAAACATTTTCTTGTTTCCACTTTCCATTTGCCAACCTGAAAGGGAAGTCTTCGTTCCGCTGCGATTGAAAAACATGACGACCCACTTGATGCAAGCAGCAAAATGGAGCCTTCCTACAGAAACGCGTGGCTTGTGGCACATCTCACAATTAACTAGATTCTTTGCAGAGACAACTTTCATTCAGCATGGGTCTAGATGAAGGTGGTATATAGGACAGGGCATTAATGCCCAACACCACTCGGACATTGGAAGGGGGCATCTATCACCTGGGTATTCACATCAACCCCCGACTCCAGTCCCCTGCTAGGAGCCCACCGGAAGCCTCAGCAGTGAAAGTAGAACACAGGAAAAAAGTGTAAATGCGCTGCCATTTTAATACTTGTAGTGTCCCTGACCGTGCCTAGTGTTTTTTAAAACGTTCCTTTTTATTGTGTTGATTGGCGTATTAGTCGCCGATGCCGTTAGTGTGATGTGATTTGTTGGGGTTTTGTGCGCTTAGATGTTTTGCTCAGTATTCCTGACCTACAATGTAGTGAAAATAAGGAAACATGTTTGCATAATGTCAGTGCTGAATTTGTGAAAGTCGGATAGGGTCATAATGAAATCAGCGTGTCTTGTACCAGACTTTTAAAGTTTATCTAACTGTTTTTGTTTTTTGCATTCGTATAATGTTGCTTTATGTTTATACGTTCTGGAGGACTTCTGCAAGTAGCATTAACCCTACGTCCTCCGTCCAGTCATTACGCACCTCCCACATGAGAAGGAAAAAAAACAACGATTTGGGCGAGCTGCACGGCCCGTCCCTCGAGTGGTGCATGTGGCCCCATTGTTAAAGCAAAATCACGCATAGCGTGCTGAAAATACAAAAAAAAAAAGCATCCGCCATTGCTAAAGCTGGCATCCCACCAGTGCTCTTTACATTAATTAAGCAAAGAGTTCTCCCGCAGGGCTAATGCAAGCTATACAGTAAGGACACAGTAAAAGGTCCAGTCCGGATGGGAGGTTACAAAAGAAGACAGGGAGGTACTAAGGAGGGACTAATAAGCCTATTAACAAATCAAAAGCAAACATTTAGAAAGGGCAATCACAGCAGCCAATTGAAAAGATGGGCATAGAGTGGGCGGAGCTTCAAGTCCATACCTGAATACAGCGTGCCTTGCAGAGCAGCGCATGCGCTGCCCAGGCTTGAGCTAAAAAGAAGTGGGGGAACTAATCAAGTTAGGCAGTGTGCAAGGAACATCATTGCACGTGACATCACAGCACGTGACATTGCACCTGGCATCACTGGAAGTGGCATCACAACCTGTGACCTCACAGGAAGTGGCATCACAACCCATGTGTAGAAGGCTGGCTTAGTATATGGTGCTCACTTATGTAAGTGTAGCACTCTGCACTAATCCAGACAACCATTATGGTTATTTTAGTGGTCTTAGACAATCTTAGAAAGCTCTCCAAGTGGTAGCTGTGGAGAGCAGCCTTCAGGCTTAGTCCAGAAAACAGCTTGTTTTACCAGTACTAATCATGTAGTGTAGGTTAAGTGGGGAAAAAAACCACACAGTGTAGTTATAAAAATATGTATTTATCATAAACACTCACTAACACATTGCAATATCTCCTACCCGGAGAGAGAGACACTCTACACACAATACTTTTGTAATAGAACACGTAAGTAGCACAAATACACAGTGGTCTCCAGGGGGAGACCAAACCATATACTATGAAAGTAGAATGCTAACCACGACCTAAGTCGGGACTAAACCCAGATGATGTAGACGAGAAACAGGAACCCAATGGAGGTCGTGTTCAGAGTGGGAACACGACAGCGTGCTCAATGCAAGTCAATGGGTGCGTCACCGTTGCAGTTCTAAAGAAGAAGGACCCTTCCCAGACGACCCCGAAGAAACCCAAATGGAAGACGGAAGGTTGGAGAGTCATCCCACCTGTGGATACCCCGGGAACCAGGATACCTACAACAGGAAAGTTGGGTGCATAGATACGAAGTGACGTCGGAAACCGCCGTACTTATTTTAAGTGATTCATTGCACCCTGTTTTGAATAAGAAAAAGAGGGGCTGTGAATGTAAGGGGAGAGAGGGAGGCAGAGGGGGGAGAGGGAGAAGTGGAGGAGAGAGGGAGTCAGAGGGAAGAGAGGGAGGCAGAGGGGAGAGAAGGGAGAGCAGAGGGCAGAGGGGATAATGTGGCTGAAAGTGAAAGGGACACTTATTCCAAGTAATGGGCACAGGGAGGTAGACCCTGAATGTAAGTGACAGGCAGTGAACAAACCCCCTGGGTGCAAGAGATGGGGACACAAGAGAGGTGTGGGTGCAAGAGATGGCACGAGAGAGGTGTGGGTACAAGAGATGGGGACACCAGAGAGGTGTGGGTACAAGAGATGGGGACACAAGGAAGGTGTGGGTGCAAGAGATGGGGACACAAGAGAGGTGTGGGTGCAAGAGATGGGGACACGACAGGGGTGTGGGTGCAAGAGATGGGGATAGGAGAGAGGTGTGGGTTCAAGAGAGAGGTGTGGGTGCAAGAGATGGGGACACGAGAGAGGTGTGGGTTCAAGAGAGAGGTGTGGGTGCAAGAGATGGGGACACGAGAGAGATGAGTGCAAGGGATGGGGATACAAGATGTGTGGGTGCAAGAGATGGGGACACAAGAGAGGTGTGGGTGCAAGAGATGGGGACACGACAGGGGTGTGGGTGCAAGAGATGGGGATAGGAGAGAGGTGTGGGTTCAAGAGAGAGGTGTGGGTGCAAGAGATGGGGACACGAGAGAGGTGTGGGTTCAAGAGAGAGGTGTGGGTGCAAGAGATGGGGACACGAGAGAGATGAGTGCAAGGGATGGGGACACAAGATGTGTGGGTGCAAGAGATGGGGACACCAGAGAGGTGTGGGTACAAGAGATGGGGACACAAGGAAGGTGTGGGTGCAAGAGATGGGGACACAAGAGAGGTGTGGGTGCAAGAGATGGGGACACGACAGGGGTGTGGGTGCAAGAGATGGGGATAGGAGAGAGGTGTGGGTTCAAGAGAGAGGTGTGGGTGCAAGAGATGGGGACACGAGAGAGATGAGTGCAAGGGATGGGGACACAAGATGTGTGGGTGCAAGAGATGGGGACACAAGAGAGGTGTGGGTGCAAGAGATGGGGACACAAGAGAGGTGTGGGTGCAAGAGATGGGGACACAAGAGAGGTGTGGGTGCAAGAGATGGGGACACGAGAGAGGTGTGGGTACAAGAGATGGGGACAAGAGAGAGGTGTGGGTACAAGAGATGGGGACGCGAGAGAGGTGTGGGTGCAAGAGATGGTGACACGAGAGAGGTGTGAGTGCAAGAGATGGGGACACGAGAGAGGTGTGGGTGTAAGAGATGGGGACACGAGAAGTGAGTGCAAGAGATGCAGACACAAGATGTGCGGGTGCAAGAGATGAGGACACGAGAGAGGTGTGAGTGCAAGAGATGTGGGCATGAGAGGTGTAGGTGCAAGAGATGGGGACATGAGGGAGATGTGAGTGTAAGAGATGACACGAGAGAGGTGTGGGTGCAAGAGATGGGGACATGAGGGAGAGGTGAGTGTAAGAGATGACACGAGAGAGGTGTGGGTGCAAGAGATGGGGACACAAGAGAGGTGTGGGTGCAAGAAATGTGGCTACAAGAGAGATGTGAGTGCAAGAGATGGGGACACAAGAGGTGTGAGTGTAAGAGATGGGGACACAAGAGAGGTGTGGATGTAAGAGATGGGGACACGAGAGAGGTGTGAGTGCAAGAGATGGGGACATGAGAGGTGTGAGTGCAAGAGATGGGGACACGAGAGAGGTGTGAGTGCAAGAGATGGGGGCATGAGAGAGGTGTGAATGCAAGAGATGGGGACATGAGAGAGGTGTGGGTGCAAGACCTGGGGACATGAGAGAGGTGTGGCTGCAAGAGATGGGGACACAAAAGAGGTGTGGGTGCAAGAGATGGGGATATGAGAGAGGTGTGAGTGCAAGAGATGGGAACACGAGAGAGGTGTGGGTGCAAGAGATGGGGATACGAGAGAGTTGTGAATGCAAGAGATGGGGACATGAGAGAGGTGTAGGTGCAAGAGATGGGGACACGAGAGGGGTGTGAGTGCAAGAGATGGGGGCACGAGAGAGGTGTGGATGCAAGAGATGGGGACACGAGAAAGGTGTGGGTGCAAGAGATGAGGACACGAGAGAGGTGTGGGTGCAAGAGATGGGGACACGAGAGAGGTGTGGGTGCAAGAGATGGGGACACGAGAGAGGTGTGGGTGCAAGAGATGGGGACACAAGAGAGGTGTGGGTGCAAGAGATGGGGACACGAGAGGTGTGGGTGCAACAGATGGGGACACGAGAGGTGTGGGTGCAACAGATGGGGACACGAGAGGGGTGTGAGTGCAAGAGATGGGGGCACGAGAGAGGTGTGGATGCAAGAGATGGGGACACGAGAGAGGTGTGGATGTAAGAGATGGGGACACGAGAGAGTTGTGGATGTAAGAGATGGGGACATGAGAGAGGTGTGGATGCAAGAGATGGGGACACGAGGGAGGTGTGGGTGCAAGAGATGGGGACACGAGGGAGGTGTGGGTGCAAGAGATGGGGACATGAGGGAGTTGTGGGTACCAGAGATATGGACATGAAGGAGGTGTGGGTGCAAGAGATATGGACACGAGAGAGGTGTGGGTGCAAGAGATGGGGACAAAAGAGGTACGGGTGCAAGAGATGGGGATACGAGAGGTGTGGGTGCAGGAGATGTGGACACGAGAGGTGTGGGTGCAAGAGATGCAGACATGAGAGAGGTGTGGTTGCAAGAGATGGAGACATGAGAGGTGTGAATGCAAGAGATGGGGACATGAGAGAGGTGTGTGTGCAAGAGATGGAGATACGAGAGGTGTCGGTTCAAGAGATGGGGACACAAGAGAGGTATGGGCGCAAGAGATGGGGACACGAGAGAGGTGTAGATGCAAGAGATGGGGACACAAGAGAGGTGTGGGTGCAAGAGATGGAGATACGTGAGAGGTGTGGGTGCAAGAGATGGGGACATGAGAGAGGTGTGGGTGCAAAAGATGGGGACACGAGAGAGGTATCGGTGCAAGAGAAGGGAACACGAGAGGTGTGTGTAGGAGAGTAGGATCTGCTTCACATGGATACCTCCACTTTTTGCTGATGCTTCACTGTTTTTCGACTTTAGTCTGGCTGGGGCCCTGCTAATCAGAACCCCAGCCTAGCTGCTTCCTCTCTAAAATGGTTTCCATGTACCTTAGGTACATCTCTGATTGGATTCTGGAGTGCCCTTATAAGTCCCTAGTATATGGTATACTATGTACCCAGGGCATAGGTACCCCAGAGGCCTACCATGGGCTGAAGCATGTATTGTGCCACCACTGGAAGGCCCTCCAAAATGACACCACAGGTCTGCTACTGCAGCCCGGGTAAGGTGGTGCATGCACCCCTTACTGTGGTATAGGCTACCTATATCACTACCATTGCACACACATATAAACCTATAAGTCACTCCTATTGCAGGCCTTAACAATCCTGAAGGCAGAGTGCCTGGTTTTTATGTGAGAGGGTGCCCCTGCATGAGCAGAGCCCCTCTGCAGCGTTCGGAGCCACTCCGCTGATGCTGTTTGTGGTGCAGCCTGACCATATACTCTTAAGTGCATTATAACCTCGTGTTAAATGCTAACTTTGGGATGGCAGCACGGAAACATGTTGTGTTTGGTGTCAAACATCTTGGAATGCTACCCCCCCGTCAGTTCTGGCGGCGGGGGTAGCATTCCACCCTTCTAGAGGGAGAGACATGTACACACCGGGCTACCCGGTATTAACTTTACAGAGCCCTGGCATCACAAAATGGATGCCGCTGCCACAGACATGGGTCTGGCTTCCTGCTGCTGACCGAAACTCCGGCAGGGGAGGCCTGGACAATAGGTTTCCTGTCGAAGGGAGGTGTAACCACCTCCCCAGACAGGATAGTGTGTATTGGGGCTGGACGAGAGCACTCTCTGGTGCTTTGAAATCCTGCACTGGGGGCACATTTGGTGTCCCTGTGCATATGCCAGTTCAGACCGGTTGCAGGGGCTACCTGCCTCTGCTCTGGCACGAAACTGGACAAAGGGAATGGGTGTAACCACCCCTCTTCCCTGACCCTCCCATAGGTGGGTCCCCAGAGTATGTCCAACCCCCTAACGTCGTATAAGTATGGGACCCCAGTCCTTAGGACTTTAGATTACCCTGGACGAAACTCTGACACCGAATCCTGGACCTTCGACGCTCTACTTCAAGATTAGAGGACTGAAGAATCTCCCTTGGAGTCAAGGAGTGACTCCCCTGCTTGGCAGGCACAAAAGAAGCAATTGTCCGGTCTGCATCGCTGAAGCTCCCGTCGGACGCCGAAGTCTTTGCATCACCAGAGGTGGATTTCCAGACTTCCCTGAGGCTGCCCTGAGTCCCCAGCGAAGCTGAGGCCCGTAGCTGTCGTGGGTAACATGGGACCGTGACCCCTGGACACCAAGAACTTTTGCAAGTGCATCCTCTTCCTGGTATCCCACAAAGTTGTGCTTTGGGCTCCAAGTAGCCCCTGCCTCCAGCACCGAATGCACCAAAGATCACTGGCCTCCACTCCACGAGTGTCCTGTGAGCCAGCTCCAAGTGCGTCCACTCGAGGCTCCTTTGCTGTCGCTAGTCCATTAGCTAGTGGGCCCTCCCAAAGGTAACTCTTCTTCTGCTTGGGCTTTCATGGTTGCTCCAGAGGTGCCCTGACTTACCCTCGCTGGGTGAGTCCCCCAGACCTTGCTGGTCTGCATCAACATCCTTTCTTTGTTTCCACGTGACATGCCGTTGCCAAGGCTTGTTGGGTCCAATCCGGTCACCGACACTGCAGCAATCGACAGACGTCGTGGGACAGCTCGTATCCAGCTCCTGGTTGTCGTCGACGCCTCCTGGACCTCGTGGCTGAAGAGTCAAGATGACCGTCAACCTACCTGAAGCACCCAACATTGGTGGGCATCTTCTCATCGCTTTCCTGGTGACAGGCTAGTGACCCAGACTCTGTCCCCTCTGCTTTCAGGTTCTTCAGATCTTCGATCCATCCTTGGATCCACCCAGACACTTTCGACTTGGCCGTCAGCAGCACTTTGCAGCAGATCGCCATTGAAAACAACGACGAAACCCGACCCCGAAAGACACCTATGCACCCGGCTCCCCTGGGTGAGGTAACTCGAGTACTCCGGTGCTCCCGTGGGTATTGACTCTAGAACGGCCTAGTTCTAAAGGGGTTTGCTCCAAGTCCTCCTCCAAGTGCCCTTTTTCTTTAAAACTCCAACCGCGACATTCCCCATAGAAGTCAACGGTGGCTCGCGGCTGTGTTCTCACACTGCACGCGTCCCCGTGGGTCCCCTGTGTCACTACCTTGGGTGGTTGCTTGTGGTTCAAGCACTTCTACAGGCACTAGGCCTTGTGTCTAGCTCAGTCGTGGTTCTTATACCACTTTATTGGTATATGGTTTGGTACGCCCCTAGGGCTCAAACGTGTATTTGTGCTATTACTGCTGATATTCGACTTGGAACTTATGTTCTTCGAACTCTAGCCTCATAAAGAGACTAGAGGGGTGTGTTTAAGACTAAATACATATATTTTAAATATATACCTGGTGTGGTCCTCTTTCATTTGGTCACTCAAGAGATTATAGACTGGTAAAACAAGCTGCTTTACATTCCTTCAAGACTTAGCCTGAAGGCTGCTCTCCATAGCTACCACTAGGATAGCTTTCAATAAAGGTTGTCTTTAACCTATCTCCAATAAGGGGTTCTTTGGACTGGTGCAAGGTGCCCACTATAATTAGTGGACAGCATATACCAGGCCAACTTCTCACAGTGTGGGAGCAAGAGATGGGGAGACGAGAGAGGTGTGGATGTAAGAGATGGGGACACGAGAGAGTTGTGGATGTAAGAGATGGGGATACGAGAGAGGTGTGGATGCAAGAGATGGGGACACAGGAGAGGTGTGTGTGAAAGAGATGGGGACACAAGAGAGGTGTGGGTGAAAGAGATGGAGATACGTGAGAGGTGTGGGTGCAAGAGATGGGGACATGAGAGAGATGTCGGTGCAAGAAAAGGGGACACGAGGGAGGTGTGAGTGTAAGAGATGGGGACATGAGAGAGGTGTGGATGCAAGAGATGGGGGCACGAGAAAGGTGTTGGCACAAGAGATGGAGACATGAGAGAGGTGTGGGTGCAAGAAAAGGGGACATGAGGGAGGTGTGAGTGCAAGAGATGGGGTCACGAGAGAGGTGTGGGTGCAAGAGATCGGGACACGAGAGAGGTGTGGGTGCAAGAGATGGGGACACGAGAGAGTTGTGGATGTAAGAGATGGGGACACGAGGGAGGTGTGGGTGCAAGAGATGGGGACACGAGAGAGTTGTGGATGTAAGAGATGGGGACACGAGGGAGGTGTGGGTGCAAGAGATGGGGACATGTGGGAGTTGTGGGTGCAAGAGATATGGACACAAAGGAGGTGTGGGTGCAAGAGATATGAACACGAGAGAGGTGTGGGTGCAAGAGATGGGGACAAAAGAAGTGCGGGTGTATGAGATGGGGATACAAGAGGTGTGGGTGCAGGAGATGTGGACACGAGAGGTGTGGGTGCAAGAGACGGAGTCACGAGAGAGGTGTGGTTGCAAGAGATGGAGACATGAGAGGTGTGAATGCAAGAGATGGGGACACAAGAGAGGTGTGGGTTCAAGAGATGGGGACACGAGAGAGGTATGCGTGCAAGAGATGGGGACACAAGAGAGGTGTGGATGCAAGAGATGGGGACACGAGACGTGTGGGTGCAAGAGATGGAGATACATGAGAGGTGTGGGTGCAAAAGATGGGGACATGAGAGAGGTGTGGGTGCAAGAAAAGGGGACATGAGGTGTGAGTGTAAGAGATGGGGACACGAGAGAGGTGTGGATGCAAGAGATGGGGGCACTAGAAAGGTGTGGGCACAAGAGATGTGGACATGAGAGAGGTGTGGGTGCAAGAAAAGGGCACACGAGGGAGGTGTGAGTGCAAGAGATGGGGTCACGAGAGAGGTGTGGGAGCAAGAGATGGGGACACGAGAGAGGTGTGGGTGCAAGAGATGGGGACAGAAGAGAGGTGTGGGTACAAGAGATGGGGACATGAGAAAGGTGTGGGTGCAAGAGATGGGTACACGAGATAGGTGTGGGTGCAAGAGATGTGGACACAAGAGAGGTGTGGATGTAAGAGATGGGGACAGGAGGGAGGTGTGAGTGCAAGGGATTGGGACACGAGAGCGGTGTGGGTGCAAGAGATGTGGACACGAGAGGTGTGGATGTATGAGATGGGGACATGAAAGGTTTGGGTGCAGAAGATGTGGACACGAGAGGTGTGGGTGCAAGAGATGTGGACACAAGAGAGGTGTGGGTGCAAAAGATGGGGACACAAGAGAGGTGTGGGGACACGAGAGGTGTGATTGAGGGTAAATGGGTGGCCACACCCTTCTGCCTACCGGCCCCTGAGAGCCTAACCCGCACTCTGCTCGTTCACTTGAAATTAAGGAACAACAGTGTGAAATACAGTGGCACTTTATTAAGCAATTCAATAACACAGAAAACTGTTCATTCAATGCTGCCCATCAACACATGGGCAGGATGAAAAATAAAGCATCAACATGTTACAAATCAGTGGTTTAAATGGAGCAAAAATACCTGTGCAGATATTATTTAATGCACAGCTGCCTAAGGGGCAACCCTGACTTTAAAGATGATGAATAGACAAGTGCCTAGAAGGCAGATCTTAGATAAGAAAACAAAACCATCCAAGGCTACACACTTTAAGCTAGGATAAATGCAATGGCTTGGGATTGGATGAGCTAAATTAGAGAAGTTGACAAAGCCAATAGGCTAGTAATTAGAAAAGAGCATTACCACCTTGAGAGTAGAAGTTCTAGGCCCAATCAGGAGAGCGGTCGACCGGGAACCCTCACCATGCAAAGTGCTGGAAAAAGAGTTCAGGGCTTGACAGGGGTGCAGATCTTTTATATGGTTTAATGCAGAACTGTCAACCACATTTGACGTGGGCCTTTGACCACAAGCTTACGGTTACATCGGAAAGATTTTGAGGACATGGAAGTGGTATCATGAGAGCGCAGGTGTACTTAGCAGGTGTTCAGTGCTCTTGACCGCAAACAGTAAACACACAAAACAAAGGATAATTTTTACCGTAAAATGCTCAGAAAGTAATATTTTATATATCATTTCTCTGTCACGTAGCCGTCTTTCCAGTTTCAGTTAAGCAAGCGCGGAAAGTTTCACAAGTAAAAATATTGCAAACATTGCTTGTGAAACAGCCAGATGTACCAGCCGAACCTTGCCTACGTGTTATCTGAACTATTCTTGCAACTGGAAAATTTCCGTGGTTGGCCGGGCTGCCTCGCACTGCTGTACATGACAGAAATAAGTTTTTAAGATCAATGGGGCCTGGTAGATTTTATTTATTGAAAATGACAAAAGGGGTAGTGAGCTTGGGCCTATGTGTGGATGTATCTAAAGAGGTGTGAACTGTTATGGAACCTACTAAATGTTTGAGATAAAATGGTCACGTTAACACACTTCTTAAGTTCTGACTGGTGGGGCCTATATGTGGGTGTCATGCTGCCTGAGCAGAGCAGGATTCCGCATGGGGGTATTTTATATGGTAAAACGGGACAATGCTTCAAGATGTGGACACGAGAGGTGTGGATGTAAGAGATGGGGACATGAAAGGTGTGGGTGCAGAAGATGTGGACACGAGAGGTGTGGGTGCAAGAGATGGGGACACAAGAGAGGCGTGGGTGCAAAAGATGGGGACACAAGAGAGGTGTGGGGACACGAGAGGTATTGGCGCAAGAGATGGGGACACGAGAGAGGTGTGGATGCAAGAGATGGGGGACACAAGAGAGTTGTGGGTGCAAGAGATGGGGACGAGAGAGGTGTGGGTGTGAGAGATGGGGGCATGAGAGAGGTGTGGGTGCAAGAGATGGGAACACGAGAGAGGTGTGGATGCAAGAGATGGGGGACTCAAGAGAGTTGTGGGTGCAAGAGATGGGGGCAGGAGAGAGGTGTGGATGCGAGAGATGGAGGCATGAGAGAGGTGTGGGTGCAAGAGACAGAGACACGAGAGAGGTCCCTCAGTTCATGATAACATCCAGTCGATATATTATTTTAGCACCTAGACACTGCAAACAGCTCTTCTTCTAATAACAACCACCCTATTACAGCCGTACAGTCCACACACTGCCTCATTAATATCATCAACACTCTCTCTGTTCTGAATTCTTCCCAGACTCACTCTGCTGTAGGTAGCGCCTAGACCCACTGTGTTCTTCATAGCCCATGCACTTGGTAGTGTCTAGACCTGCTGCTCTAGATGGCATCTACATCTTTTCGGTTCAGGGTCATACCTGATTGTGCCCTTAATTTTCCTATATCCGCTCTGCTATAGATAGTGCCTAGACACAGTGTGATGTGCAAAGCACCTACACTTGCTGTGCTATAGATTAGCGCCTAGACCCGCTGCCCTGGATAGCACCTACACTTGCTCTGGGTCCTACCTTATTGTTCCCTTAATATTCCTGTTCTCTCTCTGTTATAAATAACGCCTAGATTCACTTTGCTCTACATAGGACCCTCACCCACTCTGCTTGGGGTCGTAACTTGCTATCCTCTGGTTATACCTGTTGTCGCTCTGTGAGAGATCGTGCCCAGACCCACTGTGCGTAAGATAGAACCTACACCCGCCCATCTTAGGTTATCCCTGCTGTCTCTCTGCTCTCCATAGTGGCCAGACCCACTGTGAATATATCCCAGATTCATAAACCGTTCAAACACTGACCGCAGTCAATGGTCAGTTGAGATGCAGGACTGTAAAGATTGTAAATTAACTGTCCCAGTAATATTGGAGTAGTGTTCTCTGCACCACATACTCTTTAAGGTAGTATGCCTCATTGTAAAACTTTAATGATAATTTAAACTACATTTTAGATCATTCTGAGCTGCAGGTACACAGTTATAATAAAAATCTAATACCCATCCAAAGCCAAACTTTTAAAAAAATGCCACGCTTGTTTCCCCTGAGGCCTATTGTGTGGTGTGGTACTGCTGAAACCTTACAAAGACATTGACATACCCGACTAGGACTCACATACCCCACTATTAACCACAGGATGATGTTATCAGGGGCTGGGACACCCCACACATCCCTAATGAAGATGCACCCCTTAGTGTTACTTGTGGTTTCTTACCCTAGTTTTAGGAACAGTCAGCTCGTTATTGCTTTTCTGAATTCTAGATCAGTATTAATGGTCCATATTCTGTTTGGAAGTTTGCTCCACGGGTTGTGCCTGTATAGAGAAAGACCTCCCACCAATGCAAAGTTTGTACCAGGAGAGGAGGCATTCTTGAAATGAGGGTTCTCCTTTGAGTGCACAGGTTGAGTTTAGATTGTGAGAAGGTTGTCCATTCCACGCAAGGCTCAGTTTGAAATGTTCCGAATCACATAATCTTCGTACTGGATGCCATTGTAGAGCCCCAGGTGTGGGTGTAATTCCTTCAACGAATCTGCACAAAACCTTCTTATAAAAGTTTATTCAGTTTGGGTTCTGCATTGCAAGTTTTGTGCAGAGCTTCCAAGGGGTGACACAAGTGGTCTTTCCTGTTTTCATTCCAACCAGAACCTTTGTCTCTTATACAGACACAAAACTCTGAAGGATATACACAACACATGGCATAAACATTGAACTTTACTCCAGGAACTGTCTTCTTGGATTGGCCCTCTATTAAAATATACACAGGAGTGCAATTATAAGTGCATTTCATTGTGTACATTCTAAAATGAGAATAACTTTATAAAGAATATATTCATATGGACACCATGTGGTATACTCTGATATAGAGGCAATCTGATAAATAAAGGCAGCTCCAAAAGGAATTTACAAAGTCGTTAGCAGGAGGCAGGACCTGATAAAGCAGGAATGTGTTCTGTGCTGTGAAGAGCTGGTAGGGAGCGTCCTGCTATCACATGATAGCTCATAACACACAGGCAACGCTAACGTAATTATTAAGTACAAACATAAACACTGGCACTGAAGGAAATTACCTCCTTGTGAAAGAGTAAATTGCTGTCACTCAAAGTGAAGTTAGCCAGTAGCTGAAGTAGACAGACCCACTGCCCCATGCTGTATTCTGCAGAGGGCGGAAGCAAAATGTGACTGGCACAGCAACCGACCAACGGAAGGAAAGCTGAAAGCCCCTTTAAGTATATTATACATGTAATTTTTGTAAAATAAAAGGTTGTGGCTAACACCAGACCAATAACGGTAAATGGTGCACGTATCATTCTGTAGGTGTGCACATTTGTGGAGAAACATCTGCATGCCTGCCGAATGATGCAACAGACGCAACCTCATTGCTCCTTTTTTTGTTCTGATGTTGTGCAGCATTGGGAAAGCCTATACATCTAAAATGTGAGACTTATTTACTATGCCAATGTGTGTTCAAAATGGTTGTAAACCTCCTGTTCCTTGTACAGCTCTGGCCAGAGCCTCCAAGCTCTGGAGTTACACTATGTGGAAGATGCTCAGATTACCTGTCTGGGCCCTATCCCAGGCTCTCTGATAGTATAAAGGACTCCCTTGCAGCTGTTGCTTATTTTTCCAGCCCTTATTCTGATTCTCTGGTCTGCATGGTCCATTCACTGAAAAAGGCTCCATCTTGTATTATTTGTTAGGCCGTGTGATAACAGGAAGCATTTCCTGGATAAGAAGGGAGGCATCTTGTCGCTATGGATTTAACATTGTAGTGTGTCATGGGGAGAGTGTCTGACTCACTAAACAAGGAACCTTCTCTGGTGTCTTGGTTACTCCTTGAGTCCACACTCCTCGATAAAAGGGGACCACGGAAGGGTCGTATGCCCTTACTCTGCCTATTGCCTCTTTACATTGAAAGTGTAATCTAGAATTTCTTCAGTGCACTTGTCTATATGGACAATTAAATGTCTCATTAAATGCCAATGGATTTTTGTGATGGACTCTGCATTTCAGCTCATTCAGTGTTTCTTTTTCTTAATCTAACAGGTGAAATAAATGCAGTAATAAATGAGGAAGGGAAACACATTAAACATCATTTGTCTAAGAATTGCTGTAGAACCAGTATACCTCGAAATCTCTTCCCTTGAAGGCTGATGCCTCGCCAAAGTCTTCCTACAGCAGAAAACCCAAACTGGCCAATGACGTCTGTACTTGGCTCTTAGGCATCAGATGATATACATTGAAGACTTAACACACTGACATACTGAAGCAAGTCTGAGGTGCTCATTACCCTGGTATCAGAAAGAACACACAAGAAAGAACCCGTATGAATGTCTAGAATGTGACAACACATTTATTAGGCAGAGAAAGAGCAAGTGCGACATCAGAAACTACATACTGGAGAAAAACCATATTGATGGACTGACTGTGGAAAAGTGTTCTTTGCAATGAAAGACCTAATGCAGCATCAGAATGTCCACGCAGAAGAGAAACCATATCAATGTACAGAATGTAATAAAGTGTTCCATAGGAAGAAGAATCTAAAGCGGCATCAAAGCATCCACACTGGGGAGAGACCGTATGAATGTACAGAATGTGGCAAAGCATTTATAACCAATGGACACCTAAAACGACATCAGAAAATCCACACTGGGGAGAGACCATATCAATGTACAGAGTGCAACAAGGCATTTCTTACAAGGCAATGGTTAATTGTACATCAGAAAGTTCACACTGGGGAGAAACCATATAAATGTACAGAATGTGATAAAGCGTTTATTACCAATGGAATCCTAACGAACCACCAGAAAATCCACACTGGGGAGAAACCACATCAATGTACAGAATGTGACAAAGCATTTATAAGAAATGAAACGCTGAAGCGACATCAGAAAATCCACATTGGAGAGAGACCATTCAACTGCACTCAATGTGAGAAGGCATTTATTAGAAAGTCACATCTAATGCGACATCAGAAAGTCCACACCAAGGAGAAACCCTATGAATGTACAGAATGTGACAAGGCATTTATTACAAAGTCACATCTAATGCAACATCAGAAAGTCCACACTGGGGAGAAACCCTATGAATGTACAGAATGTGACAAGGCATTTATTACAAAGTCATATCTAATGCAACATCAGAAAGTCCACACTGGGGAGAAACCCCATAAATGTACTGAATGTGACAAGGCATTTATTACAACGCAAAGGTTAATACTACATCAGAAAGTCCACACTGGGGAGAAACCGTATAAATGTTCTGAGTGTTGCAAGTCCTTTATTACGAATGGACAACTAAAGCAACATCAAAAAGCCCACACTGGGGAGAAACCATATAAATGTACAGAATGTCAAAAAGCCTTCATAAGAAATAGTGATTTAAAACGACATCAGAAAATCCACACTGGGGAGAAACCGTATGAATGTACGGAATGCGGCAAAGCATTTATAAGAAATGGAGAACTAAGGCAACATCATAAAGTCCACACTGGAGAGAGGCCATTCAACTGCACTGAATGTGACAAGGCATTTATTAGAAAGTCACATCTAATGCGACATCAGAAAGTCCACACCAGGGAGAAACCCCATAAATGTACAGAATGCAACAAGACATTTATTACAAGGCAAAGGTTAATAGGACATCAGAATGTCCACACTGGGGAGAAACCGTATGAATGTTCTGAGTGTGACAAGTCCTCTATTACGAATGCACACCTAACGCAACATCATAAAGTCCACACTGGGGAGAAATCATATAAATGTATAGAATGTGACAAGGCATTTATTACAAAGCAAAATTGAATACAGCATCAGAAAGTTCACACAGGAGAGAAACCATATCAATGTATTGAATGTCACAAAGCATTCATAACAAATGAAGAACTGAAGCGACATCAGACAATCTACAGGAAGAGAAATCTTATGTTTGTACAGAATGTAATAAAGTCTTCTGCAGGAAGAATAAGCTAATGCAGCGTCAACAAATGCATGCTAGGGAGAAACCATATTAATATACAGAATGCGACAAGGGATTTATTACGAAACAAAATGTAATATGACATCAAAATGTTCACACAGGAGAGAAACTATATAAATGTATTGAATGTGACAATACATTCATAAGAAATGTTAACAAAACATAAAAATTCCACACGGAAGACTGCACTGAATGTGGCAAGGCATGATGTACCAGTATGGATGTACAGAAAGTGACAAGGCATTTATTAGAAGGGCCCAGCACAGTCACTGTACCGTCAGAAAATCCACACAGGGGAGAAACCATATCAGTGCACTTACTGTGACAAAGCACTGTTAAAAATGCAAGCCAACACAGCATCAAAAAGTTCACACAGGAAATAAATGATAGGACTGTACTGAATGCTACAAAGCAGGTATGAGAAATGCACAGCTAATGTACTATCAAAGTCCACGCAGGGAAGGAAGTCAGGACATGAAGAACGCATATGACAACAATTGTGTCCAGGCATTTGTCAAAAAAGAAAGACCAAACACAATATCAATAAGCCCACTCTAGGGAGAGACCATATAAACGTACTGATTGTGACAGTTCATTTATTGGCAGGGCACAGCTAATACAACAGTAAGTCAACACAGAGGAGAAAGTCATGACCGTGGAGAATGCATATCACTGCACTCAATGTGGGAAAGCATCCTTCACAAAGGCAAAGCTAATGCAACATCAGAAAGTCATTACTAGTGGACACCTGTCCTCCGCACAGGAGCGACACCATAGGAATATACTGAATGTGACAAATCATTCATTACAAAGGGAATATTAATGCAACATCTGAAAATCCACACTGGGAAGTAACTGAAGCAATATATGTGACCAGGTGCTGATCAGGTTGTCAGTATTGGCAGAAACAACTTTTTCTTGCAAAGTGTTCTTTCACAGGAGGAGCCTAATGTGTCAACATGCATTCCAGGGGGAAACTGTATATGTATTCAGTGTGACAAGACACTCATTACAAAGGAATAGCTGACGCTTGATCAGAAATTATACACTGGGGAGAAGCCATTTGAATATTATAAACAAGAAAGAGCATTTCCTACAAAGCGCTCTCTGATGAGGCATCAAAAAGGCCACCCAGGTTTAAAAAGCATTGATTGTGAAGTCTTTCATTTGAAACAGTCATCAGTTGCTAAGTCAAAAAATCCACATATGCCCAAAGATACAGGGGAACGAAATGCCTGAACAAAATGTGAAACAAAGGAACAGAAATAGCGACAGTCATTGAGGTGCCGAGATATTAGTCAAGAAAAGGTCCCAGGACAACTTACCCTCTTTCCCACAGAGGTGACAATATGCAAACTCCAGTGAGCATCAAACTTCGACAGAATGCAAATATTACAGAAAGCAACAGCTAGATTTATGTCACTGTTCCAAGCCTTCTGTGGTATTAGGCTCTGCCTATTTACTCAGTTATGAGATTTGTTCTGCAAGGCCTTATAGGTCTCGTAGCCACAGTTTTAGGGACATTTGTGATAATAAAATTCAGAGTTTGTTATCTAAGATGTTATGTTCTTACTGTTTATCGTTGACATTTTGTTTCCCTTATTAACAAGACTGTCTGGGAGTGGACAAGTGGAGTTTTGGAGTCGGTTGGAAGTCAGATGCCACTGGACTTGGTTTGCAGCCCCTGAAGTATGTGTGCATCAGGTGTATGGTTTCATGTGGGACAGGAGCTGCCACCATTTGTACAGACATTGCAGGACAGTTTGCTGGACATCCTGTGAATAAGAGGCCTCTACTTGGAGCACTGATTACACTCTTGTATTTCACATACAGTAAACAACCGTATTCTTTCTACTTCTGTAAGGTGTATTTTTAACATGCTGGTCTGTAATAAAAATGAACATCTGCTGAAAGTACTGACTGCAATCCTAGATGTTTGAACACTGTAAATTTTCATATACCATACAGTTTATATAGTTATTTACTTTTCTAAAGTGCTCTCATGCCCATTCAGGCTATGCCCATGCAATGGAAAAAAACAAATAAATTAATCTGTTTGCCCAAATAGGGAAAGACAAAGCAAAAGTCTTATCTCTCCACGAGCCTTGTTCCAAAAGGATAAACTCTGTGGGGCGGGCGGGGGAAGGGAGGGGTTTAATGAGTAGACTCAAATGGAGGATTTATGTTTAAAGGCCATGGAGAGAGACTAGAAATGTCAGCAACGTGTACCCCACCCCATAGTCTTGTAAAATGTGAGCACATGGTTGATGGACCCTCTTAGTTTCTTCCAATGTTAGTAAACTGTCTAGTCCCCCCCATCCCCTTTCTTAAGGGCTTATCTATAAGGAGCTTGCGCTGCCAGTGAAGCAAACATTTTGACTCATTGACGGCGAAATCACTGCTCCATATTTACAAGTTAAAGTGTCTTTGAGGATACAGCACTTTTTGGGCTTGTGCGCCAAAAGGAACCTGCGTCGGAATTGCCTGCACCAAATAAGTATTAATATATGCACGGTATGCGTTCTGTCATAATTTCCAGCATAAAAATGACACATGGATATTTATGACATTTTTGAAAAGTGATGCAGCGGAGGCGTAAGTGGCGTAGCAGTCCAGTAACGTCAAAATTCCTGCATCTCTGAAACCCATGCGTAGAAAATGACGCATTAACTTTCCTATACAAAGAGAAGCTGGACAGGACACTTTTGCAACCAGAACTACACCATGGAGGTAGTCCTTTTGCAGCTAGGAGTCACAAGGAGATGACCACCACCATCCACCCAAACCACCCACTCCACCCCCCAACCATGAAGGCAACGCAGGAGGAGGGAGTGCATATATCGCCAGAGGACCGTCCTAATAGGACTCAGGGAGGAAGAGGCAATCATCTATTACAGGCTGACGAGGGAGTCCATTGTAGACCTTCTACACCTGATTGCGCCAAGGCTACAGCCAGGAACTGACCAGGCTACCAACATCCCTCCACAGGTGAAGCTCATGGCAGTACTACATATGCTAGTGTCGGGGTCCTTCCAGACAACAGCTGAAGAGTGGCTGGAATCTCCCATCTTTCTCATCATTCCTTCCCTCCATCCTGAATGCCATCATCTGTCTGACACCCCACCATCTCCTCTTCCCCAACACCCAAGAATTGCAGCTGAAGACCAAACAAGGAACTTATCCCATCACTGGGTTCATACACATGCTGGGTGCCATGGACTGCACACATGTGCAACTGGTACCCCCTGCAGCCACATCCCATCTCTATAGGAAGCACACCCACTCCATACATGTCCAGGCCATTGTGGACCATCGCGCCTCTTCACCAATGTGCTGGCCAAATACCCCGGCAGTGTGCATGATGCCCACATATTCAGGCACTCCATCATTAGTCATTAGTTGTTATGTTCCATATAGGTACCCCAATATAGGCTCAGGTAGCAACCTACCCTTTCACCTATATTCTCCTACCATTACACTACATAATGGTTCTTGGGACTGACCTTTTACCTAGTTATGATACTGCTTACAGGACGTGGGGTTTTCCCTGAAAACTAGCCTCATATATTATGCATGAGGATTCTTGGAAACTCAGCAGGGCTGCCATCTCCTGCATAATAACTATGTATAAGGGTCATTCCTTACGTCATCCTAAGTCTGACATGACACAGCATGGTAGACCCCTGAGGGTACCACTTTGGGTATATAAACACCATATCTTACTGAGGCATGGGGAGGAAAACAAGGACTTCCATGCTGACACACTGAGGCGAGACGCTGAAGTTCCTGCATGCAGACACTCAGGTCTGACATCCCTCGCGGGTTGTCCATCTCGAGACCAAGATGGGGTCCCAGTCTCTCACTTCAGGTAATGGGGTTGACTTTATCCTTAGAGGGATTCTTGGCTCTAAACCTACATACATCACTTAGGTACATCTAGTTAGGGTTGCATCGTAGTGAAGGAAGTTACCCATTAGGGTCACCCGGGTAACTAATGACCACCTCTCAGCCTTCCATACTAAATGAAGAGTCTGTCAGACAGTAGAGAATACAAACCAATAACTGTTTATTCAAAGTACACTCAGAGCGGAGCCCAGTCTGCCCAGTCTGCTAGGAGTGCTGCAGAGGGACTGACAGCATAAGGATACATTATGTAAATTTCAGAACCAATGAAGGCACGCCCACAATGGAATTTTCCAAACAGATGCAGAAAAACAGTAAAGTACAAAGAGTAAGTTTCGATTCTGAGACCGGGCACACATTATCTGCTATTCAAGGTTGTTCTGCCCGTCTCTGCCACTAGTCAAGTGGGAAAAGGCCTCTTTCTAGAGGGAATGGTATGCGCTAATAAGAATAGTGCATTCATTATTGAAGTAAAACTCAACCTTGGAGAAACGCAACTCAGCAGAGGCCTTTTCTCAGAAATAGCAAAGGATTGGTTTCGATCATGATTCAAAATGGCGCCTAAATAGAAAATGGTGCGGCGAATGCTAACTTACATATGATAATACATAAACAAAATCATTTCTATTCTAACAGACCCTCCTTTTAGCATGAGCTAAAACATTTTCTGACAAGAACAAGAAAAACATAAGTACAAGACTTTTATGAACATTCCATATTTTCAGCATCAGGAAGGGAGACAGAGGAAAGAAGTCTAAAAAATGCCCTCATCTATCTGCATTACGTCATCTATCTCTTTCTGTATCATGATTGCAGCATTGGATCATGAATCGATATTTTCCTCCTAGGAGTGAGAGGAGTGGTGCAATAAGAACAATAGAAGGGAAGGCATTAAATAAGGGCACAGCAAGACACCAATATCACTATTAAGTAAATCACCTTTTCAAGAATCCAGCCCCAGCTGCCAAAAAGAGACCAACTCCAGTTCCCACTTTCCATTTCCTTAACATCCAAAATGTGTTGGGTATTATTCTTTTCCATATTTGTTATCCCAATAACACACTGATCTCCCACTACTGCACATACACCACCACTCTTGGCTAAAATGAAATCAACAGCATATCTGGTTTGTTCCGAATATATTCGCATACTCTCCAACTGAGTAGTGATGTCGCGTAAAGCAGCCACGGTAGAATTAGATAAAATTTGGAGCTTGCACCCAAAATATTCTCTGGCTTTCTCACCTCAGGCCATAAAAGTACCACCCAAAGTGAAAATAGAGGAAAGGATGTATCTAAAGGTGAAGCCATTACTATAATTATTAACCTCTATATCAGTCACTCCCTCACAGAATTCTTTGGTCAGAGTTCTTTTAATCCATCTTACTTTAGGCTGCGCAATTTTACAAGGTACACCCAAAGGCAGTACCTTCCCAAGTGCCACATCGTTCGTACCATTATGGACATTAGCATAAATCGGTCTGTCATAATCCACTGCAGAATATCGGGAATTCCACCCAAAGAAACTTGGGTCTTCTGAATTTACCAATGGGAACGTGGTCTTATGGAACACAATTCCTGAACAATTTACGTACAATGAAGTATCAGTATTGTTGATAATTGGACACCAAGCAGGATAATAACCAGCTTCTCGGGGAACTGTCAATTCCTTGTAATGCCAACCCACCAAAGTTATATTCTGTTTCTCCATATAAAAATTATCACAGTACGTACTATCATCGCAAGCAGGATAACCCTCCCTCAATGGTTTTCTATAATAAAGGCACGGCCGAGTAATCAAACCCAAACACTCCTTTCACTTCTACAAAATCAGGTGGCCGAGTATACGTATAATTCACAAGTGATAAAGGGTACGCAGTCCGTAGGCTAGTGACAGATTGAGTGGGGTAACAAGCTGTTCCTTCTCCAAAGAACATCTTATGTGTCTCTAAGAATACATTGCTGGGGGCTGCTCTTCTGTTTCTTGTTTGGGAGATAACCTTACCCTTACTACGTAAAGGTACACTTTGATCATTTTCCAAAACCCATGATACACCACATAATATGATTAACACAAAATCACAAGGGCAACAGATGTTAACTTTTGTTTACGGGTCCACACCATCTTGTGCTGGGCAACAAGAAACACTGGTTGCTCTTCTTCAGCAACCATTCTACCAAAGGGATGCATATCGAATGAAGAAAATGTGGGGGGGGTGGAATGCAAGAGAAATATACAAGTTCCCAGTGTCTGTAAGAGCCTCACTAGTACAGGCTCCTATTGTCCATCAATACGTTGGCACTCTTGAGAACCGGCGGTGGAGCTTGCTCTGTCCTAAGCTCGCATCCCCCATCAATCACAATGGTATACCTCCACGGTATACTTCGATCTATCCTGTTCAATGTTCAAACAGTGCACAAAGCTCCCATCAACCTAAACTAACTCCGTTGGTACCATAACAAAGTACACCCTAATTTACACAGTCCATCCCTAACTAATCTTTCTTCTCTTTTGGTGCACCGTCTCTCAGCCGAGGGCGCAAGTTGTACCTGGTGGCCCCAGGCACAGAATGATCAACAAATAAGGGCTCCTGGATAGCTCGTATTTCCGGAGGAACTACTGATTTCAACACGTCATCATTTTCCTTATCTGTTTGCGTCCATGTCAGTTGGGCTTCGCTAAACGGGGCAAACCGAGGCACCGTGTCGCACTCGGAGTCCCCGATGCCATCGTTTACCCACTGGTCATAGGGCAGGGACAGAGGGACCCTGCGACAATGGGTCACATGGATCCAGTTCTTACAGCCAGCTACTTTCACTGTGGTATGCGTTACCAAAAGGACTTGCTCCGGCCCCTTCCACCGCGGCTCCAAACTTTTCTTCCGCTGAAAATTCCTGATCAATACAAAATCGCAATAATGAATGTCATGGCGGGGTCCCTCTGACGCAGGAGGCAGAGAATCCCAGACCTGTTGGTGAATGGAATGTAAACTTTCTGTTAACTGGCCAAGATAGTCAAGTAGCATAGGGTACTCAATATCAGAAAACCGCCGAGGGCGCAGGATGCCCCATACATTTGCCAGGTGTCCAAACACAACCTCATACGATGACAGTCCTGTTCTAGAATGTGCTGTTGTACTTGTTGACAAAAGAGCTAATGGCAAAGCATCTGGCCACTTTAACCCTGTTGTCTCCTGAATCTTTGCCAGTTTGAGCTTGAGAGTACCATTGTACTGCTCAACCAAACCTGCTGTCTGTGGATGATTGGCAGCATGACATTTTTGCTTTATGTGTAGACCTTCACAAATCAATTGGATCACTTTTGCATTAAAATGACTTCAGTTGTCACTCCAGATCACTCGGGGCAAGCTGAAACGAGGAAAGAACTCCTTCAGGAGTACTTTTGCAGTCGTAATGGCCGAATTGTCTTTAGTGGGGTAAGCCTCGACCCATTTACTGAATGCACATACAACCACCCAAACATACTTCAAATTATTGCATCTCTCCAACTCTATATAGTCCATTTGAAAGACCTCAAAAGGAAAAGTGGGTGGTGCAAAGTTACCAGGGGGCGTAGGGTTACCTTTCCCTGGATTATGCATCATGCATACCATACAGTACTTCACTAAGTGGGCAGCTGTCTTAGAGATGTTATCATTCTGCCATACTGGATCTAACAATTTACAAATGCCTTTAGCACTAATATGAGCTGGACCGTGGGCCATAGTAACCACAGGAAAAACATATGCATCTGGCAACATTCATCTCTGTTTCCCTGATTTATCAATCCAACATCCTTCGTCATTCAATTGTGCTGTACGTTCCTGCCACACCGCTAATTCTTCTATTGTGGCTTCACTTTGTATCTCCTTTACACTTTCAAGAGTGTCTTAAAACATAGCAACTTCAGGGACCCACCTAGCTGGACCTGCTATAAACATTCTTTTAATTTTTGTCCGGGCCGTTTCCTTAGCTGTCTGATCCGCAAAAGCATTTCCTCTACCTACATCAGTGACCTTCCAGTGGGCGCTACACTTCACTGTTGCCATTTTCTTAGGGAGTGTCAAAGCAGACAAAAGCCTCAATATAAGGTGTCCATGTTAGATTTTTGTGCCATGGGAAGTAAGGAACCCTCTCTCAGCCCCAAGTTGCCCAAAATTATGCGCGACCCCAAAGGCATACTGGCTGTCAGTATAGATATTGACAACCAGTCCCTCACTCAATTCGCAAGCTCGAATAAGGGCAGCACGCTCAGCAGCTTGAGCCGACTGATAAGGGACCCGTGATGTCTCTACTACTGTACGCAGTGTGGTAATAGCATAAGCCGCAGTTGTAGTGCCGTCTGGTAATTTGAAACAAGAGCCATCGACATATAGTTCCCCTTGTGGTTCAGATAAGGGAACGTCAGTTTTCAATTGCTCAAAAGACTGCTGACATTCAGGCGTCCAGGACAAGGGCTCATGCACTTCCTTAGTTGTTAACGCAAGCAAGGGTTTGATTAGCAAGGAATAGTTAGGTATCCACTGCCGACAGTAGGAAGTGATACCTATAAAAGCACGAACATTTTTTTGAGTTTGTGGAATTGGCATTTTAACAATGGTACTGATGCGCTCCGGGGTCAACCTCCTACCCTCCTTCGACAGTAGATGACCAAAATAGGTGACCTCCTATCGACAATACTGAAATTTAGAAAGAGAAACTTTATGTCCATGCTGAGCTAAATGTAACAGCAGTTGAACTGTACTGTCTCTACAACCTTGTTCTGTGTCAGAAGCGATAAGCAAGTCGTCAACATACTGCACCAATACATTACCTGAGGGAAGCAACAAGGAATCCAACTCACCTTTCAATGCTTGGCTATAAATACTCAGACTCTCTGTAAAGCCCTGAGGAGCTCGACAGAACCTAAAGCTCCTACCAGCTAGGGTGAACCCAAACAGATATCTACTATCTGGACGGATAGGAATACTAACGAGTGCATTTTTCAAATCAATAATAGAAAAGAATTTAGCAGTAGAAGGAATCATTGTCAGAAGCGTAGTAATATCAGGAACCACTGGAAACTGGGGAACCACTATCTTATTGACTTCGCGCAAATCAATCAGAAAACGGTAAACATCCTCATGATCATCAGAGGAACCTGAGGGTGTCTGTTTAAGAATCAGAAGAATGGGACTATTACAAATATTGGCAGACGTCTCTTCAACTACTCCTTTGCATATCAAATCCTGAATGATTTGTAGAAGGGCCGGTTCTCCCGCCTGGGGTATTTTATACTGAGGAATACGAGGCAAAATAGCATTATCTTTAACCTGAATCGAAACCGGTGGAATATGCAGCAGCCCCACATCTGTATCACCCGTCGCCCATAGTGGATGGTATGTCAGCAAATTTCGCGGGAAGAGGGAGTGACAGGCACTGTTTAGTACCTGCACTTGGACCCATCATCATGTAAACACCGGCAGGGGAACAATAAATAGTGGAATAACATTTTTTCAACAAATCCAAACCCATCAAATTTTCACTACAATTGGCTGTCAACAAAAACAGGGAATCCACAGTGAAAGGACCAACAGTCAATGCAAGGGGGCATGAAATGGGGCTTACAACTGGTACACCTGAAAAACCCACCGAAATATTATTAAGGCCAGACAGATCCACCCCAGGGACTAAAGATCGAGAAACAGAACTCTTCATTGCATCTGTATCCACCAAAAATTCCTTAGTCGAGCCATGCAAATCTGCGGTGACATAAGGACCACGCTGATCTACAGGTATCGGAACAGGTCCCTCACTCTGTCCCTGGCTATCCTAGCTGTAAGACATCCCTGTGACCTCATCTGTATCATAATCATCATGATAACACTATCCATCACGAGGGCTCATCAAAATAATTGCTTTCAGAACGACCCTGTGAGACTGCAGCAGCCTGAGCCCTACCGGTCCCTCGACCTCGTCCCTGAGGACCTCTTCCCCTAGGGACCGCAACCTTCTGCAAAAGAACTGGACACTCACTACGCCAATGGCCCTCCTCCTTACAATATGCACACTGATTCGGCCCGACAGGTGTCATGGTTGGCTGCCTGCTAGTGCGTGGAAGCTGTCTGGCGGAACCATCACGTCCTCTACCATTTCCCCTAAACGCTTGCTGCAACAGCACCTTCGTCTTTAAATCCTTATGCTTTTTATCTGTCTTTTCTTTCTCCTCCTGATCACGATGTTCATAGTATTGAGCCATATTCAAAATAACAGAAGGGGAAGAGGTTGTCCAGGTACTTTCAGACGCCTGCAAACGAGCGCATTTTCAGGAAGTAAGTTAGAAACAAATCTATCAACAAACAACCAAACTCCTCCCTCAATAGACATATCCTGTCCACTATAATCCAAAAGCGTATCTTCAAATCGAGTAAAGAAATCAGACACGCTTCCATCTTTCTTCTGTCGACAAGCCGTCAACTTATCCCAGCTTACCTTCTTTGGCGGAATAAGGGAATGCATATATGTAATAATGCGGCCTGGCAAAGCAAGTATCTCGGCTCGGGGCTTATCACCTGGCTTTCCTTCCTGATCCCATCCCTTAATCATATCCCATGTACCACCCAGCTCCGCAACAGGGTCTGAGTATGAATCTGTCTCCAAATATCAACTAGAACAAGGAAACCAAAGAACAGTTCAATATCAGTGAGAGTCATTACAGTAGAAGAGGCAGCTTCAGTCAATTCTTTATAATAAGCAGTAGGATTTTTTCTAGGGTCGGAGAAATGAGCTATAAGGGAGAAAACCTCACTCCTCTTCCACTGAGTATACACCCATTGTTCCTGAAAACGGGCTGCTACACCAGGTCTGGTAACATTACCGAGCAGATCCATTACCTCTGGTATTTCTGGGTGCTATATAGGATGAACCTTCCGCATCGGAAACTGAGATAATGACTTGGGACTATTCTCATACAACTTTCCCCTGTAAGCAATTAAAGGCGTAAGATTGCCAAAAACCTGACCTGGCTCCAAATCACTAACATACACACAATCTCTAATATCAAATAAAATTTGAGGCGCATCCGACCCAAAGTGTTGCTGCAAAAGACCAATCAATGTAGCGAACATATGCTTAAGGGCATGCTGCTGTATAAAAGGCTCAAAATCTCGCATAGTTCCCCAAACATCCTCCACACTATAAATAACATTACGAGCCCACTGCGCAGCCTGATTAGGTATTACTTGTTTTTCTTCATCTCCCACCTCAGATCGCACTAACGGGCCCATGCGCTCCCTAAATTTCGTCCAGTCTCTATCCTCAAACCCACGAAATGGCATTTCACTAAAAGATATCAGGGGATGAAAAACCATGGAAGGAGAAGTGACAGAAGTAACAGGTACAATCGTCGCTTGTACCGGAGGGGAGAGAGCAGAGGAGGATATAGGAGTCGAAACAGCAGGTGTGCTAATAATCCCAGTTGCCAAAGATGGCAAAGACAAAGAAGAAGCAGGGGGTGTTGTAGCCAAAGCCGTCGAAGCAGCAACTGTAGATACAGGAACAGTTAGAAAAGATGTAACAGGCTGTGGTGGCTGTGAGGGAACTGCGGGATATATCCTCTGTGGGGCATTTGGAGGTGGGGGTCGAGTATCTTGCAATTCTTCCACAAAAATATAATTTTCTTCTTGGACCAAATAAGACCTGTCAATTTGCAACCAAAAACCTCCTATCTGCACATTCAGCTCCTGTCTCCTGTTTTTCTTTATCATATGCTACAGCTTTCTGAGTCAATGTCTGCATTCTCCCCTTTCGTGCATCCTTTTCCATCTTCAATCATCTCTGTTTAGCTGCTTTCTTCCATGTTCTGAGGGAATCAAACATTGACTGCCTACTTCGTCTTTTAAACAACTGTTCCTGTAAAAACCCAATCTTTTGCTCATCAAAAGTGACCGTCAACGGCCACTGTAACTCGGCATTGTCCCTCGTATATTTGTGCCATAATGTACTAAACATAATAGGGCCAAGACCATGCTTCACATACATATCAAAATTAGGAGTGACTTCTGGAGGCGCCGGCTGTGCTTCTTCCAATCGAGCATCTGCAGAACAACAACGACAACAGGAAAGCAAAAACGTACTAATCCCAGGAATTTATAAAAGGAATCAAATTCGTTATTTGCGCCTGGCAAAGCAATTGCAAGTGCTTTTATCCAAAACAGTCTTCAGACTGCACCAAACTCAAACCACAATGGTACCATATCCACAAAGAACCAAAACAAACTCACCTGATATGAGTAGCACAAACGAACCAATTCTCCACTACCGACTCTTCAGACCAAACGGTCCGATCCAAGGGTTTCGCCGTTCAGGACTCCAGTCGGGATGACCACTGGGCGAGGCACCGTCCGGCGGGACAGAAGGGGCAGCTGCGAGTACCAGGAACTCTTCGTGCATGGATCCCTGATCCGTCAGTCTGACCCGACGATAGCCTCGACCTCCCCCCCGTCCGCCGAAGGGGACTGATCAATCACCCGAAGGAGTCCCTGTTCGGGCACCAACTGAAGAAAGTTACCCATTTAGGGTCACCCGGGTCACTAATGACCACCTCTCAGCCTTCCATACTAAATGAAGAGTCGGTCAGACAGTAGAGAATATAAACCAATAACTGTTTATTCAAAGTACACTCAAGAGCGGATCCCGGTCTGCCCAGTCGCTAGGAGTGCTGCAGAGGGACTGACATCAGCAAGCATAAAGATACATTATGTACATTTCAGAACCAATGAAGGCACGCCCACAATGAAATTTTCCAAGCAGATGCAGAAAAACAGTGAAGTACAAAGAGTAAGTTTCGATTCTGAGACCCGGCACACATTATCTACTATTCAAGGTCGTTCTGCCCGTCCCTGCCACTAGACAAGTGGGAGAAGGCCTCTATCTAGAGGGAAAGGTATGCGCTAATATAAACAGTGCATTCATTAGTGAAGCAAAACTCAACCTTGGAGAAACGCAACTCAGCAGAGGCCTTTTCTCAGAAATAGCAAAGGATTGGTTTCGATCATGATTCAAAATGGCGCCACGGTCCGCTTGGAAGAGATGGAGTGACTTGGCCTGTCCTAGCTGCCTACACACCACATCCAGACATTGACACAATGCCAGTAGCAGACTTACGTCCACTTTATAAAGAAATAATAAAACTTTACAGAAATCTGACACAGTTCGTAATGAGAACACTCACACTTCAGCCAGCAAGGGCTAAACAAGAAGTACAAATTCACGGATCTACAGCTAAAATAACACCTCAAAATATCGTTAAAAAAAATTTTGATGACAAAAATATCGACAACAAAAAAACCCTCAAAAATATTGATAAAATTAAAATAACATATATCACAACAAAAACATCGATATGCATAATATCGACAACACAAACATCGATTAAATACATGTAAACTATACCAAAAAATAACCTTTAAACATAAAAATAAACTATTTTCAATAATATAATCAAATAACATATATCAAACATTAAAAACAAACACTACAAAAAATTACAAAATTAATAAAACTAAAACACAAACAAATACATGTAAAAATCAAAAAATAAAAATAAACAAACACTACAACGTAAAAAAATCACAACTATCAAAAATAAACAAACATATATATATTACATATATAAAAAATATATACCATTTATTTACACATACATTTTAATTATATTACTAAACAAAATAAAAACAAACATCAAATAAACATAATTAACATTAAACAAATTAAATTATAACTGCCAAAAAATGTGAAAAAATGCTATCTCGACCAATAAATTTAAACTACACCAACACAAAGCAATAGAAATCTCTAACTAATTAAATAAACACTATGGTGTCCATTACGATACCGGGCGGAATAAAATCCGCCAACTGCCATAGCGGCAAAAATCCGCCCGCCTACACCGTGTGAAAACCGACCGAGCAATTACGATGCCGCGAAGCGAACACCGCCCGCGGCGGAAAAAAAAAAAAAATACCGCCCGATCATGTCCGATTCTAAGTCCATCTGTCCGCCACGGACGCAAATACGCACGACAACCAAAAACCACCCGCCCTGACGACCGAGACACCGCCCGTGAAATTAGGATCGCTCCGACATGAGCGCGGTAAATACACAAATACACCACCCGCCATCGTAAACAACAGTGATGGAAATGGACACGGCGGAAGCCCTGGCGGCCACGTCCCTGCACAGAAACCATCCGCGGACCCAAAGAAACACACACAACATGGCCAACAAGTCCACACAGCAAGCCACGCACAAATACACAAACACAGTACACATCCCGAAAACACACCCCCCCTCGACAAACAAATAAACTACAAATCCCAGAACACCAGCCACAACACACCTGAAAACAACAGACCATCATGACACACCCACATAGGCAAGTACAAAAGCAGCCCCTTCACAGACCACAATCCCTTGCAACACTACAAAGCCAAGAAGAGAGGAGAGAACACAGCTACACAGCAAGGACAGCAGCACACCACAGATACGCACCCATCACACCCACCACCAGCACCAGCACCAGCACCACCAAACACCGGCACCACAAACCACCTGCACATCACACACCACACACACACCACACCAGCACCACAAACACCAAACCACACACCATGGCAGCACACAGAATGCCAAAGTTCACTTCAACTGAGCTGACGGTCATGGTCGATGAGATCATCAAGGTGCACCCACAAATCTTTGGCAACCAGGTCCAACAGACACCAGTAGCCACCAGAAATCGGATGTGGAGCAGGATCGTAGACCAGGTCAATGCAGTAGGGAACGTGCCACGCAACCGAGGCGAAATCACCAAGAGGTGGCACGATATGAAAAGGGAGGTCAAGAAGAAGGAGGCCAAGAATCGGCAGCTGGCTGACAGGACTGGCGGAGGTAATCCCGCGCTTTTCAAGACCTTCAAGGCGTGGGAGGAGAAGGTGCGAGGCATCCTACATCCGGAGAGTCTCACCGGAATACCAGGGGGAGTGGAGGCTGGTAAGTACAAACAAATGTATACCAGCACACCGCTATGTACTCACATGCACTACCACTATGCCATAGCTCCGAGGGACAAACACCCCCATGTCCAGTACACAATACACAAGACATCACTCACACATGCAAGAGACACTCACACACACTCAGCCCAAAGCTAACAACTAACAAAACCATGGGGGCATGTGTACAGTCAGCCAGCACCGCAACTCACACCAGGTCCCCTTGTACTCCAGAAACACCAGAAGGAGCACTCCCCACACCCACACCCATGTGTCAGACATAGCTGCACTAACAGACAAGTAACAGGTAAGTAGCCGGAACACAAAGTCAGTGGGTGGGAGGGGGGCAGCTGAAGTACAACACCCACCAGGCTCATAGTCCCACAGCGCAGCAAGGAGTAGCACACCCCACACCCATGTGTCAGCCACAGCTGCACTAACAGACAAGTAACAGGTAAGTAGCCGGAACACAAAGTCAGTGGGTGGGAGGGGGGGCAGCTGAAGTACAACACCCACCAGGCTCATAGTCCCACAGCGCAGCAAGGTGGAGCACACCCCACACCCATGTGTCAGCCACAGCTGCACTAACAGACAAGTAACAGGTAAGTAGCCGGAACACAAAGTCAGTGGGTGGGAGGGGGGGCAGCTGAAGTACAACACCCACCAGGCTCATAGTCCCACAGCGCAGCAAGGAGTAGCACACCCCACACCCATGTGTCAGCCACAGCTGCACTAACAGACAAGTAACAGGTAAGTAGCCGGAACACAAAGTCAGTGGGTGGGAGGGGGGGCAGCTGAAGTACAACACCCACCAGGCTCATAGTCCCACAGCGCAGCAAGGAGTAGCACACCCCACACCCATGTGTCAGCCACAGCTTCACTAACAGACAAGTAACAGGTAAGTAGCCGGAACACAAAGTCAGTGGGTGGGAGGGGGGCAGCTGAAGTACAACACCCACCAGGCTCATAGTCCCACAGCGCAGCAAGGTGGAGCACACCCCACACCCATGTGTCAGCCACTGCAGTGCACACCATCACCCGACAGGTAGATATCTGACCGTACATGGAGGGGTTTCTGTGGGTGGTAAGCCATCACCACAACTCACAACACCGCCCCCACTCCCACAGACCAGCAACATGGAGCACCCCTCCCTCCCATAACCATGTGGCATCCATTGCATTGCGCAATCAAAAACAACCTGTAGGTGGAAAACTGTACAGGGCGGAGTGTCTGTAGGCATGAGGACTGTATTACGACTAACACATGGGACATGTCACGTAGCAGAGGAACACGCAGCACTTCTCCCTGTCACAATCATGTGACCAATGTGCACACGGACATGTATTACAGAGTCATAGCCCACATGACCCATCACAAATACAGCAACATCTAAGGAGCCACGTCTGCATGCACAAGTCCCACTGGAGTACAGAACCCCACGTTGGGCACTGTGCCACTCATCACACACATCAGCAACACCATCGAAGTCTTGTCCATGTAGTCGTTACTGCCTGTTACCCACACATCATACAACAACGCCCATGTAAGTCCAACCTGTCTAGAAGTAACAGCGTGGAACCACAATAATGCACATAAACACCACTGGACCCATGAAACACACAGGCACACAATGCACATTCAACATATCATCCATCTCATCTGTCAGCCCCAGTGTCATGAAAGGTATGTCATCCGAACTGCTGGCCCTCATACAGTAGTTATGCAAAGATACCTGCCCATGACAAATAATGTGCCTGCAGTGACTGAAGCGCACGTCACACTGTGATTAACAACATACATAATATAGTCAACACCCCAAGAGCACTGCATTGATGCACATGGCCGAGGGTAGCACGCACACCAAGGAATTGGCCCATCTGCAATACGTCGTGTGGCACACAACCATCACTCACTCACAACAATGCTTCCAATGTAATGTCCAAAATTAATAACAGTGAGCAGATATGCCGGGTATGTTAGACATACACACACCTTTGTCTCTGCACTGTCATGTTGCCCAAACACATGTCCCGTTCTGCACCCATATGACACAGTATGTACCCCAATACCATATTTCACCTCAAAAGCGTTGAGGGGGCTGTACCCCCTTTTGCCATCAGCATTTCTAAGCGTTCCATTTGTACCCCAATACCATATTTTACCTCAAAAGCTTTGAGGGGGCTGTACCCCCTTTTGCCATCAGCGTTTCTAAGCGTTCCATTTGAACCACAAAACCATATTTCACCTCAAAAGCGTTGAGGGGGCTGTACCCCACTTTCAATCAGCGTATCTAAGCGTTCCATTTGACACCCAAAACCATATCACATCTCAAAATCGTCGATGGGTCTGGAGCCCGCATACACCCAAGCCACAAAATGTAGGAGTACAGCAACACACACCGATTGTCATTGCCAATCCGTCCCATGCCACATGATCACATCACACAGTTCCATTGCCTTGCCCAGGCATACACACATCGTACATCCACACACACGCCTCTGGGAAACCTGTGCACGACAGTGCACGAACTGTGAATGTCAGACAACCAATACAAACTTTGCAAGGTGCAACACAATAACCTATCTCATTCTCCCCACAGGTGCCGAACAGCTGGATGCTGGAGAGGGAGACAGCAGCCAGCACAGCCAGTCTGCAAGCCCCCGACTCGGACTCATGGATGTGGAGGAGCTGGACACCTCTCTGGACGAGGACCACCCAGCAGGCCCATCTGGAGTGGCAGGGCCCAACCGCTCCCCAGGGCCCCTCCTACCCACCAACCCATCACCCAGGGCTGCTGACCAGTCACAGACCCCTGCTGCCACAGTCGTTGCGGCCACCACCACCGCTGCAACCACCACCACCACGCCATCCCTAGCCACAGCCCCTGCCCAAGTGGTGGCCCGGCCGTCGGGCTCCACCCTGGGAGCCAGAGCGAGGACCGTGGTGAGCAATGTGGCTAGTGGGCAGGTCTGTGGCAGCAGTACTGGTAGGAGGAGCAGGGTCAGGCCAACGCCATCTGTGCCTGGGAGCCAAGCCCTGCCGCAAATCGACAGAGTCCTTGGGGCCTACGAAGAGGCCCAAGGAGAATGGACCAGGTCAGCTACCGACACGCGGGAGGTCCTTGGGGTGTTGAGGTCCATGGACGCCCATATGGGTCAATTCGTGACCCGTATGGACCAACTCGTGGACCTCATGGGCCAGCTGGTGGTGGTGGTGAGGGCACAAGCAGGGCCAGCAACACCACCTCCGCCACCACCTGCTGTGGCGCAGGGTCGTGCAGCATCGCGTTCCCCTGCGTCCACAGCGAGTGTGCACTCCTCAGCCACCACCAGCAGCACACCAACACACCCCCCCCTTCCAAACGTGGAAGGGGCCGTCCAAAGAGGAAACAGGTGTCCAGAGAGGACTTCGCACGCACCAAACGCCAGTGAGTCAGCCAGCCACCTTGACCACCTACTGCATTGACTTGTAATACGATCCTACCCCACACTGCCATGTGAATGGCATGTGTCTGTTGGACTGTGGACATAGAACTAAATGGGTACACCTTGAGCATCACGCAGCCATGACCGTCAACTCATTGTCACTGCACGCACCACTTTTGTCATCACCTTGCACACAATAACATGTCACCACTGAAAATAAATACACCTTGATCACAATCTGCTGTCTGTGCCCTGTGTTTATTCAATGATGTGCAACCGCCACCATGAGCAGAAATGCATCTGCTGTGTGGTATGTTGATGGGCCAGGAGAGGCTGTAGGGACCTAGGGGTGAAAAACAGAACAAGAGTACATTCAATGAGTGTGTCACACACTCATCACACAGTACTTGTCACCAACTACAAGCAATGTACACACATCTCACAGAGCAACAGGGCACAATGCTACAGCCACTGTCAGTGGCATACTAACCTGGACATGGACCATTGACACACAGCACTCAGTGAACAAAAGGCCTCCGTGACAGAGCACACATACACCTGCACAACTACAGCTACATCAGCCGTCGTACATGGACACTCACCGTCAAGTGAAGTAGCGGGCGATGAGCTGCTGACGCACATTCACAGCTTCCTCCTCTCCACTGTCCTCGTCACTGGACCCGTCCTGGTCTGCAGGCTGGGGCCCTGGCTGATCACCGTCATCCACTATTAGGGGATCTGCTTGCGAATAGCCAGATTGTGCAGCATGCAGCAAGCCACTACTATCTGGCACACCTTCTGTGGGGAGTACGCCAGTGCGCCCCCGGTGCGGTCCAGGCATCTGAACCTGGACTTGAGGAGGCCAAAGGTCCGCTCCACCACACGTCTGGTCCTCCCATGTGCCTCATTGTAGCGGTCATCAGCTGGGGTCCGAGGATGTCGTAATGGGCTGAGTAGCCAGGGCCCATTCGGGTAAGCAGAGTCACCTGGGTGTGAGGGACACAGAGAATCGTTGCAATTCCAACTGGACACAAGACAGCATCGCACACCCAGCACGCTACACGACTCCACATACTCACCAACAATCCAAGCACGGTCCGGTTGCAGATTGGTCATCAGACGTGGTAGGATGCTGTTGCGCATGATGTGCGAGTCATGTGCCGATCCTGGAAACTTTGCACACACGTGTGAAATGACCATGTCCGCAAGGCACACCACTTGCACATTCAGGGAGTGTGTGTGCTTCCGGTTGCGGTAGATGTGCTCCGTGGCCTGTGGTGCAACAAGGCCAACATGGGTGCAATCAATTGCACCAACAACGTGGGGGATACGTCCAAGGGCATAGAAAGCACCCTTCACTGCCGCCAATTCACGGGCCCGGGGGAATCGGATGTACCTGTTCCTGTACAGCATCATAGCTGATAGTACATCCCGTAGCACCATGCTGAACATGGGCTGGGACATCCCACCTCCACTGCCCACTGTGTGTTGGAATGACCCAGTGGCGAAGAAATGCAGTGCAGCCATCACCTTAGCCGTGGGGGTGAATGCAGTTGGATACACCCTGCGAGGACGGAGGTGGGGTTCCAACAAGGCACATAGGCGATGCAGGGTGGGTCGGTCCAGACGGAATTTCCTGATTACCTCCACATCCTCCATGTCTGCCAGCAATTGGTAGGGGCGATGTATGTTTGGTCTCCTCCTAGGAAAGATGGAAGTGGACACATGTCAAAGCAACACGCCACAGGGCATTTCCACATACACAAAACAGAAATGACTGACCAAGCAATTGAATCACAGAACAGCTGACAAGTAGGGACAGCACAGCCACAATACACTTACACAGGTCCCCTACCAATAGCAATGGGCAGTGACACACACCATTGCTATGAGCATGCACATGGGGATTTAGGCCTTAATAACTTGTAAGGCATGCTGATGGTATCAGACTGCATATTTGGCAAGCGGCAACACCACGGCAACATAACTAGCTGCTGTGCATGACACTGCTTCCGAGGCTGGGTGAGTATGGCACACACCAACAACGCTATGGACACAGGCTGAGCGGCCAGAACAAGTGGGACCTGTGGCACGAGGGGATATGAGACAGTCATTGATGTCCCTACTGCACCCTATGTACAGCACTGTACGGATCACACCTCCAGAAACATTGACAGGTGTACACATTGACAGCTCCATGCCAACACGGCTGTGTGATTGCAAATACACATCACAAGTGACACGTAACGTTGCACGTGCCAAGTGGCAGATGTACATAGTGAAAGATGGCATGTGTGTGCATATGCATATCCCATGCTCCCATGCCAATGTGTACATGATGAAATGCCAACAGACATGTGGAGGCTGAGCACTGGCCGTCCCTGCCTATGCACACAGCATGTTGTGGCCCTGTCCATTGTGGACCTGCTCCCACACACAAATCATGTCCACACCTGCAGATGCATTGCGCACATTATACTGTGTGGTGCACATCGCATCAGCGGACTGTACCCGCCATGGGCCAGGCCCTTACGGCCAACTCCAATGACCCTCGCGGTTGCACCCTGTGTGTTCCACTATGGAGGTAAGCGTCCCGGGCCAGCTGGGAGCAGGCCATCATCTGCAATTGAAGCTGGCAGACATGGTACACAAATTGCAGCAGCTTGGACCCACTGAAACTGCCCCAGGGGGCTATATGAGTGTGGGAGTGAGACCGGCATTACCACAGCTACCTGGGACTGCAGCCTGGCATCCCTCAACAACACCTGCTGCTGCCACCTGTCCACCTTCACTTCGATGACGCTGATGATTTGTCCAGGTCCACTCACCAGCGAGGAGCTGGAGATCCTGGATTCCGAGCTCCACGCACACTGCACATGGCTATTCCTTTAGAAAGTTGTGTGTGAGTGACAACTGCAGTGTGTGTGGGAGTGCATGTGGGAGACACACATGTCGTTGATCCGCAGCACTATGAGTCAGAGCCTGTGGGGTTCAAACATGCACTGCTCACCATGCTGACTGCAGGTGGCAGGGGTATGTGAGCTCTCGGGCGCTTTGACATGTCTGTCCCTCCAGAGTGGTGGTACATGGCAACTTCATGTCAGACATCCAGTGACACAGACAATTGGCAATGCAGGTCTCAGTGCACTTGTTGCTCGTGTGAATGGCAGGCTGGGGCCATGCTGCCCTTCTCAGTCCCAGCAGGCCTGGCCTGCACATTGACTGCACAATGCCAGTGGGTGACAACACAGACTGCCTAGTGGGTTACATGTGTCTCCTGTTCAGGACCCTCCAGATAAGCGCAAACTCAGCCCTGTCGATTGGACACACCATGCCTCGTGATACGGATGTGTGTGTGAAATAGTGGCACTGAATGTGACCTCCGTTGCGGGGTGGGCCATGCACAGGGCGAGTACGTTGATGGTTGCGCAGTGTTGGTCACAGTGGGTACACCCACACAGATGTGTTGCCTTGTGATCTTTTGCTAGGTCCGCCTGACAATGGACAGTAGATGTGGGCAGACTACACATTGCTCGATGTGCTGTCTATATGCATGTGCCTTCACACCAGGCACAGCTGCCCCTGCACATGTGACCCCTGCTGCCCTCTGTGCTGGGTCTGTTGAGCTGATGCGCCATCTGTGCGTGGGGCAGACAGCTCTCCTCACTTCCGTCATTGCCCATGACATCACTTTGCCGCAGGTGACATGGATCATGGAGGGCCCACATGTACGCGTGGGTGGACAACACAAGACTGTCCGATGGTTGTCACACCCAGTCAGTGCTTCGAATGGGAAGGATGTGGTGCTGGTACTCATCTTAATGTGTCGAGTGGGCGGGGCTAGGTGTGGGGCTACATGCAAGACATGGGAAGTTCATCGGCTTATCTACTAGTTGCAATACACACAAGACACGTCTTTTTATGACCACATCAGGGTCATTCCTTAAACTAACTGGAAGTCAAACAGTCATATTTTACCCTGTCCTCATGGCCTCCCCTCGCTCGCCCATATATGCGTTTGCACCTGAGAAGCCAGCGCATGCACAAGCAGCTCCAAGCTCGCCCCAGAGAGGCCAAGGAGTGTATGTGTGGGTCCATTTGAACAAGTAGTCTGTCTTGCGGTATGATCAGTGGCGGGACGCCGTCCACCTGCGTGGTGGCCCGACTCGAGACCCGGGCTACATTGACAATGCATGACAGGCTCCGCAGTCCGGATACACCACCTGCAACACACAGAGGCTGTAGCTGCCCTAGCGGCCCAGGCCGCGTCCAACTGGAGCTCATGGACCCACACATTCACTCTTTGGCCTCTCTGGGGCGAGCTTGGAGCTGCTTGTGCACGCTGGCTTCTCTGTTGCAATGGCATGTAATGTGTGTGGGAAAATAGGCAATGAGTGAGATGGTGCGAGCCACCTTCCAGGACGTCACTCCTGCTCGTGATGTGTGCGTCCCCCCACTACTTCCATTTGACTTGTGCCGTACTACATATTGAGGATGTGTTGCCTGCGTGATGTGACCAGGAGGAGCGCGCCATGACCTCTCACCCACCATGCTCCACTGCCATCCCGTGCCCTGGATTGCCTGTGCAGGTGGACAATGTTGGGGATACACCTGGTCGACAGGGGATATGAGTGCCTTGGCAAGGGCCTGGCGGACGCACAGCAGTATCCAGCATGTCCACAGAGGGTAGGCTGACGTCTACACCTGATGCAGCATTGATCGTGTGCCCGCCTGTTGTGCACACACGAGTTCACATTCATCCCCAGACAGGTGGTCTGTACAAATTCCCAGGAGAGCGGTAATGTACTGCTCCGGAATCCTCCCAACACAGCGTGTTTCAACATTGCATGTGCGCACCTACCCGTAAACACCCACCCACCTGAGCCAAGCGTAACTCCCGCTTCACATGACACATGTGTGTCTTCCACAGTTGTGCTACTCTCTCAGGGGCGGACCTGCAACTGTCCCGTAGCGCACACACACAGCACCGAGTCGTACTGGCATCCTGTTAGATTGGTAGGCACTCTAACACATCTCCTTCTGAGACAGTGGTGGCTGTGATGGATATTGTGACTGCCATGGCGGTGTTGACTGGCCATGGCAGGGCACACTCACACACATTGCATCCGCAGCACTTCGTGTCACTACTCGGCACATCGAACTGGGCACTGTCCCTGGGGTTGATGAGTCATGGCGCCTGTCGATGTGAACTGTGACTGTATGCTGTTGCTCCTGTAGTCGGTTGTATCTGTGTAGTTGATGATTGGAGTTGTTGCAGTGTGTGGTTGGTTAAGTGGGGCAGATGCCGTATATGTGACCTCAGCAATTGCAATGTCCGGTCTCACATTCTAATGTGTTGTACACATGGCAGGGACTTCACTTCTCTCAGACCCTGCTACTTGTGAGTGTGATGTATCTGCTTTCCGGTGCAACGTATTGACTGCATGTGATTGGTGTTATTCCTGTGTTCATGTATCCGTGTCATGTTTGCGTGCATGCATTGCACAGGGTTTGAGTGTAGCCACAGGTGGACTGGCAGCATGCGCGGAGAATGCGGGCATGTGTGAGCTTACTTGCTGTGTGGCCAGCAGTGTAGGTGTATGTTAGTCATGTGATGTGCATTGTGGCTGGGCACATGGCTTACTTTCAATGTGTGCATTTGGGAGGTGGTGGTGTGTGGTGTGTGATTGTGGTAGCGTTGGTGTGTATGTGTGAGTCGTGTCCATGTCAACTGCACACATATGTTACCCCGGGACATGGTGGATGTTTGTAACCGTGTTGAGGTCTTTGAATATGATGAGATGTGTGTGTTGTATGTTGCACAGTATGCGGTGTGTGGGTGTGTCCTTGCAGTTCCGGCTGACTCCTACTTGTTATGGGTCAGACGTTGTGTGTGACTGTCAAGATTGTGTCTAGTCCAATTGTGCATGTCAGCATTTCAGCAGTTCTTACTCACTGTGCAGTGCTGCCCACCCACACTGATGTCGTGTGTGTGTTTTGTCAGGCATTGCTGTGGCATGCTTTAGCGTGGCTCCCACTTTTGGTTGCTGAGTGTGTGGTCAGACTGTGTGGGTCATTGTAGACATGTGTAGGACTGTGCTTTGTAGTGAGCAGGCCGTCAGTGTTGATGTGATGATCTTTCGGGCAACTTCAGAGTGTGAGAAGTCCTGCTCCACGAGCTGTGGTATTTCCCTGTGGCCACTGTTGCGGCTACTCATTTGCGTTGACATCCAATGACAGTGGACTACATGGTCATCTCACGACTGCCGTGTACTTCACACACTCTCATCCGCTCTCATTCGTACTTGTGAAATGAATCAGCAGAGACACATATTTACTTCAAGCCATGTATTAGGACTTATGTCCTCTGTGATGCAGTATAGTGGACACTACTGGCAGCGAAATGCATGTGGAGGATATACTCAGCATGATTACACATAGCATAGGGTGTAGGGGTACATGTGATTAGTTGTTGACTGTGGGATGTGGGCTTCAGAGTTACAACTGCTTAGCCGTTGCTGTGCTAATGTACATTTGCTAATTACTGTGGAGCTGCTGACTTTGACACAGACAGTATACATTTTGCCTACCAGACCGCTTGACATCATGGGCACAGTACATCTCAGTTCCATGTTACAGGTTTGCTGCTATGGTTACTCCGACACACGTGCGTGAGAGGTGACATCAGGGCATTGGCCTACGTGCATGCAATGGCATTCCACTTGTTGTTGCAATGTGGTGGCTACTGGACATGACACAGTCACTGGGGTCATGTTGTTGGGGGATGCACTTGTTGTCCATGCAAAAGTCCTGGCACGGAAGTTCAGAGGGAGGTGAGGTGACAGCTCTCACATACTACAGCCGACCGATTACTGTCCACTGACCGGTGCATATGTCCATGGGCGCGGGATACATATTATGGCATAGTTGTACGTGCAGTTATGTCCATGTGGTTGCCATACACAAATCCCATGCCTCTGCCTCCCCCTGTTCATGCAGAGTTTCTGGATGTGATGAGGAACAGAGTGCATGTCCCAAAAATATCCGATATCATGGCAGTGTAGTTAATGGTGTGGTGTTAGTTGCAGGTTGTATGGTATAGTTGTTGTACTGGTAACTGCTCAGTCCGTGCGGAAGCAAAGCATGGGTACGGTGTAGGACATCATTGTTCAATTCGGGGTATTGCGTCAGGGCCCGACGAATTGACAGGTTGTCAGGTTTGCGATACCTTCCAGCAGGGCTTCCATGGCATTGGTGGTATACATGGATGCCATCCAATGAAGCGGATGGTGGCTGTCAAGGTGTTGGTCGTAAGTTGTCCCTTGTAGGAGCCTGATGGGACATGTTGGATGACATTCGATGAAACTGTGATCCAGGATACGTCGTGCGGAGGCACAGTGGTCCCATTGCAGTGTGGGTCCGATTGCAGCCACATACGCCATGCCCCCATAGGCTGAACAGATCCTGTCGTGGACGTCCAGGGGGTTGAACAGTTGTACCAGGTCCGCCATTGGACTTGCCGGGTTGGAGAGACATAAATCCACAGGATAGTGGAAGGGACACCTCCGACAGTAGAAGACGGGGATGATGCAGCTGAACAATGCGATGCGGTAAGTTAGTCGGTAACTTACGTTCAGCAAAGCCAGATTTTCACATCCCAATATCTGTATCAGGTTATGTTTGTACAGCTTCATCTGTCCGGCGTAGTTGGGTAGGTGTGGTGCAAGTGCCATTTTGCTGCAGGGCGATGTGATGGCGTGCTCCGGCTGTCTGTGCAGTCTGCAGAGTGCAACCTCCGACGTTGCTGGGAATTCTGTAATGGTCGTAGGGAGGCAGGACTTGGGTTATAGTAGCTTTTGCGGAGGACACGGGCCCTCATCCCATATGCTTCTATGAATGGTCAAGGTCAGTGGTGTCTGACTCCTTCCAGATAACTTGCATGTGAACCACATGGGGGAGTGGTATTATTTCTTTTTTCCGTTCGAAATGTTCTTTCGTGTTATGCGCTATCTGCCCAGTGGACGGTTCCCTCTGCATGCCTGTGTTGGGCTTTTTTTGGGATAATGACTGTATTGTCCTGCTTGAATAGTTGAGCTGTGGTTTCGGTGTGGGTATGGAAGGCCATTCAGTGCTATCTCCTCTCCCGTGTGTGGGCGGCACGCTGCGTTTCCGCTATACATTGGGCCTTGTGTGTGAGTGTTATAATTGGAGCCACCTGTTGTCGGTCCCCGGGGTCTTTGATGTTACGTATTGCATGTCTTGGTATTGGGTGCAGGGTGGTATCGGTGCTTCTGTGTGGTACTGGCGTACCTTTTGCCGACGGGGTCCATATTCTGCTGGGTGATATTGCCGCCGCTGTGTGCTTCGCCATGTTTTGCACACAGGGGTGTGTCCTAAATTGGCGTGACATCACTGACATGTTCGGGTCAGTTGTGTGACGTCAGGTTGGCAACAGTGAATTGCCGGTTGGGGACATGACTGTGGCAGGACTGTCACGTGACATGTGCGTTCAGGGTGGGGCTGGTGTGTAGTGTTTGTTGTGCCCTGTGTTGTTTGTGTGCGGCGCATACATGGCGCTGTCGTTGGCCTCTGCGTTGTGCGCATGTGTGGCTGTGTCATCGCCGCTGCGCTGCGGGGCCATGACGGGGACGTTAGTTCCTGGTCCCAGGTGGTGTGTGCCCGTTTGTTACGAGTTGTTTCAATTTGCCCGGTGTGACATTTGTGGGTGCAGTGGTGGGTGTGTCGGGTCCCGGAAGGGGTGTCTGGGGGGGGGGCCATGTCCAGTTTTTCCGCCCTTGCACTGTGTGCGGTGTTTGCGTGCCCTTGTTGTGTGTCTGCCTACCTGCGTCTCCGCAGTGCGTTGACTCCTAGGTGCTGCATCAGGTAGAGGATGGGGAGGGCCTGCAGTGCTGGATTCATGCTCGGGGGGGTCCGCCTCTTTGGTGTCCGTACTCGGCGTTCGAGTTTCCGCCTTGGTATCTCGTGCGGTGTCTCTTAGCCGGGAGAGCTGTTTGTTTGTGGCATCGTAATTTGTACGCCGGGCGGTACGTGATTTCGTCGGACGGTGTGTCTCCATTGGGCCGCGCCGCTACGTGGACGGGCGCACTTTGATGGCGGACGGCGTCGCTGGCTTACGGGCGGTGTTTGGCTGTCTTTTCACATCCTAATTGGGCGGGCGTGTGGGCCGCTGCGGGCGGACGGTAACTGGTGGTTTTTGCATCCGACAGCACGGCGGTAGTGCTTCCACCCGACATCGTAATGGGCCCCTATGAAAGCAATCAATTAATTAACACAAAATTTACTGTGAAATGGGCAAACACTCAAGAAGCACGAAACTTTGCGAGACAGAAAACAGAACGAAAAAGATCTACACAAACAACTAATCAGAAAAACTCTCATTAAAGGTACGAACAAAACTTTTTAAATAAATAAATAAAATTAGCTTAAATGAACAAAATATATAAATAAATTAACTGAAACTATAATATATTTTCCTTTATATTTCACAGACTAAACTTCACTAAAACTCCACCTAGAAAATTCAAAACAACGATTTACTTCCAAAACAACTACAAAATCAACATTAACGAAAAATATAAAACAAAGTAAGTATATACCTTAACCAACAAATAGAGCTAACTAATGAAAACTAAAAAATGTATTAAAAAAGTAAAACATAACTAACAAATACTTTTATTTTAACCCCTTCGGTGCCAGTGCTCATGTGCGTAGGACGGCTCCCGGCCGTCCGATCACATGGCACTGGGAATCCCTCTGGTGCGGGCACCAGAGAGATTCCCTTTCCTCCCCAACAGCCTCGGGAGCTGGGGAAGAGCTTCCCCAGCTCCCGAGTCTGCTCCCCTGGTTTCCCTGAAATGACGATCAGCGCGCAGGTTGTGCTGACGTCATTTCAGTGAAACCGAAAATGTAATGAGCCAAGAGGCTCATTTCAGTTTCACTTTCCATGTGCTCAGCGGGCTATCTCAGCCCCCCGAGCACGTAGAAAGATGGGAGAGGTATCATTGGAAAGGGGAGAATCTCCTCTTTCCAATGGTACCCCTCCCTAGTGGATCCCTGCTTGGGGATCACCCTCCTTGGGCGATCCCCAAGCAGGGATCCACCCACTAGATACCAGGGAGGGGGGAGTGGCCCCTTGGGCAAGGGCCTTTGCTCCCCCCTATTTTCTTTGGGCAATACCTTCTTTTTGCCCACAGGGGGCAGATGGGGTCAGTAGCCCCCAATCTGCCCCCCCGGGGGGGCAGAAAGCCCACTAGAAACCAGGGATTTTTTTTATTGATGTAGGGGTGAAGGGTGGGGGCTGCCCAAAATGGGCATGGCAATGCCCCCCCCAGAGAAATTCCAGTCTTTCTGCCACACCGGGGGGGAAGACAGGTGCAGTAGCCCCCAATCTGCCCCCCGGGGGGGCAGAAAGCTCAATAGAAACCAGGGATTATTTTGTGTAGTGATGTAGGGGTGGGGGCTGCCCAAAATGGGCATGACAATGCCCCCACCACCATCCCCCATAGAAATTCCAGTCTTTCTGCCCCCCCAGGGGGAATACGGAGGCAGTAGCCCCCAATATGGACAAAACTGCTGTCCATCTAGCCTCTAAATTGTGGAACACCCTGCCCGAGGAACTACGCAAATGCTCCAACTTACTCGGTTTCAGGAAACTCCTGAAAACAGTATTGTTTAGAGCGTAAACCTGTCTGCCCATGTTTATCTGACTCACCTGCTTCTACAGCGCGGAGATACCCCTTCGGGGGTGATTCCTGCACTTTACAAATCCCAATACAAATACAAATATGACCCCCCGGGGGGGCAGAAAGCCCACTAGAAGTCAGGGTATTTTTTTTTAAATTGATTTAGTGGTGGGGGTGTCCCAAAATGGGCAGGCCAATGCCCCCACCCCCCAAAAAAATGCAACAGTCTTTCTGCCCCCCAGGGGCAGATGGGGGCAGTAGACCCTGTTCTTCCCCCGGGGGAGGGCCAGAAAGCCCACTAGGCACCAGGGATTTTTTTTTTTTATACGTAGGGGTGGGGGCTGCCCAGAATGTGCATGCCAATGCCCCCACCCCAAAAAAGTTGGCACAGTCTTTCTGCCCCCCCCCGGAGGCAGATAGGGGCAAAATCCACTTATCTGCCTCCGGGGGGGGGGGGCAGAAAGCCGAATAGGCATCAGGGAATATTTTTTTTTTAATTCAGGGGTGTGGGCTGCCCAGAATGGGCATGCCAATGCCCCCACCACCCCCCAAAAAATGCCACAGTCTTTCTGCCCCCCCAGGAGACAGATGGGAGCAGTAGCCCCTGATCTGCCCCCCAGGGGGTGGCAAAGAGCACACTAGGCGCCAGCGATTACGTTGGCTTTTTTTTATGAGTGGGGGTGGGGGCTGCCCAGAATAGGCATACCAATGCCCCCACCCACCAAAAAAATAGCCACAGTCTTTCTGCCTCCCTTGGGGGCATATCGGGGCAAACCCCCCGGTCCCTCCCCAGGGCAGCAGTAAGCCCACTAGGCACAGACTGTGGATTTTGGGCCCTAGCGCAGCCGGCACATAGGGAAACCTAGCAAACCTGTACATTTTTTAAAACTAGACACCAAGGGGAATCTAGGATGGGGTGACTTGTGTGCCTCTCACCAGGTTCTGTTACCCAGAATCCCTTGCAAACCTCAAACTTAGTTAAAAAAACACATTTTCTCACATTTCTGTGATGAAAAGTTCTGGAGTCTGCGTAGATCCACAAAATTCCACCCACTCCACATTCCTCAAAGTCTTCCGATAAAAATGGTACCTCACTTGTGTGGGTAGGCCTAGTGCCCGCAACAGGAAATGGCCCAAAACGCAACGTGGATACACCACATTTTTACAGTGAAAACTGCCCCTTTTTTTGCAAAGTGCCTAGCTGTAGATTTGGAACCCTCGCTCTGCCGGCACCTAGGGAAACCAAGCAAACCTATACATTTTTGAAAACTAGACAGTCAGGGGAATCCAGGAGGGGGTGACTTGTCTGGCTCTCATCAGGTTCTGTTACCCAGAATCCCTTGCAAACCTCAAACTTTGTAAAATAAAACACATTTTCCTCACATTTCTGTGATGGAAAGTTCTGGAATCGGCGTGGATCCACAAAATTCCATGCACCCCGCATTCCCCAAAGTCTTGCGATAAAAATGGTACCTCACTTGTGTGGGTAGGACTAGTGCCCGCGACAGGAAACGGCCCAAAACGCAACGTGGACACATCACATTTTTACAGTGAAAACTGACCCTTTGTTGGCAATGTGCCTAGCTGTAGATTTTGAACCCTAGCTCTGCCGGCACCTAGGGAAACCTAGCAAACCTATACATTTTTGAAAACTAGACACACAAGTGAGGTACCATTTTTCTCAGAAGACTTTGAGGAATGCGGGGTGGGTGGAATTTTGTGGATCCACGCAGATTCCAGAACTTTCCACCACAGAAACATGAGGAAAATGTGATTTTTTGACAAAGTTTGAGGTTTGCAAGGGATTCTGGGTAACAGAACCTGGTGAAAGCCATACAAGTCACCCCATCCTGTTTTTCCCTGGGTGTCTAGTTTATGAAAATGTATAGGTTTGCCAGGTTTCTCTAGGTGCCGGCAGAGCTAGGGTTCAAAATCTACAGCTAGGCACTTTGCAAAAAAAGGGTAAGTTTTCACTGTAAAAATGAAGTGTGTCCACGTTGTGTTTTGAGCCGTTTCCTGTCGCGGGCACTAGGCCTAGCCACACAAGCGAGGTACCATTTTTATCGGGAGACTTAGGGTAACACAGGATTGTAGAGCAACTGTTATTACCTATTGACTTTCAATGCATTTCTGCCTTCCAAATGAAAGACAATGTGTAAAAAGAAGTCACTTTGAAAAATGTCCTATAATTCTCATGCTAGTATGGGTACTCACAATTTCGGAAATGTGCAAATAGCTACTGTTTCTAAACTCTATATTTTGTTCCAATTTCAGAAATACATAGGTGTCTTTCATCCCGATTTTTCACTGTTTATATTTTCCCAAATTAATTGGTATATACCCGGTACATAATAAAAAACCATTGCAAGACACTGCTCAGTTATTGGCTCTGAGTTCATCTGGTTCTTGGTGAACCTACAAGTCCTATATATACCCACAACCAGAAAGGTCCATCGGATGTAACTGTATATTACTTACAAACATCTGTCATAATTAGAAGAAGTTACAGGTGAAAACATTGGCACAAATGGCTGTTTTTGCAACTCATTTTCAATTTTTCCCTTTTTCAATTGTTAGTTTCTATAAAGAAAACTTGAAGGATCTACACAAATGACCCCTTGCTGAATTCAAAATTTTGTTTACTTTTCTAAAATGTATAGCTATCCAGGATCCATTATTGCTTTCATACCCGTTTCTACCATTAACTGGAAAAAGGTTGAAAGCACAAAAAATAGCAAAAATAGGCAATGTCCCAGTAAAATGCCAAAACTGTGTAAAAAATGTTGGTTTTCTGACAAAAGTCTGTCAGTCCCTGAAAGCTGTGAAAATGGTGATTTCAGCCCCACAAACCCTTTGTTGATACCATTTTCAGGGAAAAAAACAGGCGCTTTCATTTGCAGCACCTTTTTCCCAAAAAAAAAAACATTTAGCTGTATTTTGGCTAATTTCTGGGTCCCCTCCAGGGGAAGCCCCAAACCTTGGGTACCTTTAGAAGCCCCATGATGTTGGAAGAAAATGACGCACATTTGGCGTGGATACCTTAAGTGGTCAAAAAGTTACAGGGTCCTAAATGCGAACTACCCCAAATAGCCTAAAAAAGGCTTAGCACAGGGGGGGAAATGCCTAGCAGCGAAGGGGTTAATAGCTTCTACAGACTTCAACAAAACAACATCAACGAAATAAACTTCATCAACTAAAAATAGTAAGTATTCCTTTTTACAACTAAATAAAAATAGAGACTAAATAAACTAAATAAACAAACTAAATGTAACACTTCAATAAAAATAACATTTTCCTTTTTAACCAACAGAAAATCAGAAACCAGTGAATAAACCACGAACATCGAAAAAATATCCAACAAGAAAAGCAAAACAAGATATATGTAAGTATATTTTGAAATGTAATAATTATATAAACATGTTTACTCTTCAATACTTAATAATTAATAAATACATATATATTAATATATTCACAGCTATACAAAGAAAATGACAGAAGGGGCAAAGTTCATCTCCTCACAAACAGTAAATAAAACCCATTGGAAATGTAGTAAATACTTCTCCAATTCTTCCTATGGGAGAGCAACATCAGTCGAAACGAATGTTATGAATGTTAGGGAACACAACTATCCCCCAATTTCACAGAAATCGAGGTGAGAGATGCTTAGAAACCATCAAAGAAGCAAGCACCAGCTCCCAACAAACCAGTACCAAATATTAAAAAACAGATGAACATGGGTTCCTGAACATGTAACAGGACAATTACCATCCCATTCTAAAATGCCTAATAGCCAGAACTAAAAGATCTACTGCTCAAACACCACCCACCCCCAAACTTTTGCAAAAATCGAAATTTGACAAGAATACACAGTCACACACAAAGATGTAAAATTAATTCTTTATGACAATAACAGTCATGAAGAAAGAATTATCATCTTTGCCACCAACATTCAAAAGTTAAAACAATGTGAAACATGGATGATGGATGGTACATTTAAAGTTTGCCCCAAGCCTTTTTACCAACTCTATACCATCCATGGCGACTATGAAGAAACTAACATCCCCTTCATATACGCACTACTCCCCAACAAACAAAATACTACCTACATAGAACTCCTTACAATAATAAAACAACAGACCGACAACTACTTCCCACAAAAAATAATAATTCGATTTTGAACAAGCAATGATTCAGTCAATTTTGAAAATATATCCACACACTGCAATGCAAGGTTGCTATTATCACTTCAACCAAAGTATCTGGAGACATCTCCAAAAATCTACTCTAAGGGGTCGATTCCGATCTCGGTCGGAGGCGCACCTAACACTATTCGCCCGGGAAAAAACCCAGCCGAACGCGTGTTTCCCGACCGATTTGTACAAACGTCCGAACGAGCAAGTACGATGCGCATAACCTCCCAGATCCCGACCCAGTCGTACTCACCCAATCCAGGTCCTGTTCTCCGACCAAGCCGGATCCGTAAACGCAGAATCGAGTCGCACGGAGGCCAAAATGCAGCCCCGTCCGGCCGGACTAGTACGATGCGCACTCCGTACGCGCCGGATCCCGTCGCTACGCACGGCACATCAAAGCATCCGGGAGAGGCGCACATAAGCTCCGATTCGCCCCACAAGACGATCCACGGCTACGAGATGAACACGCCAGCCACGAGTACGAGTCGAAGCAACGAGAAAGACGAACGAGACGAACCAACCATGAATCCCATCGCGCAGATCCTACCAATACTCTACATCTATTACGCGAACTGGTACGGACGCGTACGGCGAATAAGGTAAGTCAGACACCCACCACACAAACAATCCACACGTACCCAACACATAACACACACACATAGGGATGCAGAAATTACTTACACCAGCAACAGCAGCACCATAGGGGCGGGATGGCTATCACCAATGCCATATACACCCATAGGGGCCTGGATGCCAACAACTACCACCACCCCTACTAATGGGGGGCTGGATGCCTACCACTACTACCACCCCTACCCATGGGGGGCTGGATGCCCACCACTACCACCCCTACTCATGGGGGGCTGGATGCCTACCACCACTACCACCCCTACCCATGGGGGGCTGGATGCCTACCACTACTAGCACCCCTACTAATGGGGGGCTGGATGCCTACCACTATCACCCCTACCCATGGGGGGCTGGATGCCCACCACTACCACCCCTACTCATGGGGGGCTGGATGCCTACCACTACTACCACCCCTACCCATGGGGGCCTGGATGCCCACCACTACCACCCCAACCCATGGGGGGCTGGATGCCTACCACCACTACCACCCCTACCCATGGGGGGCTGGATGCCTGTCACTACTACCACCCCTACCCATGGGGGGCTGGATGCCCACCACTACCACCCCTACCCATGGGGGGCTGGATGCCTACCACTACTACCACCCCTACTAATGGGGGGCTGGATGCCTAACACTACTACCACCCCTACTAATGGGGGCTGGATACCTGTCACTACTACCACCCCTACCCATGGGGGCTGGATACCTGTCACTACTACCACCCCTACCCATGGGGGCTGGATACCTGTCACTACTACCACCCCAACCCATGGGGGCTGGATACCTGTCACTACAACCACCCCTACCCACGGGGGGCTGGATGCCCACCACTACCACCCCTACCAATGGGGGCTGGATGCCCACCACTACCACCCCTACTAATGGGGGGCTGGATGCTCACCACTACCACCCCTACTAATGGGGTGCTGGATGCCTACCACTACTACCACCCCCACCCATGGGGGGGCTGGATACCTGTCACTACTACCACCCCTACCCATGGGGGGCTGTATACCAGTCACTACTACCACCCCTACTAATGGGGGGCTGGATGCCTACCACTACTACCACCCCTACTAATGGGGGGCTGGATATCTGTCACTACTACCACCCCTACCCATAGGGGGCTGGATGCCCACCACTACCACCCCTACCCATGGGGGGCTGGATGCATACCACTACTACCACCCCTACTAATGGGGGGCTGGATACCTGTCACTACTACCACCCCTACCCATGGGGGGCTGGATACCAGTCACTACTACCACCCCTACCCATGGGGGGCTGGATGCCTACCACTACTACCACCCCTACTAATGGGGGGCTGGATACCTGTCACTACTACCACCCCTACCCATGGGGGGCTGGATGCCCACCACTACCACCCCTACCCATGGGGGCTGGATGCCTACCACTACTACCACCACTACTAATGGGGGACTGGATACCTGTCACTACTACCACCCCTACCCATGGGGGGCTGGATGCCCACCACTACCACCCCTACCCATGGGGGGCTGGATGCCTACCACTACTACCACCCCTACTAATGGGGGGCTGGATGCCTAACACTACTACCACCCCTACTAATGGGGAGCTGGATACCTGTCACTACTACCACCCCTACCCATGGGGGGCTGGATGCCCACCACTACCACCCCTACCCATGGGGGGCTGGATGCCTACCACTACTACCACCCCTACTAATGGGGGCTGGATACCTGTCACTACTACCACCCCTACCCATGGGGGCTGGATACCAGTCACTACTACCACCCCTACCCATGGGGGGCTGGATGCCTACCACTACTACCACCCCTACTAATGGGGGGCTGGATACCTGTCACTACTACCACCCCTACCCATGGGGGGCTGGATGCCCACCACTACCACCCCTACCCATGGGGGGCTGGATGCCTACCACTACTACCACCCCTACTAATGGGGGGCTGGATACCTGTCACTACTACCACCCCTACCCATGGGGGGCTGGATGCCCACCACTACCACCCCTACCCATGGGGGGCTGGATGCCTACCACTACTACCACCCCTACTAATGGGGGCTGGATGCCTAACACTACTACCACCCCTACTAATGGGGGCTGGATACCTGTCACTACTACCACCCCTACCCATGGGGGGCTGTATACCTGTCACTACTACCACCCCTACCCATGGGGGGCTGGATACCTGTCACTACTACCACCCCTACCCATGGGGGGCTGGATTCCAGTCACTACTACCACCCCTACTAATGGGGGGCTGGATGCCTACCACTACTACCACCCCTACTAATGGGGGGCTGGATGCCTACCACCCCTACTAATGGGGGGCTGGATACCTGTCACTACTACCACCCCTACGCATGGGGGGCTGGATGCCTAACACTACTACCACCCCTACCCATGGGGGGCTGGATGCCCACCACCAACACCACCCCCACTCATAGGATGGGTAATGCATGACACAACCAGCACACTCCAACATAAGAAATGCAAGAAAAAGACATCCCCCCAACACCATGACAAGCGTGTGTAGACTGTGTCAAATGCCTACAACACTGAACATGACATTGAACATACAATGTGACCCCTATCACATGTGTCACACATAAATGTGTGTGGCCTCCACAATGCAAGCAGACCATGACCACTGTGGCAATGGGGTCCAAACCCCCATCATCACAGTGACCAAAAGGTAAGTGTGGGGTCCATAGCTGAATCACATCTTGAACATTGTGGCAATGGGGTCTAAACCCCCATCATCACAGTGACCAAAATGTAAGTGTGGGGCCTATAGCTGAAGCACATCTTGAACATTGTGGCAATGGGGTCTAAACCCCCATCACCACAGTGACCAAAATGTAAGTGTGGGGCCCATAGCTGAAGCACATCTTGAACATTGTGGCAATGGGGTCTAAAATAACATCATCACAGTGACCAACATGTAAGTGTTGGGTCCATAGCTGAAGCACATCTTGAACATTGTGGCAATGGGGTCTAAACCCCCATCATCACAGTGACCAAAATGTAAGTGTGGGGTCCATAGCTGAAGCACATCTTGAACATTGTGGCAATGGGGTCCAAACACCCATCATCACAGTGACCATAAGGTAAGTGTGGCCATAGAAAAAGCTGCAACTGCCAAACAGCATGGCTGAATCCTGGTCACAGAACAACAAACACATCAGTGGCAAAGCAGTGTTCGTGTCCCATAGCAACATATATTGGGTGAGGCAAACAGTGCAGTGCAAATAAGACATACCTTTGGCCATGTGCAGACAAACATCACCCATGGGGGATGACACTGTCAACATTCATCAATAACACAATGACAGAAGTAACCATCATAATGCAGAACCACATATCTGCTCCAATGGGCACACAAATGTAGACATCCTGTGGAGACTGTAGATGTGAGGTGAACAGATACCATACCATGGCAGCAATGGGACACACAAACCATGAACATTGTGCTGACTGATGACCTAGGAGTCCCAGGGACAGCAGGTGAAACCCACCAAACAACATACAGCCAATGGAACACTAAAGATATGCCAATGCAGTGGTGCAGATGCACAAACACAAACAGGCAGCCCCACACTGCACATCAAACACAACAGGTGAGGGGGGGGGTGCCAGTGTCCCCAGGCAACCACACAACACATGATGAGGCCTGAATACCAATTACACAGATGCGCATACAGTGCCACACAAAAGTAACTCATGGATCCAAATCCCCTATGTGGGCAATCAGGCATTGTTAGATGAGAGGGAGCACAAATCACACATGTCACACAAGCATGTAGGAACAGCAACTAACACAGCAAGACACAGACCCACCACAGCACTACCCCCAGAATGTGGTGACCCTGGGCTGCATGAGAATCCCACTGTGATGACAAAGCTAGATGTCGTTCACACTGTGAACCACAGTCATGTGTCCTGAGCAACAAACTACCATCACACCTACACAAGCACAAATCAATCAGCACAGCCTGTCAGCCAAGGCCAACATGGAGGCAGGGGCCTAGCCGGGCAACAACTCTCATCTGCACACACTCAACACCACACACCTCGACCTCCAACAATGTGCAGCAGTGAAGCTCACATGCACTGGTGACATTGCACATGCACCCATGACAATCCCAGGGGTGGTGGTGGGAACTAAGCTGCAGAAACCCATCACACATGGCCAGTCAACAAGACTCCTGAATGTCTGACACACTGCACAGTACACCATACATGGACATGACGTCAATACCACACCAACCAATGGCATCCCGGCCACAGTCCCACACCAATGAAGAAGCCAAGGTCACCCACAAAGAACACACATAGACAACTTCCAACATTGCAGCCCTGACCCTGAGGAGTGCCAGCAGTCACACACACAACGTGTCACAATCACTGAAAGCTAACACAAACTGGAAATTACATGACAGGTGTAAACAACAAGTGCCAAGGGGAATCCTGACTGTGTCCCATCTGCGTTTGCCCACAAACTCAGCCCTGACAGCAAACACACCTATGGGTGACACCCTGATGACCAGTAATGTGCCATGCACCCACATCACAGAGAACCCAGGGAGAAGACTTTGGGGGAACATAGGTCAACTCAGCAAGCATCACAAACAGGAACATCACTAGGGATCCCAGCCTGCCCAGCAAAATGGAAGTGAACACACACAGACATGCTCACACAACACACACCTTGGGCTCAGGCAATGTCACAGGATTACACACTGCCATGAGGGGACTCCACTCCTGTGTGAGGAAAGCTGTGCCTTACATTGCCTCAGTAGGGCTCCATCATGTCAGCAGAACACTTGGTCACACAGTCAACAATTAGCACCAAATGAAGGCTCCCGTCATATCAGCCTGGTCATGGGAGTGTCACCAAAATCATCAGCACAGATCCAACACACATGTATAGCAAGTTATACTGATAACACAGATGAGTCCTTCCCCATTGATGCCCAAACTTGCATGTCCAGTGGAGATGGCTACACGGTCAGGGAAGTAGACTAATTGAACAATGGCAAGCACAACAGATGTGCAGGGCTGTAAGCCACAGATGTGATATTGCAAATAAAACCTAGGAATTTGCATTGCCAAATCTTGAAAACATGACACCCTCATATTGCTGCAAAGGATGACATGGATACACTACAGGATAGGACACATTCCCCGTGGACCACATGGGTTCCTGCACAGTAACACTTCATTTTCATGAGACCAAAAATCACCATCACTGCAGCAAGGGCACGGTTAGCATCATCAACAACATGTACATCAGAAGCAAAACCACTAGAGAACAGAAAGTTGCTTTATTCAGCATTTGGGTGAGAGAAGTGAAAGAAAAATATAACAAAGGCCAATGGCCAGTCCATAATATGAGTCCAAACAGGGTGACAGTGCCAGATGTCACCCTTCACATGCCTGCACTGCTACACACCAGGGACATACCCCTTGGAGGGGCATACGGGGGGGCAGGCCAGGCACCGCAGGGACAGGATCAGGGCTCACCAGAAGGAGGCAGGGAAGGGGTGGTGGGTGCTGGAGAGTCACTGACAACTGCAGTGGAGGTGTCTGACATGGTGTGTGCCGGCACAACTGGGGGGCATGACTCAGATGATGTGGGTGCCGGCACGACTGCAGTGGGCTGGGCAGGTGGAGTGGACAGGTTCCCCACTGCAGTGCCCAAGTCAGACGGGGTGGTAGTGGACTCCACTGCAGTGCCCATCTCCAGGGGAGGAGAATGGGGTTCAGGTAAGGTGGGCAGGACAGAGGGGGAGGACACCGTCTCCACACCAGTGGCACAGACATGCGCAGCAGGGGGTGTGGTGCTGGAAGAGCAAGTGGCAGGGGGAGAAGGCCGGATCATTTTGGGGATGGTGTATCTGTGGGTGGGGTAACCTGGGGCAGGGTGTGGTGGGGGCACCTGTGGAGTGGGGGCCTGAGGGATGGAGGAAGGAGACTTGGTGCTTGAGCTGCAGGGCGGCAGAGGGGTCTTGCTCTTCCGGGTATGGGGGGACTTGCGGATGGGGGCCTCAGTCTGTCTGCGCCTGGGGGAGGGTGTCCGGGGGCGAGGGGCAGTCCCCTCTGTGTGGGTGGGCTTCCTCTTCCCCCTGAATGCTGGATCAGCTGGATTGGAGGGGAAGAGGCCTAGGTCAGAGAGGAAGAGCCGCTGTGTAGGTGGGGTTGCAGGGGAGGCATGGGAATGGGCCTTGGAGGGAGAGGTATCTGAGGACTGTGCAGTGCTCGTGGATGCGTGTGTGTGTGCCTGGGCCCCATCCCCTGTGAGTGTGGTTTCAGTCCCCTGACTGTGCATGCGTGTGCGTCTGGATTTTGGCGTGTGTGTCTGTGTGCTGCTTGTGTCTGTGCTGATGGGTGCCTGTGCCGGTGTGTGTGTGCTTGGGAGAGGTAGGGTGCTGGGGAGTGTGGATGGGGCAGAGGTAGGAGGGGTGAGGGACTGTCGGAGGAGGACACTGCTGCTGTCAGGGAGGAGTCCATGGACCTATTGCTCCTCTGTAGGGCAGACATGCCCAATGAGATGCCCTCCATGAACAACACCAGCTGAGTCAACAGAGTGGTGTGGGCATGGAGGACACTCAGCATTGCTGTCTGCCCTACATGGAGCTGGCGAAGGAGGTACACAGACTCCTCACTCAGGGCAGCAGGGGACACAGGGGCAGGGGGTGCGGTGCCTGGCACGAAGGAGACATGCTCCCGAACACGGGAGCCTCCACGGACCTCTGGAATGGGAGCCGATGGGAGGGCGGTGGTGGTGGTGGTGGCGGGGACAGCAACACTAGCTGGGGTGTGGTGGCTGCTGACACCCGCCTCCACAAGGGAGTCATCCTCCGAGCTGCTGTGGTCCTCAGCTGAGGTGGATGCTGCTGAGGACTCCTCGGTGTGGCTCCCCTCGCCCTCCGTGCCACTGGGTCCCTCCGACCACTCCTCGGCTGCTGACCCAGTCTGTCTCTGCGGCTCCTCCTGGTCCGTGGAGCTGTCCCCTCCTGTGGCCGTGGATGTATCTGCAAACAATAGGGAAACAGACACACATCAGTCACCTGCACCGACCGCACACACCACAGTAAGTACAGCACATTACAGACCAAGCCCTGGCATCCTTAGTTGAACATTGCCAAAAGTGCCCAAACAGAGTAGGAGAAGCCAATTGTCAGTCTGATGGTCAACCATTGCACTCACATCCCTCCTGGCCTTGCACCCATCTGTCTGGTGTCTGTCGGATGGCAATGCCCCAGTGTGGACACATGCACCACCTACACAGTAGTTGGACAGTGCAGAGAACACGGTGAAGTATGTGAACATGCACACATCACAACTCTTGCCACTGAGTCAGTACAGATGTCCGGATAAAGGGATGGCCAGAGTCTATTTTGAAATGCATGTGATGCATACCAGCACCAGACACCATGATGCACCCATGTCCTGATAGTCATTGCCACAATGGGGTGCATGTAGCACATGTCACTCCCCTGCAGGATCACTCATTGGAAGTTTAATGCCATGGCACAGGCATGCCTGCTAAGTCATACATCACTGTCTCCAGTCACATGGGCAGGGCAGCCAGACAACAGCAGTCTGCACTGTGTCACAATCCTAGGTCATGGGGAATGCAAGCCCTGGAGCTGACAAGTGCACATGTCCATCCCCCACAAACCACATCATCTGAACTCTTATTTGTCCACGTCATACCAATTGGACATAGGGGAGACCTGTAACACAACCCTCGGAACCTGAGCACCTCACAATCTGCTGTAAATGGGAAATAGCTGCCTGAACTTCACATTCGCATACCCCAGTCTGCACGGTCAAGTGTTCAAACACCTGTGTCACACAAGTATTGTCTCGTATGGTCACATCTCCAGTGGCATGCTGAGCCCTAACCGAGAAACACCCCAGTAGTCCTGACAACGAAGCCACAGCACAATGACACAGAGGCAGACACCTGAGGGGACATATCACTGAGCGCAACGTGTCAGCTGATACACAGGAGTGGGAGTACAAAGTGTATTGTATGGCCTGGAGTAGGCATGACTGTCCTGCCCCACGTGAAGGAGGGATGAGCCCTGGACAGTAGGCAGGTGGCTAAGTATGTGTGACACACTTGATATACATACTCCTGAGGCCCAAACATTGTTCCCACCCGCAGCATGGGTGTGTGCCAAATACCCCAGGCACATGTGGTGAATCAGATCAGCTATTGGACCACATATCAAAGTAACACGCAGATTACATGTCAGAACACAGGCATTGTGTAAGCAATGGACCCACCCATGATGCCCACCACAGAGTCAGGGGAACAAATGCTGTCCCCCACCTTGAGCTAAGCAAAATGCAAGGACACAGTACCCAAGTGACACAATTCCCTGACTGTAAGGGCCACACCTGGGCATCAGATGAGGAGTGGGCAGTGCACAATTGAGGGACATGGGTCCTGGACCACATGACTGATGTACTGTGGAAGTTTAACCAGGCCAGAGGAGGGCACATAGCATGGCAGACAAAGTTCACAATGCAGTCATGGACTCATCCCCTCCTTGCTGCTCTCTGGCCTTCAGCTGCCCATCTAGATCAGGGAAGACCACCGCCAGGATCCTGAGCATGTGGGGGTCAGGGTCCAGTGTCCGCCCCTCCTGCGAGGAGGCGACAGCTTCAGCTGGACCCGTGCGATCCTCCGGGTCCAGCCCGAAGGTCCTGCCACCTCTTCTGGCAGTTGCGGATCCAGCGCTTGTAGACCCCCACGGATCTGACTGCCCGGACGATGGTCAGCCATATCTTCTGCTTCTGGTGGGCATCAACCTGTGAGGATGACAAAGAGAAAAGGCCATTACTACACATGCAACATATCCGTGCATTACACAGTTGGATATACATGTCTCAATCACAGGGGCACATGATGTACACAGGCAGTGCAACGATGGCTCTGAACAGTTTGCCAGCAGTTACTACATGGTATCATTGCCTGGGGAGTAAAACCTTGTTTAAATGCACTGTCACTGCACTATACCTGTTCAGTGCATGTAACTACACACTATGGGGGGTGACAACTACTCAGTGAGCCTGCTATCCAGTGGCGTGCACACTGTAAGTCTTGCTAGTCAGACAACATGCACATTTAGTAAGGCAGTGGACAGCACACTCACCTGCTCCCCTGGTTTCCCATACAGCTTGCTGTACTGTGGAAGGAGGCTGTCCAGCAGGGCCTGGTTCTCCTCAGTGCTGAAGGCTGGGGCTCTCTCCACAGTACGTGCCCTTGCAGGATCCAGAGGATGCAGATACAGCAGCAGTGGTAGTGGCAGATGTCGTCCTGGAGCATGTAGTGCAGGAAAGTGAGCTCTCAGGGGAACAGCCAGCATTATATGTGTGCTGCAGAGGCAGATACTGTCCCATGTGTCCAAAGTGATAGGTCCATGTCGTTTGCATCTTCTGAATCTGGCCAATCCATGGAATTGCAACACTTACACACGCCCACAGCATCCTTCAAAAGTTCAACTTCATGAGACCCATGATTTTGCAACATTGTTGTGGGTGACCAACTGAATTCCCTGCATCAGACTCGTTGAAGGTTTGAAAACGCGTCCGTTGTCATGCCAGGCCATAGCCAATGGGTGCGCACAGATCGGTCCATTGCTGTACAACGCGTACCCGCTCACATCGTATGCAATGGCCAATGCGTGCGCACCGATCGGTCCATTGCTGTACAACGCGTACCCGCTCACATCGTATGCAATGGCCAATGCGTGCGCACCGATCGGTCCATTGCTGTACAACGCGTACCCGCTCACATCGTATGCAATGGCCAATGCGTGCGCACCGATCGGTCCATTGCTGTACAACGCGTACCCGCTCACATCGTATGCAATGGCCAATGCGTGCGCACCGATTGGTCCATTGCTGTACAACGCGTACCCGCTCACATTGTATGCAATGGCCAATGCGTGCGCACCGATCGGTCCATTGCTGTACAACGCGTCCCTGTACATGTCACTGGCATATGTCACCATGCCTGTCACAGATGAACGTATGCCAGCCACATTTACGTTCCAGGGACTCAGGGGCACACCTACAATAGCACAGCCTGTCCACACTGTATCCTAAGGCATGTAAGGCTGCATTACCTTTTCCGTGTATGGGGGTCAACATGTGGTTTTAGGGGTGGCGCTTGGGGACAGCCACTCCCAGGCTGTGCACGTGTTCATGGGGACAGAATCCTTTGTGTGTTGTGCACATGACCACTGTGATGTGCAACTGTTCAGTTCAGAGCATGTGGCATGGTCACATTTCCAGGTTGTGTATGTGTATGTCATGTCACATACCCCCTGAGTCCCATGTGGGACGGTATGTAGGTCACAGGCTGACCCATTGCAACGATAGTGATGGCCCTCCACAGTCTGTGTGCATGTTGTGTTTACAATGTCTCTGATTCCATGTGCACAATGGGGGACAGTCTCCACATCCACGTTGTTCGTGCATGGACTTTGATGTTGTGCGTGTGTGTGTCACAGACGTCCATGTCTGTCCTGCCGAGGAAAAAGGGACCACTAGCTGTGGGGCTCATAGTTGTTTTGCTGTGGTGTATTCATGATGCACCATGTCATGCCAGTGTCCATGTGGCAATACAGGGTCCCTGGGAATCTACCTGTCAATGAGCTGTGATGCCTGGGGCACATCTGTCCTCACATGTCACTGTGGTGTGTGTTTGGAACGTGACAGCAGTACATGGGAACAGTGACACAGCCTAATGATATCCCATGGCACAACCTGGGACTTGTTGATGACACTTGTTGAACTGTGATGTTAGATGTTGGCCATGTAGGTGCCATACATGTCCTTACGGTACAGCACACATCATGTACTTGGGTCTCACAATGATGTATCATGTGATATTGAGTATGGTCAATGCCACATATGTGGGGTGACTGACAATCTTTCTTTCTTCACCTATGCACTGCAGGGCACCAGCTATCCATAGACCATTCCCTGACCTTGCATCCATGGTGGAACGGGACTGCATCCGACGGTACCGCTTCACCAGGCCGCTGATTGAGGAATTGACGGTGCGGTTGGCCCCACATTTGCAACCTGGCCGGAAATACCCCACAGCGCTGACCCCCAAGGTGAAGGTGATGGCAGCCCTACACTTCTTTGCCACCGGTACCTTTCAACACACTGTGGCGTCTGCTGGTGGGATGTCACAGACCATGTTCAGCCGTGTGCTACGCGATGTTTTGGAGGCTATGTTGAGATACCTGAACCAGTACATCTATTTCCCTAGACTTCAACAACTCACTGACGTCAAGAGTGACTTCTATGCCCTGGGGAGGATGCTGCATGTGATTGGCTCCATTGATGGGACACATGTGGCTTTGGTACCACCACAGGCACATGAGCAGGCATACAGGAACCGCAAACATTACCATTCGGTCAATGCACTGGTGGTATGTCTTGCAGATATGAGCATCTCACACGTGTTGTCCCATTTCCCCGGTTCTGCACACGATGCCTACGTGATGAGGAGTAGTCGCATCCCGAGGATGATGTCACAGATGCGGAACCAGCGTGCCTGGCTTGTCGGTGTGTACTGACTTTGTACCATTGTGTGTGTTCTGCAATGTAGTATTCAACCCTCTTTTGCAACTCAGCTAATGTGCAATTGTCCTTATGTAGGTGACTCCGGATACCCCAACATGCCGTAGTTGCTGACGCCCCTCAGGAACCCTGTGACACCAGCCCAGATGCGCTACAATGAGGCACATGGTCGGACCAGGAGAGTGATTGAGCGGACATTTGGTCTCCTGAAGAGCCACTTCCGCTGCCTGGACAAGACAGGAGGGGCCCTCCCATATGCCCCAGCAAAGGTGTGCAAGATTGTCATCGTCTGCTGCATGCTACACAACCTGGCAGTGCGGAAGGAGTTGCCTCTCATCCTGGATGACGATGACCAACACCCGCCACCTGTGGAGGATCCTGGCCTGGACCACGATGCCAGTGATGATGATGATGATGAGGGTGATGTCCGCACACAGCTCATCACCAACTTCTTCAGCTGAATGCGAGTATCCGGAGATGTCATGTCAATGATGTGAGTTTGCATGATATGTGTTGGTGGTGCTCTGGTGCTGTTTGAGTGTGTCCATGTGCTACATGACTGTATGCGTGCAGCGATGTGTCCTTACAGGTAGTCTGTACTCCCCAACAGTGTTGACATGCTAACTTGGTTCTGGGTGGGTATCTTGTGACATGTATTGGGCATGAGTATTGCAGTTCTGTCCTGTTCTTCAGTGCTTTTGACTGTGTGTCATTTCTGTCCTTCACAGGGTACTTTCAGAGTTGTTTGGTCAACTGTGATCCCCGACACCGTGATTCAACTTCCAGGGTGGTAGCTGTCGTTTCCCTACAGGTGATGTGCGCCACACCCATGGACTTCCTTCCTTCTACACTTGTTGACTGTGTGCCCACTGCCAGGTGGGATTACCTTGTATCTGTAGTGGTTACAACATGTTGCAAATGTGTAATAAACCTGTGCTTCACTTTGTGATGTGCGTTGTCTTTGGTCACACATCTGACTGACATTTGCTTACTGCACCAGTGGGCTAGTTAACACAGACTGTGAACAGGTGTTGTGTCTGTGCATTGCACCGTATTTCCTGGCGACATCAGTGTAGGCGATGAGTCAGATGGCCTTGGTGTGTATGTGTTGTGTAGCCCTGGTGGTGTGTCTCCCTCATATGTGTCACGTCGCCATGACTCACATGCCGGTGTTGTACTTGCTGTAGCAGTTAGCATGCACAGTGTCATTTTGCAGATCATCATCTCCATGACAGAAACCACGTTGGAATCACAACAGAGGCAAGTATGGTGTATTAGTGAGTTTATTGACATACATGTGTGAGTATAGTGCACAGGATGGTGGGTGCTGTACATTGTGATTGTAATCCAAAGTTCCGAGATGATTTGGAAGTCCTGGTAGCAGAAATGTCCTGAGTAAAGTCCACAGTCATCTGATACATTGGTCCAACTTGTACTCCCCATGTCATGTGGGAGAGTTGTGTTGCATTCGACAGGGTGAACAGTTTGCGCACAAAGGTGATTTTCCAGAACAGGTGTTGGCTTCCTGGGGGTTGTGCATGGCCATCGGCCTCTCAGTTGCCCTTCCTCGGATGACCCCTCTTCTTTGGGGGGACCCTCAAGTGCAGGCTGCTGCGGTGCAGGGGACTCTCCGCCAGAGTCATCCTCCCTCCCTGTGGCAGTTGCAGTTGTTGCAGCACCAGATGTTGTGGGCACACAGGGAGGTGTTGACATGTTGGTGCAAATCTGGCGGAGGCATTGTAATATGTCCCTATGCACCGCCGTCATTTCTTGCAATGTGTCCCACTTGGACTCCATGCGGGACATGTGGGAGTCCAAGCGGGCATGATGGGCAGCCTGCTGCTGTTGTATGTCCCTGAGGATCCCCACTACCTGGCTGACCTCTCCGGTGCTGGTCTGGTACGCATCAGCTATGCGTACCAGTTGTGGGTCATCATGCAGTCCAGACCCCTCTGCAAGCAGCGACCTATGTCTACCACCCCTCCCACCACCCCTGGCGACATGTGCAGGACCTGCGGTGGCACGCACAGGTGACCCTGGGCCCCCTTGGGGGTTGTTGCTGGTGTTGGTGTCCGTAGCTCCATGTTGGGCCAGGGTCCGTGTGCTGTTGGTGGTGGTGGTCCTTGGTCTGTCCGTGTCGGCAGGGGTGGTCTGTGTGTTGGCAGTTGTTGGAGGGGTGGGTGCAAGGGGTGCAGCTGGTGGTCCTGCTGGTGCTGCATGATGACTCACTCCGGAGGTGCCAGGTAGGTCTTCGTCATCCGAGGAGGGCAGAGGCTGTTCCACACCAGTGAGCTCCGTGTCCCCCGGAGCCTGGAACAGGGACTCCTCAGCGTCTGCTGCTGTGTCCCCATCATCACCTGTTTTTGGGAGACACACACATTGTATGTTATGTTTCTGCATGCATCAATGGTTCACACACCTGACAGTTGTGACTGTACCTCTGGATGCGGGCCTGTACATTGCATTGTCCTAAGTTGTCACAGTCAGAGGTTGATATTGGTGTAGCACATTGTCCTGCATACTTTGAGCATTTCAATATGAATGTTGGGGTGTGTACATGGCCAGCATTGGTTGTATTTGGTGGACATCCGGCCCTCCTTCTCCCCCCAGCCCAGTTATCCCACCATGAAGCATGCCACCCTTGCAGTGGGTTCAGGTTGACTCTCAGGATGTCAGTCAGTGGTGTCCTGTTGTTTGTTGGTGCCCAGTTCCCAGCATGGCCTTGTGATCCCCCCATCAGAGCACCATTGTCAGACATCTTTGAAGTGGCTTTTCACTCCCTGTGAGGTGTGCATGCTTGAGTGAGCCTGCTAGGCCATGCGGGTGGGGGATTTTGAGCTGTGACTACCACTCCCATCATGCTATTGCCTCCACCCCACTTCCCAGCATGCCCATACTTCCTTCCTTTTGAGTGGACTTCACTGTGTGTGAGTGTGACAGCAATGGCAAGATGGCTGACAGTGGAGTCCTGCTGTTTGTTGGTGCCCAGTTCCCAGCATGGCCTTGTGATCCCCACATCAGAGCACCATTGTCAGACATCTTTGAAGTGGCTTTTCACTCCCTGTGAGGTGTGCATGCTTGAGTGTGAGCCTGCTGGGCCATGCGGGTGGGGGATGTTGAGCTGTGACCACCGCTCCCATCATGCTATTGCCTCCACCCCACTTCCCAGCATGCCCATACTTCCTTCCTTTTGAGTGGACTTCACTGTGTGTGAGTGTGACAGCAATGGCAAGATGACTGACAGTGGTGTCCTGCTGTTGGTTGGTGCCCAGTTGCCAGCAGGGCCTTGTGCTCCCCACAACAGAGCACCAGTGTCAGACATCTTTGAAGTGGCTTTTCACTCCCTGTGATGTGCGCATGGTTCAGGGTAGTGTTGATGGGCCAATTGTGAGGGTGACCAATATCTGTGACTACCACTCCCATCATGCTATTGCCTCCACCCCACTTCCCAGCATGCCCATACTTCCTTCCTTTTGAGTGGACTTCACTGTGTGTGAGTGTGACAGCAATGGCAAGATGGCTGACAGTGGTGTCCTGCTGTTTGTTGGTGCCCAGTTCCCAGCATGGCCTTGTGATCCCCACATCAGAGCACCATTGTCAGACATCTTTGAAGTGGCTTTTCACTACCTGTGAGGTGTGCATGCTTGAGTGTGAGCCTGCTGGGCCATGTGGGTGGGGGATGTTGAGCTGTGACTACCACTCCCATCATGCTATTGCCTCCACCCCCCTTCCCAGCATGCCCATGCTTCCTTCCTTTTGACTCTGCTTCCCTGTGGGGTGGGGTGCCTGTGCTGACAAGATGGCTGACAGTGTTATCCTGGGGTTAGTTTGGCTACAAGTCCCATGTGTGTCCCTGTGCTTCACACAGCATAACCCAGGGTGGTGGTTCTTTGTGGGATATTTGGTTAGAGTGTGAGGCAATGCATTCTCCCAGGTGAGTTGTGTGGAGTTTGTGTTAGGGGTGTGTGTGAGAAGAGCTGCTGGTAACTATGGTCAGTGCTGTCAGTCCTCCTTCCCACCCAGCCAGATATCCCACCATGGAACGTGCTTCCATTGCAGGGAGTGCAAGTTTGCTTTCAGGATGTCAGTCAGTGGTGTCCTGCTGTTGGTTGGTGCACAGTTTTCCAGCAGGGCCTTGTGCTCCCCAAAGCAGTAGCCAGTGTCAGCCATCTTGTCAGTTGTTTTCCACTCCCTGTGATGTGAGCATGGTTCATAGTGGTGTTGATGGGCGCATTGTGAGGGTGGGCAATATCTGTGACTACAACTCCCATGATGCTATTGGCTACACTGACTTGACCAGCATACACAGAATTCCTTCCTTTCAGTGGGCTTCCCTGTGAGGTGGTGTTGTAGTGGTGGCTACATATCTGACTGTGTTTGTTGGTTAGATTTGTGCCACTGCCTAGCTGTATTTGTTGTTGTGTTTGTACATGTCATGACACAGTTACATATCACTATGAGATGGCATGTATTGTGTTTATCTGACTGACATACACATCTTGGGATGATTATCTTTTGGTTGGTGTGTATTAGCTAAGGGTGCATGGTTTGACTATCCCCTTGACAGTGATGTGTGTGTATTTGTGAGAAGTTGGCCTGGCATATGCTGTCCACTAATTATAGTGGGCACCTTGCACCAGTCCAAACAACCCCTTATTGGAGATAGGTTAAAGACAACCTTATTGAAAGCTATCCTAGTGGTAGCTATGGAGAGCAGCCTTCAGGCTAAGTCTTGAAGGAATGTAAAGCAGCTTGTTTTTACCAGTCTATAATCTCTTGAGTGACCAAATGAAAGAGCACCACACCAGGTATATATTCAAAATATATGTATTTATTGCTAAACACACACCTCTAGTCTCTTTATGAGGCTAGAGTTCGAAGTACATAAGTTATAAGTTATTTAAACACAGTAATAGCACAAATACACGTTTGGGCCCTAGGGGCGTACCAAACCATATACCAATAAAGTGGTATAAGAACCACGACTGAGCTAGACACTAGGCCTAGAGCCTCTAGAAGTGCTTGGACCACAAGGAACCACCCAAGGTAGTGACACAGGGGACCCACGGGGAGGCGCGTGCAGTGTAAATACACAGCCGCGAGACGCCGTTAACTTCTATGGAGAAAGTCGCGATTGGGAAATTAAAGAAAAGGGACACTTAAAGAAGGACTTGGAGCAAACCCTTTGAGAACTAGGTCGTTCTAGAGTCTCTACCCACGGGAGCACCGGAGTACTCTTGTTACCTCACCCAGGGAAGCCGGGTGCATAGGTGCCTTTCGGGGTCGGGTTTCGTCGTCGATTTGAATGGCGATCTGCTGCAAAGTGCTGCTGGCGACCAAGTGGAAAGTGTCCGGGTGGATCCAAGAGTGGATCGGAGATCTGAAGAACCTGAAAGCAGAGGGGACAGAGTCTGGGTCACTAGCCAGTGACCAGGAAGGCGATGAGCGGATGCCCACCGATGTCGAGTGCTTCAGGTAGGTTGATGGTCATCTTGACTCTTCAGCCACGAGGTCCAGGAGGCGTTGTCGGCAACCAGGAGCAGGATTCGGGCTGGTACACAATGTTTGTCGAGTGCTGAGGTGTCGGCGACCGGATTGGACCCAACAAGCCTTGGCAACTGCAAGTCTCGATGTAGATGAAGAATGACGATGATGCAGACCAGCAAGGACTGAGGAACTCACCCAGCAAAGGTAAGTGAGGGCAAGCGTGGAGCAACCAGGGAGCCCAAGAAGAAAAGGATTGGCCTTCGTGAAGGGCTACTAGCCAACGGGCTAGCGACCGCGAAGGAGCCTCAAGACGGTGCACGTGGAGCTGGCTCACAGGACACTCGTGGAGTGGAGGCCAGTGATCTTTGGTGCAGTTAGTGCTGGAGGCTAGGGCTACTCGGAGCCCAAAGCACGACTTCGTGGGAGACCCAGAAGAGGATGCACTAGCAAATGTGTGCGGTGTCCAGGGGTCACGGTTCCACGTTACCTACGACAGCTACGGGCCTCAGCTTTGCTGGGGACTCAGGGCAGCCTCGGGGAAGTCTGGAAATCCACCTCTGGTGTTGCAAAGACTTCGGCGTCTGACGGGAGCTTAGGCGATGCAGACCAGACAATTGCTTCTTTGGTGCCTGCCAAGCAGGGGAGTCACTCCTTGACCCCAAGGGAGATTCTTCTGTCCTCTAGTCTTGAGTAGAGCGTCGAAGGTCCAGGATTCTGTGTCAGAGTTTCGTCCAGGGATAATCTAAAGTCCTAAGGACTGGGTTCCTATACTTATACTAAGTTTAGGGGTTGGACTACTCTGTGGCCCCACCTTTTGGGTGGGTCAGGGCAGAGGGGTGGCTGCACCCCTTTCCCTTTGTCCAGTTCGTGCCAAAGCAGGGGCTGCAAGCCCCTGATCCGGTTTGAACTGGGGTATGCACAGGGACACCAAGTGTGCCCCCAGTGCAGGACTTCAAAGCACCTGAAAGTGCTCCCGCCCAGCCCCAATACACACTATCCTGTCTGGGGAGGTGGTCACACCTCCCTGGGACAGGAAACCTATTGTCCAGGCCTTCCCTGCCGGAGTTCGTCCAGCAGCAGGAGGCCAGACTTGTGTCTGTGGCAGCAGCATCCATTTTGTGATGCCAGGGCTTTAGAAAGAAGTTACCGGCCAGGCCAGGGTTAACATGTCTCTCCCTCTAGAAGGGTGGAATGCTACCCCCGCCGCCAGAATTGGCGGGGGGTAGTATTCCAAGATGTTTGACACCAAACACGACATGTTTCGGTGCAGCCATTCCAAAGTTAGCATTTAACGCGAGGTTATAATGCGCTTAAGAGTATATGGTCAGGCTGCACTACAAACAGCATCAGAGAAGGGTCTCCGAACGCTGCAGTGGGGCCCTGTTCATGCAGGGGCACCCTCTCACATAGGAACCACGCACTCTGACTTCAGGAATGATAAGGCCTGCCATAGGAGTGACTTATAGGTTTATATGTGTGTATGTATTTAGTGATATAGGTAACCTATATCACAGTAAGGGGTGCATGCACCACCTTACCCAGGCTGCAGTTGCAGACCTGTGGTGTCAGTTTGGATGGCCTTCCAGGGGTGGCACAATACAGGCTGCAGCCCCTGGTAGGCCTCTGAGGTACCTATGCCCTGGGTACATAGTATACCATATACTAGGGACTTATAAGGGCACTCCAGATTCCAATCAGAGATGTGCCTAAGGCACATGGAAACCATTTTACAGAGAAAGCAGATAGACTGGGGCCCTGAATAGCAGGATCCCAGTCCAACTAAGTCATAAACCAGCAAAACACCAGAAAAAAGTGGGGGCAACCATATAGTCAGATTCCACCTTCCTACATAACCCCCCAAACGAAAGGAGATAAGGCTAACCTTGGCCAGTTGAGCCTTTATTGACTAAGTGGCCATATAAGGAAGCACCTGCACTAGCATGGTTGCCCCCTGTGTTATGGTCCACTAAGCAATCCCTCACCCTAAGGGTATGAGAGGGTCTCCACCATGGGGAATCACTACCTGTGGTGTGCTTAGGTAAAGTACAAGGCTGGTGAGGTGTCTGAGTAGGGAAGTGAGGCCCTAGGAATCTTGGTCTCAGCTTCCTCAGATCACTGGTCACCATGTATGCCTGTCTTTCCATGACTGAGTTGCACTTTGCTCTAAGGGTCAACCTTTGGCTGCCTACAGCTGGGGGTTGGGTCCCTTTGGATGGAACACTGGAGGGACATGGCAGGTTTGGAACCTTCTGGTCCCAGGTTTGCCCTTGCCTACCAGAGTCCTTCTGGGGAGGTCCCTACATAAAGGTATGGGGGATCCCTCAGTGTGTAGAGGAGTTTTCACCTGGCTAGGGCTACTAGCCTGGGTGCCCCTAATCTGCTGATGGGGGGTTCCTCTGGACAGGGGGCCCTGGGGGTCCACTGACCTCCCTGACCTCTGCAGCCCTGGGCTGACTGAGGCAGGGTAGAGAGGGGCAGGTTACCTGCTCCAGACTGGGTACCACCTTGGAAGGGTCCTCTGCCATCAGGGGGTGGCCAGGCCAGGCCTGACTACCTCTGTGGCAGTTCCTTCACTAGGGGTAAGGTCAGTTCCCTGAGGAGGCTGACTCTTGCCTACTGTCTGGGGGGAAGAAGACTTTTCTTCAACTCTTGTGCTCTCTGTTGGGGGAGAGGGGGCCATTCTTTCAGGCTCCATCTCTCCAAATTCTTGGGCTGGGGCTGTGGCCATCACAGCCCCACTAACCTTTACAAGGACACCCAACATCCTGAGATGGGTTTGGTGTTCAACTTCAGCCCAGGCTGAAATTTCCAGATCATTGCCCATCAGGCAATCTACAGGTAAGGTTGGGGACACTGCCACTCTTTTTGGGCCTGTGACCCCCTCCCAGCTGAGATTGACTATGGCCATGGGGTGATCTGTTCTGACACCATCAATGTTGGTCACCTGGTATTTAAACTCAGGTAAAAGCTGGTGAGGGGGGACTAGTTTCCCTGCCACCATGGTGACACTAGCCCCTGTGTCCCTAAATGCCACAGCTTTCTGACCATTAATTATTGGCTCCAATCTGTACCTGCCCAATGCTGTGGGACCCATGGTAAAGGTGGCAAATCCTATACCACCATCAGAGTCAGAGGAGTCTGTTGAGGGGTCCCTGTCTAAACTAGGGCCCACCTCTGTTCCTCTTGCAAAAGCACCTAACTTTTTGGGTGCACTACTCCCAACTGGAGGATTACTACTGGTAGTACCAGGAGGGGTGGTAGTAGTTGTGGGAGGAACATTTTCTTTATTGCCAATCCTGGGGCAACTGGGATCAGTTTTCCAGTGCCCAGGCTTTTTACAGACATGGCAATATGGTTTTTTTTCAGGAGAAGAAGGAGTTTGGGACCCACCCCCAGAAGAGGAATTTCGGGGCCCTGTAGGGGACTTATCCTTAGATTTATCCCCACCTTTCTCTTTGGACTTAGTAGAATCTTTCTTCTGGTCACCACCCTGATTTTTAGTTTTTACTCTGGTTCTGACCCATTTGTCTGCCTTCTTTCCCAATTTTTGGGGAGAGGTCAGATCAGAGTCCACCAGATACTGGTGCAAAAGCTGGTTTTGACAATTATTAAGGATCTGCTCCCTCATAATCAAATTGTACAATCCTAAAAAGTCCTGCACTTTGTTGCCATGTATCCAACCTTCCAGAGCCTTAGTAGCACAATCTACAAAATCAACCCAGTCTTGAGTCTGAGCTTTTTGGGTGTCTCTGAACTTCAACCTATACTGTTCAGTGGTTAGGCCAAACCCATCTATCAGAGCACTCTTCAAGACTGTGTAATTGTCAGCATCCTCTTCTCTTACAGTGAGGAGCTTGTCTCTACCTTTGTCTGCAAAGGAGAGCCACAAGATTGCTGCCCACTGCTTCTGGGGGACCCTCTGAACTTTACAGGCCCTCTCCAGTGCAGTTATCCATTTGTGGATGTCATCCCCACTCTGGTAGGGAGGGACAATCTTGTTTAGGTTTCTATGGTCATAAGACCTTTCCCTATCTTTAGGGATATTGCTGCCACCATGGGACTCTAGTCCCAACTTTTTCTCTCTTTGTAGAGATCTAGGGACTCCCTGTCTATAGCCAATTGCTGTTTTCTGAGTTCAAGCTGAGCTTCCTCATACTGAATCAGCCTCTTTCTCCTCTCATGAGAGGATTCCCTCCTATGAGAGGAGACAGAGGTCCCTATTGAGGTGCCAGAGTGGTTAGACTCCTGAGAAGGAGATCTAGACCTTCTGGGCACACTCACAATCCTTCCTGGGGGACAAAGTGGAGGTCATTCTGAGCCTCCTCCTCATCCACAGGAGGAATTGGGTTTTCCAGGTCAGGGTCATTGTCACCCTCCTGGTCAGTTCCAGAGGGGGGCTGGGGTGTTGCTACCCCTGGCCCCATCCTCATCTTCTGCCCCACCCTCTGCACCTACCCCTTCAGTCCCTAAGGGCCTGCTGAGATCATAAGCCTCTAACATCTCTCTCAGATGTTGGGTGGTGGGGCTTTGGCCTGTCTTCAGTTTCCTCAAATTGCATAATGCTCTCAATTCCAAGAATGGGAGTGTATCATACTTGGAGGGAAGAAGCCCAGGGGCTTCTGGCAAGGACTCACTGGGTCCTGGCTTTGAAGACATCACTAGTGAGGTGTGGTGTATGCACTACCTACTCTAGTGTGGCCTACTAAACTCTCTTGAGTTGTAGAAAGGGTGTGCTATCCCTTAACACACAACTCTAAGTTCAGTAGAACTTACTGTATTCTAAGCTTAATTTATATGTACCTTAGGTACCTTTAGTGGTTTTCAGTTGATCAATTCAATTGAGATTATCTGGTAAAACAATAGCAAGCTGGAATCCCACACGCTGCACACCAATGTGAGAAGTTGGCCTGGCATATGCTGTCCACTAATTATAGTGGGCACCTTGCACCAGTCCAAACAACCCCTTATTGGAGATAGGTTAAAGACAACCTTATTGAAAGCTATCCTAGTGGTAGCTATGGAGAGCAGCCTTCAGGCTAACTCTTGAAGGAATGTAAAGCAGCTTGTTTTACCAGTCTATAATCTCTTGAGTGACCAAATGAAAGAGCACCACACCAGGTATATATTCAAAATATATGTATTTATTGCTAAACACACCCCTCTAGTCTCTTTATGAGGCTAGAGTTCGAAGTACATAAGTTATAAGTTATTTAAACACAGTAATAGCACAAATACACGTTGGGCCCTAGGGGCGTACCAAACCATATACCAATAAAGTGGTATAAGAACCACGACTGAGCTAGACACTAGGCCTAGAGCCTCTAGAAGTGCTTGGACCACAAGGAACCACCCAAGGTAGTGACACAGGGGACCCACGGGGGACGCGTGCAGTGTAAATACACAGCCGTGAGACGCCGTTAACTTCTATGGAGAAAGTCGCGATTGGGAAATTCAAGAAAAGGGACACTTAAAGAAGGACTTGGAGCAAACCCTTTGAGAACTAGGTTGTTCTAGAGTCTCTACCCACGGGAGCACCGGAGTACTCTTGTTACCTCACCCAGGGAAGCCGGGTGCATAGGTGCCTTTCGGGGTCGGGTTTCGTCGTCGATTTGAATGGCGATCTGCTGCAAAGTGCTGCTGGCGACCAAGTCGAAAGTGTCCGGGTGGATCCAAGAGTGGATCAGAGATCTGAAGAACCTGAAAGCAGAGGGGACAGAGTCTGGGTCACTAGCCAGTGACCAGGAAGGCGATGAGCGGATGCCCACCGATGTCGAGTGCTTCAGGTAGGTTGACGGTTGTCTTGACTCTTCAGCCACGAGGTCCAGGAGGCGTTGTCGGTGACCAGGAGCAGGATTCGGGCTGGTACATAATGTCTGTCGAGTGCTGAGGTGTCGGCGACCGGATTGGACCCAACAAGCCTTGGCAACGGCAAGTCTTGATGTACATGAAGAATGACGATGATGCAGACCAGCAAGGTCTGAGGAACTCACCCAGCAAGGGTAAGTGAGGGCAAGCCTGGAGCAACCAGGGAGCCCAAGAAGAAAAGGATTGGCCTTCGTGAAGGGCTACTAGCCAACGGTCTAGCGACCGCGAAGGAGCCTCAAGACGGTGCACGTGGAGCTGGCTCACAGGACACTCGTGGAGTGGAGGCCAGTGATCTTCGGTGCAGTTGGTGCTGGAGGCTAGGGCTACTCGGCGCCCAAAGCATGACTTCGTGGGAGACCCAAAAAAGGATGCACTAGCAAATGTGTGCAGTGTCCAGGGGTCACGGTTCCACATTACCCACGAGAGCTACGGGCCTCTGCTTTGCTGGGGACTCAGGGCAGCCTCGGGGAAGTCTGGAAATCTACCTCTGGTGTTGCAAAGACTTCGGTGTCCGACGGGAGCTTAGGCGATGCAGACCGGACAATTGCTTCTTTGGTGCCTGCCAAGCAGGGGAGTCACTCCTTGACCCCAAGGGAGATTCTTCTGTCCTCTAGTCTTGAGTAGAGCGTCGAAGGTCCAGGATTCTGTGTCAGAGTTTCGTCCAGGGATAATCTAAAGTCCTAAGGACTGGGTTCCTATACTTATACTAAGTTTAGGGGTTGGACTACTCTGTGGTCCCACCTATGGGTGGGTCAGGGCAGAGGGGTGGCTACACCCCTTTCCCTTTGTCCAGTTCGCGCCAAAGCAGGGGCTGCAAGCCCCTGATCCGGTTTGAACTGGGGTATGCACAGGGACACCAAGTGTGCCCCCAGTGCAGGACTTCAAAGAACCCGAAAGTGCTCCCGCCCAGCCCCAATACACACTATCCTGTCTGGGGAGGTGGTCACACCTCCCTGGGACAGGAAACCTATTGTCCAGGCCTCCCCTGCCGGAGTTTCGTCCAGCAGCAGGAGGCCAGACTTGTGTCTGTGGCAGCAGCATCCATTTTGTGATGCCAGGGCTTTAGAAAGAAGTTACCGGCCAGGCCAAGCCAGGGTTAACATGTCTCTCCCTCTAGAAGGGTGGAATGCTACCCCCACCGCCAGAATTGGCGGGGGGGTAGTATTCCAAGATGTTTGACACCAAACACGACATGTTTCGGTGCAGCCATTCCAAAGTTAGCATTTAACTAACGCGAGGTTATAATGCGCTTAAGAGTATATGGTCAGGCTGCACTACAAACAGCATCAGAGAAGGGTCTCCGAACGCTGCAGAGGGGCCCTGTTCATGCAGGGGCACCCTCTCACATAGGAACCACGCACTCTGACTTCAGGAATGATAAGGCCTGCCATAGGAGTGACTTATAGGTTTATATGTGTGTATGTATTTAGTGATATAGGTAACCTATATCACAGTAAGGGGTGCATGCACCACCTTACCCAGGCTGCAGTAGCAGACCTGTGGTGTCAGTTTGGATGGCCTTCCAGGGGTGGCACAATACAGGCTGCAGCCCCTGGTAGGCCTCTGAGGTACCTATGCCCTGGTACATAGTATACCATATACTAGGGACTTATAAGGGCACTCCAGATTCCAATCAGAGATGTGCCTAAGGCACAGGGAAACCATTTTACAGAGAAAGCAGATAGACTGGGGCCCTGAATAGCAGGATCCCAGTCCAACTAAGTCATAAACCAGCAAAACACCAGAAAAAAAGTGGGGGCAACCATATAGTCAGATTCCACCTTCCTACAGTATTGTCACACAATATTGTGTACATTTGTTGTGTACTCACCAGGCTCTGGGATGTTTGATAGTCCATATATGCTCACTGGTGGTAGGATGGCCCGCACCTTCTCCTCCCAGGTCCTGAGGTATACAGGTTTGGCAGGAGGGCCACTGCCGGTGTGTTGGCTCAAGGCATAGTCCTTCTTCAGTAGGTCCTTGACCCTCCTGCGCATGTCATACCACCTGTTCTGGATGTCTTCCTTTTTGCGCGCAAACATGGTGATTGTGCGTTCACCCTGTCGACGATCCTCTCCCACATCTTGGTTTTCTGCGACATGGGGGTCTGTTGGACCAGTGTACCAAACAGCTGTGGCTCTACCCTGAGGATCTCATCTACCAGGACTTCCAATTCACTATCTAGGAACTTTGGATTCTTCTTTGGGGGCATGGTGATGGGTGGTGGTGGTGAGTGATGTGTGTGTGGGTGTGCAAGTGAGGGTGTGTGAGTGTGGGTTTTGCTGGGTGTATGTGAGGATGCTATTTGTTGAGGTGCTGATGGTGTGTGGCTTGTGTGATGGATGAGCTGTGAGTGTGTGTGTGGTTGCTGTCTGTTGGTGTTGAGTGCTGGCAGGTAATTCGAATTTGCAAAGGATCATGGTAGGGATTTGTGTCCTTTATATTGGTGGAGTTGTGGGTGTGTCTTTGTTCCATGTCCCCCCCAGTATTTATTGGCTTTGTAATTGCTTGTTTGTCCCTTTTTTTTGTGTTTTTTCCTTTGTACTTTTTGTGCATGTAGGAGACGTTCTTCTGACCGAGTAGGACGCTGCAGTTGGTCTCGTGCGAGCTTCTCCGACTCGTTCACGCTGTATTTCCGCTGTGTTTTATGTGCGGCGTACGCGTCGGTCGCGGTGTATTGGGTTGCTTCGGCTCGCTGTTTTGTATGCGTGTCGGTCGTACGGCTTGGGCTCCGTGCAACCCGGTCGGGTTTTCCACGCATTGCATCGTACTGTGCGGGTCGGAGTTCGCGGGTACGTTTCGTTCGGGTTCCTTCCTGGTGCGTGTCGGTCGGTTCGATCCGCGGTTTTTTCCGGCCGGATAGCTGTTTTTCGTGCGGTTCGGTCGTTCGGCTTGTGTTCCGTGCGAGTCGGTCATAAATCGCATGCATTACATCGTACTTGGCGGGTCGGGCTGCACCGGTACGTGTCGGTCGGAATAGATTCCCGATCCGAGTCGGTCGGTACGTTTTCCGGCCCGAATCGGAATCGGCCCCTTAGTATAGATTATGCCACAAATAGCAACTTCGCTTACCAAATCAAAAAACTAATAGCACTGGCCTATGTACCAACAACAGAAGTAGCCAACCACTATAATACACTTATTGAAAGTCCTTTCTACCAAGCCAACGAAGCAAAACTAACACCCTTCCTTGACTACTTTGAAGACACCTGGGTAGGAAGACTACATAGGTCAAGGCACCGAAGGCAACCAAAATTCCAAATCCACTGGTGGAATGTCTATGATAGCACCCTAGCACAAAAAGCTCAAACAAATAATGCAGTGGAAGGATGGCATAATGCCTTCCAAGCCACAATAGGAAGAGGACAACCAACTTTACACAAACTAATTGAAGCCATCAAAAAAGAACAGAGCTATCAAGAACTAAGGCTAGAACAATCCCTCACTAAAATAGGTCCTAAACTTAGTAAGCAAACAATGTACGAATACCTACAACACAAAACTCGACTCTACCCAAACACCAAAGGACTAGAATACCTAGAGAAAATAGCCAAATCTATACTTTAAACAAAAAACAATAGTAAACATTATGCAGCATTTTAAAATGACAAAACATGTAAACAACATCATACTACTCTTTTTAAATTAATAATTATAATTATGTCATTTAAAAATTAAAAACGATACATAAAAATATGACATAATATAATTATTAAAATAAAAAGAAACAAGCAAACCAAATGTTACCAAAAACATTTCCCATCCATAATAATAAAAAATAACTTACAGTTGTGTCACAGAAGATGGTCCTCAAAAATGAACAAATCCATAGTACAAAAAATCAAAACACGAATCCATTCAAAAGGAAAGCCCAAAAAAATACAAAAATAGAACTATTGAAAAAAGGCTCCAACGACGCAATCCTCTCAATAACAAAACCCTCAAAAACCCGAAAATTAGCTTAAAAAAACCACTCCAACAAACCCGAAAAATAAAAGGAAATGTAAAAAAGTAATTTGTTTCAAAGAAACAAAATACATTTTCCTTCAAAAAAAAAAAAAGCGTCTTCAGCACCATCCATTAATGAAACGGGAATCCTGCAAAAAATTAAAAATAAAACAACACCCTCCTATAATAACATATACAAACCCACACACATTAATTACAACATTAAATACAACAGAACATAATTAAACCTTACATAACTAACACTTTATAACTCTCTACTACTCTTCAAAACTACGTCAAAGACATCAAACACTAAACTACCAAAACAACTCCAAACTACACACAAAATGTACATTTAACACCCTAACAAGTCCAACTACACTACTACTACCTCCCCCCTACCCTAACACAACCTTAAAAGTAAATTAAATCAAACTTACCTTAACCGACGAAACACAGCTCCCAACGGCGAGGTTCCGTCTTCCAAAATGACCTAAAAATGAAACAGATAGACAGAAAAGTGAGGAAATGGGAAAAAATGGCAACGTAATAAAAATGAAAAAAAGACTAACTCCCCATGGACAAGAATGGAGAAATAATAAAAAAATTAAAAAAAATGTAATATATATTTTTATATTTTGAAAAAAATATATGAAAATATTGAAAAAATGTAAAAAAAATGTCAAATATATATTGAATATTATATTATCACAAAACATAAAATATAATATTTAATATATATTAAAATGTATATTTCTTTGATGTACTCACCTTCAACATATCAAATTACAAGAAGACTATTGTAAATGTGCAAACAATATAACAATGTTTAATTAAAAAAATATATGATAAAAAATATATTTGTGAAACAAACTTGTAAATTATTAAATATATTGTTTTTAAATATTAATATTTAATATACTGAATAATAAAAACAAAATGTACAAACTATAACAGTGTAAAATACATATATAATTTTATGACAAAAATAAAATTATCTAAAATGTATTAAACATGTAAAAACAAATGTACTAAAATGTTTATTTTTCTTTTAAAAAAATGATAAAGATCAAAAATTAAAAAGTCTATAATGAAAGAACTGAAAATTTACTTACTTTTCTACTACATGACTATGCTTCATAAAAATGTACCATTTTTCAACACTGTTTAAAAAAATATGTATGTAGAAATATATTTGTAATGTTGCAAATGTACATTAAAAATATATGTTAAAATATTTTATGCTTTATAATATATTCTGAATAACATCAAAATTTGTTAATCATGTTCTTCAATATTTTCAAAAATTGTATACCAAAACTGAATAAAAACAATTTTGGACCCGATTCCGATCTCGCTAGGAAAGCCCTCCGTACAACTCGGATCCGGAGGGCTTTCCTAGCGAACTGCGCTGTGAGAGTCCGACCGAACGAGTACGATGCATCTGTATGCTGACGGCCTCGGTTCGCTCGAACTCCCATTGAACTCTATGGGAGCCTGTATACCGACACGTACACAGGCTCCCATAGCATAAAGGGGTGGGTGGGGAAAAGCGTACACCCTGTGGCGGGCACCCCATGTTGCAAGCCATCCTGTGCATGCTTGGATCGGGGGGACCATGCGCACCCCACCGCAACCGATTCAGAAGGCTCCAAGTGAAGGGGGTCTGCACAGGCCCCCCGAAGTCCGATTCCGACAGCCATTTCGTCTCGCTGAGACCGAGTCGATACAGCTGTCCGAATCGTGCATCGTACTCGCTCGTTTGGAATCCGGCTCCATTGTGCGGCACGATTCGGCTCCGAACGAGTCGGATGGACAGGTTCAGGTTCGGAAACGATTCGGTCGACACAGACGAAATCTTCGCATCGTACTTGGCCGTTCAGAACGGGGGACGATTCGTTCGGAAACAAGGGCACCGAATCAGTTTAGTCAATTCCGAATCCGATTCGGAGCCCTTCCGACCGAGATCGGAATCGGGCCCTTAATTGTGAACAACTAAAATAAATATGTTTTTGTGAATAAAAATGTTAACAATAAAAACTGACAAACGTCTCCTTTCTTATGTTTAATTAACATACAAAGTCTAAGAAAATACTATATAATAAAGCATAAAAAATTACTATTCCTAACTCCAAAACAAACTAAACTCAGTGAAAGTGCTGGATAATAAACCATAAACAATTACTATTCCAACTCCAAAACCAACTAAACTCAGGGAAAATTCTAAATAATAAACCATAAAAAATTACTATTCCTAACTCCAAAACCAACTAAACTCAGGGAAAGTGCTGGATAATACACCACAAAACATTACTATTCCAACTCCAAAACAAACTAAACTCACGTAAAGTGCTGGATAATAAACCATAAAAAATTACAATTCCAACTCCAAAACCAACTAAACTCACGTAAAGTGCTGGATAATAAACCATAAAAAATTACTTTCCCAACTCCAAAACCAACTAAACTCAGGGAAAATGCTAAATAATAAACCATAAAAAATTACTATTCCTAACTCCAAAACCAACTAAACTCAGGGAAAGTGCTGGATAATACACCACAAAACATTACTATTCCAACTCCAAAACCAACTAAACTCACGTAAAGTGCTGGATAATAAACCATAAAAAATTACAATTCCAACTCCAAAACCAACTAAACTCAGGGAAAGTGCTGGATAATAAACCATAAAAAAATATTATCCCTAACTCCAAAACCAACTAAACTCAGAGAAAGTGCTGGATAATAAACCATAAAAAATTACTTTTCCAACTTCAAAACCAACTAAATTCAGGGAAAGTGCTGGATAATAAACCATGAAACGATTACTATTCCTAACTCCAAAACCAACTAAACTCAGGGAAAGTGCTGGATAAACCATAAAAAATTACTATTACAACTCCAAACCAACTAAATTCAAGGAAAGTGCTGGATAATAAACTAAATAAAATTACTATTCAAACTCCAAAACAAATAAACTAAGGGAAAGTGCTAAATAATGTAAACATTTTAAACATATCAAAATTAAAAAAATTAAAAACTATGAAAAAAACTTACATTTATAAAAATATACAGTTTATAAATTAAAAAATATAACACCAACATTTCCCAAACAATTGTTAAAAACATTAAAAAAACATTTTTTTTAAAAGTACATATAAATTACAATATATATATTTTTTTAAATTGTCAATAACATTTAGATTTTTCTCTTCCTACAAAAATTATAGAAATTTAAATTTTACATTAAAAATGTTCCTTAATTTATTTATAAAAATTAAAATTTCTAAGTTTTCCAAATTTTAAAAATTAAAAAAACTACTAATACTTAAAACATTTGTAAAACAAAAACAATAAAAGATATATACATAAAAATAAACATAATTTTACTAACATATATTTATTTAAATATTTTTTTTAATTTAGAAAATATTTGTAATAATTTTTATATATTTATATGAAAATATTTACACCTCAGAAAAACCTTCAAAATGTTAACATGTTTTAGTTTTAATATTATTTATTAAAAAAATTATTTACATTTTTCAATTTTTTTTTTAATTAAAACATTATTTTAAAACATTTTTAAATTACTCCCCACCCTTATTCCTTATAAACCCAACATCCCGTTCTTAAAATTCTACATAAAATGTAAAAAATAATTAATACTTTAAACAAATATTTTTAAATTACTCCCCACCCTTATCCCCTATAAACCCAACATCCCGCTCCTAAAAATAAGTGAAAATAAAATAAAAACATTCATTTTAACATTAAAAAAATTAATTTAAACCTGCAAAACAACTACTTAAAATATTAAAAAAGAATTAAAACATTAAACAAAAACAAAAAAATACAAATAGTCGATATTATTTACAACAATATTTTTGACATCGATATTTCTAAAATACACAAAAATCGATATTTTTAACAATGAAAAAGTGTACCTCGATATTTCTACATCAATATTCTTTCTCTTCACCGTTTCGTTATGCGCGGGAACTAAAACGCAAATATTTCTCATTTTGTGGTTTGTGTGGCATCAAAGAAAGAGTCAGTCCAACTGAGTCATTTGGCTGGTGGTTCTCAGTCCTAGAGGCTGTGAATGCTATATTATCCATGTGGCGATCGTTTACAGAATCTTTGCTTAGCGATGATGCCAAAGGCAAGAAATGTGAGGATCTTTGGTCGCATATTGATAGTGATGTGAAAAAAGCACACTCTACTGCTTTCTTAGATTTTTACAGGAAACATGACTGCTGTGGTGACATAATCAAAAAACTAGAGACTGAAAACACCCTTGTCTACCAAGCGTTCAGCGTAATTGGTGTAGATGTGAAACATCTCCTTGCGAGTAGGCTAGGTGACACTTTTAGTAACTTTTGGCACAGCAACATGTTCCATGTTAGAATTCTTGCCACTTGGTAAGCACAGAAATGTTGAGGAGCAATTCAGGAAATTTTATTTTACAGTGCATGAGTATGGCTTGCAATGATGCATAGAAATGTCCCTTCACCAGCCATAGCATTTGAAGTCAGTGAAGCCTTACTGAGGTACTCTGCACAAGTTCTAGATCCCTTCAGTAAAGGGGAATTTTCTCAGGACTTTGAAAAGTACTGCTTCATTTTTGACTGCTTCAATAACTGAGTGCACATGCGCCCAGTTCAACGCATATGTTGCAGAACCTGTCCCAGAGAATCGCAATCTTCAGGTGCACCAATATTGGCATGGAAAGCTATGTCAGTGACCAGAGTCAGCAAATTGTGTATTGGCTGTCTTGGTGTTGCTTGTCTCAAGTGCCAATGCTGAGAGAGCCTTTTCACAGATAAAAGTTTACATAGGAAGGTAAGAGTGAGAGCGCAAGACCAAAGACTAACTAAAGAAGTACTGTATGGTGTATTACAGTAAGTTTGATTTGTAAAAATATATTTGGACCTCAAATACCCTGTATGCACACTGCCTATGCACATGCACAATCAGTGCAGAAAGCAAGCAATAATAAAAGCAAAACATTTCATAACAAGCATTTGCAATGCAATAGGTCTCGCATTTACGCGAGTTTAAGCTATTGGCATTGTAAATGACAATGCCTTTTATTTATGTTTTATGCTGTAGGAGTGCTGCCAGTGTTTGTGTATGTGTGTTAGTCGGTGTAGCACCTGAGGAATCAAAGATTAGAAGTTGGCAATGAAGTCACTTAAGGGATATTCAAACGTCAATGGTCACTGTAAATGACACTCTTGCTGTGAATGGACACAGCCCATAACAGGCATTAACCTTACGTAGCACTTTGTGTGTACATGATGCAACATGTTTTGTATGGATGATGTAGGAAAACCATTGTGACTAATCTAGGATGTGTTTGGTGCCACGCTGATGGCAGTAACTTACACACCCTCCCTAGCACCGATTTGTAGTAGCATCACTGTTGTTTTCCGGCTAGGATGCATGGTCTTATCAGCCACCTGGCCAGAACCAACATTTAGGGGCCGATTCAGATTCGGGCCGGAAAACATACCGACCAACTCGGTACGGGAATGTTGTCCGACCGACACGTACCGGCGCTGCCCGATCCGCGTAGTACGATGAAATGCATGTGAATCACGACCGACTCGTACGGAACACAAGCCGAACGACCGAACCGCACGGAAACCAGCCATCCGGCCGGGAAGCTACGCAAATCGAACCGACTGACACGCACCAGGAATGAACCCGACAGAAACGTACCCACGACCCGCGCAGTACGATGCAATGCGGGTAAAACCAGACCGAGTCGCACGGAGCCCAAGCCGTACGACCGACACGCATACAAAACCCAGGCGAAGCAACCCAATACCCCGCGACCGACGCGTACGCCGCACATGAAACCCATCAGGAACACAGCTTGAAAGACTCGGAGAAGCCCGCACGAGCCAACTGCAGTGTCCTACTCGGTCCGAAGAACGTCTCCTACATGCATAAAAAACACAAAGGAAAAAATACAAAAAAAGGGCCAAACAAGCAATGACAAAGTCAATAAATACAGGGGGAAAAAAACATGGAACAAGGACACACCCCCAACTCCACCCATATAAAGGACACAAATCCCTACCATGATCCTTTGCAAATGCAACTGACCTGCCAGCACAGAACACCATCAGACAGCAACCACAGACACACTCACAACTCATCCATCACACAAGCCACACACCATTAGCACCTCACAAATAGCACCCTCACATACACCCAGCAAAACCGACACTCACCCACCCTCACTTGCACACTCACACACACATCAATCCCCACCACCACCCATCACCATGCCCCCAAAGAAGAATCCAAAGTTCCTAGACAGTGAATTGGAAGTCCTGGTAGATGAGATCCTCAGGGTAGAGCCACAGTTGTTTGGCACATTGGTCCAACAGACCCCCATGTCGCAGAAAACCAAGATGTGGGAGAGGATCGTCGACAGGGTGAACGCACAATCACCATGTTTGCGCACAAAGGAAGACATCCAGAACAGGTGGTATGATGTGCGCAGGAGGGTCAAGGACCTACTAAAGAAGGATTACGCCTTGAGTAATCGGGGTGGCCCTCCTGCCAAACCAGTATACCTCAGGCCCTGGGAGGAGAAGGTGCGGGCCATCCTACCACCAGTGAGCATATATGGACTATCAAACATCCCAGAGCCTGGTGAGTACACAACCAATATACCCAATATTGTGTGACAATACACACACATCACTGTCAAGGGGATAGTCAAACCATGCACCCTTAGCAAATCCACAGCAAACAAAAGATAATCATCCCAAGATGTGTATGTTAGTCAGATAAACACAATACCTGCCATCTCATAGTGATATGTAACTGTGTCATGACATGTACAAACCTAACAACAAATACAGCAAGGCAGTGGCACAAATATAACCAACAAACACAGTCAGATATGTTGCCACCACAAGAACACCACCTCACAGGGAAGCTCACTGAAAGGAAGGAATTCTGTGTTTGCTGGGGAAGTGAGTGTAGCCAATAGCATGATGGGAGTTGTAGTCACAGATATTGGTCACCCTCACAATCGGCCCATCAACACCACCCTGAACCATGTTCACATCACAGGGAGTGGAAAAGAACTGACAAGATGGCTGACACTGGGTACTGCTGTGGGGAGCACAAGGCCCTGCTGGGAACTGTGCACCAACCAACAGCAGGACACCACTGACTGACATCCTGAAAGCCAACTTGCACTCCCTGCAATGGAAGCACGTTCCATGGTGGGATATCTGGCTGGGTGGGAAGGAGGACTGACAGCTCTGACCATAGTTACAAGCAGCTTTTCTCATACACCCCCTTAACACAAACTCCACACAACTCACCTGGGAGAATGCAATGCCTCACACGCTAATTAAATATCCCACAAAGAACCACCACACTGGGTTATGCTGTGTGAAGCACAGGGACACTTTTGTGACTTGTAGCCAAACAAACGCCAGGACAACACTGTCAGCCATCCTGTCAGCACAGGCACACTACCCCACAGGGAAGCAGAGTCAAAAGGAAGGAAGTATGGGCATGCTGGGAAGGGGGGTGTAGGCAATAGCATGATGGGAGTGGTAGTCACAGATATTGGTCACCCTCACAATTGGCCCATCAACACCACTCTGAACCATGCTCACATCACAGGGAGTGGAAAAGAAATGACAAGATGGCTGACACTGGGTACTGCTGTGGGGAGCACAAGGCCCTGCTGTGAAATGTGCACCAACAAACAACAGGACCACACTGTCAGCCATCTTGCCATTGCTGTCACACTCACACACAGTGAAGTCGACTCAAAAGGAAGGAAGTATGGGCATGCTGGGAAGGGGGGTGTAGGCAATAGCATGATGGGAGTGGTAGTCACAGATATTGGTCACCCTCACAATTGGCCCATCAACACCACTCTGAACCATGCTCACATCATAGGGAGTGGAAAAGAAATGACAAGATGGCTGACACTGGGTACTGCTGTGGGGAGCACAAGGCCCTGCTGTGAACTGTGCACCAACAAACAACAGGACCACACTGTCAGCCATCTTGCCATTGCTGTCACACTCACACACAGTGAAGGCGACTCAAAAGGAAGGAAGTATGGGCATGCTGGGAAGGGGGGTATAGGCAATAGCATGATGGGAGTGGTAGTCACAGATATTGGTCACTCTCACAATTGGCCCATCAACACCACTCTGAACCATGCTCACATCACAGGGAGTGGAAAAGAACTGACTAGATGGCTGACACTGGGTACTGCTGTGGGGAGCACAAGGCCCTGCTGGGAACTGTGCAACAACCAACAGCAGGACACCACTGACTGACATCCTGAAAGCCAACTTGCACTCCCTGCAATGGAAGCACGTTCCATGGTGGGATATCTGGCTGGGTGGGAAGGAGGACTGACAGCTCTGACCATAGTTACAAGCAGCTTTTCTCACACACCCCCTTAACACAAACTCCACACAACTCACCTGGGAGAATGCAATGTCTCACACTCTAATTAAATATCCCACAAAGAACCACCACACTGGGTTATGCTGTGTGAAGCACAGGGACACTTTTGTGACTTGTAGCCAAACAAACGCCAGGACAACACTGTCAGCCATCCTGTCAGCACAGGCACAATACCCCACAGGGAAGCAGAGTCAAAAGGAAGGAAGTATGGGCATGCTGGGAAGGGGGTGTAGGCAATAGCATGATGGGAGTGGTAGTCACAGCTCAACATCCCCCTCCCACATGGCCCAGCAAGCTCACACTGAAGCATGCACACCTCACAGGGAGTGAAGAGCCACTTCTAAGATGTCTGACAATGGTGCTCTATTGTGGGGAGTACCAGGCCCTGCTGGGAACTGGGCACCAACCAACAGCAGGACACCACTGACTGACATCCTGAGAGTTAACCTGCACCCACTGCAAGGGTGGCATGCTTCATGGTGGGATAACTGGGCTGGGGGGAGAAGGAGGTCCGGATGTCAACCAAATACCACCAATGCTGGTCATGCACACACCTCAACATCCACACGGAAATGCATCAGGTTGGCAGGACAATGAGCCACACCAAAATCAACCTCTGACTGTGACAACTTAGGACAATGCAATGTACAGGGCCGCATCCAGAGGTACAGTCACAACTGTCATGTGTTTGAACCAGTAAGTAAGTAAGTAAGTCCGTTTTTATATAGCGCAGCTACTCACCCTTACGGGTCTCAGGGCGCTGGGGGCCGTAGTGGAAATTAAGTGAGCTATTGCCCAGAGTCACATGGTGCTGAGCTGAGCTGCCGCCAGAGCCGGGGATCGAACCGTGAACCCTGTGCTCCAAAGTCAGCTGCCCTGGCCGCTGCACCACACCTCTCCACTGATGCCTGCAGAAACATAACATACATTGTGTATCTCTTCCAAAAACAGGTGATGATGGGCACACAGTAGCAGATGAGGAGGAGTCCCTGTCCCAGGCTCCGTTGGCCCCTGAGCTCTCTGGTGTGGAACAGCCTCTGCCCTCATCGGATGGCGAAGACCAACCTGGCACCTCCGGTGTGAGCCATCATGCAGCACCAGCAGGACCACCATCTGCACCCCCTGCACCCATTCCTCCAACATCTGCCAACACACAGACCACCCCCGCCGACACGGACAGACCAAGGACACTCAATGACAACAGCACAGGGACCCCAGCCCACCGTGAAGCAACGGACAACAACCCCAGTACCAACCCCCAAGGGGGCCTAGGGTCACCTGTGCGTGCCACCGCAGGTCCCGCATGTGTTTCCAGGGGTGGTGGGAGGGGTGGTAGGCAGAGGTCGCTGTTTGCAGAGGGGTCTGGACTGCATGATGACCCACAACTGGCACGCATTGCTGATGCATACCAGAATAGCACCGGAGAGGTCAGCCAGGTAGTGGGGATCCTCAAGGACATTCAACAGCAGCAGGCTGCCCATCATGCCCGCTTGGACTCCCACATGTCCCGTGTGGAGACACACATGTCCTGTGTGGAGACACACGTCTGGCATGGAGTCCAAGTGGGACACATTGGAAGAACTGACAGCGGTGCAAAGGGACATATTGACATGCCTCCGCCAGATTAGCACCAACATATCCACACCTCCCTGTGTGCCCACAACATCTGGTGCCGCAACAACTACAACTGCCACAGGGAGGGAGGATGACTCTGGTGGAGAGTCCTCTGCACCGCAGCGGCCTGCAAGTGAGGGTCCCCCCAGAAAGAAGAGGGGTCGTCCGAGGAAGGACAACTGAGAGGCCGATGGCCATGTACATCCCCCAGGAACCCAACACCTGTTCTGGAAATTCTCCTTTGTGTGCAAACTGTTCACCCTGTCAAATGCAACCCAACTATCCCACATGCATTGGGGAGTTTAATTTGGACTAATGTATCAGATGACTGTGGACTTTACTCAGGACATTTCTGCTACCAACACTTCCAACTCATCTGGGAACTTTGGATTCCAATCCCAATGTACAGCACCCACCATCCTGTGCACTATCCTCACACATGTATGTAAATAAACTCACTAATACACCATACTTGCCTCTGTTGTGATTCCAACGTTGTTTTTGTCATGGAGATGATGATCTGCTAAATGACACTGTGCATGCTAACTGCTACAGCAAGTTCAACACCGTCATGTGAGTCATGGCGACGTGACACATATGAGGGAGACACACCACTAGGGCTACACAACACATACACACCAGGGCCATCTGACTCATCGCCTACACTGATGTTGCCAGGAAATAGAGTGGAATGCACAGACACTACACCTATTCACAGTCTGTGTTAACTAGCCCACAGGTGCAGTAAGCAAATGTCAGTCAGATGTGTGACCACAGACAACGCACATCCCAAAGAGAAGCACAGGTTCATTACACATTTGCAACATGTTGTTTCCACTACAAATGCAAGGTAATCCCACGTGGCAGTGGCCACACAGTCAACAAGTGTAGAAGAAATAAAGTCCAGGGGTGTGTGGCACATCACCTGCAGGGAAACGACTGCTTCCACCCTGAAAGCTGAATCATGGTGTCGGGGGATCCGAGTTGACCAAACAACTCTGAAAGTACCCTGTGAAGCACAGACATGACACACAGTCAAAAGCACTGAAGAACAGGACAGAACTGCAATACTCATGCCCAATACATGTCACAAGATACCTACACAAAACCAAGTTAGCATGTCAACACTGTTGGGGAGTACAGACTACCTGTAAGGAAACATCGCTGCACGCATCCAGTCAAGTAGCACATGGCCACACTCAAACAGCACCAGAGCACCACCAACACATATCATGCAAACTCACATCATTGACATGACATCTCTGGATACTCACATTCAGCTGAAGAAGTTGGTGATGAGCTGTGTGCGGACATCACCCTCTCATCATCATCATCACTGGCATCGTGGCCCAGGCCAGGATCCTCCACAGGTGACGTATGTTGGTCATCGTCATCCAGGATGAGAGGCAACTCCTTCCGCACTGCCAGGTTGTGTAGCATGCAGCAGACGATGACAATCTTGCACACCTTTGCTGGGGCATATGGGAGGGCCCCTCCTGTCTTGTCTAGGCAGCGAAAGCGGCTCTTCAGGAGACCAAATGTCCGCTCGATCACTCTCCTCGTCCGACCATGTGCCTCATTGTAGCGCATCTGGGCTGGTGTCACAGGGTTCCTGAGGGGTGTCAGCAACCACGGCATGTTGGGGTATCCGGAGTCACCTACATACAGACAATTGCACATTAGCTGAGTTGGAAAAGAGGGTGGAATACAACATTGCAGAACACACACAATGGTACAAAGTCAGTACACACCGACAAGCCAGGCACGCTGGTTCTGCATCTGTGACATCATCCTCGGGATGCGACTACTCCTAATCACATAGGCATCGTGTGCAGAACCGGGGAAACGGGCACACACATGTGAGATGCTCATATCTGCAAGACATACCACCAGAGCATTGATCGAATGGTAATGTTTCCTGTTCCTGTATGCCTGCTCATGTGCCTGTGGTGGTACCAAAGCCACATGTGTCCCATCAATGGAGCCAATGACATGTGGCATCCTCCCAGGGCATAGAAGTCACTCTTGACATCAGTGAGTTGTTGACGTTTAGGGAAATAGATGTACTGGTTCAGGTATCTCAACATTGCCTCCAAAACATCGCGTAGCACACGGCTGAACATGGTCTGTGACATCCCACCAGCAGACGCCACAGTGTGTTGAAAGGTACCGGTGGCAAAGAAGTGTAGGGCTGCCATCACCTTCACCTTGGGGGTCAGCGCTGTAGGGTATGGCCGGCCAGGTTGCAAATGTGGGGCCAACCGCACCGCCAATTCCTCAATCAGCGGCCTGTTGAAGAGGTACCGTCGGATGCAGTCACGTCAACCATGGTTGCAAGGTCAGGGAATGGTCTATGGACAGCTGGTGCCCTGCAGTGCATAGGTGAAGAAAGAAAGATTGTCAGTCACCCCACATATGTGACATTGACCATACTCAATATCACATGATACATCATTACGAGACACAAGTACCTGATGTGTGTGCCGTTCTGTATGGACATATATGGCGCCTACATGGCCAACATCTAACTTCACAGTTCAACATGTGTTGACAACAAGTTCCAGGTTGTGCTATGTGAAATCATTAGGCTGTGTCACAGTACCCATGTACTGCTGTCACGTTCCAAACACACACCACAGTGACATGTGAGGACAGATGTGCTACAGGCATCACAGCTCATTGACAGGTAGATTCCCAGGGACCCTGTATTGCCACATGGACACTGGCATGACATGGCGTATCATGTACACGTCAGCAAAACAACCATGACTCCCACAGGTAGTGGCCCCTGTTGCCTCTGCAGGACAGACATGGACGTCTGTGACACACATACGCACAACATCAAAGTCCATGCACAAACAACGTGGATGTGGAGACTGTCTCCCATTGTGCACATGGAATCAGAGACATCGGAAACACAACATGCACACAGACTGTGGAGGGCCATCACTATTGTGGCAATGGGTCACCCTGTGACGTACATACCTTCCCACATGGGACTCAGGGTGTATGGGACATGACATACACATACACAACCTGGAAATGTGACCACGCCACATGCCCTGAACTGAACAGTTGCACATCACAGTGGTCATGTGCACAACACACAAAGGATTCTGTCCCCATGAACACGTGCACAGCCTGGGAGTGGCTGCCCCCAAGTGCCACCCAACAAACCACATGTTGACCCCCATACACACACAGGTAATGCAGCCTTACATGCCTTAGGATACAGTGTGGACAGGCTGTGGTGTTGTAGGTGTGCCCCTGAGTCCCTGGCAAGTAATTGTGGCTGGCATACGTTCACCAGTGACAACCATGGTGACATATGCGAGTGACTTGTACAGGGACGCGTCGTACAGCAATGGACCGATCTGTGCGCACGCTTTGGCCATTGCATATGATGTGGACGGATGCGTGTTGTCATCCGAAATACGAGTTGTACAGCAATGGACCGATCGGTGCGCACGCATTGGCCATTGCATATGATGTGGACGGATGCGTGTTGTCATCCGAAATACGCGTTGTACAGCAATGGACCGATCGGTGCGCACGCATTGGCCATTGCATATTATGTGAACGGATGCGTGTTGTTTTTCAAAATACGCGTCGTACAGCAATGGTCCGATCGGTGCGCACGCATTGGCTATTGCATATGATGTGAACGGATGCGTGTTGTTTTTCGAAATACGCGTCGTACAGCAATGGTCCGATCGGTGCGCACGCATTGGCTATGGCCTGACATGGTAACGGACGCGTTTTCGAAGCTTTAACGAGTCGGATGCAGTGAATTCAGTTGGCCAGCCACAACAATGTTGCAAATTCATGGGTGTCATGAAGTTGAAGTTTTGAAGGATGCTGTGGGCGTGTAAAAGTGGTGCAATGCCATGGATTGGCCAGATTCAGAAGATGCAAACGACTTGGACCTATCACTTTGGACACATGGGACAGTATCTGCCTCTGCAGCACACATATAATGCTGGACGTTCCCCTGAGAGCTTACTTGCCTGCACTACATGCTCCAGGACGACAACTGCCACCACCACTGCTGCTGTATCTGCATCCTCTGGATCCTGCAATGGCACGTACTGTGGAGAGAGCCCCAGCCTTCAGCACTGAGGAGAACCAGGCCCTGCTGGACAGCCTCCTTCCACAGTACAGCAAGCTGTATGGGAAACCAGGGGAGCAGGTGAGTGTGCTGTCCACTGCCTTACTAATTGTGCATGTTGTCTGACTAGCAAGACGTACAGTGTGTACACCAGTGGGTAGCATGCTCACTGAGTAGTTGTCACCCCCCAAAGTGTGTAGTCACATGCACTGAACAGGTATAGTGCAGTAACAGTGCATTCCAACAAGGTTTGACTTCCCAGGCAATGATACCATTTAGTAACTGCTGGCAAACTGTTCATAGCCATAGTTGCACTACCTGTGTAGATCATATGCCCCTGTGATTGAGACATGTATATCCAACTGTGTGATGCACGGAAATGTTGCATGTGCAGTAATGGCCTTTTCACTTTGTCATCCTCACAGGTTGATGCCCGCCAGAAGCAGGAGATCTGGCTGACCATCGTCCGGGCAGTACGATCTGTGGGGGTCTACAGGCACAGGATCCGCAACTGCCAGAAAAGGTGGCAGGACCTTCGGGGCTGGACCCGGAGGATCGCAAGGGTCCAGCTGAGGCTGTTGCCTCCTCGCAGGAGGGGCGGACACCGGACCCTGACCCCCCACATGCTCCGGATCCTGGCGGTGGTCTTCCCTGACCTGGATGGGCAGCTGAAGCCAGACAGCAGCCAGGAGGGGATAAGTGCTAGCCTCAACTGTGTACTATGACTGACATGCTCTATGCACTCCTTTAGCCTGGTTCCACTTCCACAGTACAACTGTCATGTCGTCCTGGACTCATGTCCCTCACGTGTGTCATGCCCCCTCCTCGTCTGATACACAGGTGTGGCCCTTACAGTCTGTGACTTAGGTCACTTGGGTACTGTGTACTTGCAGTTACCTGTGGTTCAAGTTGGGGACAGCATCAGTTACAGGAACTTTGTGGTGGGCTGCATGGGTGGTACAATTGCTCACATTGCCTGTGATCTGACATGTACTCTGGGTATGGCTTTAATATGTGTTCCAATTGCTGCTCTGACTCACCACATGTCTGGGGTATGTGCCACACACCCATGCTGCTGCAGAGACCAAGGTAGGGGCCTCAGAAGTATGTACATCATGTGTGTGACACATGCATAGCCATCTGCCTAGTGTTCAGGGTAATACCATGTTGCACATGGACCAGGACTGTAATGCCTACTCCGTACATCGAAGGCACTCTGTTCTCCCACTCCCATGTGTCAGCATACATATTGGGCATTGTGAAGAGTGCACTCAGGTGTATGCCTCTGTGTCACCGTGGTGTGGCCTTGCTATTTGGACTCCTGGAGTGTTTAACAATTTGGGGTGGCCAGCCATCTGAGTTATGACTATGGGATCTGCACATAGGTCAATGCATAGGTCTCTGATCCCTTGACTGTGCACAATGGTGTATGAAACATTGAGGTGCAGGCAACTTTGGTTCATTCTCATCAGACGGTGAAGTGCTCATGTGTATGGATTTGTGTTTGCAGTCACTCAAATGTCTCATTTGATTGACGTGGGATCATCTCAGTCCTCATGATGTGGGTGGCCAGGGGTGCACATGTGCACCTGTCAGCTACAGGGCTTACATTTCTAAAACTCCCCTGATTGTGACACAGTGCAGACTGGTGTTGTGTGTATGCACTGCCCCTGTGACAGGAGACATTTATGACTGACTTGCCAGACAGGCCTGTGCCATGACATTCCAATCGCAAAGGATGATCCAGCAGTGGTGTGATATGTCCTGCATGCACACCATTGTTGCATTGTCTATCAGGACATGAGGACATCATTGTGTCTGGTGATGGAAGCAAAACCCGCATATCAACAGAGACTTTGCCCATCACTTTTCCTGACACATGTACTGAGTCAGTGGCAGGAGATGGCATGTGTTTGGAGTGACACATTTCCATATATTCTCTTGGATGTCCAACAACTGTGTATGTGGTGCATGTGTGCACATATGATTAGTCGCATACAACAGGCAGCAGACAGATGGGTGCATGTACAGGTAGAATATGTGTGGCATGACTGACTGTCAGGCAGACAATGGGCTTCTTCAAATCAGTGTCAGCACTATTTGCAATGTCTAGCAAATGATGGCAGGGCTTGCTCTGTGATGTGCTGTACTTACTGTGGTGTGTGTGGTCAGTACAGGTGACTAATGTTGCTCTGTTTATTATGATTGTTTGCAGATACATCCACAGCCACAGGAGGAGACAGCTCCACGGACCAAGAGGAGCGGCAGAGCCAGACTGGGTCCACTGCAGGGGAGAGCGAGGGACCCAGTGGCACGGAGGGTGAGGGGAGCCACACTGAGGAGACCTCAGCTACGACCACCTCGGCTGGGGAAAACAGCACTTCCAGTGAGGACTCCCTTGTGGAGGCGGGTGTCAGCAGACCAGAGGCAACGGCAAGCAAGTCTGTCCCCGCCACCACCACCATCTCCACCCTCCCATCTGCTCCCATCCCACATGTCCGTGGAGGCTCCCGTGTAGGGGAGCGTGTCTCCTTCATGCCAGGCACCGCACCCCCTGCCTCTGTCCCCCTGCTGCCCTGAGTGTGGAGTCTGTGGACTTACTTAAGCAGATCCATGTAGGGCAGACATCAATGCTGAGTGTCCTCCATGCACACACGGGTCTTTTGACACAACTGGTGTCATTCATGGAGGGCATGTCATCTGGCATGTCTGCCCTACATCGGACCAATCAGTCCATGGCCTCCTCACTGACGGCAGCAGTGTCCCTCCTGCAACAGTCCCTCACCCCTCCTACCTCTGCCCCATCCACAATCCCCAGCACCCTACCTGTTCCAAGCACACACACACCGGCACCGGCACGCACCAGCACAGACACAAGCAGCACACAGACACACAATCCAAAATCCAGACGCACACGCACGCACAGTCAGGGGACTGATACCTCACTCACAGGGGATGGGGCCCAGACGCACACACACACATCCACAAGCACTGTGCAGTCCTCAGATACCTCTCCCTCCAAAAGCCCTTCCCTTGCCTCACCTGCAACCCCCCCTCCCAGAAGCTCTTCCTCTGTGAGTTTGGCCTCTTCCCCACAGATACACATGACACGAAGTCCAGGTGGAAGAGGCGACCACCACACACAGAGGGGAGTGCCCCTCACACCCAGACACCCTCCCACAGGCACAGGCAGACAGAGGACCCCATTCGAAAGTCCCCCCGGACCAGGAAGGGCAAGACCCCACCACCACCACCACGCAGCTCCACCACACAGTCTCTCTCCTCCATCCCACAGGCCACCACTGCACAGGTTCCACTGCCACACCCTGCCCCAGGTTCCCCCACACACCAATACTGCATCCCCAAACTGCTTAGGCCCTCCCCCCTACCACTTGCTCTTCCACCCCCAAACCAGACGCTCTGCCTGTTTGTGCCACTGGTGTGGAGACCGGGTACCCCGCTCTGTCCTGCCCACCTCATCTGCCCCCCCCTTCCACTCCCTTGGAGTTATGCACTGCAGTGGAGTCCAACACCACCCCGTCTGACTCGGGCACTGCAGTGGGGACCCAGTCCACTCCATCTGACCGGCCCACTGCAGTGGTTGCAGCACCCACAACATCTGAGTTGTGCACTACAGTGGTGCCGGCCCCCACTGAGTCAGACACCTCCACTGCAGTTGCCGGTGACACTCCTGCACCCACCACCCCTTCACTGCCTCCTTCTTTCATCCCCTGATCCTGTCCCTGCGGTGCCTGGCCTGCCCCTTGTATGCCCCTCCGAGGGGGATGTCCCCTGTCCGTACCAGTGCAGGCAAGCAATGGGTGACAAGTTGTCACGTATCACCCTGTTGGGACTGTGTATTTGGACTGGCCATTGGCCTTAGTTTCTTTTGGACTTCAAAATTTAATTTAACATTTGCTGAATAAAGCCTCTTTTTGTTTAATTGTGGTTTTTCTTTGGATGTTCATGATGTAGATGAGTATCATCATGCATTTGCAGTTGTAATAGTGTTCAGATCAGGAAAATGAAGTGTTGCTGTGATGGACTCCATGTGGTCCATGGGATATGTGTCCTAATGTAGTCTGGACCTTTAGCATCCTTTGCTGCAGTCTGAGGGTGTAATGTTCAGCATTTGACACAGGGATGTACGTTTTGCATTTGTAAATTAACATCTTTGGCTTACACTGATGCACATCTGGTGGGCTTACCACTGTTCAATGTTTCTATTTCCCTGACTGTGTGCCCATCTCCACTGGACATGCAGTTTAGCACATCAATGTTGAAGGACTCATCTGTGTATACAGTGCAACTTGCTTGACACGTGTTTAGGGTGTATGCAGATGACTGACGTGACACTCCTGTACCCAGGCTGATGTGAGCAGAGCCTTCAGTGTGTTGTAGTTGTTGACTCACTGACCGAGTGTTCTGCTGACATGTTTGAGTCGTGCACAGACAAGGTTTGGCACAGCGGACCTTCCACAGGAGTGGAGTGCCCTCATGGCAGTGTGTAATCCCGTGACATTGCCTGGGCCCGTGTTGTGTGTTGTGTGAGCATGTCTGTGTGTGTTCCCTTCCCTTTTCCTACACAGGCTGTGTCCCTAGGGATGTTCCTGTTTGTGATGCTTGCTGAGTTGTCCTGTGTTCATCCAGCATCTTGAACCTGGTTTCTCCGGGATGTGGGTGCATGGCAAACTAATGTTCATCAGGTTGTCATCCCTAGTTGTCTTTGTTGTCAGGGCTGGGGATGTGGGCAAACGCAGATGGGACACAGTCAGGATTCCCCTTGGCACTTGTTGGTTACACAAGTCATGTAATTTACAGTTTGTGGTAGCTTTCAGTGATTGTGACACGTTGTGTGTGTGACTGCTGCCACTCCTCAGGGTCAGAGCTGCAATGTTGGAAGTTGTCTATGTGTGTTCTTTGTGGGTCACCTTGGCTTCTTCATTGGTGTGTGACTGTGGCCGAGATCCCATTGATTGGGGTGGATTTCACGTCATGCCCATGTACGGCGTACTGTGCAGTGTGTCAGACATTCACGAGTCTTGTTGACTGGCCATGTGTGATGGATTTCGCACCTTAGTTCCCACCACCCCCCCTGGGATTGTCATGGGTGCATGTGCAATGTCACCAGTCCATGTGAGCTTCACAGCTGCACATTGGTGGAGATCAAGGTGTGTGGTGTTGAATGTGTGCAAATGTGACTTGTTGCACGGCTAGACCCCTACCTCCATATTGGCCTTGGCTGACAGGCCGTGCTGATTGATTTGTGCTTGTGTAGGTGTGATGGTAGTGATGGAGCAGAGTAAATGAAAAATTTTAACCCCTAACAAATTTCATAATTAATTAATAAACATGTTCGTTTTAAATGTATTAATCAACAATGTATGTCACGTGTGAAGGGAAGGGTAACCCGCAAGTAAATGTGCTGAATAATCTATTTACAATTGTCTGTGTGTCTAACATAACATAATAATTGCGTACTAATAAAATAATAAATGCATGATCCGTGCTTCTTAGAATAAAAACGTGACGTTGCAAAAACAATAGTGATGGTGAGTAAGGAACAGCTTAAATGTTTCTTTCTGCTAGGTAATAACTAATTGGGGTACGTAGAAGACGGGAGGGAAATGAAAAGGCTATATTTCTCTATTTTAATTATGTTTTGTTTATCTTTAAAATAGTGCTTTTAAGTCTAATCGAGTGGCGATATAAAATGGCTGCCGTTTACTAGAGTACGCATGTGCAGAAAAAACACATGATGAGGGAGAAAATGCTGGAGAAAGACTGACCACGTGATGGTGCTGAAAGGCTAGGAGCAAGAATGGTCAAGGCTGATGTGACCTATTTGAACTGATAATGTGCCGTGGTGATCAGCAAGAGAATCGTGGGAAACAGCTCTGTAAGAAAGGACAATGCCTGCAAAGTTCTCAAATGTATCGAAAGAAGTTACAAATGTACTGATCGAAGCGGATGGAAACATGACATGAACTGTGAGAAAGGAAATGAACATATGCATTCCAAAGAAACTGGTCTGATCTGGGAAGATTGATTGAAATGAAATGGTGAACCGGACTTGACCAATGAAAATGAGGCGCGTTACTAATGTTGCAACAATCTTTAGTTAGCAAAGCTAGAATTAGGGTATAAGAAGGCCTACTCTGGTGGGAGGGCATTCATTCATATTCACACACACGATCGATCCATTTGCTGAGCGGGAGATGCTGCTGGAGTTAGAATTGCTGAGAGACTGTTAGATGAGACGAGTTGCGGTAGCTGATGCTGACGAGCTGAAATTTCTGTTGCTGTCTTTATTTTCCAGTTGAGTATGAGAATCTTTTATTTTTCCAACCTTAAACTTAGTTTAGAAATCATTAGGCTAAATTAGAGAGATAGGTAGGTTAATTAGGATTTTTCTTCATGACAAAATTCATTTCTGCAATAAAATTGACTTGCTTAATTAATATTTGATTTAATAAATGTATGAATAATTGAATAATAAAGTCTAAATTCTTTCCATGCCTTTTAAAATTATATAAACTTTAAGATTCTTAAACCAAATGTCTCAGTGATTATTTACTAAATGTTTGGAGAAATTAGTAATAAGTTATTGTGATTTAGCTGGTCTTGATCACTATCAACTAAGACTTACTAGATGATCCATCGACTAAATGAGCGGGATTACCTTATAAAAGAAATAATAATTGATAGGTTATGTTAAAGGGGTATTCCGGCTCCTTCCAGCGGTACAACATTGTGTTTTCATTCTTTCTCCTAGGAGTATATTTGTGAGAGTAAGTATAAAAGGAGAAATCCAGGGGCGATAGATGAGTGAGTGAGTGTGTTTGGCAATGTCATGGGCCCCATCGTCATGTGGATGTAAATGAGTCGTGCCTGGATGACCGATAAGTGACCTGGGAGAAATTGTTTTTATTGTACCCGCTGCATCAGATTTTTTGGTAGCAGAGTTATGGTTTCTATAGATTAGTTTGGTGATTATTGATTATTGATTATTTCATGACTAACATTTTATGTTGAGTCGCGTTATGTTATATGTGAGTTTTCACGCTTCTGGGATGTAGGAAGTGGAACACGTGTGGCAAGAGAAGTCACATGGAATTTGGTACATGGTCTGAATTCATTTTGGTAATAACACAGGTTGTGTTATGTTAGGGACATTTCTGTGCGAAAGGTGTGTAACTGAGACAGCAAATCACGTTCTCTTGTGAAACTCTGGCCTTAATTCTCAGGAGCAGTATAGTCTCCACATGTGTCTTATCCCCAGAGAAACGGGTTAACTGTTTGCTTGAAAGAAGGGTAAGGTAGAGGGAAGTGCTACTTTATCGGCGAAAGTTAATAATTCTGTGGTAGGGTAGAGGTAAGCGCTGCCTACTGGAAATACAGGATTCTTGTGTAAAAGCACAAAGCTGTCACTTTTGTTTAGTGAATCAGACTATGGAAATGTTTTAAATGTTGTAACTAACAAAGAAACATTGAAAAGAAAATTGCCGATAATTTTTGTAAAGGAGGGGTAAAGAGCAGGAGTAACGTAGACAGTGCCGCGCTAGGATTGGATAGTGCGCTAGTCACGTGAACGCAAAGACTGAAGTGACGTAGACAAGTGCCGCGCTGGGATTGGTTGGTGCGCGGAAGGAGGAAATCGTTCTGATTGGTGTGTTGGTGTGAGTCGCGCTGGGATTGGCTGAAGTTCCGTACACGGAACAGTGTTGAATTTTAGATTATTTTGAAGAGAAAACCGATTGAAAACATGTCGTATTATGAGTATGAAAAGGAGAGAACGTCATGGATGACGAAAATTAAGAATTTCTTTAAGAAAGACAAAAAGGTAGTGACTAGAGAGGGACAAGTAATTCCTCCGCCGAAATCCGCAGCTTCACATATGATGCTGAAATATGGATATCATACATGCATATGGTTAGAAAATTGGGCAAAGTATACAAAGAATGATGGAGCATTGGCTTTTCCTGAGAATGGTTCATTTAATGTAGCGGTTTTGCGGAACTTGAGAGAAAAGATGACAAAATTAGAACCTAGACCTAGACCGACACAGTTTGAAGCGTTGACGGAATGGGAAGATGAGATGTATGAGCGAGAGAGATTCAGAGGTTTGAGGAATCATGAGTTTATACCTGGAAGAATGTGGGGAATAAATCATGAAGATAGAATAAAGCGATGGAGGTGTGCTAACATGACAGGAGGTTTGTTTCCGGCTTTTACAGTGGAGGAAGAGACTAAGAGAAAACGTACTGAGAAAAAGAAACATATGGAGAGGGAAAAATATATGCATGGGAGTGAAACGGATGATGAATTGCTGGAAGATATTTTAAATAGAAATCCCCCTCCGTATCAGCAGAGTTCTACGGTGGTGACACCTAATGCGCCGCCTATGGAGACTGTGCGAAATAAAATTCCTGAAAGAAGAATTGAGATAAATAGGTCACAAGATCAAATGAAAATTTTACAAAATGAAGGAGTAGAAAGTGACAATGCAACTGAATTAGCAAGAACGACAAAAGAACTAACTGAGAAAATTAGAGAATTAACGAAAAACATGGAAGCTGTAACTGTACCCGTAACAATAGGTCCAGTAATACCAGTTTTTGAGAATCAGAAAATTGATGAACGCTCTTTAGTGATTCCTATGAATTCACAATTTCCGAGGGAAAAAGAAAGGATGGAACCAAGTGCAAGTACAAGTAATTTGGCTAGTACCTACAGACCAAGTCCACCTACAAATTTGACAGTGAATGAGTGTAATGGTAGGAAAATGCCTATGGTAACAGAATCTGCAACAGTGACCCCTGAAAAGAGTGGTAATTGGATAGAACTAAATAATACGCCTATAGGTCCGACTCCTGATGAGTTAAATGAGTGGATAAAGGCATTTAAAATAAAAGAACCAGAAGAAAAACCATTAGATGTAATTAGGTTAAAAATTGACATGGAAGAATTAATTTTAGGAACAATTGGTACAGAAAAATTGAAAAATTATCAGGATGATGAGATTATGTTTTTATGCAAAAGTATTACATGGAGAGCTAGAAATTTACATGACAAGCTGGAAGAGATAGCAAGTGAAATTGGAATAGATTTTACGAAAGTGAAGACATTGCAGAAACCGTACAGAGTAGACTTTTGTGAGAAAGATATTGAAAATTTGAACACGGCAGGAAGGCTGACACAGATAAAAGAGTTGATTGTTTTATTGAGAAAATGGGGTGATGTGGACAGATGGAAAGTCAGGTGGTCGAAGAAGTATGAGAAAACTGCAGACAAAGCTTCTTTAGCTTATATGGTTACTGAAAAGGAGCCTGTTGTAAAGGAATACCCTATGAGAGAGACTCCAGGTGGTAATTATGTGCATGTTCCCTGGACTAGACAGGATATATTGTCATTTACGAATGACTTCCCGAAGTTGAGAGAAAAACCAGTTGAATGGTACAGACAAGTAGAAAGGTTTGTGAAGGTTTCAAAGGTGTTGTGGATAGATTTAGATGGATTGTTTGATATAGTGGTGCCAGCTGATTTGTGGACTGAATGTAAGATTACGGTTGATTGGCCAACTACAGAATATCCAAGAGATCCAAAAACAGGAGCACCAGGTCCAGAGGTGATGCGGAAATATGACCAGGTGATTACCTTTTTCGAAAAATAAGATTCCCCCTAAAGAAACAGATTGGGTAAAAATAGACAGAACTACACAGGAAAGTAAGGAGTCAGTACATGCCTATTATGAAAGATTGTTGTTGGTTTTCAAACAGTATAGTGGTTATGAGGAGTTGAGTGAAAAGGATATGAGTCATTTTGTATACAGATTTGTGTATGGACTGAAACCGGAGATAAGTGAAATGATTAAACAGCATATGATTAATTGGCAGAATGGCACTGTAGGCGAAGTGCTGAGGTATGCTAAGTATTGTAGTGATGACATTGAGAGTAGACAGTAGAGTAAATTGAAAGAGAAGGCAATGTGGGCACAGGTGAAAGTGGCAGAGAAACAGGAAGCTCAAATGAATAATAGTGGGAATGAAACAGGGCAAAATAAATCCCGACCTAACATAGGTAAAGGGAAAGGTCAAATGAGTCTAGAAGAAGCAAAGAAGAAATGGCCATGTCATAATTGCGGAAAGATAGGGCATTGGAGAAACAAGTGTAAGTTCCCACCTAAACCTAATCCAGAAAATCAATCATTAAATCCACAGGTGCAGAATGAGGTAGTTGTTCAACAAGGTCAGGTGCCACAACCACCACTTCCCAACAGTGTTAACCAGCAGAGATATAGTACAGAAACAGGATTCTACGGAGGAGAGCAGGTAACACAGTTGCCACGGGCAGCTAATATTTCTCAGTATTGGTTGCGTCAGAGTGAGGATGAGTCGGATGAAAGTTTCTGACGGTGCCTAGGAGAGGGAGAAGAGTGCGTACTTGGCGCAACTCTAGAGGTAGATCAGTCTGGTCCCTTTGTGGATGGAGAAGTGAATGGTGCAAACGTAACATTCCTTGTCGATACTGGAGCTACCCGTTCTACTGTTAGGTCAGTGGAAATTCCAAACCTTCCTCTCTCAGGTGAACATATCCAAGTGATTGGAGTAGCGAATCAGCAGATTAAAACACCACTTACTGAATTTGTGGAAGTAAAAATTGGTCCTTTTAGTAAAATGCATAAATTTGTAGTTTGCGATTGTAGTCCCGTAAATCTTTTAGGTCGTGATCTTTTGTGTAAGATGAACTGCACAATTTATTGTACGCCAGATGGAATTGGATTTCAGACCCCAGATGAAGATGTATTGTATAAAGTGACATTGATGAATCAGGAACCAGAAATGAATGGTTTGTTTCTTGCATATGATGCAGAAAAGCTTCCAAAAGAACTAAAAGAGACAGTGAAAGAAAATGTGTGGGATTTTACAGGAGAAGATATTGGATTAATGAAAGAGGTAGATCCTGTAAAAATAACAGTAAAAGAAGGAACAATTTACCCAAATACGCCACAGTATAAATTGACTCCAGAAATAATTGAAGGAATAACTCCTGTAATAAATAAAATGATTGAACAGGGAATTTTAAAAGAAATAATGAGCAGTCCATGTAATTCACCTATAATGGGATTGAAAAAGCCAAACGGAACATATAGAATAGTACAGGATTTAAGAAAGATCAATAAAATAGTTGTGCCTTGTTGTCCAATAGTGCCAAACCCTGCAGTAATTCTATATCAAATTCCACATGAAGCTGAGTGGTACACTGTGATAGATTTGTGTCACGCATTTTTCTCTATTCCTTTACATCCAGATAGCCAGCCATTATTTGCGTTCCGGTTCGTAGAGCGTATTTTGGCATGGTGCCGAATTCCTCAGGGGTATACAGAAAGCCCCTCAATCTTTAATCAGATTTTAAAGAAATCCCTGGAAGATTTAAAAATGCCAGAAAAGTCAGTGATGGTGCAGTATATCGATGACCTGTTGGTGGCATCGAAAACGAGAGAAGCATGTGTCAGTGATACAATTGCTTTACTGAACCATCTAGAGAAAAGAGGACATAAAGTGTCTCCTTCAAAATTGCAGTTTTGTCAAAAAGAAGTTCAATATTTAGGGCATAAAATTGAAAAAGGAGTGCGAAAGGTAACGACTGAGAGAATAAAAATGATTCAAGGAATGAGAGCACCAATGACGCAAAGAGAGGTAAGAATGTTTCTGGGAATGATTGGATATTGCCGACAATGGATAAGTGGTTTCTCATTGATTGCTAAGCCATTACAAAAACTGACAAAGAAGGTGTAGTAGCTTGTGCTTGTTTGGATTCCTGTGTGGAACCTCACTGTGTGGGTGTTCTGGCCAGGAGATTCTACAGAGTTCAGTTGGCGATGACTTGGGTTGCTGCCGCTGCCTGCCTGGCAGCTCTTCGATAATAAACATCTCATCTTGAAGAGATCACCTTTCCTCTCGTTATTCGATATGACATCTTTTTGGCGACGAGCTGAAGAGCTGCCCAACAACGAACCCACTTCTATTCACGGAAAGGCATGTCTGCAACAAGTCTCCGGAAACTGACGACAGCACGGAGTACTGATTGAGAGTGCAGTAAATATTGCCTACGCTTCAGAGCAGAAACGGAAACCAGGACGGCACGTAAAAGAAAACCAAGAGAAATAGTGGCAGATTAAGGCAGTGCAGTGAAGCAACGGTTCCTGAAATGCAAGACGGAGCCTGAGTGACGGAAGCGTGAGTGACGCGACGTAATGTGGTGTTGATGTCTCCCTTGACAACGCGTCTGCGGGTCAATGCTGAACCGCACAGCTTCTTTCGTGTAGTTCAATGCTGAGTCATACTGAGTCTTACAGCTGGTTGGCATTGTGACGTCACAATGCTCTTTAGGGAGAAGTGCAAGGAATGAGATAAAGAGCGTTCTTCTTGCTCCCAGCGTTTTATCAGCTCACTCTATCTGATGCAACAATAGAGTAAGTTTCAGCATGGTCAAGAGTCAGAGTTAAAAAAAAAAAAAAAAACTTTATTTACAAAAGCGGAAACAAAGGGAGCCTGTTAAATAAGCAAGCCTAAATCTTATGAAGAGCACTGAAGTCACAAAATAGGAGATTAAACTCAGTGAAGGAGAACTTAGTGTTTTTTTTTTCATCATTAAAGGATGCAAGCAGTTTCACCTCCTCCACCTTTTTGGAGACACCTGGAGAACCACCTATAAAGTGGAAACAATGGTTTGACGGATTTGAAACCTACCTGGGTGCGATTGGTGCCAACAGATATAGAGTAGAAAGAAAAAAAATTCTACTATTGCACTCGTTAGGTTATGAAGGAAGGAAATATTAAAACATCTTCCTCCTCCGCCGGTTGTTGATGGTGCGGAGGAACTTGATGAATTTCAAGACACTATAAAAAAACTTAAAACAAGATTTGATGCACAACCAAGCATAGTTGTTCTCCGCCACAAATTTTTTGTAAGAGTACAAAATACAGGAGAAGATGTAGATAATTACATCACAGCTTTGAGAAGACTGGTAGCGGAGTGTCAATTTGAAAATTTTGCAGATCAATTGGTTCGTGATCAGTTTATTTGTCATTGCAATGACAAATCCATCAAACAGAAGTTGTTATCCATGGGGAATCCTACTCTTGAAGAGACGATTAAGATAGCAAAAAGTATAGAGACGTCGCAATTATCAGCCAAGGAACTGGAGAAGAATAAAGTCAGTGAATCTGTTTTGGCTGTACAGACTAAGGAACACAAAGATAAAGACGGAAGAGTCACAGACAGACCTCGTCAAGGTTTTCAAGAACGTCAAAACTTATTTTTTACACAAACTAATTTTTGTTTCAGATGTGGTTACAAAGCTCACGTGGGGAGTGGCAAGTGTCCAGCGAGATTTGTTACTTGCAGGGTGTGCAACAGAACTGGTCATTTTGCAAAAGTTTGCCAGTCAAACAAGAACAAATCTTACAATCAGCCGTCATCTGTAAAGTGTGTGGTAGATAGAGGTGTGCATAATGAAGACGAAGACTTGATCGCTAAAGATCTCAGCAATATGGTTGTTGCAGTTCAAGATGAAAGAATTATCAGTGGTGATCCAGATCTGTGTGTCGATCCTATCGTTGAGATATTGGTTGGTGATCAAGTATTAAATCTATTGGTTGATTCTGGCGCACGTATTTCGATGATCACATTAAGTCTCTACAACACCACCTGGCCGAATAGACCCCTGATACCTCCTGATCGCAAGGCAGTCTCGTATGAGGGACGTGAAATCAGTTTATCTGGTTATATTGAGGATGTGATGGAATTCAAAGGGAGGAGGATAGCTGGTAAACTGTATGTTGCACACAAAGGGTTAAACATCTTGGGTTGGTTCCACCAAGGATTATTTGGAATGGTGCTACGACCTGGAACCAAGGAACAGGTCCTTGTTGTTAGAGACAACCCGGATCTTGAAGTTCTCATTAGTGAGTTTCCTCATGTGTTTTCAGGGAAGTTAGGGAAGATTAAGGACTTCAAGCATAAAATTGTAGTGAAGGATGGTGCTTGCCCTGTTAGACATAAATTGAGAAATGTCCCTTTTAGTATTAGACTTGATCTAGAAAAAGAGCTTAAATCTTTGTGTGAAAAAGGGATAATCGAACCAATTGAGTCGTCCTTATGGTTATCTCCATTGGTTGTCGCACGGAAGCAGAATGGGGAGCTTAGGGTATGTGTTGACCTCAGGTGCTTGAATCAAGAAATCTGGGTGGATTCACACCCACTACCCAATATAAATGAGCTGTTGGCGAGCTTGAAGGAAGCAAAAGTATTCACTAAGTTAGACTTGGCATCCGCCTACCATCAGGTGGAACTAGCTCTCGAGTCTAAGCACCTCACGGCCTTTGTATCCCCCCTTTGGTTCTTTTCAGTATGTACGCATGCCTTTTGGGCTTGCATCTTCTGCTTCAGTTTTTCAGCGGCTCATGTTCAATATGTTGAAGGGCATTGAGGGAATTTCTGTTTTCCAAGATGATATTCTCATTTTTGCACCTGATGAAGTCACACATGACATAATCTTGAAGGAAGTTTTATCAAGATTCCAAACAAATGGTGTAGTTTTACGAAGAGATAAGTGTGTGTTTAAGACTAAGGAGGTTGAGTACTTAGGGCATTTAGTTAACGAGGATGGCATCCATCCTAAATCTAGCTTGGTTGAATCAATTGTGAAGTCCAAACCACCCACTGACAAGACCAGTCTCAAATCTTTTTTGGGACTGTGTGAATTTACTCACGGTTCATTCAGGATTTTGCAAGCAAGTTGAGACCATTGTCACGAATGATGATGAGAGGTGTTGCATTTGAATGGTGTGGTATGTGTCAGGATGTTTTTGAGTGGGTAAAACACGAGCTAACCTCATCCAAAGTGTTAAAGCACTATGATCCCTCACTTGTGTGCACTCTTACGGTCGACGCGAGCAACGTTGGGGTAGGAGCTGTATTAACTCAAAAAAAAGAAGGGGATATTAGAACCATTGGATATGCTTCGAGAGTTTTGTCTGATTCTGAAAAAAGGTATTCAGTTATAGAAAAGGAGTTGTTGGCGTGTTGGTGGGGGGTGATGAAGTTTAGGAATTTCATTTGGGGGAGAAAATTTTGTATCCGTACGGATCACAAACCCTTAGTTTTCATTCTTAGTGGGAAGAATGTTCGGACTTTTACTCCTAGGATTGCACGCTTGTCCTCAAAACTACTTCAGTTCGATTTTAATGTTGAGTATATCCCAGGAAGTAAAAATGGTTGTGCGGATTTCTTGTCACGATCTTCTGACATTGAGGAAAAAGAATTTGAATTGGGAGAGGAGGACAAAGAGGAGTTTATTGTAGCTGCTGTAGATCTTCCAAAGCTGTGTGCCATATCAGAAAGTGAATGGCGCAAAGCTCTTAGTTGTGATGTTTCTTTGAAATTGGTTATGGAGTATGTTGAGAAAGGATGGCCTAGAGAAAGGAGTTTGAACTTTGAATTCAAAACTATCTTACAGATTGCTGATGAGCTCTCGATTGATGATGGGTTGTTGTTGAGAGGAGACAAGCTTGTTGCCCCTCTCACCTTGAGAGCAAAACTAGTTAAGCAGGCGCATGAGGGGCACTTAGGTGCGACCTTAACGAAAAAAAGACTACGTGATTCCTTTTGGTGGCCTTACATGGACAGAGAGGTAGATGAACATGTTAAGTCTTGTGTGATTTGCTCCAGTTGTGACAAAACTGCTAAGTTGCGGACTCCTCCTTTGACACCCATTGAATTACCATCTGCTCCATGGGTGAAACTTGGCATGGACATTGTAGGTCCGTTCCACGCCTTAGATTCATCATCTAAGTTTGCATTAGTTCTTATGGACTATTACTCAAAATGGCCAGAGGTAAAATTTGTGAGGGAGGTCAGTTCGAGAACGGTGGTTGAATTTTTAAATGAAGTATTTATGAAGGAAGGTTTTCCGGAATCTATAGTGACAGACAATGGAACTCAGTTTGTTGCTCGTGAAGTTGAAGACTTCTTATGTGCTTCAGGTATCAGACATCTCAAGAGTTCGTTGTTCCACCCGCAAACTAATGGTCTTGTTGAACGGATGAATAGAGTACTAGGTGAGTGCATACAATGGGCTTTGATGAACAAATGTATTGGGTCCAATTCTGTTAGGAGCATGCTGTGGTTTTACCGCACCACTCCTCATTCGACCACAGGGTGTTCACCTTTCGAACTTTTACGTGGTCGGAAGGCGTCTACTGTGTTTTGTCCAAGTTGGATGAGCAGGTGGGTTAAAGGGAAACGATGGACTGATGAAGGTGTCAGGAGTCGTGTAGTGAGTTTTCAGAGCAAGCAAAAAGAGTACTTTGATTCAAGGAAACGTGTCAGGAACACGGAGATCAGTGTGGGAGATTTTGTGTCTGTCAAGAGACCTGTCCATGTGAGAAAGGGCTCTTCTAAATTTAGTTCACCCATCAAGGTCGTTGAAGTGAAGGAGAGTTCTGTAAAACTTGTAAATGGTCAGTGGTGGAACAAAGGCTTGCTTGTGAAGAGTGATTCAAGTGGTAGGCATGTTGTTGACAAAGTTAGGGAGGAGATTCCAGATTGTACGGGACCAAATGTCCTGAGGCGTAGTTTTCGTAAAAAGCAAATTCCTTCTCGTTACAGAGTTTAAGCTGTATTGAGACGAATTCCTTCTTGCTGCAGATTTTAAGCTGTATTGACTGTAGTAACCTTTTATATACTTTACAGGAATTGTTTTGTATTATTTATTGCTCATTTTATCGTTTGTTTATTTTTGCTGTTTTTTATTCCTTGTTACTTTGTTATCCTCCTGGATGCTGTTATTGTTCTAATTTTAAGAAAGGACCCATGTAGTAGCTTGTGCTTGTTTGGATTCCTGTGTGGAACCTCACTGTGTGGGTGTTCTGGCCAGGAGATTCTACAGAGTTCAGTTGGCGATGACTTGGGTTGCTGCCGCTGCCTGCCTGGCAGCTCTTCGATAATAAACATCTCATCTTGAAGAGATCACCTTTCCTCTCGTTATTCGATATGACAGAAGGATGTTAGAGATCCTTTTGAATTGAATGACGAAGAAATGAAATCTTTCAAAGAACTGAAAAAGAAATTGTGTGAGGCCCCTGCTTTGGGGATGCCTGACTATGAAAAAGATTTTGAGCTGTACTGCAGTGAGAGAGATGGATGTGCATTTTCAGTTCTGGTACAAAAACATGGAACAATGAAGAGACCAATTGCTTATTTTTCAGCTGTTTTAGACCCTATAGCAAAAGCGTTGCCTGGATGTCTGAAAGCTGTTGCTGCTACTTGTGTAAGTCTGGAACAAAGTGAAGGTATAGTGATGGGGTATCCACTGAGAGTATATGTTCCCCATTCAGTGGAAATTCTATTGACAAGAACAAAAACACAGTACATGACACATAGTCGGCTGACTAAGTACAAAAAGGTAATCTTGAGTGCAGAAAATGTGACCATAGATAGTTGTATGAATGTGAATCCTTCGACATCATTGCCAGATGAAGAGAGTATAATTGAACAAGTTGAGGTAGATCATGATTGTTTGAATGTGCTGGAATATTGCACAAAACCAAGAGCTGACATAAAAGATGAGCCTTTAAAAGAATCAGACTATGTCCTGTTTGTGGATGGCTCATGCTTGAGAACAGGAGAAGGAGTTTTAAGCGCAGGATACGCAGTGTGTACAGTGGCGACTGTAATGGAAGCGTCTTGTCTGAAAGGAATAAGGTCTGCCCAAGTTGCAGAACTGATTGCTTTGATTCAAGCATGCAAGTTGGGAAGAAATGTTCGAGTTACGATTGTGACTGACAGCCAGTACGGTTTCGGTATAGTGCATGATTTCGGTCAGATTTGGTCACAAAGAGGTTTCTTGACGTCTGCAGGAACACCTATCAGAAATGGAGATTTTGTGAAAAAACTGCTTGAGGCGATACAGCTGCCTAGGCAGATAGCTGTAGTGAAGTGCAAAGCACATAAGAGAAATGAAGATTACATAACTGTCGGAAATAATTACGCCGACGAGATAGCCAGATATTGTGCAGAGAATATGGTGTCTCTGAATAAGAATCGAGAAAGGGAGCATATTTCTTCTCCTTTGCTTTTTACTAACACTGTCGAGACATGGGATGAGGTGAGACAGTTACAGGAAGTTGCAAGTGATGAGGAAAAAGATACATGGATAAAAGCAGGATGTAGGAGACATGAAAACAATGGTGTGTGGGTTTACAGAGATGAAAGACCAGTTATGCCTGATAGCATGATTTCAGACATGGCCCGGATGTACCATGGACAAGCTCATATTGGGAGAGATGCAATGATCAGACTTTTTAGACAAACATGGCATAACCCAAAATTCAGAGCAATAGCTGAGAGTCTTTGTCAAAGATGTCTTATTTGTCAGCAGTTTAATCCAGGAAGGAAAACAATAGTGAGTCTAGGAACAATAGGACGAGAAGGAGGTCCGTTCACCAGAATGCAAATGGACTTCATTGAGATGCCCCCTTGTAACAGACTGAGATATGTTCTAGTGGTCGTCTGTTTGTTTTCTCGTTGGGTGGAGGCATACCCGACAAGAAGGAATGATGGAATAACAGTAGCAAAACTTATGCTGCGAGAATTCATTCCGAGGTATGGTTTTCCAGTAACGATTGAAACAGATAGAGGAACACATTTTCAAAATGAGCTGATTCAATTAATCTGTGAAGCATTAAATATTAAACAGAAACTACATTGTGCATACAGACCAGAGGCTTCTGGGGTAGTAGAGCAAATAAATGGAACAATTAAGAACAGGTTAGGAAAAATGTGTCAAGCTACAGGACTCAAATGGCCCGATGCACTGCCCCTTGTCCTGATGACCATCAGAAGCATTCCTGAAAAGAAAACTGGACTTAGTCCTCATGAAGTGATCATGGGACGAGCAATGAGACAAGCACAAGTACCTGTCAACAAATTACTGACTATAACTGATGATCTAGTGCTGGATTATTGCAAAGGACTGGCTGATGTGGTGCGTTCTGTGTTTCATCAGGTTGGACCGGATGCGACCACTCTTGAAAGAAAACCAGCCCACGACTTGAATCCAGGAGACTGGGTCCGCATAAAAGTCCACAGGAGAAGAAACTGTCTAGTTCCTCGTTGGGACGAGCCACGACAGGTAATCCTGGTGACAACGACTGCAGTCAAGTGTGCAGGAGTGAAACACTGGGTCCATGCCAGTCACACAATAAGAGTTCCAGAACCTGAAGATCGACATGTGAGTCGACATCTGGAAGTGTGGGATGACAGTTCAGTATCTGAGACAGAAAGAAGAAGAAACAGGGTGCCAGAACTTGAAGATCGACCTGTAAGTCGACGTCTGGAGAACCCGACTACAAGTACCTCTATAGAAGAAGAGGAAGGAGAAGAAGAAAAGGAGAAATTGCAGAAATTCCAGAACTTGAAGATTGACCTGTAAGTCGACATCTGGAAATATCTGACACAAGTTCAGGATCTGATGATTCAGTTGAAAACTGTGAAGAATTTCGAAGAAGAACTTGGAAATTTGAAACAATTAGAGAAGAGAATGAACAAGAAAATGATCTAAATGAGCAACCAAGTACAAGTTGTGGTGGAAATCCTTCAAAAGTAATATTAATAGACAAAAAAGGGAAAGAGATAATTAGAAAGCTAGAAAATCGAGAAGAACCCCGAGGAGCAATAGGGACAGACAGTAAAATAAAAGAACAGGGAAAATTAGAAGCAGAGAGTGAGATAAACACCAATTCGGAAGAACCTCGAGGAGGGACAGTAATAGGTGAACAAAAGAAGGAGAAAACAGAACCACAAGTAAAAGAAAGTGAGATCATAAGTTTCAAAATAAGAGACAATTTTGAGAAAGCTGAAACAGAATCTGAAGAAAGCGAAGAAGAAGGGAAAACAAGATCTGAATCAAGAAAAAGAAACTGGAAATCAGAAAGAGGAGAAAAGGAAAGTGAAGCCAAAAGGCCAAGAAAAGGAGACAATTGGCCCAGCATTATATAAGAAAATTGAGATACAGAATAATAAGAACAGGTGAAAAAAGTGCTGAACAGGTGAATGAAATAACAAGTCAGAGAGAGCAAGAAAAACAGAGTGGAAAGAGACTGCAAAAATCAAGAAGAATAAAGAAAGTGAATTCAGAATACAAGTCACCTGAATGGTTGTACATCGCTCTAACTGATTACAAAGAAGAAAGAAACACTCACGAGAACCCAAGACTAAGAAACCGAATGGGTAAAGGTGAAGTGCAACAGACCTGAAGTGAAGACTTAAAGTTCTTCTGCCGGATGTGACAGTTTTACTGGATGTGACAAAAATACTGGATGTGACAATTCACTGGACGTGACAACGAAAGAATTCTGAAAAGAATTAAAAGAAGGTACCAAGCAAAGACATTTGAATGCAGAGTGGCATCTAAGTCATTTCTGAGGTGTAGTGACACACTTTTCTGAAATTTAACAAAGTTATAAAGACAAAAATGGAGAATACTAGAGATAGAAGAGATAAATGTGCATTTCTAAAAAGATGTTGTAAAATGTGCTGCTTCTGTACAGGATTATTAGTGACAATATGGATAGTTTTGGCAATCACAATTCCTATTAGTATAGCTGTAGTAGAAACAAAGAATAATACTAAACCAGAAAAAGAAACTAACATTCAAGAACCAGTTATTTTAAGAAGTAGTGCAGACTTACATAGAGATAAATCAGTAACAAATTTTTCTAAGAATGTTTTTACAAAATTATTGTACGAATATGTAGAGACGATGGATGTGAAAGATTGTTATGTTTGTATGCAGTTGCCTGCATCAGTAACTGAAGGTGTGACTTATCATCACCTACCTCTAACATATGGAATAACATGTAGTGTTTTAGCAAGTTTGTTTTATAAAACAGGTAGATTAGAATTCTATTACACTGACATAGATAAGATTTTTGCAAATGTTCCTGTAGTTCCAGAACTAAACAAAGTAAAACAAGCGAAAACTGTAGGTGAATTCTTTTTAGAGCATAGAATTTTAACATTAGAAGAGATAGTTAAAAACAACCTTACCTGTGAGCTAAAGAAAGAAGAAAGGGTATTTTTAGAAATGGTTAAAGAAAGAAGAGTGAAATTTCAAAGAGAAGCAATAGAAGAGAAAAGAACACATCTATGGATGTTTGAGGAAGAGAATCATGAAGGGAAAAGGATAAATGCAGCAATGACATTAGATTGGCCGCAAACAGGAAAGTTGTGTATTAGGAGAAATAAGACAGTCTATGACAATTATTTTGTAGGTTCCAGTATCTGCCATGACAATTATCAAATTTTGGGAGGATGGGGATTCAAAGGTGGAAAGGATCCAATATTTCCGGGTATCTATTATATTTGTGGGAATAGAGCTTATTACAGGTTACCGGACCATTGGTATGGAACTTGTTATGTAGGCCTGGTCTTTCCAAAGATTTTTCATATGGACAGAGAAGAAAAAGGAACATACAAGATGATTAATAGTTTTACACGTAGAAAGAGGGAAAGTTTTTCAGAAATTGTAGGTGATATTTTTGGAGCATTGATACCAGCAGTGGGAATATCTTTGAATGCATTTAAAATTCGGAAGTTATCCACAGTAGTAGATCGTTTGTCTACAGATACTGCGGGAGGGTTCTTGATGGTAAATACCGAAATGGTTGGCATGAGAGCTATGGTAATGCAAAATCGGCTTGCCCTTGACATTCTTTTGGCAAAAGAGGGTGGAGTCTGTGGAATGCTGAAAGTCCAACATTGTTGCACTTACATTCCTGATAAAAGTGAAAGTATACAAAAGTATATCACAAATATTACAAATTTGCACAAAGAACTAGTTCCACTGAAGGTTGAAAGTGTCCTTGGAAAACTTGGTAAAGGGTTTTCTTCAGTAGCAAATTGGTTAACAAGAATGAGTAGACTAGTGATAGGGAAAGTTATAATAATAGCAACAGTAGCAATAATATTAGTTATGATGTTGAAAATTGTAATAACGTGTATAAAAAGAAAAAGAAGACAAAATAAGATAAAAAGAGATAACAGAATAATGAAAGAAAGAGAGAGAGAAATGGGTGAAATTGAGTTAGAGGAAATGAAAGAGAGTATGTACAAAGAGACAAGAAGACAAGATGAGATGGACACAGATGTATAACTAACAAAAAGCAAAAGGATGAAAGACATATGCTGCCTGAAAAAAGAAGTATAACTTGGGTTTTATGTGGTGATTTAAAAATCACCAAAGGGGGGAGTTGATGGAGCAGAGTAAATGAAAAATTTTAACCCCTAACAAATTTCATAATTAATTAATAAACATGTTCGTTTTAAATGTATTAATCAACAATGTATGTCACGTGTGAAGGGAAGGGTAACCCGCAAGTAAATGTGCTGAATAATCTATTTACAATTGTCTGTGTGTCTAACATAACATAATAATTGCGTACTAATAAAATAATAAATGCATGATCCGTGCTTCTTAGAATAAAAACGTGACGTTGCAAAAACAATAGTGATGGTGAGTAAGGAACAGCTTAAATGTTGCTTTCTGCTAGGTAATAACTAATTGGGGTACGTAGAAGACGGGAGGGAAACGAAAAGGCTATATTTCTCTATTTTAATTATGTTTTGTTTATCTTTAAAATAGTGCTTTTAAGTCTAATCGAGTGGCGATATAAAATGGCTGCCGTTTACTAGAGTACGCATGTGCAAAAAAAACACATGATGAGGGAGAAAATGCTGGAGAAAGACTGACCACGTGATGGTGCTGAAAGGCTAGGAGCAAGAATGGTCAAGGCTGATGTGACCTATTTGAACTGATAATGTGCCGTGGTGATCAGCAAGAGAATCGTGGGAAACAGCTCTGTAAGAAAGGACAATGCCTGCAAAGTTCTCAAATGTATCGAAAGAAGTTACAAATGTACTGATCGAAGCGGATGGAAACATGACATGAACTGTGAGAAAGGAAATGAACATATGCATTCCAAAGAAACTGGTCTGATCTGGGAAGATTGATTGAAATGAAATGGTGAACCGGACTTGACCAATGAAAATGAGGCGCGTTACTAATGTTGCAACAATTTTTAGTTAGCAAAGCTAGAATTAGGGTATAAGAAGGCCTACTCTGGTGGGAGGGCATTCATTCATATTCACACACACGATCGATCCATTTGCTGAGCGGGAGATGTTGCTGGAGTTAGAATTGCTGAGAGACTGTTAGATGAGACGAGTTGCGGTAGCTGATGCTGACGAGCTGAAGTTTCTGTTGCTGTCTTTATTTTCCAGTTGAGTATGAGAATCTTTTATTTTTCCAACCTTAAACTTAGTTTAGAAATCATTAGGCTAAATTAGAGAGATAGGTAGGTTAATTAGGATTTTTCTTCATGACAAAATTCATTTCTGCAATAAAATTGACTTGCTTAATTAATATTTGATTTAATAAATGTATGAATAATCGAATAATAAAGTCTAAATTCTTTCCATGCCTTTTAAAATTATATAAACTTTAAGATTCTTAAACCAAATGTCTCAGTGATTATTTACTAAATGTTTGGAGAAATTAGTAATAAGTTATTGTGATTTAGCTGGTCTTGATCACTATCAACTAAGACTTACTAGATGATCCATCGACTAAATGAGCGGGATTACCTTATAAAAGAAATAATAATTGATAGGTTATGTTAAAGGGGTATTCCGGCTCCTTCCAGCGGTACAACATTGTGTTTTCATTCTTTCTCCTAGGAGTATATTTGTGAGAGTAAGTATAAAAAGGAGAAATCCAGGGGCGATAGATGAGTGAGTGAGTGTGTTTGGCAATGTCATGGGCCCCATCGTCATGTGGATGTAAATGAGTCGTGCCTGGATGACCGATAAGTGACCTGGGAGAAATTGTTTTTATTGTACCCGCTGCATCAGTAGTTAGTTGCTCAGGACACATGGCTGTAGTTCACTGTGTGAACGACATCTACCTTTGTCATCACAGTGGGATTATCATGCAGGCTAGTGTCACCACAATGTGGGGTCCCTGGGAGTAGTGCTGTGGTGGGTCTGTCTCTTGCTGTGTTAGTTGCTGTTCCTACAAGCTTGTGTTACATGTGTAATTTGGGCTCCCTCTCATCTAACAATGCCTGATTGCCCACATAGGGGAATCCGATCCATGAGTTACTTTTGTGTGGCACTGTATACACATCTGTGTAATTGGGATTCAGGCCTCCTCATGTGTTGTGTGGTTGCCTGGGGACACTGGCACACCCCCCATCACCTGTTGTGTTTGATATGCAGTGTGAGGCTGCCTGTTTGTGTTTGTGCATCTGCACCACTGCATTGGCATATCTTTAGTGTGCCATTGGCTGTATGTTGTTTGGTGGCTTTCCCCTGCTGTCCCTGGGACTCCTAGGTCATCAGACAGCACAATAATCATGGTTTGTATGTCCCATTGCTGCCATGGTATGGTATCTGTGCACCTCACTTCTACAGTCTCCACAGGATATCTACATTTGTGTGTCCATTGGTGCAGATATGTGGTTCTGCATTATGATGGTCACTTCTGTCATTGTGTTATTGATGTATGTTGACAGTGTCATCGCCCATGGGTGATGTTTGTCTGCACATGGCCAAAGGTATGTCTTATTTGCACTGCACTGTTTGCCTCACCCAATCTATGTTGCTATGGGACACAAGCACTACTTTGCCACTGATGTGTTTGTTGTTCTGTGACCAGGAATCATCCATGCTGTTTGGCAGTTGCAGCTTTTTCCATGACAACACTTACCTTTTGGTCACTGTGATGATGGGGGTTTAGACCCCATTGCCACAATGTTCAAAATGTGCTTCAGCTATGGATCCCACACTTACATTTTGGTCACTGTGATGATGGGGGTTTAGACCCCATTGCCACAATGTTCAAAATGTGCTTCAACTATGGACACCACACTTACCTTTTGGTCACTGTGATGATGGGGGTTTAGACCCCATTGCCACAATGTTCAAAATGTGCTTCAACTATGGACCCCACACTTACCTTTTGGTCACTGTGATGATGGGGGTTTAGACCCCATTGCCACAGTGGTCATGGTCTGCTTGCATTGTGGAGGCCACACACATTTATGTGTGACACATGTGATAGGGGGTCACATTGTATGTTCAATGTCATGTTCAGTGTTGTAGGCATTTGACACAGACTACACACGCTTGTCATGATGTTGGGGTGATGTCTTTTTCTGACATTCCTTATGTTGGAGTATGCTGGTTGTGTCATGCAGTACCCGTCCTATGAGTGGGGATGGTAGTGGTGGGAGGCATCCAGGCCCACATGACTGGGGTGGTGGTAGTGGTAGGCATCCAGGCCCCCGAGTAGGGGTGGTGGTAGTGGTAGGCATCCAGGCCCCCATGAGTAGGGGTGGTGTTAGTGGTAGGCATCCATCCCCCTATGAGTGGGGATGGTAGTAGTGACAGGCATCCAGGCCCACATGAGATGGGGTGGTGGTAGTGGTAGGCATCCAGGCCCCCCTGAGTAGGGGTGGTGTTAGTGGTAGGCATCCATCCGCCTATGAGTGGGGATGGTAGTAGTGACAGGCATCGAGGCCCACATGAGTAGGGGTGGTGGTAGTGGTATGCATTCATCCCCCTATGAGTGGGGATGGTAGTAGTGACAGGCATCCAGGCCTCCCTGCGTAGGGGTGGTGGTAGTGGTAGGCATCCAGGCCCCCCTGAGTAGGAGTGGTGTTAGTGGTAGGCATCCATCCCCCTATGAGTGGGGATGGTAGTAGTGATAGGCATCCAGGCCCACATGAGTAGGGGTGGTGGTAGTGGTAGGCATCCAGGCCCCCTGAGTAGGGGTGGTGTTAGTGGTAGGCATCCATCCCCCTATGAGTGGGGATGGTAGTAGTGACAGGCATCCAGGTCCACATGAGTAGGGGTGGTGGTAGTGGTAGGCATCCATCCCCCTATGAGTGGGGATGGTAGTAGTGACAGGCATCCAGGCCCACATGAGTAGGGGTGGTGGTAGTGGTAGGCATCCAGGCCACCCTGAGTAGGGGTGGTGGTAGCGGTAGGCATCCATCCCCCTATGAGTGGGGATGGTAGTAGAGACAGGCATCCAGGCCCACATGAGTAGGGGTGGTGGTAGTGGTAGGCATCCAGGCCACCCTGAGTAGGGGTGGTGGTAGTGGTAGGCATCCATCCCCCTATGAGTGGGGATGGTAGTAGTGACAGGCATCCAGGCCCACATGAGTAGGGGTGGTGGTAGTGGTAGGCATCCAGGCCACCCTGAGTAGGGGTGGTGTTAGTGGTAGGCATCCATCCCCCTATGAGTGGGGATGGTAGTAGTGACAGGCATACAGGCCCACATGAGTAGGGGTGGTGGTAGTGGTAGGCATCCATGCCCCCTTGAATAGGGGTGGTGTTAGTGGTAGGCATCCATCCCCCTATGAGTGGGGATGGTAGTAGTGACAGGCATCCAGGCCCACATGAGTAGGGGTGGTGGTAGTGGTAGGCATCCAGGCCCCCCTGAGTAGGGGTGGTGGTAGTGGTAGGCATCCAGGCCCCCCTGAGTAGGGGTGGTGGTTGTGGTAGCCATCAGGCCCCTATGGGTGTGTATGGCATCAGTGATAGCCATCCCGCCCCTATGGTTCTAATGTTGCAAGTGTACGTCATTTCTGCATCCCTATGTGTGTGTGACATATGTCAGGTACGTGTCGTTTGTTTGTGTTGTGAGTGTTTGACTTACCGTCTGCGCCATACGCTTCCGTACCGGTTCCGGTAATAGATGTAGAGTATTGGTAGGACCTGCGCAATGGGATTCATGGTTGGGTCGTCTCGTTCGGGTTTCGCGTGGCTTCGACTCGTACTCATTGCTGGCTTGTTCGTCTCGTAGCCGTGGATCGTCTTGTGGCGCGAATCGGAGCTTATGTGCAGCCCTCCCGGATGCTCTGACGTGCCGGACGTAGCGACGGGTTCAGCGCGTACGGAAGGCGCATCGTACTAGTCCGGCCGGAAGGTGCTGTATATTTGCTTCCGTGCGACTCGATTCGGCGTTTACGGATCCGGCTCGGGCGGGGAACAGGAGCTGGAATGGGTACGTACGGCTGGGTCGGGATCTGAGCAGTTATGCGCATCGTACTTGCTTGTTCGGGCGACTGTTCGAATCGGTCGGGAAACACGCGTTCGGCTTGGTTTTTTTCCGGACGAATAGTGTTAGGTGCGCTTCCGGCCGAGATCGGAATTGACCCCTTAGTCTTACCATTGACTGATCGACTATTGTTGCACTTCATGCATTTGACCTTGGATTACGGCTTGCTAATTTGGTAGTAGTTAGGGATCGCATATACAATTAAGCATGCACTGTGCATATTTACTCTTGGATCTCAGAACCGCATTGTACTTTAGATGTCAGGTAGTGCCTTCAGAGGCAGCACATCCTCCATGGACTACTTACTCAACTCATGACCAGATATCCAACATGCTGATAAGTAAAACTAGAATTATTTACATGTCAACCAAGGAACAAGGAGCAACTTGCAGTCCTTGGGGCAACAACCCCAACATAGTTAGCGAGCCATTGGATGTCCAGACAGAGTCCATGGGGGATACATGTCATGGGATATGTTGAGGAGAGGAATGTTGCAGTCAGTGAGGAGGAAGATCCTATTGCCATTATTAAAAAAGCCCACATAGACAGTCCACACATGGATGAGATCAACAGGTGGACAAGCAAATGGAGGACAGCACCTATTGGGAGGTGCACTGGCTTGGGCATAAACACAGGGCATTGGAGAAACTGGCCATGTGGCATAGAGATATGCTACCAGGCAGATTTTCTCTGTAAAGAACTGAAGTCTACATGATTGTCCTCTGATTTGTGTGGTGCCTCACATGAGGGTGGTGTTGAAGGTCCTTGAGCCGACGGAGGCACACACACCAGGGTCTGAAGATGTGGACCCCTGGTTCTCAGCTGCATTTCCCTGCACCAACAAGTAAGGCAGCAAACCACTGAGAATGACCTGCTGGTTCACCAGCACAGCAGCAACATTGCGGTGGTAGGCACCCATTGTTGGGATGTAGGAGTCCTGCTTCTGCTCCATGAACTCCAAGCTGTTACATATTGCCTCCAGCTGGTTGGCAACCTTGCTGGTGCCACTTTGGCAGGGCATTTGGTCATGCCTCTGCCTCATGACACCGGCAATGTCAGCCAGGGACCAGTCCAAACCACGGATCGGAGAGTAGGTCCCTCTTACAGCTTCTGAGCTGTCCTTATTGGGGCTGAGGCATGTACAGACTCCCTGTAGGGTGCCAGCCATGGTCTCCATCCCCACCTACACCTCATCTACTAGCTTACACTGCACTCATACCACACAATTTTGGAAAACTGATGGCCCTCAGAGTCCTGTGCTTGGGGTGGGCTGGCAGGTGGTGTTTGATGTGTGAGAGGCAGATCATGTGGAGACCCCCCAATGCTGTTTGACCTTCTCGTGACCGGAGAGGGTGTTTGGATAGAGTTGAGTATTTCCTGGAGAATGTCTTGATCAAGGCTTGGCAGTCTGTCATTCTCCACAGGTTCCACTTCCAGAACATGCAGCTGGTCAGGAGTAGCTGTTTCATCATGACTCCAACAACAAAAACACAGCACACCTCCTCGACAGTATGATCAGCCTCGGATTGACCAAGATCGTCAACGACCCTACACACACCGCAGGACACACACTGGACCCAATTTTCCCCTTCAGCAACCACGTCAAATATAGCCATGTCACAGAACTCACATAGACCGATCACTCCATTGTCCATTTCAGCATCTCCAGCCCCCGCACCACCACCCCCAAGATGACCAACGGAGGTGGAACAAAATCTCAGAGACCAGATGGGTGACTGCCCTCAACACCTTCAACCCTACAGCCACCACCAACTTTGAACAGGGAGTGAAAAACTTCAACGCCTGGATCACCAATTGCACAGACAGCATTGTTCCTATCAAGAGCAATATCCAGAGAAAATCCTCCAAAAATACCAGCTGATACACCCAAGAACTTGGAACAACGAAACAAGACAGCAAACAATTGGAGAGAAGATGGCGCACCAGCAAGGACACCTCCGACAGTGCAGCCTTCAAGACCTCCCTCAACCTCTAGCACCACCTGCTGAGGGTAACAAAGAATACAGCCCTTGCCATGCACATCGAAACCCGCGCCAACAATACCTTGGAACTTTTCAACATAGTTAAGGAATTCTCCAAACCGGGTTTCAGCAAAAACAACATCACACCCTCACAAGAGCTATGCGCCAACCTTGCCCACTTCTTCCATGGCAAGATCGCAACCATATACAGAAACTTCGAACCCCAACCCCCACCTACAGATTTCCTTAACATATACGCCACCACTGTAACAAACACAAACCACACATTGACCACCTGGAACATTCTCTCCACCCAGGACACCCCTCCGCCCAGAAATCTATCCACTCAGGAGCTCTCACAGACCCATGCCTGCACCACATCTTCAACCTAGGAAACCAAAGGATCGGCCAGGAGCTCACCACTCAACTCAACACCTGTATCACCACCGCAACATTTCCCAATGCCTGGAAACACATCAAAGTCAGACCACTACTCAAAAAAACCTCTGCCAACCGCAACAAACTCAAAAACTAACATGCAATCTCCGTACTCTAATTCCCAGCAAAGGTACTGGAAAAGATCATCAACAATCAACTCTTGACATACCTGGAGCAGAACCAGCTTCTCGACACCTCCCAATCTGGCTTCTGCAACAATCACAGCACTGAAACCGTACTGATCGCAGCCACCGATGATATTCGAACCCTCCTTGACCTAGGAGAAACAGCAGCTTTGATCCTCCTCGACCTCTCAGCAGCATTCAACACCGTATCCCACCACACACTGATCGAAAGACTTCACCACATCAGCATCCAAGAGGACTCGCTCAGATGGATCACCTCCTTCCTCACCAGAAGAACAAAGAGGATTCACGTCCCACCTTTCACCTCCAAACCCAAGGAGATCACCTGCGGTGTACCCCAGGGCTCATCTCTGAGCCCCATGTTCTTCAATGCATATATGACTCTGCTGGCCAACATCGTCAGATCCCACAGTCTCAACATAATTTCCTATGCAGACAACACCCAACTCATCCTCTTACTCACCGACGACCCCACCACCACTAGAACCAATTTCCACAGTTGCATGATAAACGTCACTGACTAGATGAAGAACAACTGCCTACAACTGAACACAGACAAGACAGAAGTACTGATCTTTGGCAACAGCAGCAACACATGGAACGACTCCTGGTGGCCCTGAGACCTAGGACCTGCCCCCACTCCCTCCGATCATGCCAAAAACCTCGGAATCATCATTGACAACAAGCTTACCATGAAATCACAGATCAACGCCGTCTCCTCACACTGTGCATGCTACGAAAGATCTTCAAGTGGCAATCGCTACACACGAGATTCACCATGACAGAGGCCCTAATCATTAACCAACTGGACTATGGCAATGCCTTCCACGTAGGAGTCGCTGCACACCTCCTACTGAGACTTCAGACCATACAGAACACCGCAGTCAACTCATCCTCAGCCTTCCCAGATGAACCCACATTACACCCCACCTCTGGCAACTAAACTGGCTCCCCGTATGTTAGAATTGAAAATGTCATTGCCCCATCATTATTGCTTTGCACTAGGTTATGTTAGCATTCATAAGGCTAAGTTAGTAGCAGTTGCTATAACAAACGTGTATACTTGGTTTTTCCTAACATTGTGCAAGTTTAAGTTAGCACTCGCAGCTCCATTTTGTATTCGTAAGGCCTCATTACACTGTGACCGAGACTAAGCTCCAATTATCTGTATTGCCTGCCCCAGCAGAAAGCGGTTCTCAGTTATTTTTTCTATCTTGTTCAAGGCTGAATTCTAAAGCACTAATGAATAGTCTATTTTCCTCATGCATGCCTGTCTCTGTCCGTAGCTCTGCTCCCACGTCAGGAAGAGCCGAGCCCAAGCAAGGCAACCTTGAGATTGAGAGAGCGTGTACACATCTATCAGGTGGTAGCTCATTCTTCAGTGCCTCCTTTGTTCATGCATGGCCCAAGTGTGTAATTTTCCATCAGGGGCGTGGTTGGGGGTGTTAGAAAGCTTATTATGTGTTACCAAGTGTTCGGGGGCCAGTCCCTCGGCAGCTATCCCTTAAGGCTTGTCAGACTGGACTCCGCAACAGCGTGTTCTACTAATTAAATCATTGTTTGTATTCTCTACTGTCTGACCGACTCTTCACTTCTCTGGAAGGCTGAGAGGTGGTCACGGTTGACCCTAATCGGGTCACTTCCTTCACGTACAATAGAGATGCTAATTCAAGCTGCTGATCCACGCACAAAGGCTGAACACAACCAAGGACCCGCCTACAATAACCACCGCTTGAACTTCCACCAACTGTTGAGAAGACTATGCTCTGCCTCCCTTTCACTTGTCCATTTTCCCTGCATCTACCGAAGCATAAGTGGTGGATGCTCCTTCTCCCACATCGCAGCAAAGAACTGGAACAGCCCATACTCCCTGCATCCACCGAAGCAGAAGTGGTGGACGCTCCTTCTCCCACATCGCAGCAAAGACATGGAACAGCCCATACTCCCTGCATCTACTGATCCAGAAGTGGTGGACGCTTCTTCTCCCACATCACAGCAAAGACCTGCACCAGCCCATACTCCCCGCATCCACCGAAGCAGAAGTGGTGGGTGCTCCTTCTCCCACATCGCAGCAAAGACCTGGAACAGCACATACTCCTGGCATCCACCGAAGCAGTAGTGGTGGACGCTCCTTCTTCCACATCGCAGCAAAGACCTGGAACAGCCCATACTCCCTGCATCTACTGAAGCAGAAGTGGTGGACACTCATTCTCCCACATCGCAACAAAGACCTGGAACAGCCCATACTCCCCGCATCCACCAAAGCAGAAATGGTGGACGCTCCTTCTCCCACATCGCAGCAAAGACCTGGAACAGCCCATACTCCCCGCATCTACCGAAGCAGAAGTGGTGGACGCTCATTTGCCCACATCGCAGCAAAGACCTGGAACAGCCCATACTCCCGCATCCACCGAAGTAGAAGTGGTGGACGCTCCTTCTCCCACATCGCAGCAAAGACCTGGAACAGCCCATACTCCCCGCATCCACCGAAGCAGAAGTGGTGCACACTCCTTCTCCCACATCCCAGCAAAGACCTGGAACAGCCCATACTCCCCGCATCCACCGAAGCAGAAGTGGTGGACACTCATTCTCCCACATCACAGCAAAGACCTGGAACAGCCCATTCTCCCCTATCTACCAAAGCAGAAGTGGTGGACTCTCCTTCTCTCACATCGCAGCAAAGACCTGGAACAGCCCATACTCCCCGCATCCACCGAAGCAGAAGTGGTCGACGCTCCTTCTCCCACATCGCAGCAAAGACCTGGAACAGCCCATACTCCTCGCATCTACCGAAGCAGAAGTGGTGGACGCTCATTCTCCCACATCACAGCAAAGACCTGGAACAGCCCATACTCCCCGCATCTACCGAAGCAGAAGTGGTGGACGCTCATTCTCCCACATCGCAGCAAAGACCTGGAACAGCCCATACTCCCAGCATCTACTGAAGCAGAAGTGGTGGACGCTCCTTCTCCCACATCGCAGCAAAGACCTGAAACAGACCATACTCCCCGCATCTACCGAAGCAGAAGTGGTGGACGCTCCTTCTCCCACATCGCTGCAAAGACCTGAAACAGCCCATACTCCCCGCATCTACCTAAGCAGAATGGTGGACGCTCCTTCTCCCACATCGTAGCAAGGACCTGGAACAGCCCATACTACCCGCATCTACCGAAGCAGAAGTGGTGGACGCTCCTTCTCCCACATTGCAGCACGACCGGGAACAGGCCATACTCCCCGCATCTACTGAAGCAGAAGTGGTGGACACTCATTCTCCCACATCGAACCAAAGACCTGGAACAGCCCATTCTCCCCGCATCCACGGAAGCAGAAGTGGTGGATGCTCCTTCTCCCACATCGCAGCAAAGACCTGGAACAGCCCATACTCCCCGCATCTACCGAAGCAGAAGTGGTGGACGCTCCTTCTCCCACATTGCAGCAAAGACCTGGAACAGCCCATACTCCCCGCATCTATCGAAGCAGAAGTGGTGGATGCTCCTTCTCCCACATCGCAGCAAAGACCTGGAACAGCCCATACTCCAAGCATCTACCGAAGCAGAAGTGGTGGACGCTCCTTCTCCCACATCACAGCAAGGACCTGGAACAGCCCATACTTCCCGCATCTACCGAAGCAGAAGTGGTGGACGCTCCTTCTCCCACATCGCAGCAAAGACCTGGAACAGCCCATAATCCCAGCATCTACCGAAGCAGAAGTGGTGGACGCTCCTTTTCCCACATCGCAGCAAAGACCTGGAACAGCCCATACTCCCCGCATCCACCGAAGCAGAAGTGGTGGACGCTCCTTCTCCCACATCGCAGCAAAGACCTGGAACAGCCCATACTCCCCGCATCCACCAAAGCAGAAATGGTGGACGCTCCTGTGAGAAGTTGGCCTGGCATATGCTGTCCACTAATTATAGTGGGCACCTTGCACCAGTCCAAATCGACTCTTATGGTAGGTAGGTTAAAGACAACCTTATTGAAAGCTATCCTAGTGGTAGCTGTGGAGAGCAGCCTTCAGGCTAAGTCTTGAAGGAATGTAAAGCAGCTTGTTTTACCAGTCTATAATCTCTTGAGTGACCAAATGAAAGAGCACCAAACCAGGTATATATTCAAAATATATGTATTTATTACTAAACACACCCCTCTAGTCTCTTTATGAGGCTAGAGTTCGAAGTACATAGGTTATAAGATCTTAAATCACAGTAATAGCACAAATACACGTTTGGGCCCTAGGGGTGTACCAAACCATATACCAATAAAGTGGTATGCGAACCACGACTGAACTAGACACTAGGCCTAGAGCCTCTAGAAGTGCTTGGACCACAAGGAACCACCCAAGGTAGTGACACAGGGGACCCACGGGAGACGCGTGCAGTGTAAATACACAACCGCGATACGCCGTTAACTTCTATGGAGAAAGTCGGGATCGGGAAAATAGAGGAAAGGGACACTTTAAAGAGGACTAGGACAAAACCCTTTGAGATCTAGGACTTTGAAGAGTCTCTACCCACGGGAGCACTGGAGTACTCGTGTTACCTCACCCAGGGAAGCCGGGTGCATAGGTGCCTTTCGGGGTCGGGTTTCGTCGTCGTTTCTTATGGCGATCTGCTGCAAAGTGCTGCTGGCGACCAGGAGAAAAGTGTCCGGGTGGATCCAAGAGTGGATCGGAGTTCTGAAGAACCTGAAAGCAGAGGGGACAGAGTCTGGGTCACTAGCCAGTGACCAGGAGGGCGATGGACAGATGCCCACCGATGTCGAGTGCTTCAAGTTCGTTGACGGTCGTCTTGACTCTTCAGCCACGAGGTCCGGGAGGCGTTGTCGGTGACCAGGAGCAGGATTCGGGCTGTTGCTCGATGTCTGTCGAGTGCAGAGGTGTCGGCGACCAGATTGGACCCAACAGGCCTTGGCAACGGCAAGTCTCGAGTAACATGTAGATCGTCGATGATGCAGACCAGCAAGGTCTGGGGAACTCACCCAGCAAGGGTAAGTGAGGGCAGGCCTGGAGCAACCAGACTGCCAAGTAAAGAAAAGATTGGCCTTCGGTAAGGGCTACTAGCCAACGGGCTAGCGACCGCGAAGGAGCCTCGTGACGCCGCACGTGGAGCTGGCTTACAGGACACTCGTGGAGTGGGGGCCAGTGATCTTCGGTGCAGGTGGTGCTGGAGGCTAGGGCTACTCGGAGCCCAAAGCACGACTTCTTGGGAGACCCAGAAGATGGTGCACTTGCAAATGTGCTCGGTGTCCAGGGGTCACGGTCTCACGTCACCCACGATAGCCACGGGCCTCAGCTTTGCTGGGGACTCAGGGTAGCCTCGGGGAAGTCTGAGAATCCACCTCTGGTGATGCGATGACTTCGGCGTCCGACGGGAGCTTCAGTGATGCGAACCGGACAGATGCTTCTTTGGTGCCTGCCAAGCAGGGGAGTCACTCCTTGACCCCAAGGGAGATTCTTCAGTCCTCTAATCGTGAGTAGAGCGTCGAAGGTCCAGGATTCTGTTTCAGAGTTTCGTCCAGGTATAATCTAAAGTCCTAAGGACTGGGTTCCTACCTTTATTCCAAAAATAGGGGATGGACTACTCTGTGGCCCCACCTATGGGTGGGTCAGGGCAGAGGGGTGGCTACACCCCTTTCCCTTTGTCCAGTTCGCGCCAAAGCAGGGGCTGCAAGCCCCTGATCCGGTTTGAACTGGGGTATGCACAGGGACACCAAATGTGCCCCCAGTGCAGGACTTCAAAGCACCCGAAAGTGCTCCCGCCCAGCCCCAATACACATTGTCCTGTCTGGGGAGGTGGTCACACCTCCCTGGGACAGGAAACCTATTGTCCAGGCCTCCCCTGCCGGAGTTTCGTCCAGCAGCAGGAGGCCAGACTCGTGTCTGTGGCAGCAGCATCCATTTTGTGATGCCAGGGCTCTGGAAAGAAGTTACCGGACTCGTCAGAGTTAACATGCCTTTCCCTCTAGAAGGGTGGAATGCTACCCCCGCCGCCAGGATTGGCGGGGGGTAGTATTCCAAGATGTTTGACACCAAACACGACATGTTTAGGTGCAGCCATTCCATAGTTAGCATTTTACCGCGAGGATATAATGCGTTTAAGAGTATATGGTCAGGCTGCACTACAAACAGCATCAGAGATGGTCTCCGAACGCTGCAGAGGGGCCCTGCTCATGCAGGGGCACCCTCTCACATAGGAACCATGCACTCTGCCTTTAGGATTGATAAGGCCTGCCTTAGGAGTGACTTATAGGTTTATATGTGTGTATGCTTTTAGTGATATAGGTAACCTATACCACAGCAAGGGGTGCATGCACCACCTTACCCAGGCTGCAGTAGCAGACCTGTGGTGTCAGTTTGGATGGCCTACCAGGGGTGGCATAATACATGCTGCAGCCCCTGGCAGGCCTCTGAGGTACCTATGCCCTTGGTACATAGTATACCATATACTAGGGACTTACAAGGGCACTCCAGATCCCAATCAGTGATGTGCCTAAGGCACATGGAGACCCTTTTAAAGAGGAAACAGCTAGGCTGGGGTTCTGAATAGCAGGGCCCCAGCCAGACTAATGTCGAAAACCAGTGAAGTATCAGCAAAAAGTGGGGGTACCCCTGTGAAGCAGATCCTACTCTCCTACACAACCCCCCCCAAACGTAGGGACATTAAACTAACCTTGCCCAGTTAAGTCTTCATGTTCTAAGTGGAAATACCTAGAGAGTCCATCTGCATTCTCATGGTTACTCCCAGGCCTATGTTCCACTGTAAAGTCCATCCCCTGTAGGGAAATGGACCACCTAAGCAGTTTGGGGTTTTCACCCTTCATTTGTTTTAGCCATAAGAGGGGCTTATGGTCTGTCTGAACCAGGAAGTGTGTACCAAACAAGTATGGCCTCAACTTCTTCAGAGCCCAGACCACAGCAAAGGCCTCCCTCTCTATGGCTGACCAACGTTTCTCTCTAGGGGTCAGCCTTCTGCTAATAAAAGCTACTGGCTGATCCTGACCTTCTTCATTCAATTGTGACAGTACAGCCCCTACCCCCAATTCAGATGCATCTGTTTGAACAATGAACTTCTTGGAGTAATCAGGACTCTGCAGAATTGGAGCAGTGCACATGGCCTGCTTGAGGTCATCAAATGCCTTCTGACAGCTAACTGTCCACTGAACCTTTTTGGGCATTTTCTTAGAAGTTAAGTCATTCAAGGGTGTCACTATTGATCCATACCCCTTGACAAATCTCCTATAGTACCCAGTCAGGCCTAAGAAGGCTCTCACCTGAGTCTGGGTAGTGGGAGCAGTCCAGTCCATGATGGTCTGGATCTTGCTCTGCAAAGGTTGAACCTGGCCTCCACCCACAAGGTGGCCCAGGTACACAACCTGACTCTGCCCTATCTGGCACTTAGTGGCCTTGATAGTCAGGCCTGCCTTTTGCAGGGCCTGTAGAACATTCCTGAGGTGGACCAGGTGATCCTCCCAGGTGGAGCTAAAGACAGCAATATCATCTAGATAAGCTGCACTATAGGCCTCCAGTCCTGTGAGAACTGTGTTCACCAACCTCTGGAAAGTGGCAGGTGCATTTTTCAGACCAAAGGGCATCACCACAAATTGGTAATGCCCACTAGGGGTTGAAAATGCTGTTTTGGGCTTTGCAGCATCAGCTAGTCTGATCTGCCAGTAGCCAGCTGTTAGGTCAAATGTGCTGAGATATTTGGCAGAGGCCAAAGTATCTATCAGCTCATCTGCCCTCGGTATTGGATGGGCATCAGTCCTAGTGACTGCATTGAGGCCCCTGTAGTCTACACAAAACCTCATCTCTCTTTTCCCACCACTGGTGTGAGGTTTAGGTACTAGGACTACTGGACTAGCCCAAGGGCTATCTGAGGGCTCAATCACTCCCAATTCCAACATCTTCTGGACTTCAGTCCTGATACAGTCCCTGACATGGTCAGGTTGCCTATAAATCTTGTTTTTAATAGGCAGACTGTCCCCAGTGTCCACTTCATGAGTGCACCAGGTGGTCTGACTGGGTGTCAGAGAAAACATATGTCTAAACTGATTGAGGACTTGCCTGCAATCAGTTTGTTGCTGGGTAGTGAGGCTGCCTGCCAAGGCTACACCATCAACTGACCCATCGTCAGGGTTCTGTGAGAGCAGGTCAGGGAGTGGGTCACTCTCTTCCTCCTGCCCTTCATCAGTAGCCATGAGCAAGCCCATGTCTGCCCTGTCCACATATGGCTTAAGTCTGTTGACATGGAGAACCCTTTGGGGACTCCTGGGTGTTCCCAGGTCTACTAAGTAAGTGACCTCACCCTTCTGCTCAACAATAGTGTGGGGTCCACTCCATTTGTCTTGGAGAGCTGCTGGGGCCACTGGCTCCAACACCCACACCTTCTGTCCTGGCTGGTAAACAGTCAGAACAGCCTTTTGGTCATGCCAGGCCTTCTGCAGTTCCTGGCTAGCCTCAAGGTTTTTGGTTGCCTTTTTCATGTACTCAGCCATCCTGGAGCGGAGACCAAGTACATAGTCCACTATATCTTGCTTTGGGGGCTTGAGAGGTAACTCCCATCCTTCCTTCACCAAGCACAGTGGTCCCCTCACAGGGTGGCCAAACAGAAGTTCAAAAGGGCTGTAACCAACCCCCTTCTGAGGCACCTCCCTATATGCGAATAAAAGGCAGGGCAAGAGTATGTCCCATCTACGCCTAAGCTTTTCTGGGAGCCCTTTAATCATGCCCTTCAAGGTTTTGTTGAATCTCTCAACTAAACCATTGCATTGTGGGTGATAGGGTGTGGTGAACTTATAAGTAACTCCACACTCCTTCCACATTGCTTTTAAGTACCCAGACATGAAGTTTGCACCCCTGTCTGATACCACCTCCTTAGGAAAGCCCACTCTTGAGAAAATTCCCAGGAGCGCCCTTGCCACCACAGGTGCTGTAGTGGTCCTAAGGGGAATAGCTTCTGGGTACCTGGTGGCATGATCCACTACCACCAGTATAAATCTGTGCCCAGATGCTGTTTGGGGATCCATGGGACCAACAATGTCAATCCCTACCCTCTCAAAGGGCACCCCCACCACAGGTAGTGGTATCAGGGGGCCTTTGTAGTGCCACCTGCTTTGCCACTGGCTTGGCAGGTTACACAGGAGCGACAAAACTCCTTACTGTCTTCAGACATGTGGGGCCAGTGAAAGTGAGGGACAATTCTGTCCCAAGTCTTGTTCTGGCCCAGGTGTCCTGCTAAGGGAATATCATGGGCTAGGGTCAATAGGAAGCCCCTGAACTTCAAAGGTATTACCAACCTCCTGGTAGCACCAGGCTTGGGGTCTCTACTCTCTGAGTACAGGAGTCCATCATCCCAATACACTGTATGGGGACCACTAGCTTTCCCAGCAGCCTCAGCAGCAGCTTGCTGTCTGAGGGGTTCAAGGGAGGGGCAGCTCTGCTGCTCCTGGCTCAGATCTGCCCTAGAAGGTCCCCCTGTCCCTAAGAACTCAACCTGGTCAGGTTCAAGTTCCTCTGGGACAGTTCCTTCTTCAGGGCTGAGATCATCCCCCTCAAGGGACTGATCTTCCTCCTGAGCCAAGGGGGAAGGCACTGCCTTAACCCTACTACTCCTCCTCTTGGAAGGCACTTGGTCCATTCTTCCAGAATCCAAGGCCTGTTCAGTTTTAGACAGTTTAGCTTGTGACCTGGTCACAGCAAACACATCTGCAGGGATCCCCAGCATTTCTGCATGGGTCCTGAGCTCCACTTCTGCCCAAGCAGAAGTTTCTAAGTCATTGCCAAGCAAGCATTCGACTGGTAGGTTTGCACTTACCACAACCTTCTTAAGGCCAGTTACCCCTCCCCAGGAGAAGTTAACAACTGCCAGAGTATGGTCTGTTCTGACATTGCTAGCATTGGTCACTTGGTACATCTCACCAAGTATAACTTGCCCAGGTAGCACAAGGTCTTGTGTCACCATTGTGACACTTGCCCCTGTGTCCCTAAATGCCAAAGCCTCTCGTCCATTGATTAAAGGCTGTTGTCTGTACTTGCCCAGATTACTGGGACTCACAGTGGAGGTCACATCCATGCCTCCATCACAGACTAACACAGCCTGAGTCAGTTCCCTGACTAAGTCAGAGCCCAACTCAGTTCCCAGGGTGAACCCTACTAAACCCTTTGCTGGAGCACTTCCACCAACTGTACTAGGGGGAACAGGTGCCTTAGGGGCATTGGTGGGTGCTGGACTGGAGTCTTTGGACTTGGTGCAATCACTGGTCCAGTGGGTCTTTTGCTTACAGACCTTGCACCATGGTTTTCTTTGGCCTTTACCCTTGGTAGATTGGGAATCCCCACCAGAAGAAGATTTTTGGGGGCCTGATGAAGACTTTTGATCTTTACCCTTCTCCCCACCCTTGTCAGAGTTCTTAGCATCTTGCTTCTTGGTTTCCCCACCTTGGTTCTGTACCTTCTGCTTCACCCTGGTTCTGACCCATTTGTCTGCCTTCTTTCCCAATTCTTGGGGAGAGGTCAGATCAGAGTCAACCAGGTACTGATGCAACAGCTGGTTTTGACAGTTATTAAGAATCTGCTCCCTCATTATCAGATTATACAATCCTGAGAAGTCACACACCTTACTGCCCATCAACCAGCCTTCCAGAGCCTTGGCAGAACAATCTACATAGTCTACCCAGTCTTGAGTCTGTGCCTTTTGGGTGTCTCTGAACTTCAACCTGTACTGTTCAGTGGTTAGGCCAAACCCATCAATAAGAGCACTCTTCAAGACCTTGTAATTGTCAGCATCCTCCTCTCTAACAGTGAGGAGCTTGTCTCTACCTTTGTCAGCAAAGGAGAGCCACAAGATTGCTGCCCACTGCTCCTGAGGGACCTTCTGTACTTTACAGGCCCTCTCTAAAGCAGTTATCCATTTGTGGATATCATCCCCACTCTGGTAGGGAGGGACAATCTTGCTCAGGTTCCTATGGTCATAGGACCTTTCCCTATCTCTAGGGATATGGCTGCCACCATGGGACTCTAGTCCCAACTTTCTTCTCTCTCTAAGGAGATCTAGGGATTCTCTATCTAAAGCCAATTGCTTCTTCCTGATCTCCAGTTGAGTCTCCTCATACTGGACCAGTCTCTTTCTTCTCTCATGAGAGGATTCCCTCCTGTGAGAAGAAACAGAGCTCCCTATTGAGGTGCCAGAGTGGTTAGACTCCTGAGAAGGAGACCTAGACTTTCTGAGCACACTCATAATCCTTCCTGGGGGACAAAGGTGTGGTTCTCTAGATCCTCATCTTCATCTTCCCCAGAAGGGATTGGGTTTTCCAGGTCAGGGTCATTGTCACCCTCCTGGTCAGTTTCAGAGGGGGGCTGGGGGTAGTAGTACCCCTGGCCCCTTCCTCATCTGCTGGCCCACCCTCTGCTCCTACCCCTTCAGTCTCTGAGGACTTACTAAGATCATAAGCCACCAACATCTCCTGGAGGTGTTGGGTGGTGGGACTTTGGCCTGTCCTTAATTTCCTCACGTTACACAAAGCTCTCAGTTCCAAGAATGGGAGTGTGTCATACTTGGAGGGGGAAGCTCAATGGCTTCCTGCAGGGCATCTCTAGATCCTGCTTTTAAAGACATTACTAGTGTGGTGTGGTGTATGCACTACCTACTCTAGTGTGGCCTACTAAACTCTCTTGAGTTGTAGAAAGGGTTGTGCTATCCCTTAACACACAACTCTAAGTTCAGTAGAACTTACTGATATTCTAAGCTTAAATTATATGTACCTTAGGTACCTTTAGTGGTTTTCAGTTGATCAATTCAATTGAGATTATCTGGTAAAACAATAGCAAGCTGGAATCCCACACGCTGCACACCAATGTGAGAAGTTGGCCTGGCATATGCTGTCCACTAATTATAGTGGGCACCTTGCACCAGTCCAAATCGACTCTTATGGTAGGTAGGTTAAAGACAACCTTATTGAAAGCTATCCTAGTGGTAGCTGTGGAGAGCAGCCTTCAGGCTAAGTCTTGAAGGAATGTAAAGCAGCTTGTTTTACCAGTCTATAATCTCTTGAGTGACCAAATGAAAGAGCACCAAACCAGGTATATATTCAAAATATATGTATTTATTACTAAACACACCCCTCTAGTCTCTTTATGAGGCTAGAGTTCGAAGTACATAGGTTATAAGATCTTAAATCACAGTAATAGCACAAATACACGTTTGGGCCCTAGGGGTGTACCAAACCATATACCAATAAAGTGGTATGCGAACCACGACTGAACTAGACACTAGGCCTAGAGCCTCTAGAAGTGCTTGGACCACAAGGAACCACCCAAGGTAGTGACACAGGGGACCCACGGGAGACGCGTGCAGTGTAAATACACAACCGCGATACGCCGTTAACTTCTATGGAGAAAGTCGGGATCGGGAAAATAGAGGAAAGGGACACTTTAAAGAGGACTAGGACAAAACCCTTTGAGATCTAGGACTTTGAAGAGTCTCTACCCACGGGAGCACCGGAGTACTCGTGTTACCTCACCCAGGGAAGCCGGGTGCATAGGTGCCTTTCGGGGTCGGGTTTCGTCGTCGTTTCTTATGGCGATCTGCTGCAAAGTGCTGCTGGCGACCAGGAGAAAAGTGTCCGGGTGGATCCAAGAGTGGATCGGAGTTCTGAAGAACCTGAAAGCAGAGGGGACAGAGTCTGGGTCACTAGCCAGTGACCAGGAGGGCGATGGACAGATGCCCACCGATGTCGAGTGCTTCAAGTTCGTTGACGGTCATCTTGACTCTTCAGCCACGAGGTCCGGGAGGCGTTGTCGGCGACCAGGAGCAGGATTCGGGCTGTTGCTCGATGTCTGTCGAGTGCAGAGGTGTCGGCGACCAGATTGGACCCAACAGGCCTTGGCAACGGCAAGTCTCGAGTAAGATGTAGATCGTCGATGATGCAGACCAGCAAGGTCTGGGGAACTCACCCAGCAAGGGTAAGTGAGGGCAGGCCTGGAGCAACCAGACTGCCAAGTAAAGAAAAGATTGGCCTTCGGTAAGGGCTACTAGCCAACGGGCTAGCGACCGCGAAGGAGCCTCGTGACGCCGCACGTGGAGCTGGCTTACAGGACACTCGTGGAGTGGGGGCCAGTGATCTTCGGTGCAGGTGGTGCTGGAGGCTAGGGCTACTCGGAGCCCAAAGCACGACTTCTTGGGAGACCCAGAAGATGGTGCACTTGCAAATGTGCTCGGTGTCCAGGGGTCACGGTCTCACGTCACCAACGATAGCCACGGGCCTCAGCTTTGCTGGGGACTCAGGGTAGCCTCGGGGAAGTCTGAGAATCCACCTCTGGTGATGCGATGACTTCGGCGTCCGACGGGAGCTTCAGTGATGCGAACCGGACAGATGCTTCTTTGGTGCCTGCCAAGCAGGGGAGTCACTCCTTGACCCCAAGGGAGATTCTTCAGTCCTCTAATCGTGAGTAGAGCGTCGAAGGTCCAGGATTCTGTTTCAGAGTTTCGTCCAGGTATAATCTAAAGTCCTAAGGACTGGGTTCCTACCTTTATTCCAAAAATAGGGGATGGACTACTCTGTGGCCCCACCTATGGGTGGGTCAGTGCAGAGGGGTGGCTACACCCCTTTCCCTTTGTCCAGTTCGCGCCAAAGCAGGGGCTGCAAGCCCCTGATCCGGTTTGAACTGGGGTATGCACAGGGACACCAAATGTGCCCCCAGTGCAGGACTTCAAAGCACCCGAAAGTGCTCCCGCCCAGCCCCAATACACATTGTCCTGTCTGGGGAGGTGGTCACACCTCCCTGGGACAGGAAACCTATTGTCCAGGCCTCCCCTGCCGGAGTTTCGTCCAGCAGCAGGAGGCCAGACTCGTGTCTGTGGCAGCAGCATCCATTTTGTGATGCCAGGGCTCTGGAAAGAAGTTACCGGACTCGTCAGAGTTAACATGCCTTTCCCTCTAGAAGGGTGGAATGCTACCCCCGCCGCCAGGATTGGCGGGGGGTAGTATTCCAAGATGTTTGACACCAAACACGACATGTTTAGGTGCAGCCATTCCATAGTTAGCATTTTACCGCGAGGATATAATGCGTTTAAGAGTATATGGTCAGGCTGCACTACAAACAGCATCAGAGATGGTCTCCGAACGCTGCAGAGGGGCCCTGCTCATGCAGGGGCACCCTCTCACATAGGAACCATGCACTCTGCCTTTAGGATTGATAAGGCCTGCCTTAGGAGTGACTTATAGGTTTATATGTGTGTATGCTTTTAGTGATATAGGTAACCTATACCACAGCAAGGGGTGCATGCACCACCTTACCCAGGCTGCAGTAGCAGACCTGTGGTGTCAGTTTGGATGGCCTACCAGGGGTGGCATAATACATGCTGCAGCCCCTGGCAGGTCTCTGAGGTACCTATGCCCTTGGTACATAGTATACCATATACTAGGGACTTACAAGGGCACTCCAGATCCCAATCAGTGATGTGCCTAAGGCACATGGAGACCCTTTTAAAGAGGAAACAGCTAGGCTGGGGTTCTGAATAGCAGGGCCCCAGCCAGACTAATGTCGAAAACCAGTGAAGTATCAGCAAAAAGTGGGGGTACCCCTGTGAAGCAGATCCTACTCTCCTACAGCTCCTTCTCCCACATCGCAGCAAAGACCTGGAACAGCCCATACTCCCCGCATCTACCGAAGCAGAAGTGGTGGACGCTCATTCTCCCACATCGCAGCAAAGACCTGGAACAGCCCATACTCCCCGCATCCACCGAAGCAGAAGTGGTGGACGCTCCTTCTCCCACAACGCAGCAAAGACCTGGAACAGCCCATACTCCCCGCATCCACCGAAGCAGAAGTGGTGGACGCTCCTTCTCCCACATCGCAGCAAAGACCTGGAACAGCCCATACTCCCCGCATCTACCGAAGCAGAAGTGGTGGACGCTCATTCTCCCACAACGCAGCAAAGACCTGGAACAGCCCATACTCCCCGCATCTACCGAAGCAGAAGTGGCGGACGCTCCTTGTCCCGCATCGCAGCAAAGACCTGGAACAGCCCATACTCCCCGCATCTACCGAAGCAGAAGTGGTGGACGCTCCTTCTCTCACATTGCAGCAAAGACCAGGAACAGCCCATACTCCCCGCATCCACCGAAGCAGAATTGGTGGACACTCCTTCTCCCACATCGCAGCAAAGACCTGGAACAACCCATACTCCCCGCATCTACCGAAGCAGAAGTGGTGGACGCTCATTCTCCCACATCGCAGCAAAGACCTGGAACAGCCCATACTCCCCGCATCTACCGAAGCAGAAGTGGTGGATACTCCTTTTCCCACATCGCAGCAAAGATCTGGAGCAGCCCATACTCCCGCATCTACCGAAGCAGAAGTGGTGGAAGCTCCTTTTCCCACATCACAGCAAAGATCTGGAACAGCCCATACTCCCCGCATCTAGTGAAGCAGAAGTGGTGGACGTCCTTCTCCCACATCGCAGCAAAGACCTGGAACAGCCCATATTCCCCGCATCTACCGAAGCAGAAGTGGTGAACGCTCATTCTCCCACATCCCAGCAAAGACCTGGAACAGCCCATACTCCCTGCATCTACCGAAGCAGAAGTGGTGGATGCTCCTTCTCCCACATCGCAGCAAAGACCTGGAACAGACCATACTCCCCGCATCTACCGAAGCAGAATTGGTGGACGCTCCTTCTCCCACATCGCAGCAAAGACCTAAAACAGCCCATACTCCCTGCATCTACCGAAGCAGAATGGTGGACGCTCATTCTCCCACATTGCAGCAAAGACCTGGAACAGCCCATACTACCCGCATCTACCGAAGCAGAAGTGGTGGACACTCCTTCTCCCACATTGCAGCAGGACCTGGAACAGCCCATACTCCCCGCATCTACTGAAGCAGAAGTGGTGGACGCTCATTCTCCCACATCGAAGCAAAGACCTGAAACAGCCCATTCTCCCCGCATCCACCGGAGCAGAAGTGGTGGATGCTCCTTCTCCCACATCGTAGCAAAGACCTGGAAAAGCCCATAGTCCCCGCATCTACTGAAGCAGAAGTGGTGGACGCTCATTCTCCCACATCGAAGCAAAAACCTGAAACAGCCCATTCTCCCCGCATCCACCGGAGCAGAAGTGGTGGATGCTCCTTCTCCCACATCGCAGCAAAGACCTCGAACAGCTCATACTCCCCGCATCTACCGAAGCAGAAGTGGTGGACGCTCCTTCTCCCACATTGCAGCAAAGACCTGGGACAGCCCATACTCCCCGCATCTACCGAAGCAGAAGTGGTGGATGCTCCTTCTCCCACATCGCAGCAAAGACCTGGTACAGCCCATACTCCAAGCATCTACCGAAGCAGAAGTGGTGGACGCTCCTTCTCCCACATCACAGCAAGGACCTGGAACAGCCCGTACTCCCCGCATCTACCGAAGCAGAAGTGGTGGACGCTCCTTCTCCCACATCGCAGCAAAGACGTGGAACAGCCCATACTCCCCGCATCTACCGAAGCAGAAGTGGTGGACGCTCCTTCTCCCACATCGCAGCAAAGACCTGGAACAGCCCATACTCCCCGCATCCACCGAAGCAGAAGTGGTGGACGCTCCTTCTCCCACATCACAGCAAAGACCTGGAACAGCCATACTCCCTGCATCTACCGAAGCAGAAGTGGTGGACGCTCCTTCTCCCACATTGCAGCAAAGACTAGGAACAGCCCATACTCCCTGCATCTACTGAAGCAGAAGTGGTACATTGCAGCAAAGACCTGGAACAGCCCATACTCCCCGCATCCACCGAAGCAGAAGTGGTGGACGCTCCTTCTCCCACATCGCAGCAAAGACCTGGAACAGCCCATACTCCCCGCATCTAGTGAAGCAGAAGTGGTGGACGTCCTTCTCCCACATCGCAGCAAAGACCTGGAACAGCCCATATTCCCCGCATCTACCGAAGCAGAAGTGGTGAACGCTCATTCTCCCACATCCCAGCAAAGACCTGGAACAGCCCATACTCCCTGCATCTACCGAAGCAGAAGTGGTGGATGCTCCTTCTCCCACATCGCAGCAAAGACCTGGAACAGACCATACTCCCCGCATCTACCGAAGCAGAATTGGTGGACGCTCCTTCTCCCACATCGCAGCAAAGACCTGAAACAGCCCATACTCCCTGCATCTACCGAAGCAGAATGGTGGACGCTCATTCTCCCACATTGCAGCAAAGACCTGGAACTGCCCATACTACCCGCATCTACCGAAGCAGAAGTGGTGGACACTCCTTCTCCCACATTGCAGCAGGACCTGGAACAGCCCATACTCCCCGCATCTACTGAAGCAGAAGTGGTGGACGCTCATTCTCCCACATCGAAGCAAAGACCTGAAACAGCCCATTCTCCCCGCATCCACCGGAGCAGAAGTGGTGGATGCTCCTTCTCCCACATCGTAGCAAAGACCTGGAAAAGCCCATAGTCCCCGCATCTACTGAAGCAGAAGTGGTGGACGCTCATTCTCCCACATCGAAGCAAAAACCTGAAACAGCCCATTCTCCCCGCATCCACCGGAGCAGAAGTGGTGGATGCTCCTTCTCCCACATCGCAGCAAAGACCTCGAACAGCTCATACTCCCCGCATCTACCGAAGCAGAAGTGGTGGACGCTCCTTCTCCCACATTGCAGCAAAGACCTGGGACAGCCCATACTCCCCGCATCTACCGAAGCAGAAGTGGTGGATGCTCCTTCTCCCACATCGCAGCAAAGACCTGGTACAGCCCATACTCCAAGCATCTACCGAAGCAGAAGTGGTGGACGCTCCTTCTCCCACATCACAGCAAGGACCTGGAACAGCCCGTACTCCCCGCATCTACCGAAGCAGAAGTGGTGGACGCTCCTTCTCCCACATCGCAGCAAAGACGTGGAACAGCCCATACTCCCGCATCTACCGAAGCAGAAGTGGTGGACGCTCCTTCTCCCACATCGCAGCAAAGACCTGGAACAGCCCATACTCCCCGCATCCACCGAAGCAGAAGTGGTGGACGCTCCTTCTCCCACATCACAGCAAAGACCTGGAACAGCCATACTCCCTGCATCTACCGAAGCAGAAGTGGTGGACGCTCCTTCTCCCACATTGCAGCAAAGACTAGGAACAGCCCATACTCCCTGCATCTACTGAAGCAGAAGTGGTACATTGCAGCAAAGACCTGGAACAGCCCATACTCCCCGCATCCACCGAAGCAGAAGTGGTGGACGCTCCTTCTCCCACATCGCAGCAAAGACCTGGAACAGCCCATACTCCCTGCATCTACCGAAGCAGAAGTGGTGGACGCTCCTTCTCCCACATTGCAGCAAAGACCTGGAACAGCCAATACTCCCCACATCTACCGAAGCAGAAGTGGTGGACGCTCTTTTTCCCACATTGCAGCAAAGACCTGGAACAGCCTCCCCACGCAGCTCTGGACCATCACCTCAGTTCCGGACTTCGAATGGCCCTCAAGACCTGGCTGTTCAAATAAGCCTCCTGAGACGCCTGGATACCCTATTGGGTATTTAGCCGTGCTTTATAAATCCTGATTGATTGATTGAGCCTCTGAAATGGAAAAGATTTATGTTGTTGGAGATCCTTGTTAGTTGCTCACAAGAGTCAAAAGTTGAGAATCACTGCCTCATTTACAGGTTTATGGCATGGGCCAGTTTTGCAAGCATCCTGCAGCGCAGTCCTACATCAAACACAAAAGGGCATGACTGCCCCATATCTATGAGATACTGTGCATTCCTGTCCTCTTCCACAGCACTGGCATGCCAATGGCTGCCATGCACCAATGCATGCACCCTTGTACCATGGGGCTAGAGTGCAGGCGTTGTTGGGATGGTTGTTTTTGTGCAGCAAGGGACACCATCCTGACCAGAAACAGAATATGGAGGTTATTTCCTTAAAACACAACACTTCCAATCTCTCTGTGCTAATACAAAAAAGGATTTGTTTTACCTGTTTCTGATCTGCAGTATACTGTCTGTCTATGCGATGGAACTGAGAGTCACTTTTAAAATGTTTTTCTATTACAGGAACTGTTGAGGGAGGGCAAATGCTGGGGAAGAAGACCGGAGCTGAGGGGTGAAGAGCTGTCGGTGGAAAGATGCCAACGCTGGAATCAGGTAAGAAGGTGCTGCACTGTAACGAAGCCGAGCACTGATTTCCTAAGCGCATCTTTAAATAAGCATGGGGGACACTGAAAAGCATGTGCACGTGTCCTGTGGTTCCACATGCTAACGCTATTAACATAATGGCACATATTAAGAATAATACGGGAGCAGATAGGATAAAGGAGTGCCCAGGGAACAGTTATGCAAATGCATCATTAGGGAAATGAGACACGTTGTTCTGTTTGCCAGTTTACACAAGTCTGTAATCAGGCAAATGAAGTACTGCATGTTGCTCACATGCACAATCTGCCTTTAAACAGGCATTGGTATATACACAATCTATCTGCCAACAAGCATTGGTGCATTCAATTACTATTCCATGACACATAGTGATACTACCATTGTTTCTGCACTTGTGGAACCAAACAAGAGTGGCTTATTGGTATTGCCCTAGAGTGAAGAGGAGTGTACTCGGACAATGGCACGATAAAGTTGCTGAGGTGTTATACTCATGACATGGACCTCCCGGCCGCCTTCATTACCGTCTCTCACTGCATCCTATACACAAGACTCCACAACGCCCTGAAATGGATCCGCTCCATCCTCTTGCCGAACACAGGGAGTCAGACTACCTCCGTTCCTCTTGGAACCCACAGAAATATATTAAATGCCTCCCTTTAGGGGCTAGTTGCGTGGCTAGTGAGGCAAACAGGTTGTCTGACAAAATATCGAGGGGTGAACCCGATTTAGCTGTTCTCAGCATCTCTTCTACTTGAGGTATCTGCAAGACGTGAAAGCTCTTGAGGCAGCCCTCGCTCTTTCTCTGAGATGTAGACAGTAGGACAGAGATATCAGGGAGTTCAGAATCACTGGGGAATTAGTCATAGATTATATTTATTTTTTCCTCAAAATGGTTGGCAATATTATCACATAATGTCTAAGAGGGGAGATCTGATTAGTGCAGGCCTTAGGGTTGGTAAAAGAATTAAGAACTTTGTAGAGTTCTTTAGTGGAATTGCCAGCTTGGTTTAGCCGAGAGGCAATATGGACTTTTCGTGCCTTTTTAATATTCCTATGGTAGAGTGCAAGAGCCATTTTATAGATTATTTTCTCTTTCTCTGTTTTGTGTTTTTCGCCATGTTTTTTCCAATTTTTTGCAGTTAGATTTTTCCCTCCGGAGTTCGGAGATGTACCAGGCTGCATGTGCCCTATGGGAATTAGTATGCTGTTGTTTTAAAGGCGCCAGCACATCTGTGACTAATTCTACGGCCTCATGGAATGTCCTAAGCCTGGTCTCAATGTTGGCAGGTTCTACATATGTCAGGGGTATAAAACCTTTCCCAAAGGAGTCCTGTGTAATCTTATGCCATTGTCTTCTGAAATTACGAAGGGGAACAGAAGGAGTGTCGCTTGGCAGAATGCCTTTTATCTGGAAATTAATCAAAGAGTGATCCAACGAGATCACTGGGTAAGGTGGTTCTGCAAATATACAAGGAGATTTGGAAAGGATAATGTCCAGTGTGTGGCCGGCCGAATGGGTCGGGCCAGCATTGATCATTACTAATCCTAAGGAGGCTATATCTGCGAGAAAGTTAGCGGACTCAGTGTTTCCACTATCTTCAGCGTGGATGTTAAAATCCCCTAGCACCAGAAATTGCTTGGAGGAAATGGTGTGGGGGGCAATACTTTCCATCATTTTAGTAGTAAAATCCTTGAGAGGACCGGGAGGTCGGTATATAAGGGCGCCCTTCCAGCAATCCTGGAAGGTGAGTTCTATTTTAAAAATACAGATTTCTATGTCATTGTCTGAGGTAGAGTCAATGATAGACACTTTCAGTGTTTCTTTATATTCAATGGCAATGCCTCCACCCACTTTATTCTCCCTATCCAGTCGGAGAATAGAGTAATTTTCAGGAAGGGCTAAAGTGATGGCTGGAGTGGAGGAGGGTTTAAGCCAAGTCTCCATAAGAAAGCCTAGCTCAGGGGAGTCAACATTTATTAAGTCCCATAGTTCAGTGGAGTGCTTGGGCAGGGATCTGACATTGGCTAGAAAACATCTCAAATAGGGAATAGGGCTAAGGGCTACTGGACGGGAGGTTGGCCGGGTAGTGGAAGCTACAGACTCCAACTTGTCCGGGCTGTTATGTCGGGCCCGATGCTCTGAAGGCGTCTGAATCTCATTAAAGCTCTGATAATGGCAAAATTTGCAAGTAAACGGACCCTCAAGGTTTTTGAAAGGAATAGCCATACGACATGGGTCAGGGGTCAGGGGTATAAGAAGAGGAGGTCGGACGTCTAACCTGTTTGAGTTGATTTTCTGAGTAGGTGCGCCTGAGAGGGGTGTCTGGGGCCCGAGAAACAGGGGTCCTGGCTCCTGGCGATGGCTGGGTGCGGACAGGCGCAGACGGGCTTGCCTTTTGCACGTCTTTGGCGCGCCCGCTGCGCGTGTCCGCAGCGAATCCGTGGAGTCATCCCATTTAAGTAGTGGAGACTCCGGGACGACTAGACCGTCAACCCAGCTGGTTGCGCCGCAGGCGGAAGCAGCTTAAACTTCCAGTGACACTCTCGCTCTCTCCACACAATCGGGAAAAAAAGCCTGTGGTGGACCGGAGAGCAAGCAGGAAGAGGACGGGGCTGCGTTTGACCCAGGTGGGTCTGTGCAAAGAGGCAGAAGTATTCTTTTTTAAAAACCAAACGATGTAAAATCACAAAATAAATTCAAAGTAAAAATACCGGCAGGTTCCGATATGGCACTAGGCTTCTACTTCGCTGCGCGTCCGCGGAGTCATCCAATTTAAGTAGTGGGTACTCCGAGACGACTAGACAGTCAACCCAGCTGGTTGTGTCGCAGACGGAAGCAGCTTGAACTTCCGGTGACACGCTCGCTCTCTCCACACAATCGGGGAAAAAAAGTCCGTGGGGGACCAGAGAGCGAGCAGGAAGAGGACGGGGCTACATTTGACCCAGTTGGGTCTGTGCAAAGACGCAGAAGTATTCTTTTTTAAAAAACAAACAATGTAAAATCACAAAATAAAATCAAAGTAAAAATACCGGCAGGTTCCGATATGTCCCTAGGCTTCTACTCCGCTTATGTGTTAGAATTCCCAATGTGCTCTTTGTCGGAACCTGGCTTGGTATATGGTGCCCCCTTATCCAAGTGGGCACCCTGCACCAATCCAGGCAACCTTTATGGCGATTTTAGTGGTTTAGACAGCTGCAGAGAGCTCTCAAACAAAGTGGTAGCTGTGGAGAGCAGCCTTCAGGCTTAGTCTAAGAGGAGTGCAAAGCAGTGCAGTTTACCAGAACCTAATCCTTCAGAGTGGGCTAAGTGAAAAAGGACCGCACAGTATACTTATAAAAATAGATATTTATTAAAGACACTAACTAACGATTTACAATATATCCTACCCGGAGATATATTCACAATGCACCCAATAGTTCACCAATAGATTAGAAAATAGCACCAATTCACATTGGTCCCCAGGGGAGGCCAAACCATATATCAAAATAGTGGAATGCGAACCACGACTTAAGTCGAGACTGGACCCAGGGGACGTAGAAGAGTCAGGGACACAAGGAACCACCCCAGGTGAGTAACTAGGGACCCCACGACGGCTGTGTGCAGAGCAAATACACAACCGCGTACTCAATACGGTTCGATGGGTACGTCGCGGTTGCAGTCTTTAGAATGAGGACCCTTCCAAGTGGACCCTGAGGACACTCCGAGTGAGACAGCAGGTTGAAGAGTCACCCCACCCATGGATACCCCAGAACCAAGATACCTACATGTGGAATACACTGGAGGACTTCAGGAAGATGCCGCAGCTGGAGAAGGGAAGGCAGAGTCTCTTGGAACCCAGGTGCGAGTTCGTGTCGAGAGTACCTGAAAGCAGAGGGGACAGAGTCTGTTGGAACCCTGAATTGGGTTCGAGTCCGAGGTCCTTGAGTTCCAGGCTTTGAGATGCTTTGAGCACTGTTGCACTGAGTCGGTAGCTCCGCCTGAGCTACTGTGGCATTGAAGACGATCGAGTCTGTCAGGTCCAACCGACTGCATTGGCTCGTATCAGTTCTAGCTGGGGCAGACTCGTTGACCTTTCGATGCGTCCTTCTCCATTGGCACGAGTCGTAGGGACAACCGTTGCGGTTACCAGGCGTTGAAGCGATGCAGAGACGCGGTGCACAGGGGTTCGGTCAAGGAGGCTCCGACGAGGGGTACTGGCCTCATGCTTGGTGAGAGGACAGTTCAGGCCTCGAGGGAGTGCAGAACCACCACTTGTGTTGCTGAGCCTGTTGGAGACCAGAGGAGCCCAGGTTTGGCAGACCAGTCGGTACCAAACATGCCCAGGTTCGTTCCAGCCCGTTTCGAGATGGTCATCGCGTAATGATGCATGGCCTCTCTATATCGTGATGGCTGTTATACTTACAAAGCCTGGAGAATGGACTCCGGGGTTTGTAGGGGTGTCCTGCTCATGCAGGGGCACCCTCACACTTATAACCATGCACCCTGCCTTTGGGACTGAAAGGCCTGCTAGAGGGGTGACATAGGTTTTAAGTGCAGTGGGGAGAGATATAAGGAAACTTGCATCTCTCGTGAGAGGTGCACGCACCAACTCGCACAGGCTGCAATGGCAGGCCTGTAGTCAGGATTTGGAGGGTCCCTAATGGGTGGCATAATACATGCTTCAGCCCATGGGGGACCCCTGGTGCACCTCTGCCTTAGGTACCTCAGTACCATATACTAGGGACTTACAATTGTGCACCAGTAGCCAAACAGGAATGTACAGAGGTACTCACCATAGCCAATTTAGGGGAGAAAGCACAAAGGCTGGGGTCCTGGTTAGCAGGATCCCAGCCAGACTAGTCAGAAACAGCATAACACCAGGCAAAAAGTGAGGTAACCATGCAGAAGGATCCTGCCTTCCTACACTCTTCTACGAAGAAGTGTGGCCGAACAGCCTTAGGCTTATCAGAGAGGAGTGTTAGACTTCTGCAATACACACACAGTCAATAAATGATGCACACTACTCAGTAAGGAGATCCACACCAATTTATCAAAATAACACGTATCTTTATATAACTTTTGGCACCAAGAGCATAAAAATCAGGTAAGTACGTTTCGAGTTATGAATTTTTACAGGTTTTGAAAAATCAACACTGCAATTTCTGACGCGGTAATGTTATCCTTGGAGGAAAGACATACACTGCATACAGGTACTTCTCAGCACCTTATGGGACCAATCTCCTGGACTTAAGGTAAGTATGATGCAAGGTCCAAGGCAGCACCAACAGGTCACCTCAGGCCATACCAGGGCGGCCGGGTGCAAAGGAGCTTTTCAGTGTCGGGTGCCCAATGTGATCCTATGGGGGAAAAACATGTACTGCATTTGGGCACTTCACAGCGACGTACGGGCCAATTTCTTGGACTTAAGGTCAGTATGGGGCAAGGTCCAAGGCAGCACTAACAGGTTACCTCGGGCAGCACAGGGACGGCAGGGTACAGAGGTGTTTTTCAACATTGGGTGCCCAATGTTAGTCAACGGGGATCAGTCCGGTCGAAAAGAGGCTGCAGGCTTCGACTGGGAAACCAGACAGGCTGAACCAACAAGGGGGCTCAGGTCTCACGATGCTCAGTGATGTGGGCACACCTTTGGTCCACTTCCACTCCAGCCAGGGTCAACGGGTGCATAGGTGTCTTGAGGCATCTGGTTTTTCACAGTGAGCCACTCATTGCCGGGGGGGGGGCTGCATACAGAGGCTGCAGGCGCAATGAGGAGTCCCCGCCTGGAAAACCCAAGGAAGGTTTCTTCTCTGGAGGGCTGGGGGACCACTCTGGCAGCCTTGGCCCACTTCCACTGGTGCTTGGGGCGACGGGTGCCATGGTGCTGGCCGGAATCGGGTTTACGGGACACTGGCCCCTCACAGTTCTTTCTTTGGTACCTGCAGGGAAGTAGCTCCGCTGCTCCACTGGAGTTCTTGAATCTTAGCAGAAGTGCTGGTGGTCCTCCCAGGCTTTTGGAGGCACAGCAGCTTACAGGGTGAGTCGACTTGGGTGCAATTGTGGGGAACAGCAAATAGGCCAGCGGGGTTGGCACCAAGTCAGTTGCACTTTCCACAGTTCTTGCTTTCTGCAGCTCTTCAGTCCTTCTTCTTCTTTTAGGTCGGCAGGATATGATTTCCTGGAGCCAGGGGCTCTCCTAAATACTAGATTTAGGGGCGTTAGGGGAGTGTAGGGTAGTACCCAATGGGGTCACTACGCCCCCTATATGACCACTTTATGTGGAAAGTGGGCATAACCCTGTCCCAGAGTTCCTAAGCTTGCCATCAAAAGATGCAGACTTTTGATTTTCGCATTCACTTCAGGTAGCCCACCTTAGGGGTGGAACTAGCCTGAAGGTGAACACGCCTTTCTGACTACTAATTTTCCTGCCTGTCTAGGTGCCAAATGGGCCAGGGACAGGGGGTGGTTGGCATCCTCTCCTACGCGGGAAGTCAGATTTGCATACCAAAGGCGGTGGGCTCTTTGAAGCTCCCTGCCCTGGAATGCTAATGCACAGGTCATCTTGTGGGAGGGGGTTAAACACCCTCTGCTCAAGCAGGCTTTGTTCCTGACCTTCTCAGAGCAAAGGGCCTCACCCCTGTGGGCTAGGGTTAGAAACTCATCTGTGGTGGCAGGCTGGCTAGGATCAGTCAGTCAGCACACTAGTAGTTGGTAGGTTTTCAGGGGGTACCTCTAAGGTGCATGTATTAATAAATCCATCAGGGGAATCAGTGTGGGTTTATTAATATGTGATGTTTGATACCAAACATCTCTAGTTTCAGTGAAGTCACCATGTAGCTGGGGAACTCGTTTTTGGCCCGTGTGCAGCACATGTACTTAAAATGGCTTCCTTGGTCACTTGTACTGGCAGTAATTAAACTGGCCAGCACATGGACATATTTGTTCATGCAGATATGTCCACACACGAAATATAATGCACCCTGCCTTAGGGCTGTAAGGTCTGCTGTAGGGTTGAGTTTGGTGCTGGGTCCCTTAGAGTGGCACAAGATATGCTGCAGCTCTTAGGAACCCTCTTTAGCACCTATGCCCTTGGTACCAGAGGTACTACTTACTAGGGACTTACAGAGGTGCTAAAGGTCTGGTCACTTGGCAAGCAAATGACCAGTTGTCTTGTTTTGGCTAAAGACACTGGTACTGGGGACCTGTTTAGCAGGAACCCTGTGCGCTTGAGTCAATGTTGCATCAAATACCAGCCAAAAAGTGGGGGGGATACTGCTTCAAAAACACAGTTTCCTACACCCTCCTCCCCACACACATACCAGCCAACAGGCCAGGAGACTCAGCCACAACCTGGGAGAGTCATCCTAGCCTGTCAAACGAGGAAGAGTAAGGAAACAGGCTGGATTGTTGCAGAACCTACTCTGCCTTACATCTTCCTGTCCAGGTCACTTCCTTTGGGGAGCTGACCTACCTTACCACTGTTAGGACTCAATTTAAAATACCCTTTGTCTACTTTAGTGTCCTCATCCAGTCTCTTGGTTTTGGGATCAGAGGTGTCCACCGCTGCTAACCCTAACTTAGCCAGGGCAACCCCCAGCTATCCCAAAGAGGTTACCCACAACTTGAGTAACACCACCATGACCAACAGGGTCAGGGGGCCTACCTTACTATTTAGCATGGGGTCAGATCACCATGCCAAGGACAGTGCAGCCATAAAGGCTAACAACCAGTAGGAGTCACGGACAGCTGTCAGTGCCCAGACCCACACCGTTAGCTCTTCACTGGTAGGTGAATGTGCTAACTTAACTCACAGGCTTCTTTGGGTTCAGGTTGCCTGTCTGATGTTTGAGAGTAGGGAGTCACTACATCCTGTACCAAACACCCTCCTTCCACTCTCTCTTCTGTTAGCTGAGGAGCCACCATCTCATGCTTAACAGTTGCCTGACTAGTGGAGCCCTCTCCAGATGGGGCAGGATCTCCTTGGCTTACTGGAACTTTGGCTTAAAGCTGCCCAACTTTTCTACACTTTCTCCTTTTTCTTTTCTTTTAGGGCCTACTTACACTAACTGCAGGTTCAGCACCCCCAGATTCCTTAGGTGAGGACTGGCACTGGACCAGTACCTCTTTTAGGCTCAGACCATCTGCTGGGATGTCATTTCCAAGGAGACAATCAAGGGGGAGGTTTGTACTGACTAGCACCCTTCTCCAACTAGGGGACCCAGCTATTTCTAGGTGTACTACAGCCACAGGCCTAACAGTGACCTCCACTGGGATACCCCTTACTCTTCTAGTCTCGCCTGGGATATACTGGTTTGAAAGAACCAGCCTGTCATGCCCCATAGTGTGACTGGCACAGGTATCTCTCAGGGTAGTGGCTGGTATTCCATTAACCAGTAGGTGGTGGAAGTGTCTACTCCCCTCTAGAATCTCCAACTCACCTTTTTGTCCCACTTTCCAGTTGAAAGATACAAGGACTTCCTAATCTAATGAATCATTCTCAAAGGCTACATGGGCAACCCCTGAGGTGCACTAGTGGGTTTGTTAGTAGGACAGGAAGGGTCTGTGGTACGGTGCCCTGTCTGTGTACAGTCAAAGCACCAAGCCTTTATGGGGTCTCAGTACACAGTTTAGTTTTGTGAGGTGTCTTGGGGCCCACCCTCCTGGACAGGTTTTTGGGGGCATACAGAGGACTCCTTATCTTTGTCTCTAGAGTGGTCCACCTTTTTCTCTTGGGGGGCCTATCAACCCCTTTCTTTCGGTCTTCCCCTCCAGGACTTGTTTTAGACACTCTAGTTTTGACCCAATGGTCAGCCTTCTTCCCCAACTCCTTGGGAGAGACCGGGCCCAAGTCCACCAGGTATTGATGCAACTTTTCAGAAGTAAAGTGACTTCCTTGTGTTTGAATGGATCATGGACGAAGTGCAGATTGATTTAACTTATTTCGTATCCGTCCGCTGCTCCCACTGTAAACTAAAGCACTTTTTTTTTGCATTTTTATATAGCGTGACCTGGCCAGAAAATATTGGGCACCAATTACATTACACAAGTTTGCATTCTTTTTTTTATGCCGGTAGATTAAGTGATTTGCTTAGAATCGCAGGCTGTTGAGGCGACACCGCTTGTTTTTCAGCGAAGCCCTCCAATGTTGCAGTTGTTGAGCCATTAACGCACCACTGTGGGTGGGCTTCAGACGGTGCGGTTTTCAGTCAGCAGCAGTAAACACGTTACCCGTGCACTTTCACTGTTCTCATTATCAGGGTCAGACTGGGACCAAAAATAGGCCAGGCCACAAAAATAACAGTGGCCCTGATTACTGATCCAGGTCGCTAAAAAGTGGCTCACGTTTGCAATTTAGTCCAGTTTTAAACTTGTAAAGACACACTATATGGGTATTTTGCAAGGTATGAGAGACTGCATGCATTTGTGTTTGTTGTAGGCAATGTTTGTGGTATTATCATGGAAGTAACCAGTAAAAATCGTGCCACCTGGCCGTATAACAGGCCCACATTTTTCAGTCAAACCAGCCCATCGGGCCAGTCCGACCCTGCCCGTTACAAAACTTGTCATGGAGACTGCGTTGCACTGGCTGAAAAACAGCAGGGTCGCTGGAGTCCACTCTACCTCTCTCCACCCCACTCCATCCCAATCAACCCCACTCTGATCTACCCCATTCCACTCCACTACAATCTACCCCACTCCACTACAATCTACCCCATTCTAGCCCAATCTACCCCACTCCAATCTACCCTACTAGAATCGACTCCACTCTAGCCCAATCTACCCCACTCTAGCACAATCTACCCCACCCCAATCTACCAGGCTTTACCCCACACCACTGTACTCAAATCTACCCCAACCCAATCTACCCCACTGTACCTCACCCCACTCCATCACAATCTACTGCACCCCAAACTATCCCAATCTACCGCTTTTTAACCCACTTCACTCTACTCCAAACTCCCCCACTCCAATCTACTCCACTCTATCCCAATCTGCCCCACTCCACTTTACCCCAATCTACCCCACTCCACTCTACCCCAATCTACCACTCTCAACTTTACCCCAATCTACCCCACTCCACTCTACCCCACTACAATTGATCCCACTCCCATCTACCCCACTCCACTCGAATCAACCCTACTCTAATTTACCACACTACTCCAATCTACCCCCTCTACCCTAATCGAGTGTACCCTGATCTACCCCAATCTACTCAGTCTAATCTACCTCACTCTACCCCACTCCAATCTACCATCCCACTCCACTGTACCCGCTCTACCCCACTCCACTCTACCCTAATCAACCCACACCAATCTAACCACTCCAGTTTACCCAATCTAACCCACCCCACCCCACTCTACTCCAATCTACCCCTCTCTACCCCACTCGACTGTACCCTAATCTACCCCAATCTACCCAGTCAAATCTACCTCTCTACCCCACTCCAATCCACCATTCCACTCCACTATACCCCCTCTACCCCACCCTAATCAACCCACACTAATCTACCCACTCCAGTCTTCCCAACCTAACCCACCCCACCCCAATCCACCCCACCCAACCCCAATCCACCCCACTCTACTCCAATATACTCCTCTCTACCCCACTCAACTGTACCCTAATCTACCCCAATCTACCCAGTCTAATCTACCTCACTCTACCCCACTCCACTATATCTCACTCTACCCCACTCCAGTCTACCCTAATCAACCCACGCCAATCTACCCACTCCAGTCTACCCAATCCACCCCAACCCACCCTAATCCACCCCACTATATCCCAATCTACCCGCAATACCCCAATCTACCTCACTCTACCCCACCCACTTTACCCCAGTCTGTCCCAATCTACCCACTCCTCTCCACTTTACCCCACTCCACTCTTTCCCAATCTACCATACCCCAATTTACTAACACGGAAAGGTACCCCAATCTAGCCCACTTCACTCTACCCCAATCTACCCCACTCCACCCTACCCCAGTCTACCGTCCTTCAATCTTCCCCACTCTACCCCAATCTACCCCACCCCACTCTACCCTACTCTTCCTACTCTACCCCAATCGACCCCAGTGCAATCTACCGCAATCCACGCCACTCCAATTTACCTCACCCCAATCTATCCCACTCCAATCAACCACAATCTAGCCCACTCTACCTTTCTCCACTCCCTCCCAATCTACCCCATTCCATCCTACCCCAATCTACCACACCCCAATCTACCCCACTCTACCCCACTCCATCCCACTCCACTCTTCCACAATCTATCCCACTCCAATCAACCCCACTCCAATTTATCACACTCTACCCGGCTCAACTGTATACCCTAATCTACCCCAATCTTCCCCACTTCAATCTACCCCACTCTACCCCACTCCATCCCACGCCACTCTTCCACTATCTATCCCACTCCAATCAACCCCACTCCAATTAAGCCCACTTTACCAGGCTCAACTGTATGCCCAAATCTACCCCAATTTACCCCACTTCAATCTACCTCACTCTACCCCACTCCAATCTACCACACCCCACTATACCGCAATCTACCCCACTCCACTCTAACCAATCTACCCAATTCCTATGTACCCCATTCCGGTCTACCCCACTCCAATCAACTCCACTCCAATCTATCCCAATCTACCCAGGTCTACCCCACTTCACTCTACCCCAATCTAACCCACACACCCTGCTTCACCGCACCCACTAACATTTAGCCATGCTGAACAGCAGCCACACTGCTTTACAACATTGCTAAAACACATTGCCAAAGCCAATAGCTCTTGCATTGCCAAGACCTATTGGCTTTGCCAATGCTCGTTTTAAAATATATGTCACATGCTTGAGGGGCCAACTACCCGTATAGAGGGATTCACTGTTATAGACTATGCTTTTAAGTATTCCATATGTGTCTTCGTTGTAGCCTTTCTTGCCAACTTGTGATTGGTACCAGAAGAGCTAATCCTTACACAGCATAGCTCCACCATACACAGCATAGCTCCACCATACACAGCATAGCTCTTCCAAGCATGGCATAGCTCCTTCATCCCATGACAGAGCTCCCTCTCCACAGTCCTGAACCCACCTGGTGATGCTCCAACTCTTGTCTCTAATAATGTCTCACTTAAGGCCCGTAGATATATAACTTGTCCTCCACCCTTCCTCATGTACCTCTCCACACAGCTCACTGATGTCTGCATCTCTTCGTGACATGTGGTGACATCACTGGAAAATATCAGTAGAGCCCCCCACCCCCAAAGCACCAGGGCACGTTTAGCCGAGACTGTTTTGTAATTGCATATATATATATCACTTACTACTACTGATGAGGCATTGAACTGTTTTATGACGAGTAACACTCTACTCCAGAAGCCAAGGATAGTGGTTAATCCACTAGTTGCTATTGTTGGTGATCAGAATTACTCTTGTGCTCCCAGTAAAACATTTCATGCATTTACTCCAGTTTCTTTGTTGTAGATTAAATTAAAAGGAGGTAGATGTCATCATTAGTGGGGGCTATGTGAGTTTATGTAAATGATTTGTGGGAAGAAAGATCAACTCAAGGAAATTAAGTATTGTTTGGTTGAAGGGATGTGGGCAATTTGAGATCCCCCTACACTAAACCCCCACCTCTGCATTTTAACTAACCCCCACTCTACAGCCTAATGCATGAGCCAAACAAGGCAAGCCCTCTCCCCACCTCTCTGGGCCCAGGACCTGGTTCTCACTTCATTGTGACATCACTGAACTCACCCACCTATACAGGAAGTGATGTCACTGGATTTCACATCATCCTTCTGTGCAGGAGGTTTCCTCAATAGACTTCCCATCATCCCTCTGCATAGGAAGCGACATCACTGGATTTCCCATCGTCCATCTTCACAGGAAGCAAAATGTCTCCTATCCTTTGCTTGATGGTGGACCTGTTTAATGGTGGCCACAGCGCACATGTGCGGCAGAAGCACCAAAGGAAGCCAGTCTGCATCTGGACCCAGCCCACCACCTGGTACACCCCTTCCCACTGCTACCCAGCTGCGACCTTCCATAACCTTAACCCCAGCCTCCATTCTACATGTTACTGAGTGACAATTCTGTGCTTCCTGCAAGTTTTCATTCACTTATCAACACCCAAAACTCACTGCAACCGCAACAACAGCACCAACACCCCACTCTCTTGCATTCACACAGTCCTGCAACCAACAGCACAACACTCCCCGCTCACAAGCATGTTCCTCAATACCCTCTCACTCACCAAACACACCGCAGAGATGTGTGACCTGCTAGACAATAATGCCCGGAGCTGCATTTCCTCACTGAAATCTGTCAGAACCCTATACCGGCATCTGATATCTCCACAGCCATCTTCCCCAGCTACAAGATCGCCAGGCAAGACAGACTTCACAAGGCTGGAAAGGGAATCGCTATCAGTGGTGGCCGGCATGACTCGTGGGTAGGGGGGCAGGCAGAGGGTTGCCGGGGGGAGTGATGGGGGAAGCGATGGGGTCACACCAGGGGTCGTGATTGCGGGAGGGAAGGAAAAAAATAAAATTTTAAAAAATCACTTACCTTGCCACCGCACGGTCCCTCGTCACTGCTCCTGCTTCCGATTTCAGGAACGGGAAGCAGGCAGCCAGGCTCCCTCCCTATAGCCAATCACAACGCTGCAATGGAGTGTTGTGATTGGTTGGAGCGCCATGCCACGGCACTCAGCCAGGGGCTGGATGGGTGGGCATGTTCTCCATGCAGGCTGTAATGCAGCCTGCATGGAGAAGTGGGAAAGTGCGCATGACTGGTTTGGGCAGCCCGAGAGGGCCGACCAATCATTGCACACTGTGTAGTGGGCAAACCACTCCTCCACTGCCCTGCTCTCAGAGCAGCCCCGCCCACCTGCCCACCCACAAAGCAGCACAAACATAAAATGATAATAACTTAAAGTTATTATCATTTTATGTTTTTGCTTCTGCATTGCATGCAAGCAGTGGGGCGACGCGCCTCTGCCATAGCGGAGGAGCCGCCCTTGATCGCTATCATCCACAAGAACACCATCAGCTGCACCACTCCACATACACGCCATCCTCCAACATGGAACACCTGTCTTTCAAGCTCATGTCACAGCCTACTTCACCCTAAGTAGTGATCTCACCTACAGGCCACTGGGACCTCTCCCCAACTTCACCGACACCATCAGGGACTTTGTCACACCACACACTCTTGACACTAGCAGTTGCATCCTACTCAGAGACGTGATCTTCCATCTGGAGGACCACACCGACCCCCAACTCAAAAGCACTCATTGAAGACCTTGGAAGCCTGGACCTCACCCAATGAGTACAAAGGTCCATTTGAAACTGGAATAACATCACTGACAAGGACAGGAGCACCACTCTCAGTGGCCACCAACCCTAACATAGCAACAGACTCACCAAAGCCATCAAGAATTTCAACAATGTAATCACCTTTTGTGCTGACTCCCTGGCCACGCCTCAAGCACAGCAACACAACAAGATCTAGACACCGGGCCAGTGGGTACACAGAGGAAATCAGAGTGATGAAACGCCACTTCAAACAACTGGAGCGCATATGGAGAATGATCAAGGACGATACAGACAGGAGCACGTTCAAATGCGCCCTGAGATGCTACCACCAAATAATCTGGACCATCAAACGCGCCTCAGTGGCAGACCACACTGATGCCAGCAGAAACAGAAATATTCGCCATTGTGAAGTATTTCACCTCACCAACGGTGCCTCCAACTTGATCCCTCCCTTGCAAGACCTCTGCAACTATCTCTCCAAATTCTTCAACAACAAAATCACTGCCATTTAGCAACTTCAACATGAAACTGACCTGAAAGACCTCACCAAACGCCTCCCGATCTTAGCCAAAGAACCAATACTAACCTAATTTCCCATCATCACCCACACTTTTAACAATTATGTGTTATCTCCGTTCTCTGGTATTAGCTTGTCTGCGGTTGTTGGTTCACCAGAATGACAGGGTGTAGGAAAGTAGGATCTGCTTTCATGGTTACCCCCACTTTTTGCAGGTGTTATGCTGGTTTGTGACTATTCCGACTGGGATCCTGCTAACCAGGACCCTAGTCACTGTGCTTTCCCCCTAAATTTGACTATGGCAAGTACTTTGGTACCTTCCTAATTGGCTACTGGTGTACCCTTCTAAATCCCTAGTATATGGTACTAAGGTACCCAGGGCATAAGTACACCAGAGGTCTCCCATGGGCGGCAGCATGTATTGTGCCACCGATAAGAGACCACTCAAACTGTGACTACAGGTCTGCCATTGCAGCCTATGTGAGTTTGTGCTAGCACAACAGATTTATGTTTCCTTATATCTGAGGCCACTGCACTTAAAACCTATAATCACCCCTAAGGCCTGGGCTGGACACCGGGGGACGCAGTGAGTCTGGCACGCAATCGTGAGCCCCCCTATACATCGGGAACCCCCCCTTCATCTAAACTGCTGCGACGGCAGCCGCTGGTGTCCCACATGCGGAGGGCCGGTTAATTAGCTCTTCCCGCTGCATATGTCCGCTACTGGGCCCCAGGGTCCTGCGGTGACAACAGAAGCGGTGCAAGGCCTGGCCGCGGACCGTGCCCTCCCTTCCTCCCCCTGGTTGTAGATGATGCGAGGGTGAACATCGTGCTGTGATGGCCTGATCCCGGCAGGGGGGTACACTATATGTGATGCAATTGTGGGCCCCGGGGGATGGAGTTGATTGATGCCCCGCGCTGTGCCTCGCATTAGTGGGCAACGGAGACTCTACCTTTCCTACATCGGGAGGCTGTGGCCTTTAAATTCTTGAGTGCCTGGACGAGACTCTGTCCATCATGGGTCGTGGGGACCCAAAACAACGCCAGCTCACCTTCGAGACAGCTAAAACTCCTAGGCGAGAGTCTGGAGAGGACGCAGCACAGGGAGACCCGCCAGACCGCGCTGACCCCCCGGCCTCCCAGCCCCCTGTGTTGGAGGGCGCCGCTGCTATAATGGAGGAATTACGGGCGGGCTTCAAGGCCCTTGACGCGCGCATTGGTGACCTAGGCATGCGTATGGACACCATGCATGGCCGGCTGGAGCAGCATGAAGCCTGGATGGACATCGCGGAACAGCGCATTTCTGATATCAAAGATGCACAGATGGCAATGGCCAAACGCCTGGAACGTATGGAGCGCCTCCTAAAGACGACGTCAGCAAAAGCGGAGAATTTGGAGGCAAGGTCGCGCCGCAACAGTCTACGGATATCAGGAGTTGCCGAGACAACCAACACAGGCCCTATGGAGGAGTATGTGGAACGCTTGGTGATTGAACTCTTTGGCAGAGACTGTTTCTCCCCCACATTTGCTGTGGAACGTGCTCACAGGTCTTTGGCCCCCAGACCGGCCCCGGGAGCTCCTCCCCGCATTATCATAGTACGTGTGCTCAACTATCGAGATCGGGACGTTGCCTTGGGACGAGCCAGAGAGGTGGGAAGCCTGCAGGTTCAGGGAATGTCGCTATCCTTTTACCCAGATTTTACACCAGTGGTGCAGGAGGCATGCCCCAAGTTCCAAGATATCAAGCGTGTTTTGAAAGAGGCAGATATTCGCTATGCCATGCTGTACCCGGTGCGCCTTCGCATCCAGCTCAACGGAAAGACTTCTATCTTTGACACACCTGCGGACGCGGCTGACTTTTGGAAACGCCATAAGTCAGACAGAGGCTCCTCCACAGGGGAATGACCACCTGCTACTCCGGACTATGTACTTACCTGAAAAATGGACTAATGGGCCCAACACGGCCGTACCAGTCGCAGATCCATAGACACTGTTAAGGACACAGCAACACAAACACTGTTTCTTTTTTCCCTCTTCCTTTTCCGTGATGGGTGGTGTAATAATGGCCCGCCTAATTCTTTTCAAATGCAGTTACATACCATTGCACAAATTACTGTTATTATCTTCAGCGGCCTGCTCGGGGCGTTGCTGCCCCCCTGGGAGATCTCCTATTTGTTTTAATCTTAATTTCTGCTTTTCTTTTAGTTGACATGTATTGGGATTCACCGGATACAGATTGGATGGTTATCCGATGTGGGTGGGGGGAGGCGGAGTGGGTATTCGAGCTGTTAATGGTTAACTTAGTTAGGTTGTTGCAGGACACCACTTTATGCGTTGGTGCACTACACAAAACGATGCATGCTGGGCCACATACCGCAGCTACCACTGTAAGGGGCTCGGGGGGCAAGGAGGGGGGCTTGAGCTTCGATGCATGACATGGAATGTGAGAGGTTTATCAAATCCCCGCAAGGGACGGCAGGTATTGGCCTATTTGGCAGGGCACAAAATTCAGATTGCCCTACTGCAGGAGACATACTATGCCCCCAAATCGGATAACCGTTTTGCTGCTAGCAACAGGTTCTTCGCTAGCTATAGCACCTACTCCCGTGGAGTATGTGTACTATTCCATAAAACGCTCCCTTTTACAGTGCAGAAGGCGATAGGGGGACCCGAGGGTTGGTATTTTCTGATGGCGGGGAGCTTGGGTACAAATCAAATACTTCTTATCAATGTCTATGCCCCAAATGTGGATGCCCGGGGGTTCTCTGCCGGGATCTCCAAACACATCTATGATGTACTGTTTGACTCTATCATATTTGGGGGGGGACTTTAATCTTACACTGCAGCCAGATGTTGACACCTCGGGGGCGAGCCCCATCACAAAGCCCTCCTCTACAGTGGAACTCGGGTCTCTATTGCATGCACATGTACTGGCCGATGCATGGAGACATTGGCACCCAGCGGACAGGGGGCTCTCGTTTTACTCTGCGCCACACGGCCCTTGGTCCCGCATAGACAGATTTATTTATTTTTATTTATTTTATTTAAGAGTTTTATAAAGCGCCTGAATCACTCCCGAAGGGGTATCTCTGCGCTAAGCGAACCTGCGGGCGGGCAAAGACAGATTAAAATAGGGAGGCTTTAAGCAGTTTCCTGAAATGTAGATAATCCGGGCATTGTCTGAGCTGTAGGGGGAGCTCATTCCAGTATAGTGGGGCGAGGAGGGAAAAAGATTTCCCACCGAGTCTAGCTTTCCTAACCCTTGGAACCTGTAAAAGAAGTTTACAGCTGGATCTCAGTGTCCTGTGCGGAGAGTAGGCCTTCAGTTTGCCCGAGATGTAAGAAGGACCCTTGTTATGAATGGCTCTATAGACTATGCAGCCAGTCTTAAACTTTATCCGCTTTCGGAATGGTAACCAATGAAGTCTACGGAGCAACGGCAAAGAAGGGGTTCCCGTAGTGGAATTCGTGAGGAGCCGGGCCGCAGTATTCTGGACCACCTGGAGTCTATTAAGGGAAGACTCGTTTGCGGAAAGCAAAAGAGCATTGCAATAATCAAGGCGGCCCAGAATCATGGTCTGAATAAGAGTTTTCCGTGTGTAATCCGGCAGAAATGGAAAGACTCGGCGTAGCATGCCCAGCACATGGAAGCAGTTGCTGACGGTTCGGGAGATATGCTCCTTCAGAGTAAGAGCCTGATCAAGATGGATGCCCAGGTTCTTAACTGAAGTTTTGGGAGTAGGGGTGGACCAAGAGCGGGCGGCCACCAGTCCGGAGACCAGAGTAAAGGGGCTTCTCCAAATAGCATTATCTCGGTTTTCCTGCATTCAATTGGAGGAAATTTCTCCTCATCCAAACTGATATGGCAGTCATACCTTCGACGAATGATGACAGGGCATGTGTTGTGGTTTTATCAAAGGTGAAGAGAAGCTGAGTGTCATCCGCGTAGGAGATGGGCAGAAAACCATGACTCCTGAGTAAGTGGGCCAAGGGGCGATATAGATGTTAAAAGCGTGGGGCTTAAGCACGAGCCCTGCGGAACACCCTTGGTCAGTTCCGTGGTCTTAGAACGGAATGGGCCCAGGTTGATGGTCTGAGTTCGAGATGACAGAAAGCTAGTCATCCACTGTAGAGCCGAACCCTGGAGTCCGATCGCCCTCAGTCTCATGAGCATAATCTGGTGAGATATAGTGTTGAATGCCGCAGAAAGATCCAATAGCACAAGTATGGTGGACTGGCCGCTATCAAGAGTCATTCTGATGTTATCCGTGACTTCCAGTAGGGCCAGTTCTGTGCTATGATTAGGCCTAAAACCAGATTGCGAAGGGTCAAGGCAATTGTTGGTTTCGACAAAGGTGGAGAGATGTAAGTTAATATATTTTTCCAAGACCTTGCTCATATGAGGTAAGAGGGAGACAACCCCGGATCTATTAATCACGCTACAAGAAGTGGATCATTTGCCCTGCACCCTGTCTGACCACTCACCAGTACTGTTGGCATTAACTCTTCCAAACATTGCGCGTCCCTCTAGATCCTGGCGCTTCCCCGCTGATGCGCTTTTAGACACGGTTTTTGAAAGTGAGGTGAAGGATGCAATCCTTGAGTATTTTTATACCAATACTGGCTCTGTCTCACGCTATGCCACCCTATGGGAGGCTTTTAAAGTCTATATTAGGGGCGTCTGTATAGCCAAGCAGGCCGGCATCCTGCGGACTATTCGCCGAGATTTTGACGCCACTGAGCAGGTGTTGCAGGATTTGGATGCCCGGGTGCTGGCAAAGGCAGCCCCCTCTCCGCTGGCCTATTATACACAATTATACACCACATGTTCCCCCCCGACTGGCACCGCTCTATCCGATTACTTGAACGAAATAGCGATGGTGTGGATCGAGAGGGGACAGCAACAGTTCTTGGCCTCGCCTATCGGTTCCGACGAAATTATAGAAGCAATAGATTGCCTGGATGGCTCTCGCGCCCCCGGAACGGACGGCCTCACTGGCTTGTTTTACAAGACCTATAACACTCTGCAGGTGCCACACTTATTGGATGTCTACGCGGAGGTGCTGGAATCGGGCGAATTGCCCCCCACCATGAGAGAGGCGATTGTAACTTTGCTTCTCAAACCAGGCAAGCCGCCCGAGAACGGTGCCTCATACAGACTATTTAGAGGGCTCTCTTTTAAATCAAGATTAAAAGATTTTGGCAAAAGTTCTCGCCAGACGAATATCACTCATAATCGGCCAGATTATCTCCCCCCTTCAATCGGGATTCGTACCAAACTGCTCAACATCGGTGAAACTGCGTACGTTATTCGCCGTTATTAATCAGATAAACCCTACTCTCCCGGCCGCTGCAATATTGCTGGACGCCGAGAAGGCGTTCAACTCCCTGGAGTGGGAATTCCTTCAGGCTGCTCTTAGTAAACTTGGCTTCCCACAAAATGTTCGCTCCTTGGTTCGCCTCCTCTACACTAATCCTGTTGCACAGCTAAAAATAAATGGGGTATTCTCAGATAAATTCTAACTGTCCCGCGGCACCAGGCAGGGATACCTGCTCTTGCCCCTGTTGTTCATTATAGCGATGGACCCGCTGGTGCGGCACCTGCAGGAGCGGCATCTTCAGCGGGGGATTAGGTTTCACCGGGGTCCTCTCCTAGCATCCTTATACGCAGATGATATTCTTTTATTCGTCCGGGAACCGGCTTGGAACCTCTCCCCTCTCATACGAGAAGTGGTACGATTTGGTGTATTTTCCGGACTGGTGATCAACTGGACCAAGTCAGGGGTCTTTCCTTTGACAGACGCCACTCTCCCGTTCACACTTGAATTCCCCTTGCGCTGGTGCAAAGACCCCCCCAGATATCTTGGACTGTTCCTACATCGTACGGCCTCGGAGGTCATTCATCTCAACTATGGTCCCGCTATAGATCGCCTTGTGGGACAGATTGATCATTGCCGATCGGATTGCGATCTTAAAGATGGTGGGTCTGCCGAGGTTTTTATATTTGTTCTTGTCCGGGAGCATGCTAACGAGGCTGGTCTGGATGGGCGGTCATGTGCGAGTGGTTTGGCAGACGCTCACTCATACTCCATACCTTGCAAACTACATGCTGGGCTTGGGGACACCTGTGCAGGTATTTGAAGGTTGACCATTTGTACTCCCCACACTTGCCACTCTTGGATAATCCGTGGTTACCCCCTACCACAGAAACTTTGGCAAAGCGCACGCTCACCTGCTGCCGGCTCCAGACTATGGGCGACATGTTCAGGGACGGACAAATGCATTCAGTGGCGGACCTGACGGAGGGCTATGATATATCCATGCTGGATCGTTTTCTAGTACACAGAACGCGAGTGTCGCTGGCTGCTGCGATTCGCCCTTTGACCGTGGAACCCCCGGAGTTTCCTCCACTCACCGCAATATTTACATCACCCGACAGCGCACATCTCGTTTCTCGGCTGTATCATTTAGCACAGACACTTAGGCCGGCGGACGGCGGAGGGGCACGTGCGGCATGGGAAGACAACCCGGCACACTCTTTGACTGATAAAATGTGGACCTACTGCTGTGAGCAAACGCGCTATATCTCTAATAATTATAAACACAAGCTCTTACATTTTAAATACATAAATAGGGTTTACGTTACCCCTGTGCTGCTCGCTAAGATGGATCGCAGCAAGCCAGATACCTGCCAGAGAGTGCTGCAGCGCATGCTGATTTTATACATCTGGCGTGGAACTGCCCTGCGGTTTTAGCATTTTAGGAGGCGGTATTCGGACACCTAAAACTCATGATTGAGTCTCAATTGGTGCTCTCGCCACTACTGGCCCTGCTGGGGTATGTCTTTCCACTGGGAGCGGGGATCATACACTTCACCGCAATCGCTTTGTTACTGGCCAAGAGGCAGGTCTCCTTGCATTGGGGCGCTACCATGCCGCCGTTGGTGAAGGCCTGGTTGCGAGACCTGATGTATTGTGACACCACCAGCGATATCTATGCTTCTCTTCTGCCCCCTGCCTCCCGCCCTAAAAACAGTTGGCAGCCGCTCCGCTCTTACTTGCTGCTCCACCCAGAGCTCACGGATTATTGTGCCCTCTATAGTAAAAGTAACCACTGTGTCAGCTGGTCGATTGTATCGTATACATTCTTCATGTTCATTATAGTGTGTACCTGCAACGGTGTTTAATGTTGGGATTTTTTCTTGTTTTTTTTTTTATTTCAGTCACTAATGTTCCATACATGCTGCGCATGGCAATAACTGCTACATAACAAGCTGCATATTGTAAATGTTGTGACTGTGGTTTGCTTATTTGAAAAACCCAATAAAAACTATTTTTAAAAAAAATTGAGAGGTGGACGTTAGTCTGTTATTTGGATTGAAAAGGATAGTGGAGGGATAGAAGAGGGAAGGGTCTAGAAAGGTTTATTTATTCTTTTTTCATATTTTTGGAGCTCTTAGCAGTAGGAGGAAGTTTGAGATCAGTAAAGGGGAGGTGGAGGGGTGAAGAGTCAGAGGGAAGGGTTTAGAAAGGCTTGTTGGGGAGATCTGAATAGAAAAGAGGTATGAGATGATGCAAGGAGGGGTACAGGAGGGAAAGTCAAGGAATTGTCATTTTGGGGATCATAGTAGTAGAATGGGGTTTGAGATGAGTGAGTGGGTGGAGGATATATTGAGAGAGGTGTAGGGTGAGATATAAGATAGTGCATTGGAGACGCGGAGTTAGAAGTCAAGTAATAAAGTACATGGAAGGGATATATGTATAAGGAAGGTAATGTATGTAGATTAAAGTTGTATTTAATAAACTCAAAGTTTTCAAGTGTTGCTGTACCTTAAGTGAATTTATTTGCTTTTATTATTATTATTTTTGTTGTTGTACGTAAATAGTTATGATAAAAGATGTACTTATTTATGCAGGCACCTATATACATGTTAAACATAGAATAATATAACCATAAGTAACGTGTACATTTATTGAGCAGAATTAACGAATATCTATATATCTAAAAACATAATTATTATACACGTTTATAGAAAGCAAAACACATATGTAGGTACACATCTATTGTCCAAATAAATGCTTATATACAGAGAGATATCCTGCATATTATTTATGTTTGAGTATAACAATCTAATCCTTTTTCAGGGGAATCTGTCTCTATCTCATGCCATTAAGTCTCGGCCCCTGAAATACTCCCAGACCTTCCTGCTTTTCTTCTTCATAAAAATAAAAACCAAGTTAATACAATTGAGAAGAATTCCCGCACACTGCACAATACTCATTAAAAATGTGTTTTTAACATTCTTCCCCATTGGAAAGAAAAGGTATCCCCTAAACATGAGTGACTGACAAAATGAATGTGATCATCCCACGAGAGGGAAACATGGCTGGAGCCAGTGAGAAAACAGAGAGGAGCTGCCTGTAGCAAGTGTCTGCCTACCGGCAGAGTAAATAAAGAGGCAGGCCCCGCACTGCTGAAGAAATAAAGAGGCAGCGTGCCCCTTAATACCAGCTCACAAGACACGCCGGCTTTCAGCCTGGGTTCACATACCGCGAAGACCATCCAGGAGACCCTGTCAATGATAAGAGAGACACACAGATGTCAACGCGTATCTCAGAACTGAAGAATTCACAGTCCCAGCTCATAAACACAAGGCGTTGGAGGCAAGAACGTAAACAATAAACGTGTGTACAGCAAGCAAATTAAAGTAGTTCCACCCATCAAAGCGTCAAGTTGCGAATGAGAATGAGTACTTGGGCCACAGGAGACTGATAAGAGAAAGACACATGGAACAACAGGGAATAGAATCCCTGCAACCAATAAAAAGGAGGAAAAGTAACAGGACAAACACTGGGACCAATAAGAAAGGAAGGCGGGATGTAAGTCATTTTTTAGATATACTAAATACAATAGATTTCACAAACACAGCGCAAGCACTGTGCAGACAAGCCTACAAATAGGACTAATCCCTACCCAGCAACTAGAAAGGAACCTAAATCCAAGCCAGAATATAATAAAGAATGACCTAGCCTCTAAAAAGGAACTTTAATCCAAGCCCTAATATAATAAACACTGACCTAGCCTCTAAAAAGGAACTTAAATCCAAGCCCTAATATAATAAACACTGACCTAGCCTCTAAAAATAAACTTAAATCCAAGCCCTAATATAATAAAGAATGACCTAGCCTCTAAAAAGGAACTTTAATCCAAGTCCTAATATAATAAACTCCGATCTAGCCTCTAAAAAGGAACTTAAATCCAAGCCCTAATATAATAAACACTGACCTAGCCTCTAAAAATAAACTTAAATCCAAGCCCTAATATAATAAACACTGACCTAAGCCTCTAGAAACGATCTTAAACAAAAAATATTCTACCATTCGCAACAAGAATTTTCAAATCTATTAATGACATGGAGACAAGGATTATGCTTCTTTTTCTTTACTTTTTATTTTCAGCAGCCAATCAGGTTATACTTTTTAAAAACACTACATTACCCATGAACCCATCATAGTCACATGCACAACCATAGAGCCACCGCCCTATATAACCTTCCAACAGCCTGACTGCTTTCTCTTTCTTTGCTGCAGTCCATGGAAAACAGTTGAACAGTCTGAGATCCTATAACAACAAGATTAGGAACCAACTGGAAACTGCCAATGGCCCCAACGTGAACCCAGCTCAGTCCAAGAATCTGAAGACCGTCGTCAGCAACAGCTGGGAAATGATCATCCCACGATGAACCAATATATGAACAAGGAATACGCTGAGAAATCTGGAACGATGTTGGGATATGAATCATTTGTCCCCTTTCCCTGGCAAGGAAGTAAAAAACCAAGCCATAAACACTGGTCCAAAGCAGGGCATCTCGCACACAATGTACACATTATCAACAGGGAGGGATACAGGGTACCCCCCCGCCTTCACTCAGTAACTTGTCCGGCCTCCAGCCCTCCCTCCCACCCCAGCAACTCACCTGCAGCAGATCACAAGGCGCGCTCACTTCACACAGAACTTGGGGTGAAGATAACTTACCTGTCTGTGTCTGGCACCTGTAGTGTCCTGCTGGACACGTTCTAGTGTTTCAGCAGGCAATGGTATTTCCAGCCACTCCCTCGAAGGCTGGACACACATGCAACCTACATCCATCCATCACTGGCGTCACAAGTGACGTGACCCTGCTAATAAAAGGGCTCAGGTGCACGCGCTCGTGGCCAGTTAAGCAACTACCACTCAGTGTCCGCGTGCATTATTTAGTAGCATGTGGGCCTCGGGCCCACAACAGCACATTGGCGACGAGAGGGTCTGACCCCGCGTGCCTGCTGGCCGTCGCTCTGTTGTGCCCAATGATGGCATCCTAGCCCGAGGCGACCCCTAATGCCAGCATGACTACGAATATGGCAGAACTGGGCAAGACTACAGCCACCAAGAGAGTGAGTCCGAGGGTCCACAGGCGACACCCCTGCAGCCATCTGCCGGCGCCGTACTGAATGGTTCGAGGTGGGAGAGTAAAGACAGTTCACTTCCAACAGTGCGATGACCCGCCACCGCCCGCCTGTCGAGTGGCTGAATGAATTGGCAGGCAGTGTCAGAAGTTAGAGGGGTCAATGACGACAAGAAACCGGGCCTCAGACCTTCTCTCAAGGTACGGCAGGGCCTGTGAGTGTTTATGACCCCCCTACTTGCGCGACACCCGCCATTGCCTCTGCCTGCCGCTACTTGTTCAGTGAGGAGGAAGCGCCGTGCCACTGAGGCGCATGCAGGAGAGTGAAGCCAGCACGGAGGGAGAGGTGCTCGCAACACGCCTGAGACACCTATCAGTCAGCGCGCCCGAGACGCCTATCAGGCAGCGCAACCGAGACGCCTATCAGGGAATGCGCCCGAGACGCCTGTCAGGCAACGCGCCTGAGACGCCTGTCAGGCAACGCGCCCGAGACGGCTATCAGGCAGCCCGTGTGCATAAAGAAGGTGGGCGAGCGGCACCATCCAGAGCGTCTGCAGGGGAGAAGAGTGCAGCTGCACCTGCTCCAGTGCCACCCACCGCATACCCACATGTCCATGCAGCACGGCCCTCAGCAGCAGAAACCCGCCCTGGCCTCCTGAAGTGGCAGCAGCGCCACATGATGAGAAGTGCCAGCAGCACCGTATCAGAGTGAGCAACCTACAGGAGCGGCCCCATGAAAAAAAGAAATTAACACTAAAATACGCCGCCCTCACCCGAACGGGGCGAAGACACAGCGCCTACCTCTGGCACTCCAAATGCCTGGTGAGCGCGAGGAAATAGGACCAGACTGCAGCAGCACAACAGGCACCCCCCCACCCACTGAGGTGCTCGTCGGCGGCACGGCCTGCTGCAATCTGCCCCGGAGTGGAAAGGAGGGAGCAGCGCCCCCCCACCCCACCCACTGAGCTGCCCGTAGGTGGCACGGCCTGCCACAATCTGCCCCGGAGTGGAAAGGAGGGAGCAGCGCCCCCCCACCCACTGAGGTGCTCGTCGGCAGCACGACCTGCTGCAATCTGCCCCGGAGTGGAAAGGAGGGAGCAGCGCTCCCCATCCCTCCCACCCACTGTGGTGCTCGTCACCGGCACGGCCTGCCGCAATCTGCCCCAGAGTGGAAAGGAGGGAGCAGCGACCCCCACCCACTGAGGTGCTCGTCGGCGGCACGGCCTGCTGCAATCTGCCCCGGCATGGAAAGGAGGGAGCAGCGCCCCCCCACCCCCCCCCACCTACTGAGGTGCTCGTCGGCAGTACAGACTGCCGCAATCTGCCCCAGAGTGGAAAGGAGGGAGCAGTGCCCCCACCCCCTACTGAGGTGCTTGGCGGCGGCACAGCCTGCCGCAATCTGCCCGGTGTGTAAAGGAGGGAGCAGCGTCCCCCCACCCACTGAGGTGCTCATCGGCGGCATGGCCTGCTGCAATCTGCCCTGGTGTGGAAAGGAGGGAGCAGCGCCCCCCCACCCGCTGAGGTGTTCGTCGGTGGCATGGCCTGCCGCAATCTGCCCCGGTGTTGAAAGGAGGGAGCAGCGCCCCCCCTACTGAGGTGCTAGTCGGCAGCACGGCCTGCCGCAATCTGCCCCAGTGTGGAAAGGAGGGTGCAGCGCCCCCCCACACCCCCTACTGAGGTGCTCGTCAGTGGCACGGCCTGCCGCAATCTGCCCCATTGTGGAAAGGAGGGAGCAGCACCTCCCGAGGTGCTAGTCGGTGGCACGGCCTGCCGCAATCTGCCCCAGAGTGGAAAGGAGGGAGCAGCACACCCCCACCCCCCTACTGAGGTGCTAGACAGCAGCACGGCCTGCCGCAATCTGCCCCAGAGTGGAAAGGAGGGAGCAGCGCCCCCCCACCCCGCCACCTAATGAGGTGCTCGTCAGCGGCACGGCCTGCCACAATCTGCCCCGGAGTGGAAAGGAGAGAACAGCGCCCACCCACCCCCTCTACTGAGGTGCTTGTCGGCGGCATGGCCTGCCGCAATCTGCCCCAGAGTGGAAAGGAGGGAGCAGTGCCCCACCACACCCCTACTGAGGTGCTCGTCGGCAGCACGGCCTGCCGCATCTGCCCCAGAGTGGAAAGGAGGGAGCAGCGCCCCCCCCACCCTCCCCTACTGAGGTGCTCATCAGCGGCACGGCCTGCTGCAATCTGCCCCAGAGTGGAAAGGCGGGAGCAGTGCCCCCCATACTGAGGTGCTCATCGGCGGCACTGCCTGCCGCAATCTGCCCCGGTGTGGAAAGGAGGGAGCAGCGCCCTCCGCTACTGAGATGCTCGTCGGCAGCACGGCCTGGCGCAATCTGCCCCAGAGTGGAAAGGCGGGAGCAGTGCCCCCCATACTGAGGTGCTCATCGGCGGCACGGCCTGCCGCAGTCTGCCCCGGTGTGGAAAGGAGGGAGCAGCACCCTCACCCCCCTTACTGAGGTGCTCGTCGGTGGCACGGCCTGCCGCAATCTGCCCCAGAGTGGAAAGGAGGGAGCAGCGCCCCCCCACCTACTGATGTGCTTGTCGGCGGCACGGCCTGCCGTAATCTGCCACAGAGTGGAAAGGAGGGAGCAGCACCCCCCCACCCACTGAGGTGCTCGTCGGTGGCACGGCATGCTGCAATCTGCCCTGTTGTGGAAAGGAGGGAGCAGCACCCCCCCCCACTGAGGTGCTCGTCGGCAGTACGGCTTGCCGCAATCTTCCCCAGTGTGGAAAGGAGGGAGCAGCGCCCCCTCCCCACCTACTGAGGTGCTCTTTGGTGGCACGGCCTGCCGCAATCTGCCCCGGAGTGGAAAGGAGGGAGTAGCGCCCCCCACCCACCCCACTGAGGTGCTCGTCGGCGGCACGGCCTACCGCAATCTGCCCCGGTGTGAAAAGTAGGGAGCAGCGCCCTCCCCCCCACCCTTCCTACTGAGGTGCTTGTCGGCGGCACGTCCTACTGCAATCTGCCCCTGTGTGGAAAGGAGGGAGCAGCGCCCCCCCACTCCCCTTACTGAGGTGCTCATCGGCAGCACGGCCTGCCGCAATCTGCCCCGGTGTGGAAAGGAGGGAGCAGCGCCCCCCCCACCCACCTACTGAGGTGCTCGGCAGCAGCACGGCCTGCTGAAATCTGTCCCAGAGTGGAAAGGAGGAAGCAGCGCCCCCCCACCCACCTACTGAGGTGCTCGTCGGCAGCATGGCCTGCCGCAATCTGCCCCGGTGTGGAAAGGAGGGAACAGCGCCCCCCATGATTTGCATTCAGACCCCCAGCAAGGCCTAGGCAAGAGTGGCTGCCTTCCGCCGTACCGACCAGCTCTGGACAACAGCGAGCCGTATGAAAATAAGGGAGTACTGTAATCAGCACCGAGCGCCCTGAACGCTATGAGTGCCTACATGCTGCTAACCACAACTTGTCATACCCCCTCAAGATGCGGCGCCCTTCATGTGCCCCCTCCTGCGACCCCAGCTCTGCAAGGCCTGGCGCTTCAGGAAGGACTGCACGGCCTGAAGCAAAGAGCGCTACATACACAGGGCTCCTGACACCAAACGGCACTTAATCGATTAGAGGTCATCGGTTGTGTAAAAGTAAAGCCGCCCTGCTGCCCAGTGATGGCTGCAGTGCCCCCACTTACCTCGTTGGAGGGCCGGGGGCAGCGAGTGTAGCCTCCCCTCTCCACTGCATGAGAGAACTCCACACCTAGTGTAGCCTCCCTCTCCACTGCATGTGAGAGCTGCACACCCGAGGTAGCCTCCCCTCTCCACTGCATGCGAGTGCTGCACGCCCGAGTGTAACCTCCACTCTCCACATGCTTGTGAGTGCTGCACGCCAGAGTGTAACCTCCCCTCTCCACTGCATGTGAGAGCTGCACGCTCAAGTGTAGCCTCCCCTCTCCACTGCATGAGAGAGCTGCACGCCCGAGTGTAACCTCTCTTCTCCACTGTATGTGAGTGCTGCACGCCAGAGTGTAACCTCCCCTCTCCACTGCATGTGAGAGCTGCACGCCCGAGTGTAGCCTCCCCTCTCCACTGCATGAGAGAGCTGCACCCCCGAGTGTAGCCTTCCCTCTCCACTGCATGTGAGAGCTGCACACCCGAGTGTAGCCTCCCCTCCACTGCATGTGAGTGCTGCACGCCCGAGTGTAACCTCCCCTCTCCACTGCATGCGAGTGCTGCACGCCCGAGTGTAACCTCCCCTCTCCACTGCATGTGAGTGCTGCACGCCAGAGTGTAACCTCCCCTCTCCACTGCATGTGAGAGCTGCACGCCCGAGTGTAGCCTCCCCTCTCCACTGTATGAGAGAGCTGCACGCCCGAGTGTAGCCTCGCCTCTCCACTGCATGAGAGAGCTGCACGCCCGAGTGTAGCCTCGCCTCTCCACTGCATGAGAGAGCTGCACGCCCGAGTGTAACCTCCCCTCTCCACTGCATGTGAGTGCTGCACGCCAGAGTGTAACCTCCCCTCTCCACTGCATGTGAGAGCTGCACGCCCGAGTGTAGCCTCCCCTCTCCACTGTATGAGAGAGCTGCACGCCCGAGTGTAGCCTCGCCTCTCCACTGCATGAGAGAGCTGCACGCCCAAGTGTAGCCTCCCCTCTCCACTGCATGTGAGAGCTGCACGCCCAGTTCCAAGAAAGACTGCCGGGGCCGGAAAAGAACAGTGCTGCAGTGCCACCTAGTGGCCATTCAAGTTAATGCACCTCAACACAGCACAAAGCCTTAAATATATAGCCCCCAGCTGAACACTAAAGCGGTGCACAAAGCCGTTCCGCTGCCCAATGTGACATAGCATGAAGTGCCAGTGACCTCACCTCACACAAGGGCCCCATGACAGGATTAGAGATGCCCGCAGTGCCATCACACAAAAAAGCCTTGCAGTAGCTGCATTGACCAGGAAGCTGTTAGACAGACACATGTACCTACAGGTAGAAAACTGCTCTCCATCTCTCATACTGCAGCAACAAACTGTACACCCCAGTGAGAGCACCACATGCTGCCTGTATTTCTAGAGAGGCACCTCAGAAAGAGACTGTATACTCCAGCAAAAAAGCCCCAAGCAGCAAGAGAGTGCTGACCCCCGCAGAGAACTGCAAAGAGCACAACGCTAACCTAACCAAGGAAAGCTTCTAGTGGCCAAGCTTGGACCAGTGCACCAAATGGGACCAATTGCACCAAGCATGGAAAGAAGAGCGAGCCTACAGGGAGCAAGCGAGAGCACCCTCGAAGAGACTATGCATGCATGAGGCACTGCGCACCACCGGGACTCCACAGAGCCAAGAGGAGCGAAAAGGCCTAGCATGGCCCAAATGCAGGAGGGAGAGCCTCTACATCTCCACTGCACCAGTGAAGCCCCACAGTGGGCCAGAGATAAGCAGTGCAGTGCCCCAACACTGCCGTAAGACTACGCCGTACATCAACCCATTACTGCACGTCCCCAAGTAGCAAGCTGCCACCACTGTAACACGGACAAGAGAATGTGGTACGACGCCACATCATGAAAGAAGAGAAGTGTCCTCCCCCACACTGCCTCAAGACGGAGGCGCCAGTGACCCAAGACAGGCAAGAGGGGAGTCGCACACTCCACTTGGCATGCTGCCACCGCAACACGTGCTCCGACACGCAACATGTGGCCGGACGCCACATCGCCCAGCAAGCAAGGAGCACGTCACACAAAGTGACTGACCCCGCCAAGCATGCCTGAACGGAGGCAGAGTCAGGCGCCACGACTGCGCAGGTTCGAGGCGCAAGCACGACGCCCTCGAGCAAAGAAGGTAACTGCCATCCTGGCACTGCAAAAATCCCTGAAGAAGAAACACAGAAGTCAAGTGGCTGTACGCCACCCAGCACCCAGGAAGAAGAGAGAAGAGCGACTGGAAGTCTCGCCCGCATGGCCCAGAGACCATTGAAGTTGACAGGCCCTGTTGGCCTGTTTGGAAGAAGGTGCATGCTACTGCACCAGGAGGAAGAACAGCCAAGGAGCGTGACAATCCTGTCACCATGAAGAACCAGATGAACACAGGTGCACTGGGGAGACCGAGGGGAGAATAACGAGGACTCGCACCGCCACAAGAGTGCACCCGGAGACACCAGACAGCCACCAAGGCGGACTGACGTCCCTGGACACAGTCAATGGGAGAACCAAACATAAGCCGCAGCAAGCGCGAACCGCAACGGTTCCCAGTGCGACCGTCCATCCCCGAGCATCAGTAGTCTAAGTCGGACGCCATCCCGGCGCTTGACCGCAGATGCCATGGGTGAAGGAACAGCCTGAGCAAGACAGAGACATGTAGCTGCGAAGTCCCTCCAGAAATCCCCTCTCCTGGAAGATCATCACCACCTGACGTCCAGGTCCAATGGAAACCACATCATCATTGCCATGTGCATGACACCGCACCCAGCAGGAAATATGGAAGTGTGACTGGAGGGTCTACACTAAGAATCTGACGTCCGACCAAGTTTAGGAGCGGAAGTTGTGAGTGGCTGGGCCGGACGTTGAAGAGAACTCGAGCTACTAAAGGAGCGCATCCCGACACACCAACAGCAAGTGAAGTGGGTGACAACCAGAGAATGACATGGCGACTGCCCAGAGAGAGACTGAGAGTAAGCCGCAAGCGTGCGCGAACCGAGTCTCATGCCTCATGTTTCTCAGCGTGTCCATCACGCCACTGTCACCGACGTCTTAGTAGCCCAAGAAGTCCAAGTACAAGGATGCAGATGCCTCCCCAAAGGAAATGGAAGCACCTGGCCACCCCTACTCTCGGTGATCAACTCAAGAATGAAGGCCTGCAACCATCACGGCAAGTCGTCACCAACCGTTGTCCAGATTCACCACACGGCTGGCAATGCCATCACGCCAGTCCTCGTCAAAAACTACCATCTCCAGAGTACCGATGGACTGGAGTCCCACACCGTTGCCACACCAGCCGACAAGAAGAATCAGAGGCTACCTGTCAACCTGGCTTACACCTGAACTGCGGCAGCGAGAGCATGTCTTGACCAAGACTCATCCACCCCTGAGGTTTGTGTGAGCGACTAGGTACTGGCTCCTCGGTGGTCTTGCAGCTGCCCCCACATCGGCACACAAGCAGCCCCCAGCGCAGCGCACAAGCAGTCCCGTGGCAATCCCGACAAGAAGGCCTCCTCAGGCAGGAGAGTTGGACTTGATATTGCCCCACCGACGGGTTACAGGATACCGCAAAGTAGTCTAACAGAGTCTTCAGTCGATCAAGCAACACCTTCGTGAACCTTCACCCTGGACTCCAACCATGCTCATGGCGCACCCTGTTTTATGAACTGTTAGAACCCACCACAGACCATCCTCAATATCAGTGGAGTAGAGCAACTTCGGACCAAAAGACATGTTCTCACCGGTATGCTGCCAAGGTGCTGCTGACGTCTCCAAGCCAGCATTCGTGTCCTGAACCACTCAGGTTAAATTATGAGTGCCAGCGAGGATTGTCCTGCTGCAGTCAGAGTCACCAGCCCCATGTCTGCTGTCTTCCTGCTGCACGACTCGTGAGGCTGATGGTCCCTGTGGTGTTTAGTTGACTGTTGTTTACCCCACAGGTTAGACTGGTGTTTTATTTTGTTCTTCAATAAAGTTTGGGAGGAATGTAGTATCCTGCTGGACACGTTCTAGTGTTTCAGCAGGCACTGGTATTTCCAGCCACTCCCTCGAAGGCTGAACACACATGCACCCCACACCCATCCATCACTGGCGTCACAAGTGACGTGACCCTGCTAATAAAAGGGCCCAGGTGCACGTGCTCGTGGCCAGTTAAGCAACTACCACCCAGTGTCAGCGTGCATTATTTAGTAGCATGTGGGCCTCTGGCCCACAACACCACAGCACCCAGGGCTTGTGTGGTCGCCCCAACCCCTGGCATTACCAGTGACGTCAGAAGTGCTTCATCCCGTGGGGGTGGTCAGCTAAGGAGGGGCAGCCCCAGAACGCCCTCCAAGCTAGGGTGATCAGACCCTGAAAACCAAAAACACAGGATATTTTGGAAAAATAGAAGGACAAACATTTTTCATCCATGGAATGGCGCAGAATGACAGCTCTCGTCAATATAGGATCACTGAAGATGCATTAAGAAAATAAATAAAATGTAATTTCTACAAGGAACATCATACCTATTAATTAAATTGCTTACTTATAACAGCTGCTAACTAGCACAGCTTTAGAACACCAAAAAAGTGCCTCTCACTGCTTTCAGTCGATCCCCTCTAAAAACCAGGACATGAGCCAAAATTGCCGAAATCTGCCGGGACAGCTGGTGAAAACCGGGACTGTCCGGGCAAATCCGGGACGTCTGGTCACCCCACTCCAAGCACCCCCACCGAGGGGATGGTGAGAGATTGCAGGACGGATGGATAAGGTGTGGGCGGAGCCTAAGCTTTGTTTCCCTGGTTACACAATAAGTATTCCCCCCCTTATGATCTGTGGTGCAGCATCCTGTAGGGATGTGTGAAATATCTTCCTGTCCTAAACACACCCCGCCCCCCACCTCTTGTGCTTCCTCTTGCCCAGCTCTGCTCCATCCCTCAGACCCATACCAGGCCCCCTCCTTGCACCCCTCCCCACCATCCTTGCAGCTATCCCCTTCTCCGGACAGCCCACCCGCAGACTTCCCCCCCTTACACAAACTGCCACAGGGGCTCTTCACCTATCCTGCCAGCCCCCATCCGGGCCCCTCTTCTCCCTGCAGACTCACCCTCCTGCCCCCCCAAAAATGCTGAACGTAGGGGCTCTTATCGTTCCGCCAGCCCCCAGGGGCCACTCTCCTCATAGTGCCTATATAGGCAACACTCCCCACCCAATGCCAAATAGCATGCATGATGGAATAAATAAATACAGAACACAATTTTTTGTTTGGGAAAATAGTGCTGCAGGTTTATTCCATACAAAAGTATGCAACATGGTGGGTTATCTTACGGGCGATCCAAGGGCAGGCAGCGGTGACTAACCTACGCTGCCCTGCCCGCCTGATGAGCCAAATTGCACTGTGGCCAACCCAATCAGTGCTACCAATTATGGTGTGATCCTCCCTAGGATCATGTGGACCACTGGACCACCATCTTACTCACGCCCTTTCAGGGCGGAGCATTGCAAGGCAAGCCCCCGGTTGTTCAGGCTTACAACCGCCCTCAGGACTAGCTGGGCGCCGACGATTTTCTTCCAGGGACCTGCCAAGAGGACTCCTGGGATTTGGCACTGGCACACCTATTGTGCTTCTGAAGAGGTACCCTTCTGCCTCCGGATCGCCTTGTAACTCCGTCTGCAACACAAAAGAAAACATTACAAGGTTCTACCTACCCATGCTCACCAGCCACATGCCGGGTAAGCGGAGGTAGGGTGGGAGACGGCGTGTCCGGCGCAAAGAGGGTGCCAGAAAGGCAGGGGGAGGTATAAGTACCTTCCCCCAACTCTCTATGCGCCGGAAATGACGCGGCCCGCGTGCCAGGCTGAGGAACTCCTCCCCGGGTCCCTCGACTAGAGGGGTGATGGACTGCCTAAGTGGCACTAAGGGGGCCGCCCTTTTAGGTGGCCCACTACGTGAGCCGCAGGCAGCCGCGTAGTGCCTATATAGGCAACACTCCCCACCCAATGCCAACTAGCATGCATGATGGACTAAATAAATACACAACACAATTTTTTGTTTGGGAAAATATTGCTGCAGGTTTATTCCATACAAAAGTATGCAACATGGTGGGTTATCTTACGGGCGATCCAAGGGCAGGCAGTGGTGACTAACATTACGCTGCCCTGCCCGCCTGATGAGCTAAATTGCACTGTGGCCAACCCAATCAGTGCTACCAATTATGGTGTGATCCCCCTCCCTAGGATCACGTGGACCACTGGACCACCATCTTACTCACGCCCCTTTCAGGGCAGAGCGTTGCAAGGCAAGCCCCCGGTTGTTCAGGCTTACAACTGCCCTCAGGACTAGCGAGGTGCCGACGATTTTCTTCCAGGGACCTGCCAAGAGGGCTCCTGGGATTTGGCACTGGCACCCCTATTGTGCTCCTGAAGAGGTACCCTTCTGTGCCCTTCAGCCTCCAGATCGCCCTGTAACTCCGCCAAAGCTCTGGAGGTGGCCCCCGTCGTCTACGGAGCCCCCCACCAAGATTGCTAATTTTCTCACCTGCAACCCGCTATTTCCAGGGTCTGCTAATGTCCAGTAGGAACCGATCCATGCCCTCCTGTGACAAGTGCACCCCATCTTCGTCAAAATAACCTTTGGTGTTCGCCTGGATTAGCCCATGCCCGATGAAGCCAAAGAATATTGCTGCAGCACATTTGGTCTGTGAACTTGCGCATGGCGCTGTTTATCCTTCTCTGGGAATGTTCAACTGCCTCACATGACCAGTAGGAGTGTGATGGCCTCCCTGGAGGGAGCTCTACTCTTAACCACAGCTATATTACCCTTCAAGCTAATGTAGGCTCCAACCTCCTGCAACCTGTAGTTGCAATCCTTCTAGCCTTATGTGCCTTAACACGTTTCCCCAATTAATGGGACAGCAGCACACTTGTTAGATGACTGCTTCCACAACCAGCCTATCTACTATGGCTATGAGGTTGGGGAATTTTATGCTTAACTTAATCAACACGTAACCTGCCCTCAGAGCAAAGTGCACATACTGTGTTGAAGTTGACCAAACATTAGCACAGACCTTTTTGATGCTAAACCATGGCGAACAGGAATGTTCATATTGTGCCACTATTGCCGACACAGCACCCTTTTTGGAGTGACAGCTTACGCCACCTACCAGGCTTGCTTAACTAAAGCCTGATAACAGATACCCACATACCTGCTAACCAGCTGTGACCCTTGGTGCTCACTCCAGCCATAGACCTCGTTTACTTGTTATCCCCGGAATGATTGCCCTTCACAAAATCTAAGCCGCATTCAGCTTACCTTCTAGTCACATTGTGATTCATGCTGTAACATTCATACCCCGTATAACCAGAGAGTCGTGCATAATATTAAACAATGATACTGTTGGAATCTAAGATTCCCAGTTTCCTGTTTTGCCGTAGCCCCCTTTTGTGGGTCTGCTGGGACCACACTGCCTCACCTCAAGTAACCTTGCTACCTCATGCAGCTCCCTAATGCACTTGCCTGTTACTGAAAGACACCTGGCAACACTTGACGCACTGCTGCTTGGTGAGGATGGTTTTCTGAGCCAGACGTACCCCCATTCCGTGTTTCCAGCATTTTTCCCTTTATAGGAGCTACAGTCCGTATGAGATGTGTTAATGTCCTGGCAAGACTAACCAAACCGCATGTTCACTTGGTGACTAACCCATTATGATGTGTAAAGGCTCGACTATCCAATGAACTAGGAATCTGTAACAATAAACAAGTGTGTCCACATGTACTTCCCATGTATCCCATCTTTCTTACGGGAATTTCGCCTGTTCAGTTCCATCTGTGGTGTAACCCCCCAGACTTTCCAGTTTGCTTAACTGCTAGCAAAGTGTGCAGTTGCGACATTGATGGGGAAAATCCCAGTATGCGCCCACCTTAATGTGCCATGCTGTAAGCAATTAGGTACCCAACATCTCTCTTTCCTGTGAAAAGATAAAACAAACCAGTCAAAGACACAAGGCACAGGCAGTGTGCCAAATGAGAAACCACAGTTCTGTGTGATACAAACCCTAACGCACTGTGTGCACGTTTGTGCATATCCTTTCGGGGTTGACTAAGCCCTTGGTTGACCCCTTACTTGGATGGTCCCAAGTACAAGGGTTCAGACTGATGACCAAGTGCTGCGCCAGCAACTGAACATGTAGGCATGGATCGAATTTAAGCTGTCTCATGTCCTTACAAGGATGCCCGGACAAGGGTGGATCACCACAGGGGGAAAGGCCTGAGGTCCCCTAATGGTACTCCTAATCTTCTGCTACATTTCATGTCCTTATTGCCTGCAAACCCATCCGTCTGACTGCGATCACGGATGCTGTGTCGCCGTGCTGGTATCCCCCACCCCACCATATGTAATCCATAAACAGCTTTTGTTAAAGGTATACAAGAGTGCCAATCAGGTTAGCCAATGTTTTTGGATATGAGGACAGGGAGTAAAACACAAGCAAATTTACCTGCACCTTCTGAAGTAAGAATGCCAAATGGACTGGTAATTGTCGGTGTTTGGCTCCAATCCCCTTTTTCCACACTGTTGAAGGACAGCACACTTTTTAGAAGCTACTGGGATGGTGAGAACAAAAAGTACAGATCCTCTACCCTTTCTATAATTGTGGGCCTGCCAAATGACCCATCAATTGTAGCCCTTGTGCTGTAATCCAGAGTTTCCCAAAACGTTTAGAACCCCAACACACTTTTTTTATACGGACAAACTTACGCAACCTGCCAAGCTACAATGGCGATGAGGCAGCCGAACTTGGCTTATCTACCATTTCTGTTGAAATGACTAATACATTTGCACGGACAGGTTTCACGATAAAACTATAATGAACAAATAATGTGTCGACCGGTTTCAGTGAATGTTTGTCTTAGGTGCATCTGCGAGTGCAACCGCCTTAGTGTGGATGGGTTATCAATGTTGCCAGGCAGTGGTGCAATACCTTTGCCCAAGCAACTCTTGACGAGATATGCCAGTGCAGGTAGAAGACAAGAGTTATCCAACCCACCGTACTTCCACTCTTACAGTTTTCTGTGTATAGTGCTTGTTGGAGCATAACATAATTGTATATGTGTGAAGCGCACGTGCTCCAGTAGGCATGATGGCGCTGAATAACTGATGTATGTTACCCCACTCACTGATAATTATGTGCAGATAACTGCCCTTTCTTAATTTGTGGGAATGCTCAATGCTTTCTACGAACTGATGCCTTATTGCTCCAACCCAGTTTTACCCCAAAACTTTGGGACCACCGCATATTTTTAGGATGACAAACTTTCGCAACCCGCCTGGCCGCATTGGCGGAAAGGCAGGCAACCTTCAACACCAACTCGTATAGCACATTTCCTGTTGAATGAAAATTACACTTACACAGACCGTCTTATTGCTAACAAGTTAATAATGTGTCAATCCGGTTTCAGGGAATGTTTGTCCATTGTGCATCCGCCAGTAAGTACCTGCCAAGATTTGTTTGGCTGTGTTTAAATTACTAGCGATTGGATGGCCTTGTGCCTTATTATAGACTCCCTGCAGAACTCCTTGTCCGAGGAGGTACAACTAGTGCCAAGTGAAACCATAAATCTGGGTTAATCATGGCTACCCTACTTGACCAAATTCTGTGATCCTTTGGCACATTAGTTATTTTCACGCCGTGCCATTAAATCTTGCAATGCTTATCCTTGCTTCAACGAGTAGTTGTCGCTCCAAAATGGCAGTGCCACCATTGGTGGTGGCGTTCGGCTGCTTGAAAGGCTCTACTTGTTGCCCTGACGATGTGGTAAATGTGACATCTTTCCTAGCTGCTGCTGAAGATTGAGCCTAAGACGGGACAATGAATACTCAACATGCGGGGCTTGCTCGCCTTAGTGACGTGGCGTGTATTTTATTTATCTATTGCCAATCCACCCTCGACCTATTGTCAAAGCCTACGAGTCTCCAAGACTACGCAAATTAACAATACATGCAAAACAATAACACACCTCCCATACTGAGTTCTTAGAAAGCAACAAACGCCTACTTGTTTGGATTTTGTGATGGGCCTTTAGTACCCCAATCTGTTTGTTGATCTATTCATTCATTTCTATTTCCTCTGAAGGGCCTATTGACCATTGCTTCTGAATGTGTGCCCCCCCCCCCGCCTGAATGGTGCACCTCGCTGAGCCATGCAGGGTGTATGTAGCTAGGGTGCTATGCCAGATATTGCAGTGCTGTCTCCTTTAAGGTGACTAACCTCTTGTTAGTGCATGTACTTCAATCTGAAAGGTCTGTGCCTTATCCCTGAAGCTTTAACAAACTTCCGGGGCCCCTGACCGGAACAGCTTAGAATATATGCTCCAGTTTCAGCTTTCATGCCCTTTCTTGGCCAGGTCGCTGACCCTGCACGGTACACTCTTCCAAATCCTAAATGTGCTTATATCCAACATTCAGAGATAATGATGTGCTTTAAATATTGTAACAAAGCAGCAGCTCATTACTATTACTGCAGATAATCTCTCTGGCACTCTCCCATTTCTCATAAGAGAGGTCCTGTTTTGATCTAAAAGAAACTTATTATGGCTGTTGCATGAAACACAAACACAACCTTTGACTGCCACAGACTCTTACACATCACTGACATGAAAATTAAATTAAAGGACAATAGTATTTAAAACAATCCCTTTAAGAAATATTCAAGGTCATCAAGGCAGGAGTCTGCATATGAGAGCAGGCTCTATCAGGTGGCCCCCTGAAAGGCTAGGGCCTGTGTCCAGAGCCCTTAATGCCCATGCATTAAAACGTTTCTGACTCTAGGGGACAAGTGAAGGTTATTTATTCTTCATGTCTGTGCTGGAATACTGCCTTCATCCAGACACTGGTGAGGTGATGGGGCTCTGGTCATGTGGAAGGGAGAGACCCACTTGCGTATTGTTGATAAGTGGGATGAGTGCCATGAAAGCCCGGTCAACGAAATCAAACCTACAGAATAGCTTAGTAAAACTGTTCCCGATTCATATATCGGTTTGACTTGATCTGCCCTACACCCATGCAGGTGAACTCTGCCGGAAATTCCAAGAAATCTCACCATATGCTTTCCTAGGCCATGTGCATTTGAGAGATGAGCCCGGTGTAATGACTTGGAATCGCCCGGACCCATGAGCTCGAATTCTCCTGATGGCTCCAACAGTCAACATAATGGAAAAGAACTCCCACTCGGTCTGTACCCTTACTGTAGGCTGATATAAGCTCTAAAGGGTTACCCACTGCTATACATACATGTGAAGCATTAGTTTATATTTTTGCCCTCTCAGACCAGCAGAGTAACCCAATGACCTATTCACATCAAATGTGCTTGTGATCTGCAATGTGCCCGTACTTTGCAGCAGGTGTGATGACCCACTGTGCTACCATACTGGAGTCAAAGCTTCCACTAGGCAAAACCTCTGATCCTTCAAGGTAACAATAGTTCTTCACACAATCATATTGGCAAACACACCACCTCTGCCCGAAGTCAGCGCCAAGTGCAGCTGCACCGCTCAAGGGCCTGCCCCGCCCAAACATTCATTAGTTGTCAAGTAAGACACCACGTCCGATCGGGACTGCTCCACTATCCTCCTGCCCACTGCTTTGTTTAGTACGGAGGTGTCTGGATGTGCTTGTGCAGCAGGGCAAAATGACCAACAATTCACTGTGAATGCGGTACCTGAGTAAGGGTCATGAATGAATCCCTCCATCATTTCCCAAGGCATCGACGTTCCACAAAAGCACCACACAGACGCAATCTGTAGCCTCCCAGGTCCATGGGCGTCAATGATGAAAGGTGAGAGATGGGGACAACCCTGCTCAGTGCCATATGCCGGTCCCCCTTCTCAAGTTACGTGCACACCATGGGCGGCCAGGACATACAGGCCACTGCCTATGCTTGTGCCATGATCCTCCAACTCCAACATCCACTCCAAAACCAGTGAAATAGTTATGTGGCAGAACCACCGAGGAATTAGCTTCAACAAATCCACAGACCAACCACCCCAGACCTAGTTGCTGAAAAGATGGGACAGCAACCCACCCGATTGATACAGTGAACAAAACAGCACTAACCATCCATGTTCAGTCACGCAAGCAACAGTGCCACAAAGTTGCACCAACACCCTATGGTACCACAGCAATACAAATTTGGTTCCAAGCCGGCAATATTCACCCCCTTGTGAAAAGATTGCCTCGACCAAGGGGACCCAGCCCGACTGTGTGCACCTTTGCCCTATCAACACGAACGCCAGCTTCAGGCAACCTCTCTAACATGGTAGTTTCCTGCTGCGCATTAAACATAGGTCAGTGAGGTGGGAGACATTAATTAGTGCTGCATAGTGCTGTGCTCTTCCTAGTGAGGATTTAACTCTTTCGTGGACGCCCTGCGTTGCCAGACATTGGGCCCGCCGGAGGTGCAAGATAAAGCTTGCTCCAGGATACGCCTGGAATACACGTTGGAACCCCCTCAACATGCACGGCGCGGCCTCAGGGAGGATCGTGTACGAGACAACACCCCCCAGGGGCACTGCCAGCCCCGCGAGGACGCGCACCCAACCCAGCTCCCTGCGATCCCACTCACATTGACTGATTCAACACTTGGTGGTGGAGCCCCGCGTGGCCTCCCCCCATCGGGCCCGCACAGAGGTGCCTGTGAATGCCCGCAGCGTGATCCGCAATGAGCACCACGTGGCCGGGGACAGCAGCAGGCCAGCCACGACACATGCCCGGCATGCCGCCTCCGCACGGTCTACATCCGCTGTACCCTAGGCAGGCAAGGCAACCCTCGCTATGGGCAAGCATGATTTGACACACGCCTAAAGGCATGATTCTGACGCCGGCGTGCACCGTACGGTGTGCATTAGTGTGGAATTTTCAATCGCGCCATGAGTGGCCCCACCGGGCTCCAAACCCACGACCCCGATGGCAAGCAAGGCGGGGTAGAACCCCGCACCAGCCAGTATGGCCACAATACCACCGGAGAGTGCACGCAGGGGTGACGCACGCGGCCCCCACCCCGAGACAGCGTGACATGCCCCGGCCATACTAAATGCCCCCCAGCCCTGCTCTCCGCATACTCCACGCCCGAGTGTCTGACCCCCTGTGGGGCCCACAGGACACAGTGTGGCCCTGACACGTGTTGTGTTCGTAGTCTTATTCCCTTCAGGGACACCGTATATGTCCTTGCCATCTGTTGTCCCTGCGAGGACACCGTTCTGCCTGCTGACGTCACCTGCAGTCAGCTGTGCCTTGACAGATGACAGCTGGTGACCGTCGCGGCAGTGCACTATCTACGCTCCGTGTGGAGCCTGTGTTGGTTATAAATAAAGGACTTGTTCTTTACACTCTCCAAGCGTCCGAGAGTCATTACAGAAACTGGCAACGAGAACCAACACATGAACCCACCAAAAAAATTTAAAGAAAATAAGGATTTAATGAAGACTGCCCGACAGCACCGATTACGAAGGCAAGGAAAAGAAAGAATATAAATTGAACCAAAACGTCACTGCGGACAGGAAAGTCTGTCAATACATTAATCTACGTGAGGAGCCTTCAAAAGCTGAACAATTATAAGGTAAATCTAAGCGTGTCACCGCTTTAGCATTATGGAGAAAGAGAAGAAAGAATTGTAGTCCACGTATGTGTTGTGCCTGGATGTGGAATACTATCTAAGCAACTAAGGAAAATCCAACAGAAGAACGTGGAATGCAAAAAGAATGGACTCAAGGTGAAGTTCAACTGCCAAATCCCAACGGAATCTTACCGGATTAAGGGAGACGGTTCAACGGACGCAGGGGCCAACAGCCTTCGGAGCCTCGCAGACGTCATCAACAGCTGTGATCAGCAGGCGCTGTGACGCACGTACGTCTACGTGAAGGACTGCAAGCAAATAGCAGAGACAGCATTCGGGTGACGTATACGCACGTTGCGTGGCGCCATCTTGAAATTTACTGAGTAAAAAAAAAAAAAAGTAAACAGAGCCTCCGGAAGCAGTGTGCAAGGGTACAGCACTTCGCCGATGGGATTAGTGTAAAACGGAAGTTTGAGCTGCACTAATAAGCACAAAGTGGACAGTTATAAAAAAAAAAAAACATGTTCGAATCGGAGTTAGAAGGAATTAAGTACTGTTCATAACACAAAGGGTCCATCAGGAAACTCGAGTGTGAAAAGACTTTAGGACTAGTCAAAGCGCAATAAATACACCACAGTATCCATTATTAGCAATACATATATACAGCTACAAAATTAAATCTAATTGAAAATGGAATAGTATTCAGGCTGCACAACTATAGGAAAAAAAAAAAAAAAAAAAGTATAACACACCATTTATGTATTAAAAACATTATAAAAAAATTCATAAAAAATGGCGAGTGGATACCTATGGAATCTGACACCACCACAAACATTCTTGCCCACAGGTGGGGAACCAATTACAAAATGGGAAGAGTGGAGAGAGTATTTTATGAACTATATAGAGACAATAGGCGACGTGGAAGATTTAAAACCGGAACAAAAGTACAAAATGCTGTTGCACTGCCTCGGTGCAGGGGGAATCAAAGTGTACAACAGTATCAACAAGAAAATAAGGGAAGAAAATGAAGGAGACACGTTTGTAAATGCCATAGACGATCTCAACAGCTACTATAAACCAACCGTGTGCGTTGGCGTTGACAGGTATAAATTCTTCCACAGGAAGCAAGGTAGGGAAGAGACAATAGATGATTATGTATCGGTCCTCAAAAACTTAGCGTTAAATTGTCGTTTTGGAGGCCTACATGACGAATTCATCAGAGACCAGATTGTAATGCAGGGGTCGAATACCAACATACAAGACAATCTATGGGCAAAGGGAGAATACCCATTGCAGAATATCATCGACATCGCAAGAAAGGCAGAATTAACCGGCCGGTGTGCTAAGGCAGTTCTCGCAGAGAATAAGGAGAAGAAAGAAGGAGAAACGGTAGCAAAAATAGGTGATCAGAGATACACTCCCAGACAAAGTTGGAACAATAAGAGCCAAAAGAGTACCTACAACAAACCACAGGCCAATAGCAAGAGAAGATGCTACAGATGTGGGAACAACACACATTTTGCAGATGACGTAAAATGCTCGGCACGCAATGTGAGATGCACATATTGCAGTGTAATGGGACACTTCTTGAAAGCATGCCGCAGGAAAAACACAAGAGTAGTCAAACTTGTGAACGAAGAAGAGCAATACAAGGAGGAAACGTCTGATGAAGATGACACAAACATGTTTGTGCTGAACTTGGAGGATGAGCAAATAGAGAAGGAGAATGGAAGTAATGCCACCAAAACAAAGAAACCAATGTGCGACATGAACATTGGTGGAGTGGAAATTAGAATTGTAGCAGACTCAGGATCGCCCTATACTATCGTCAACAGAGAAGTATGGGAACAGAAATTCAGTCCAAGCATTGGCAATGAACTGGAGAAGGCTGACATCACTATTAAATCTTTCACTGGGGAAAAAATAGATGTTTGTGGGTATAGGAAGCTCAGTTTTAAATTCAAGGGGAGAGAAGCATTGAGGAAATTGTACGTGTCAGCTGTGGGTCCATCAGTCCTAGGGTGGATGGACCAAGGGAGCCTTGGTATCATACTCGATCCCAGCAAAAGCGATCCAGTGTTAGTGGTGCAAAGCCAAGACAATTACAGTAAGTCGTTACGAGAAACATACCCAAAAGTATTCAGCGGCGAAATTGGCGCACTCAAAGGGTACCAACACAGGATAAAGTTGAAGCCGTACAACATTCCAGTGGTGCACAAAGCACGGAATTTACCCTTCGCGATCAGAGAGGAAGTGAAGGAACAACTAGAAAGTCTACTTAAAGAAGGGATAATCGAACAAGTAGAGGCCTCAGAGTGGATTGCACCTCTTGTCGTGGCAAAACGTCCGAACGGAAAATTGAGACTCTGCATTGACCTAAGAGACTTAAATGAAAATATAGTGGTTGAGCAATTTCCCCTACCCAGAATAAGCGAGATGCTTGCCACCACGAAAGGAGTAAAATGGTTTTCTACTATAGACCTGAAATCAGCATACCACCAGGTTCCCCTACATCGCGAGAGCAAGGAACTAACATCTTTTATCACGCCATTCGGGTGCTACAGATTCACAAGAGTAACATTCGGTCTGGCATCAGCAGCTGCAATGTTCCAGAGACTTATGAGCAACATTTTTAAAGGGGTGCCTGGCGTACTGATCTTCCAAGATGACATCCTCGTAATGGGCAGATCAAGAATGGAACACGATGAGAGAGTGAACAAAATTTTGGAGATCCTCAATTCAAAGGGTTTAACTGCGGAGCACGAAAAGTGCAGGTTCGCATGCAATTCTGTTAACTACCTAGGACATGAAATTACAGGTGAAGGAATACGTCCAAAAAAGGAACTGCTGCAGGCAATCATCAAGGCACCACAACCTGGGAACAAAGATGAACTGCGGTCCTTCCTAGGGCTTGTTGAATTTTATGCAAAATTCATTTGTAACTTTTCAAGCAAAACACACGTTGAGACAACAACTTAAACTAAAAAACAAATTCGAGTGGACAGAGGAATGCAATGTGGCTTTCGAAATGTTAAAAAAGGAAATGTGCACTGCATTGCCATTGCAGGGTTTCGATCCAGAACTAATGAACATAATAACAACAGATGCAAGCTCTAAAGGCCTAGGAGCTGTACTCACGCAAAGGGACACCAGTACAGGAAAAGAATACACTATTGCTTTCGCTTCACGTTCCCTAACGAGCTCAGAGGAGAAATTCTTTGTAATTGAGCGTGAAGCACTTGCCTGCGTGTGGGCACTCGAACACTTTAGGCAATTTGTATGGGGCAATAGAGTCACCCTGTGCACAGATCATAAACCACTCATGAAAGTTTTCACAACCAAAGGACTATATGCAGCGTCACCCAGACTGGCAAGACTTTCAGTACGGTTGTTCGACTATATATATACAATCCAATATGTTCCTGGGGTGAAAAATGTAGTGGCCGACTATCTAAGCAGAATGCCAGTCAATGTAGATAACCCTACAGTAAAAGAAGAAACTGAGGAGTCATGCATAGCAAATGTAGAAGAGAAATTTAAGGGCATTTCGAAAGAGGAATGGATGGAAGAACAGTCGAAAGATACAGTACTTGGTCAAGTTACGGACATGCTATCAAGGGGATGGCCAGCCAAGAACAAGTTAGATGAAACGTTACGCCATTTTTGGGAGGTTAGAGACGAGCTATCGCACGAAGAGGGATTGCTCTTAAGAGGCGGGAGAGTCGTGCCCCTCAGCAGCCTGAGGCCCAGGATCCTAAACATTTGCCACGAGGGACACCTGGGGATTGGCAAAACAAAAGGCAGAGTAAAAAATAATTATTGGTGGCCTGGCATCAGCTTGGCAGTGGAAAGATGTGTCAGAGATTGTGCCCTATGCCTAAATTCAGATAAGGCCCAAGTAACCTTCAGACCACCCCTGCATCCTATTCCATGTCCATCAATGCCTTGGGAGCGGATTGGTGTGGACATCATGGGACCTATAACGGATCAAGGTGAGCAGTGGTACATCATAGTCACCATTGACCATTTTTCAAAGTGGCCCGAACTAAAATTCGTGAGAAAACCAGATGCTACGTGCATTGTAAAATTTCTGGATGAAGTCTTCACGCACGAGGGTCTACCCAAACAAGTCATCAGTGACAATGGACCGCAATTCGTGTCAGAAACGTTCAAAAAGTACATGGAAAGAAATCAAATAGAACACAAAACGACCTCAGTATACCACCCAGCCGGCAACGGAGCTGTTGAACGCTTCAACAGAGTGATCAAAGGGATGAAATCAGTTGGCGTGCAGCAATAAACTGAACTGGAAACAGGAGACACTGAGAACACTCTGGGCATTTCGAATAACACCATGTGAAACCACTGGACACAGTCCGTTTGAGATCATGCGGGGAAGGACACCGTTGTCCAAGGACAATGTAGGTTGGATCAATGCCTCAAAGAGTGTACACTGGTCTTCCACCAAGGTGATGGAGAGGTTGTCAAAGGCTCAAGCGTGTAGTAAAGCAAGGTACGACCAAAAGCATGGGTGCAAGCCGGTAGCTCTCAAAGTTGGAGACATAGTGAAAGTAAGAAGAAGTGGTCACATAGGCAAAGGTATGGACAGATACTCAACACCCCTGTCTGTCCAAAAGCTGTTTTGCAACTCAGCATTGTTGAGCGATGGCAAGGTTTGGCACTTTTCATCCCTATCTAACCACAAACAACTCCATAAGGAACAAGACAGCCTTCAACCCGTAAACTCCTTTGAGGAACCACCAGTGCCTGGAAAGAATTCCAATGGCTATTTCGGATGGTCAGACGATGAATCAGGCTCCGGGTTTTCTACCACGGATAACCCCACGCACGATTTCTCTACCCAGCGAACACCCTGCCAGACGCAAGATCCTTCCAGAGGTATCACACCTGCGCGAACATACAGACAATTGCCATCCACGCCGATGCTGGACTCCACACGCCCTGTAGGTATAAGCAGGACTGGAAGGAGATTGTTACCCCCTGTTAAATATTCAGACTATATCTGTGAGTGATGCTACTCCCCACCTCATTTGGTTTCCCAGCACACTCTGCTGTCTCCTCTTCCCTTCCTACCTCCTTTCCCGTTTTCTTTCTGTTCTCTCTTCTCCTCTCCCAACTTTCTCTCTGCCTAAATCTTACCTGTCCTATTCCCTCACGGTTGTTGTTCCTCTCAGAAGGGAAGATGTGTTGTGTTCGTAGTCTTATTCCCTTCAGGGACACCGTATATGTCCTTGCCATCTGTTGTCCCTGCGAGGACACCGTTCCGCCTGCTGACGTCACCTGCAGTCAGCTGTGCCTTGACAGATGACAGCTGGTGACCGTCGCGGCAGTGCACTATCTACGCTCCGTGTGGAGCCCGTGTTGGTTATAAATAAAGGACTTGTTCTTTACACTCTCCAAGCGTCCAAGAGTCATTACAACACGCCCCGCAAACGCGCGTCCAAGGCCCTCACCCCGTCCCCCCCAAGTGCCAAGCCAAAAAGGGGGAGGCTGGACCCCGGCGTGGCGGCCGCCGCTCACGCGGGGGAAAGGGAGCACAACCGGCAGACCCGGGGAGGCCCCCCCCCGAGCGACGGGGCAAGAGCTCCCAGCAATGGGCCCGCGGCCCTCCACCTGGTGCTCCGGTCGATTCCCCCTCCCTGCCGTGCTGCCAAGCCTGCTGAGAAGCATGGTACACTGTATATCGTCGGGCTGCAACTTGGCACACACGGCACGCTCAGGCGCGTGGCCGGTGAAGTCAGCAGCACTATCTTCATTCATGTTAACAAGTGCATTGAAAGGAAAAGAAGCAAAGCGCGGGAGTGCCCCCCTGCAGATAAGACGGCACTCAGGGGAGGCAATGAACCACTGCAAGCCCCGCGGCACAAATGCTCCAGACCCGAGCGGCCCACCCGGTGCGCAGCCCGCACGAGGCCTCCCACAGGGGCAGCATCTTTAATTTAATTTCGATGTGGACATCTAGGGGCGCCGGGCAGGGGCTTTAGCGCCCCCAAATCCTCTTGCCTTACGCTCACCTCACAACACGCGACCCGCCGGCCACTGCCCCTCGATGTCCACCGCTTTACAGACAGCCTGTCCGGCGCAAAGAGGGTGCCAGAAAGGCAGGGGGAGGTATAAGTACCTTCCCCCAACCCTCTATGCGCCGGAAATGACGCGGCCCGCGTGCCAGGCTGAGGGACTCCTCCCCAGGTCCCCCGACTAGAGGGGTGATGGTGTGCCTAAGTGGCACTAAGGGGGCCGCCCTTTTAGGTGGCCCACTGCGTGAGCCGCGCGCAGCCGTAAATGTAGTGCTTTGCATCGCTTTGTTGTGGGAGGGGCCATCGAGGGGGTGGGAGGCAGCAGCTCCCACTGTTGCCCGACTACCTCTGTCTGTGTGGGGGTCCCTTAGAACGACCCCTGGCTCTGCCGCTCCCATTTTAAGCACATGGATGGATGGTGGATGAAACTACATGTTCCAGAATGCAACAGTGAATGTAAACGGTGCATTACAAATCATACAATGTTATACGGCACCATAAGGCTGACTCAAGATGGGGGTGATGAGTGGGGGGGGGGCTTCCATGGACGTCAGAGCCTGGGGGACAGAGGGGAGTATGTGGCCTCCAAACCCAGAGCACACTGCATAATGCACAGCAGGTAATGTGACTTCTACATGTGTGTGCACAGCACCCTGACATGCAGTGAGACACTGTGCAGTGAGTGTGCAGCACTGAACCGCACACGTGCTGCTGTCCTATGTGTTGTCCACGAGGACAGAAGGAAGGGGACAGCAGAGGAAAGGACAGGAGAAGAGAAGAGGACAAAGGAGGCAGGGCACAGCAAGGGGACAGTAGAGAGGAGGGTGTAGTGACCTGGGTCAGGGGGGCACTAGGACCCTGCACCCGGCCATGGGGAGGGGACAGAGACCGTACACGACTTCCGGTCAGGGAGCGGGGAGGGATCAGTACTGGACACACGGGCAAGAGGAACGGACTTACATGTGGGCACAGCAGAGAAACCAATAAAGAATGACGTAAGCACCTACCTGTCTCTGCATGGGTCATCCCCAGAACAAGACAACTGGCGACGATCAGGTGGGATCGGGAATTGACATTAGAAGCGTGCGCCCCTCGACGACACCAAACGGAGCCAGGAGCCCAAGCGGGTCCGCCGGCCGTCGGAACGAAAAGCCGCGCCGTCGGGAGCTCATCTGGCTCCAAGAAGACGGAACCAGGAGCCTACCCTGGTCCGTGCGCCCCCAAAACAAGAAGACGCGAAATCGGGAGCCCACCCCGATCGCGAGGAAAGCGGAGCCAGGAGCCCACCCTGGTCCGCGTGCTGGTGCCTGCAGCGACATCCGGAGCCCACCCCGGCCGCATCAGGTGAAGGGGAGGCAAGAAAAGCACCCGACCGCGAAAGAAGCCGACTGCCAGGACAGCCCTGAGCTTCCCGCGTGCAGATTTCAAGCGCAATCTCGCGAGAGCTCGGCGGCCATCTTGGAGTCAGGCAGAGCAGCCAATGAGAGGCTGAGGAAGACCCGGCGGCCATCTTAAGGTCAGGCCATGCAAGGAATACCAAATCTCGCCCACCAAAATCTCGGCGGCCATCTTAAGGTCAGGCGGAGGAGCCAATGAGGAGCAAGGAACAGGAAGAGGCCATTTTGAGGTCAGGCAAATACTGAAAAGGCCCAAAAAAGAAGAAAAAGGGCGATATAAAACAAGAAAAAGGGCGAATTAAAAGGAAAATACAACGAAATAAGAGGAAACACCACCAAATAAAGGTGGAAGGAGAGACATAAAGGAATAATTGAGGAAAAAGAAGAAACTACAAGAAAAGAAGTACGCACGAAAAGACCTACAGAAGAGCTGAACAAAAAAATGACTGACCCCGCAAGTGATAAGAACAGTGCACAGGCCATATTTCGCAGACCACTACCATTCAGCCTGTCGCAACCACAGACAGGCATCAGGTGGAAACTATGGATTCAGCAATTTGAACGATACATGCGCGCCTCAGACATCGCCGAGGCCAAACACATTGACCTGTTTCTAAATTTCGTTGGGGATGAAGTAGAGGACCTGCTCATAACATTTCCCAGCGATCAAACAGCAACGTACAAGGGACTGATAAAGTGTCTCACAGATAAATTCGACCCGCAAAGAAACATAGACTTCGAGAGGTACACATTTAACACCGCGTGTCAACGAGCAGAAGAATCTCTTGACGATTTCGCAACAAGACTGCGAAAACTGGTCACGTATTGCGAGTTCGACAAGCTTGACAATGAACAAGCAATACGACTGCGCATCATTGAGGGTTGCCAGTCTGTGGAGTTCCGCGCACGCATTTTGAAGGAACCAAAGACGCTGGAGAAAATACGGACAATGGCCCGAGCAGAAGCGAGAGCAACGACTCATGCCAAACAGATGGAGCTAGGAAAAGAAAGAAGAGCGGAGCAAGCGAACCGCGTAACGGGAAACAGCAAAAAGAAAGACAGTACACCGCCACCGCCAACGAAGAAGCATGAAAGAACATGCTATAGGTGCGGACTCGAATTTCCACACGTCGGTGCGTGCCCGGCAATGGGCCAGAAATGCAGGAAATGCAACAGAGACAACCACTTTGCAAGCGCCTGCATGAGTAGACAGTTTAAAAGTGAGCGAGGAAGACTGGCGAGACCACGGGGGGTAACGAGCAGTTATGCCAGGCACATGGAAATGGCAAATCGCAGCTCCTCAGATGAATCAGACGGAACAGTCGCGCCAGAAAGTGCGGAACGACTGTATCTGATGTCAGATGCACCCACGGAAGAACGAAGGCCAGAGCACATTCATCTCGTGGAGAAACATCAGATCAAGAAAACAGCAACAGTGGACATTGAAGTAGGAAGACACAATACACGTTTCGTGCTTGATAGTGGGGCCACGTGCAACATAATGTGCATGTCGGAGTACGAGAGGATGAAAATAAGACCGCCACTATCACCATCCACCGTTGATGTGTTCACCTGGGGCTCGAAGAAACCAGTGGAAAACATGGGGAAGTTCACAGAGACATTGACGTACAAAGACAGGTCATGCGAACAGGAGATACATGTGCTACGGGGAGACATCCCAGCACCATGCCTGCTGAGCAACGTCACGGCGCAGGTAATGGGCCTCCTAGCAATGACATACCACATGTCAGAGAAACGGAACATTTTACAAGAACATCCGGCCATATTACAAGGTCTAGGAAAATTAAAAGGGAAACAAATTACACTACACATCAACGAGGCAATCAAACCGGTGGCTCAGCATCACCGACGTGTGCCTATACACCTCCAACCTCAAGTCGAAGAGGAAATACAAAGTCTACTGGCACAGGACATCATTGAGCCTGCAGAAGGGCCGACTCCCTGGGTGTCTCCAATAGTGGCGGTTCCAAAAAAGAACACCTCAAAGATTCGCATATGCGTGGACATGAGGGTACCAAATACAGCCATTGAGAGGGAACGACACCCTGGGCCCCACCTCAATGACATGATAAGCTGCCTCACTGGCGCATGCCGATTCTCGAAGCTGGACCTGTGCAAAGGGTACCATTAACTGGAGCTTGACCAGCAGTCAAGGTACATCACCACGTTCTCTACGCACATGGGCCTGTTTCGCTACAAGCGACTGAGTTTTGGCATATCATCGGCTGCGGAAATATTTCAGGAGACCATAAGGCAGGAAATAAGGGCAGTGAAGAACAGTTTAAACTACAGCGACGACATCCTGGTGTTTGGTCGGTCAGATGAAGAACATGACAGTGCCCTGCGTGAAGTATGCCTGCAACTGGAACAAGCAGGACTAACACTGAACGCTGACAAATGTGAGCTGGGGAGAAGCGAACTGGTATTCTTTGAGCACATCTTCTCCAAGAAAGGAATGAGGCCGGACCCAAGCAAGGTAGAGACATTGAAAAAGGTGAGTCCTCCAACAGATGTTGCAGAAGTGAGGTCATTTCTTGGTCTTGCCAGCTACTGTGCTCGCTACATAAAAGACTTCGCCACAGTGAGCACACCGCTTCGGGACCTAAAAAAGCAGGGTCAGAAGTTCATCTGGTCACAGGAATGCAGCTGGGCATTTGAGGCCATCAGACATGCCATGATGGCTGTGGATTATCTTGCCTATTTCGATCCTTTTCTATGCACTGAGCTGACTGTGGACGCCAGCCCGGTCAGACTAGGAGCCATCCTAGCACAACACCTGCCGGGTAGAGACTCACCAAGAAAAATTTTGCATATGCAAGCAAAAGCCTGTCTGACATTGAAAGGGCATACTCCGTACCAGAAAAGGAAATCCTGGCAGTGGTATGGGCGTGTGAACACTATCACATGTTCATCTACGGGAAACCATTCACTATCGTAACTGACCATCAGGCCCTGGTGACAATATATGGCAATCCGAATGCAAAGATGCCGCCACGCATTGAGCGCTGGGGTATAAGACTGATGGACTACGATTTCAAGATAGTGCAGAAGCCGGGCAAAGAACACAACCCGGCTGACTACATGTCTCGGCACCCCTAACCGCAGGCACCAGAGAAGACATCAATGGCAGAAGAATATCTTAACTTTGTGCTAAGACAGAACACTCCGGCGCCAATAACAATAGCGGAACTAGAGCAGGAGACAGCAAGGGATGCCACAATGCAAACGGCGAAAGTAACGACAAGACAGCAGAGATGGAGACACATCAACAACAACTGCACAATGGGAGAAGGAGTAAAGAAGGAAGAAATGTTAGCATTCAAAAAGATACATGACGAACTATCAGAGACTGAAAAGGGGATATTAATGCGAGGAACAAGGATAGTAATGCCAAGTGTACTACGTCGACGGACTGTTAATTTGGCACATGAGTCATACAGAGGCATGGTCGCAACAAAAAAGATGCTACGGGAAAAAGTATGGTTCCCTGGCCTAGATAGAATGGTGGAAGACACCATCATAAATTGTCACATCTGCCAAACAACAGGACAGCCAGCAAAGCCTGAACCATTACAAATGTCGGAACTTCCAAGGGCAGTGTGGACAACGTTGGCAGCAGACTTCTATGGGCCTTTGGACACAGGCAACTACTTGCTCGTGATCATTGATGAATACTCAAGATTTCCCATAGTACGCCACATCTCATCTACATCAGCAACCGCGACACTGCCAATACTGGATAACATATTTGCGGCCTGTGGTTCCCCAGAGACACCGAAGACAGACAACAATCCTCCGTTCTCAGGGGAGGAGTTCCGAAAATTCATGACCTACCTAGGCATTCATCACAGGAATATAACGCCTCTGTGGCCACAAGCGAATGGCATGGTGGAGAGGTTCATGGGCAACATAAAGAAGGCTGTCCAGAGATCAAAACTGGCACAGATTTCCATAGGACAAGCACTCTGTCAAGTACTACGAGATTATAGAAACACCCCCCACAGCTCCACAGGACGATGTCCCGCTGAATTAGTGCAGGGGAGGACGAGCAGGACGAGGCTACCACAGTTAGAAGCAGAGATGCCACCAGGACTTAGCAGCATTGCTGTCCGAGACCAGGAGACAAAGGAGAAGATGAAAGCGTACGCAGACGCCAGGCGTCATGCCACTTCGTCGCACCTCAAGCAAGGAGACTCAGTTGTGGTGCGTCAGCGACAACGGAGAAAGTCTGACAGTCCATTCTCAAAGGACCCGTTAACAATAACAAACGTCAAGGGGCCAATGATAACGGCGGAGTCGGGCCCCTACCGAATAGCAAGAAACAGTTCTCACTTCAAAGGACTGAAGACCATGGATGAAGACGGAGAGGACACTGTGGCAGAGAACATCGACTCTCAGGAGAGAAACGGAGCGATGGATGACAAAGGAAGAAGGACGGACAAGATTGAAGGACAAGAAGAGGGATCCCAGAAAGAAAAGGAAGGGACTTGTCCAAGAAGAGTGAGCAAAAGGCCAAAAAGACTGATTGAAGAAATGTAGTGATGGGGATGAATAACTGTCTCTCCAGTATTCTCTCTCTCTCTCTCTTTTTCTTTTCCTTCTCCACGCATAGAGATAGCTCTCTCTCTCTCTCTCTCTTCTTCTTTTCTCTTCTCTCGTCGTTTCCTTTCTTGTGACAAAGGGGGAGATGTAGTGACCTGGGTCAGGGGGGCACTAGGACCCTGCACCCGACCATGGGGAGGGGACAGAGACCGGACACGACTTCCGGTCAGGGAGTGGGGACAGTGTTGCCAGATTGGGCTATTTCTCGCACGATTGGGCGATATTTTGCAGATTGTGCGAGAAAAAATCGTGTTGGGCGGGTTACCTAAATTTGGGCTAGAAGCTGCCCAGTGTGCGGCGGATTCCAGGCTTTGTGCGGTGCCGCCGCGCTGCAGCCCATGGTTACCCTGCTGCCACACCCCTTCTCTAATTTTCGGTTCGTCTGTGGCTCTGTGCCCTGCAGCCCCTGCCCACAAGTAACACCAGAAGGGCCATAAATCTTTGCGGGCGGGAAGCTTCATCCAATTAGGGTCCTGCAAGTCCTGCAGTGACCTCTGACCTGCCCCCAGTAATGTTCCGACCTGCCTTGGAGTTTGTTTGACACAAATACTGGGTCAGATCAGTTCATCAGGCACATTAACGGCCTGTGCGCGTGCATCAGGTATGGTGACGTCGGAGGTTCCAGCTGTAGGGTTTAGTGTAGTTGGGAAAGAGCCGGGGCAGAGGGGTGATGGAAACACTGGGCAATAAGAGGGATGACTGGGGCGTCAGATGAGCACACGAGTGGAATACGGGGGCAGGAAGAGGTGATGAAAATACATGGCAAGGAGAGGGGTGAAAACAGAGGGGTGCAGGGGGCCGCGAGGAGCGGTAGACAATCGCACATAGTGGAAACGGGACAGAAAAGGGTGATAAAAACACAGGACAAGGAGAGGGGTGAGAACAGAGGGGTGCAGGGGGCAGCGAGGAGTGGCAGATGAGCGCAGAGTGGAAAACGGGACAGGAAGGAGTGATGAAAACAGGACAAGGAGAGAGATGAGAACACAAGGGTGCAGGGGGCAGCGAGGAGTGGCAGATGAGCGCAGAGTGGAAAACGGGACAGGAAGGAGTGATGAAAACAGGACAAGGCGAGAGATGAGAACACAGGGGTGCAGGGGGCAGCGAGGAGTGGCAGATGAGCGCGGAGTGGAAAACGGGGCAGGAAGGGGCCATGAAAACACAGGACAAGGAGAGAGATGAGAACAGAGGGGTGCAGGGGGCAGCGAGGAGTGGCAGATGAGCGCAGAGTGGAAAACGGGACAGGAAGGAGTGATGAAAACAGGACAAGGAGAGAGATGAGAACACAAGGGTGCAGGGGGCAGCGAGGAGTGGCAGATGAGCACAGAGTGGAAAACAGGGGACAGGAAGGAGTGATGAAAACAGGACAAGGAGAGAGATGAGAACACAAGGGTGCAGGGGGCAGCGAGGAGTGGCAGATGAGCGTAGAGTGGAAAACAGGGGACAGGAAGGAGTGATGAAAACAGGACAAGGAGAGAGATGAGAACAGAGCGGTGCAGGGGGCAGCGAGGAGTGGCAGATGAGCGCAGAGTGGAAAACGGGACAGGAAGGAGTCGATGAAAACACAGGACAAGGAGAGAGATGAGAACACAAGGGTGCAGGGGGCAGCGAGGAGTGGCAGATGAGCGCAGAGTGGAAAACAGGGACAGGAAGGAGTCATGAAACACAGGACAAGGAGAGAGATGAGAACAGAAGGGTGCAGGGGGCAGCGAGGAGTGGCAGATGAGCGCAGAGTGGAAAACAGGGGACAGGAAGGAGTGATGAAAACAGGACAAGGAGAGAGATGAGAACACAAGGGTGCAGGGGGCAGCGAGGAGTGGCAGATGAGCGCAGAGTGGAAAACAGGGACAGGAAGGAGTGATGAAAACAGGACAAGGAGAGAGATGAGAACACAAGGGTGCAGGGGGCAGCGAGGAGTGGCAGATGAGCGCAGAGTGGAAAACAGGGGGCAGGAAGGGGTCATGAAAACACAGGACAAGGAGAGGGGTGAGAAAACAGAGGGTGCAGGGGGCAGCGAGGAGTGGCAGATGAGCGCAGAGTGGAAAACAGGGGACAGGAAGGAGTGATGAAAACAGGACAAGGAGAGAGATGAGAACAGAGCGGTGCAGGGGGCAGCGAGGAGTGGCAGATGAGCGCAGAGTGGAAAACGGGACAGGAAGGAGTCATGAAAACACAGGACAAGGAGAGAGATGAGAACAGAGGGGTGCAGGGGGCAGCGAGGAGTGGCAGATGAGCGCAGAGTGGAAAACGGGACAGGAAGGAGTCATGAAAACACAGGACAAGGAGAGAGATGAGAACAGAGGGGTGCAGAGGGCAGCGAGGAGTGGCAGATGAGCGCAGAGTGGAAAACAGGGGACAGGAAGGAGTGATGAAAACACAGGACAAGGAGAGAGATGAGAACACAAGGGTGCAGGGGGCAGATGAGTGGCAGATGAGCGCAGAGTGGAAAACAGGGGGCAGGAAGGGGTCGATGAAAACACCAGGACAAGGAGAGGGGTGAGAACAGAGGGGTGCAGGGGGCAGCGAGGAGTGGCAGATGAGCGCAGAGTGGAAACACGGGACAGGAAGGAGTGATGAAAACAGGACAAGGAGAGAGATGAGAACACAAGGGTGTAGGGGGCAGCAGGAGTGGCAGATGAGCACAGAGTGGAAAACAGGGGACAGGAAGGAGTGATGAAAACAGGACAAGGAGAGAGATGAGAACACAAGGGTGCAGGGGGCAGCGAGGAGTGGCAGATGAGCGCAGAGTGGAAAACAGGGGACAGGAAGGAGTGATGAAAACAGGACAAGGAGAGAGATGAGAACACAGGGGTGCAGGGGGCAGCGAGGAGTGGCAGATGAGCGCAGAGTGGAAAACAGGGGGCAGGAAGGGGTCATGAAAACACAGGACAAGGAGAGGGGTGAGAACAGAGGGGTGCAGGGGGCAGCGAGGAGTGGCAGATGAGCGCAGAGTGGAAAACGGGACAGGAAGGAGTGATGAAAACAGGACAAGGAGAGAGATGAGAACACAAGGGTGCAGGGGGCAGCGAGGAGTGGCAGATGAGCACAGAGTGGAAAACAGGGGACAGGAAGGAGTGATGAAAACAGGACAAGGAGAGAGATGAGAACACAAGGGTGCAGGGGGCAGCGAGGAGTGGCAGATGAGCGCAGAGTGGAAAACAGGGGACAGGAAGGAGTGATGAAAACAGGACAAGGAGAGAGATGAGAACAGACGGTGCAGGGGGCAGCGAGGAGTGGCAGATGAGCGCAGAGTGGAAAACGGGACAGGAAGGAGTCATGAAAACACAGGACAAGGAGAGAGATGAGAACAGAGGGTGCAGGGGGCAGCGAGGAGTGGCAGATGAGCGCAGAGTGGAAAACGGGACAGGAAGGAGTCATGAAAACAGGACAAGGAGAGAGATGAGAACAGAGGGGTGCAGGGGGCAGCAAGAAGTGGCAGATGAGCGCAGAGTGGAAAACAGGGGACAGGAAGGAGTGATGAAAACAGGACAAGGAGAGAGATGAGAACACAAGGTTGCAGGGGGCAGCGAGGAGTGGCAGATGAGCGCAGAGTGGAAAACAGGGGGCAGGAAGGGGTCATGAAAACACAGGACAAGGAGAGGGGTGAGAACAGAGGGGTGCAGGGGGCAGCGAGGAGTGGCAGATGAGCGCAGAGTGGAAAACGGGACAGGAAGGAGTGATGAAAACAGGACAAGGAGAGAGATGAGAACACAAGGGTGCAGGGGGCAGCGAGGAGTGGCAGATGAGCACAGAGTGGAAAACAGGGGGACAGGAAGGAGTGATGAAAACAGGACAAGGAGAGAGATGAGAACACAAGGGTGCAGGGGGCAGCGAGGAGTGGCAGATGAGCACAGAGTGGAAAACAGGGGACAGGAAGGAGTGATGAAAACAGGACAAGGAGAGAGATGAGAACACAAGGATGCAGGGGGCAGCGAGGAGTGGCAGATGAGCGCAGAGTGGAAAACAGGGGACAGGAAGGAGTGATGAAAACAGGACAAGGAGAGAGATGAGAACACAAGGGTGCAGGGGGCAGCGAGGAGTGGCAGATGAGCGCAGAGTGGAAAACAGGGGGCAGGAAGGGGTCATGAAAACACAGGACAAGGAGAGGGGTGAGAACAGAGGGGTGCAGGGGGCAGCGAGGAGTGGCAGATGAGCGCAGAGTGGAAAACGGGACAGGAAGGAGTGTTGAAAACAGGACAAGGAGAGAGATGAGAACACAAGGGTGCAGGGGGCAGCGAGGAGTGGCAGATGAGCACAGAGTGGAAAACAGGGGACAGGAAGGAGTGATGAAAACAGGACAAGGAGAGAGATGAGAACACAAGGGTGCAGGGGGGAGCGAGGAGTGGCAGATGAGCGTAGAGTGGAAAACAGGGGACAGGAAGGAGTGATGAAAACAGGACAAGGAGAGAGATGAGAACAGAGCGGTGCAGGGGGCAGCGAGAAGTGGCAGATGAGCGCAGAGTGGAAAACGGGACAGGAAGGAGTCATGAAAACACAGGACAAGGAGAGAGATGAGAACAGAGGGGTGCAGGGGGCAGCGAGGAGTGGCAGATGAGCGCAGAGTGGAAAACGGGACAGGAAGGAGTCATGAAAACACAGGACAAGGAGAGAGATGAGAACAGAGGGGTGCAGGGGGCAGCGAGAAGTGGCAGATGAGCGCAGAGTGGAAAACAGGGGACAGGAAGGGGTGATGAAAACACAGGACAAGGAGAGGGCGAGAACAGAGGGTGGCAGATGTGTGCACTGAGAAGTGGATCACAGGGGGCAAAAAAGGGCGAGATAACACCAGGCAAGGAAAAGGATGAGAACAGAGGGTAATAGGGGAGGCGAGGAGTGGCAGATGAGCACACAGAGTGCAACACTGGGGGCAGGAAGGGGTGACGAAAACACAGGGCAAAAAGAGGGATGACTAGAGGGGTGAGGGGGCTGATGAGCACACAGAATTGAACACAGGGAACAAGAAGGGGCAGGGCTTTAAGTGGGCCGGGTCCTGCCGGTGCTCAGCACAGGCTGTTCTTAAAAGCAGGCGCTGGGACGGCTCTCCATTTTTGCCCTCACCCTCGGAGGAAAACAATATCTTAACTCTGTAGCAATACCACCCTTCACTGCCTTTGATGTAACTTCAGAGAGACTCCTTATAGTTATTTCACAGTCTCGTCGTTTCAGAACTGAAGCATTTTCAATATTATACACAACAAAGCCATAGTTGTTACTTACTCATCTGATGGAGATAACAACCATCAACAAAGTCAATAGTACTGGCTTGTTTCAGGTGTGATGTGAGTTGCTGTATTATATATCTGGCTGCAGTGACAGAAAGAAGCAGCAAAATACCAGTGGGGCGGCACACTATGCTAACCACAGATTTTTAGCTTGCGTGTTTTAAAGCCACACCCTTAATTACATAGGCCACGCCCCCGTGAGAGACCCCACAGTTTTTTTTATCCCAATTAAAGCCCTGGGTAGGGGTTACACAGGACAATGAAAGGGATTGGAACAGAGGGATGCTGGGGCAGCGAGGGGTGATAAAAACACAGGGCAATGAGAGGGATGCCGGGGCGGCAGATGAGCACACAGAGGGGTGGGATACTGGGGGTCAGGAAGGGGTGAGGGAAACACACACAGGGACGGAGACGCAGAGCAGCACTGGGAGGGGAACAGAAGGCACAGAGAGTAAGTGGGGGCAGAAGAGGAAAGAGTAGGTGGAGTGAGGTGTTTTCTATTTGCATTATACCAGCGCGCATATTCCCCTGACGCCATTCCTCAGTCACACTCAACAATAACATTGATGATTATGAAAAATAGGCTTAGGCACCGCACACGGTATGAAATACTCGTTTATTGGCAGGGCAGGCTCCTTTTAATGCACTCATGCCACAGCAGCCTGCCTGGCTCTGTCACTGGTCAGCGTGTGACTAGCACCAGACAGGATCAGGTGTATTTTTTAACAAATCCTGCTGGGCCCCCAGGAAGACATTGTTGCCACTCTGGCAGGGCCCAGGCAAAATCATATGAAATACTCGACTAGCTTCCTGTCACGGTGTTTGTGCAATTTGTCTGTGGTTCCGCAAGCAGTAGTAGTGATCACAAAAGTAAACTCATGTAGAATGTGCGTAGATTGTGGGCATACGATCATTTTACAGTAGGATCAGGTGCTCTGCAGCAGTTCTTTTTATAGTTTGTCCTTGCTCAGATCAGTGTAATTTATTTTGTTTTATCTGTTTCCATGTACTTAATTTCTTGATTTTGCTCTAAGTGTCACTCTTAGTGTCATACCATTAGTAGTTGTATGTCATTCATAAGTACTCTGAAACCTTGAAAATGGCTCACCTGAGCACTCTTAAAACGTGGCAACTATGCAGTCTATTTTCCATATCGGATAGTGTCCTTCCATTTCTGGTGCTTTGAAATAGTTTTAAGATCTTCATAGAGTTTCTTGTTGCTGGAATGGCTGTAATTTCTGATGTTTATATGTTTCCCTCATCTTCTTTACTTGATTTTTGTTCGTGAGAAAGTGTCACTCGTAGTCGTTGAATGTCACTCATAATTACACAAAAAATTTGAAAATGTCACACTTAAGCAATCTGAAACCTTGGAAGCTATGAATCACCTGCAGGCACAGTCATACCATTTTTCTTTGATCAGGCCACAAGACTTCTTGTTGCCTCGCCTCGCACACAGAACCGTGCTAGCTGTGTGAAACAAGCATTGGAATTCAATTGTTCTCACATTTGTTGGATGTGGGGCTATTGGCAATGTGAATGTCCAAGTGTAATTCGTCCATACTTCGTTGTTAGTGTCTTTGTAGTTCCTAGCTTATTTGGCAGGTTTGTAATGCACGCAGACCTTCATTTGAGGTTTATGTTTTGTATTAAGCTTGGCACACTTTAAAAATTGTGTTCCTTTCACATTGTGCTGAAGAGCACCTTTCCCAAGAACAACGTTTCCGTTGTTGCAGTCCTCAAAATTGGACCCAGAAAATTTTTGGGCAGCTTGCTCCACACCATGCGCATAGCTGTCAAGTTGCGCAGGTCCATGCGTGATGCGCAGCGCCAGGCCAGGTTTTTTCTTTGAATTCTGGGACTTGTAGTCCAGTTTTATAATGGAGTAAACAAGTCTACAAGTCCCAGAATTCAAAGAAAAAACCTGGACTGGCGTAGCGCATCACGCATGGACCTGGGCAACTTGGCAGCTATGCATGCGATATCAAGTGAGTGACAGTTTTCATGACAGACCAACTTTGATTTTAGTGTACAAAATATAGGTAATCTGATTAATGTGAGTACTAAACATATAATCCTTGAAATAGAAGAAAATTTTTGAATGTTGTAGTCAGGCTACATGTAAGTTAATGGAGTGGCAACATTGGGCTATTTTGGGCTACTTTTCCGTTGCTTTTGGGCTTGAAAGTTGTGAAAAAATCTGGCAACACTGAGTGGGGAGGGAATCAGTACTGGACACACGGGCAAGAGGAACGGACGTACATGTGGGCACAGCAGAGAAACCAATAAAGAGTGACGTGGGCACCTACCTGTCTCTGCGTGGGTCATTCCCAGATCAAGGCAGAGGGCACAGGACGGAGGGGCACAGGAGTCTGATGTGCAGTGAGACACTGTACAGTGAGTGTGCAGCACTGAACCGCACGCGTGCTGCTGCCCTATGTGCTGCAAAGGGTCCCTCTGACGCGCTTCCGTTTTGCCCCCACCACTCCTTGGCCTCGTCCGAGGCACGGGCGAAGTGTTTGTCCCCAAATGCTGATCTTCTGTGTCAAATCCCATGGAGCTGCAGCCTAACTCGCTGGGTCAGGGTTAGGTGCAGAGTAAAGGTGCTCACAGGGCCTGCTTTATGTGTCTACGTCACACAATTTATATAGGTGCCTCTTCACTGATTGGAGAGTTCCTGTGAGTGGGAGGGTGAATGCAAGCTGGGATGTAACCATGACCCGCTGGTGGGGCCAAACCAGGGGCGGATTGGCACTGCGGGCACTCGGGCATTGGCCGAAGGGCCAGTGTCTCAGTGCCCTCTGTGGGCCGTTTTTTTTTCTCCCCTTTCCCAGTCCACAGAGAGTGCTCTCTATGGACTGGGAAAGGGGAGAAAAAAAACTGCCCCACAGAGGGCACTGAGACAGAGAAAGGAAAGCAGCTTCGCCGGGCGGCCGTACAGCGATTATCAGCTGTGGCCTCTCCTTCACCCCCTGCCCTGCAAAGCAATCATGCTGAGGGTGGGCTGGGGAGGGGTGATTGTGTGGAAGAATCGGCCTCCCTGGGGGCCAGGTGTTGCTCAGGCCTTTGAGCCATTTTCACCTCGGCCCCCCTGGGCCCACGCAGCCCAGAAACAGTGTTTGTCTTAACACCTCGCCCAAAGCCCTTCACATTCAGGGCATAGTGGGCGAGGAAGAATGGGTCTCGCTGTGGGGGCCAGGTGATGTTTGGAACTCGCACCATCTTCACCTCAGCCTCCCCCTGGCTACCATGGATGACCCAGCAGCTGTGTTTTGTGCTCCCCTGCCAGGACATTGCCCTGAGGCCGTGGAGGGGTGATTAATTATCTAATAGCAGGGGCCTCACTGCTGTTCATGTGCTCCTATGCTGGAGGGCTGAGTAGGTTAGTAATAGCAGGGCCCTCGCTGCTTTTCAGGTGCTCCTGCTCTGGAGGGCTCGAATAATTTTGTAACAGAAAGGGGCCTTGCTGTTTTTTTAGTTGCTCAGCTTGTAGGCCATTGTCACCTTGGCCCTGTGTCCTTCACAAGAACAGTATACTCCCACTTTCATTCCTTGTGTGTGCATAGGCATATGTGGCCTGACGCCAGAGTTGCAGAGATGGGGAATCAGGTTTGAGTCCCAGCGTCTGCTCAACACCCTGTGATTCTGGGCAGATCACTTCATCGCCCAGGCCCTTAAATAAAATATCGGATCTTGTGTACTGTAATTGATGCTCATGAATAGAACTCAAATAGCCTTTGTCTTGGGCTGAATTCACACTATATAAAACTGTCAAATGGAAAAACAACTATAAAAAATAACCATTTGTTCATGCTTTATGATTCTGCAAAGGGAACATGATAATTAAAGAGGACACTTTATAAAAACATGCCCGTATTTTTTAACACAGCTTTTCTGATGCAAAATTTTAATTTTAATTTAAGTCCCCTTAGTGCCTCCCTGTCTGGTTTTCTTATGTTGTGGAGGCTGCGCTCTGACACTTAAGTCATTCTGTACCTCTTGTCGGGTGCACCATTCTACTTCTATGTTCTTTTTGTTATTCTGGGAGAGTCTAAGCTTGCACTAAGATAACATTTCATAGTATTCATATTTTCCAGTGACTCCCTCCTCAATGGGGGATCTTGTTGGGTGATGTTTGTGGCCTTCCTTTCCCTGCCCAGCTCCTGCCTCACCTCCATATGGACTCACCCCTTACTCACTGCCTGCATGAGTGGGAAAACAGCAGGCCCATAGGTTTCTGTCTCACTGCTCTGACCACACCCCCTTTCTCATGAAAGGGCATGCCCCTTGAATGTGGGCCACGCCCCTTGAATGTGGGCCACGCCCCTTGAATTGACTGTGGGCCACGCCCTTGAATGTGGGCCACTTTTTTCGTCAGTGCCCGGGCCAAATTGTGATCCCAATCCGACCCTGGGCCAAACACTTGTGTTTTATGCTACTTGTGCCACGCACAGCACTGGGAAACATTAACCAACGTTATCTAGCATTACAAGCGGTCAACTGGGTACAAACCAACTCAGTAAGCAGTCATTGGAAAACAAAGCTGAGGCGAACAGGAAGTGCGGTGGGCAGCAGAGAAGGGAGGGTGTGACGTCACTGGGAAGCAAAGAAGGTGAGGGTGTGACGTCACTGGGCAGCAGAGAAGGCGAGGGTGTGACGTCACTGCTGCTGCCTCCTCAGTCCCCCCTCGGACCCCCAGGCTAGCTCAGCAGGTTGAGTTCTGCAGGCCACACTTTCAAACCCCAGAAACTCCGTCTGACCTCCTTCCGGGGTGGGTAAAACGAGCACCACTTTCAGTTGGGGCATCACATGTGTGTATAAAAATATTCTTTGTAAAGCGCTTCGGATAAAGGCGCTAAGTAAATCCCAGAGTAGGATGTGTGCAGAAGAGGACCACGGTGGGAGTGATATTAATGTGATGGCGAAGTAAGCACTGCTACATCCAAACCCCCAGGAGGAAGAGAGGGAGGATGGGATGAAAGGACACAGGACAGGAGCTGTGTCCTGCAGCCGAAGGCTCCTAAAGCGGGGGCCGTGGTGTCAGACATGGGTGGGACGTGAGAACCTAGGACGTCACATCACAGAGGTCTGCGCTGCGTCCCGGGGGCAGAGGTCACCTTGGCAGCGACACCCCACATTAAATGGATTTAGGGTCACCCAAGTCTAAAAGGAAGATCATCCTGGAGTGATTCTGAAGTCATCTGATGACTTCAGCCAGGCTATTCCTGCAATTAACTGGGGATGTCATCCGAAGCCATCCTGAAGTATGCCTATAGGGCAGATTATTTAAATGGGATGACTCCTCGAGTCATCAGAGAAACTACTCCAGGATTAGTTCCCGATTACTTCAGTGGAAAAGATGTGATGAGCTTGTACTGCTGCCGGATGATCCCATGCTGATGACAGGATTAGGGTGGATTACTCCAGGATGGGTTCCTGATTACTTCAATGGAAAACATGTGATGATCATTGACTACTGCAGGATGGCCCCGTGATGATTTCAGGATTAGGGTGGATTACTCCAGGATGGGTTCCTGATTACTTCAGTGGAAAACATGTGATGATAATGTACTACTCCAGGATGATCTCATGATGATTACAGGATTAGGCTGGATTACTCCAGGATGCTCCTATGAGTATTTCAGGATGGGGCTGTATTATTACAGAATCATCTTGTGATGACTTCAGAATGAGGCTGCATTACTCAAGGATGATCCAAGGATAACTTTAGAATGAGACTGGGACCGTATTAGTCGATAAGTTCATGATGAGGATGCATTACCCTAGGATGGGTTCTGGCTGTATTACTGCATGGCGGTTTCAATATGCAGATTTATTACTCTAGAATGACCGCGAGTAGTAATACTTGTTTGACATACACTCGATGTTAAGAAACACACCGTTTTATTAGTTTTTTGGCAGAGCAAATTATTGCTACAAAAACAAGCATTGGCAGAGCCAATAGGTCTTGCATTTTTAACCAAGTGGCTTGCCAATATCTTCTGCCGATGGTCTGCAGTATTGGTTAATATAAACAAGCATTGGCAAAGCCAAAAAGTCTGGCCTTTGCAAGAGCTATTGCCTTTGCCAATGTTTTAGCCATATTGTACACCAGTGTGTCTGCTGTTCAGCATAGCTAAAGGTTAGTGGGGTAAAGGAGAGTGGTGTGTCGAAAAGTGGAGTGTGATAAAGTGGTGTAGATTATAGCTGCAGAGTGCCATGGAGTGGCGTAGAATGGAGTGGTGTTGGGAGTGTTGCGTAGAGTGGTGTAGAGCAGAGTAAATTGCTGTGGAGTGGCACAAAGTTGCGTATTGTAGGACGGTGGAGTGGCAGAGTGGAGTACAGTGTTGTAGAGTCGAGTGTCAGAGTGGAATGGTAGAGAGGAGCGGAGTAGTGTGTTGTAGAATAGAGCGGAGTAAAGTGGCATGGAAGGAGTTATGTAGAGTGTTGAGTAGTGTAGGGTGGCATAGCGTGGAGTAGAGTGTTGTAGAGTGGAGTGGCATAGAGTTTAATGGAGTAGAGCATCAAAGACTTGAGTATCATAGCTATATCATCAAAGAGTGAAGTAGCCTAGAGTGAAGTGGTGTAAAGTTCAGTGGTGCAGATTAGATTGGCGTGGAGTGCACTGGTTTTGAGTAAACTAGTGTAGAGTGCATTGACGCAGAGTAGAAAGATGTAGAGTGCAGAGTAGATTGTAGTGGCGTAAAGTAGATTGTTTCAGAGTGGTGTGGAGAGGTGCAGGGTAGATTGCAGCGATGTACAGCAGAGTGGCATAAAGTGCAGTGGCGTAGAGTGCAGTGGTGCAGAACAGATTAAAGTGGCATGGAGGGATGCAGAGTGCAGTACAGTTGAGTGGTGCAGAGTAGAGTGCAGTGACAAGTGCAAATTGCAGTGGCCTAAAAAGCAGATGTGTAGAGTGGCGTAGCGTGCAGTGACTGAGTGAATCGTACAGAGTAGCGTGGCATTGAGTTCAGTGGCGGAGAGTGCAGTCTTGCAGAGCATCAGAGTGCAGTGGTGTGGAGTGCAGCAGCGCAGAGTAGAATAGTGGTGCAGAAGAGTGATGCAGCTTAAAGTGCAGTGTTGCAGAGTAGACTGTCGTAGAGTGCAGTGGTATATAATAGAGTGGCGTAGAATACATTGGCATGAAGTACAGTGACCTTAAGTGGTGAGTAGAGGGGCACTGAGAGCAGTGGTAGAAGAGTGGTGATGTCAGAGTAGAAGGGCAGGGTGGTGTTGAGTGGTGGCGCAGAGTGGTGATGTCGAACAGAGTGGCGAAGCAAAGAGTGTTGTGGAGGGGGAGAGTGTGGACAGTCAGAGAGTAGAGTGACGCAGAGTGGCAAAAAGTTGTAAAGCAAACTAAGTCTACCATCCTTCTGAGATTGGTAAATGGAGAAAGATGAAAGAGTGTAATACTAACATCTGTAAGATATAGCGCTTAAAAGAAGGAAGTATAGTATAAAAATTATTTATACTTGGGTGCTAGCAAAGATTTAATTTAAGGAATCACCATATGGTACCGTACTTTATTGCAGCATCATTTGCAATGAGAACGGCGTCCTTGACACTAATAGGACTCCCTGCCACCAAATGTGATTTCAATACAAGGCAAGGAGCCTACCTGACTCGCAGCTCAATTTTAAGTCTGGCATTAGCCAAGACCAGAGTTCTCCAAAGTCGATCCTGGAAGGCTGGATCCATGCTATTTTTGTTTTAGCATATCCCCATTTAGATATATGTATTGATCTTAAAAATCTGGCATTGATCCAGCCCTCCGGACCGACTTTGGAGACCCCTGGCCAAGACCTTTAGAATGTATTAACACACACACAATATATATATATATATATATATATATATATATATATATATATATATATATATATATATATATATATATATATATATATACACACACACACACACATACTTACATACAGACATACTTATCTACAGAGGCTTTCAGCCAACCCTCTTCATCAATTGGTCTATTATTGTGTCATTCACATTTTTCATCCATCCACTGCAGCATACAGCTTGGGGCAGGACAGTGGACCAGCCCACTATAGACATTAGCTAACTTTACTGCGAGTGATGGCATTCTTCCCCTTCACAAGAAGTAAATCCACACATAAAGTAGTGCCCTTAAGAGTTGATAACTACTATGGCAGAGCGTTCTTTTTAGATCAAAAACATATCTGCTTTTAGACAAAAACATTTTTAACATTGATGCGTGGCTGACATGTTCCCCATAAATAAAGTTTTGCAAAAACGTGAGAAAAACAACAAAGCAGCCAAAAGGCCTATTAGCTTTGCCATTGTTTGTATCATATTCTAAAACATTCACACCCAGTCAAGATCTCAAAACATACTCAAACAGCTAAATAGATGTCAATATTTAAAGATCAAAATGAGGGTGACGCCAGTATACAACAGGAAACATCATCAGCATGTCAAACAGTTGAGGGGAGTTGGGCAGTGATAGCAGGTCTGGCAAGCAATTTTTGTGTAAATTTCAAGAAATGGCGCCAGTGAAAGACCACACGAGATTCTGCCTGGCCTGTCACTTTGTGACCATTGCCGAGCAGTAGGGTCTTCATAAGAGTGATTCTACGTTTTGTGGTCTATGCTGGCTGGGTGAGGGAGGCAAGTTGAAATTGTTTTCAATTGCTGTGTTCACTGTCTGGAGAATACTGCATGCTGTGGTTTGCCTGGAGTCTGAGTGAAAACTGGGATGGACAGATAAATACTGAACAAGCAATTCTGGGTGATACCAGAACTGCACAACAATTTAAAAGGCATCTCCACAGTGAATAAGCTATCTTTGTACTAACGTACCAGACCTGGATTACAATGTGCAAAGACTTTCTGAAATAAAGGTGTAGGGAACAACAGCTGAGACAGAGGTGGAATCCATGAAAGGTAGTTGCAAGATTGAATAAGAACTGAAAATGCAATTGGTCTCACATTTGTTTGAGTTAGAGCTTTTGGCATTGTAAATGGCAATATCTTTTACCTATGTGTTATGGAATGTATGTATGTGGTGTGTAGTGTAATTATGTGTGTTGGATTGGATTAGTTAATTGTGAAATTGTGTGACATGGAATTGTGTGATGTGGCATGGATTGGATTTGTGTAGTGGCATTATGTGGCATGGTGTGCTGTGGAATTATATGGATAGTAAATGTGGTTCTGAGTTTACTGGAATTATATAGAGTGGCATTGTGTTATGGAGTTTATTTATGTGGAATGGTATTTTGTGTTGTGGAGTGGTATGTAGTGGAGTTTAATTATATGGTGTGCTGTTGAATTTTGTGGCACAATGTGGAATTGTGTGGTGTTGATTAGATGTATGTGGTGTGTTGTGTAATTGTGTTGTTGAGTTGTATTATGTGGTTCAGTGTCAAGTCATGTGGTGTGAATTGCAAGTGTGTGGAGTTGAATTGTGTGGTGTGGAACTGTGTGGAAAGCGTTACCTGTTTGGTGACGAAAAAGAGGAACTAGGTAGAAGCTAAGCTTCAGATGTGTGTTAAAAAAGAGAAAGAGTTGGAGCTATTGGCGTTGTAAATGTCTCTAACCTGTGTGTTCTCGATTGAAGTGGATGTATGTGGTGTGTAGTCTAATTATGTGGGTTGGATTTGTTAGTTGTGGCATGGAATTGTGTGGTGTAGAGTGGATTTGTGTAGTGGAATTATGTGGCATGGTGTGCAGTTGAATTATGTGGATAGAAATTGTGTGTTTGAGTGTACTGGAATTATGTGGAGTGGGATTGCGATTAATGGAGTGTTATTATGGTGAATGGTATTTTGTGTTGTGAAGTGCTATGTAGTGGAGTTTAATGACATGGTGTGTTGTTGAATTTGAAGGCATGATGTTGAATTAGGTGTTGTAAATTGGATATATGTGGTGCCCCGCTTACTGATATTCGTTTTAACCACAGAAGGAAGGAAGGTTGATTGAACCCAGCGGGGGTTAGATCCCAAGACCATGAGGTCAAGCCACCACCAGACCCCAAAGCTGAACCGATCCAGGTTTTTCTTTGCCATGACCCCTCCTGTGCCCTTTGAACTCGCCTTTAAACTCGTAAGTGGCCAATTGCTGACACCCCAGCGGGACCTAGCAGTCGTATTTAACCTTTCTATCCTTACATCATGGCAACAATCACTGCTGCCAAATGCCTTGGTGCGTAAACGTCCGCTGGCCGCACTAGTCAATACAGCGATTATTTAAATTAATACTGTGCCCACGAATAAACTATGCACCGGCAGCTGAAAATTTCCCACGTTAGTAAATGTGAAACATTTTGGATTTGTCCATCGCATTAAGCCAATCACCACCCGAGGTGAAGTCCTGCCCTCCCAAACTTCTGCTAGTGTATCAGGGAGCAGACAAGGCAGTGGGAACAGGAGGGGAACAATATGCATCAATACCTGCCCTTACTTGAATACTGGGAAAGCCAAATGTTCTTTAATACATTATAGCCTATTCGTGCTTTAACATTAACTTACTGCTCCAAACCAGTTTGACCCCAAAACTTTGGGGCAACTTTACCAATAACATGCCCTTAATGGTAAATGACCTTCTACAAACACTGCGCAGAAATCCCCCTTTGACCTGCTCGAGCCTGTGGCCCTTCGGCTGACAGCCCTGTGGGCCTGGGGGAGGGGAGTGCCCTAACCCTCAAGTCCTAGGCACTCAGGAAGCATCCCTCACTGCTGCAGGTGCCTAAAGCATTTATTATAACCTTTAATGGGTAACAACACGGTTTGCGCCCACCTTATTGTGCCACGCTGTGAGCAGTTAGGTACCCCACATATCTCTTCCCTATGAAAAGATGAACAAACCGGCCAAGGCTCAAAGCACCAGCAGTGAGTGTGCGCAGTGAGACACCCCAGTTCTGTGTGATGCAAACCCTACCGCACCGTGTGCCAGTGTGTGCATATCATTTCGGGGTGACTAAGCACTAATGTGCCCCCTTCCCTGGATGGTCCCCAGTACGAGGGTACAGCCTGATGACCCAGTGCTGTGCCCGCCAATAAACATGTAGACATGGAGCGAATTTACGCTGTCTCATGCCCTACAAGGCCCCTCCGTGCGCCACCTCGCCCAAGACAAGGGTGGATCACCATATCCTTCTTGCCTGCAGAAAGGGGGAACCACACACTGTGCTCCTTAGCACCCGCTGCCTGATGGGGAAGGCGGAACGCTACCCAATTGTATCGCCTTGTGCGGTGCACACTTAAGGTAGTTGCCTTGACCGAAAGGATATAATACTGTTACCAGCAACCGTCTTCCTCGTTGACCTCAGGCCCCCCCTCAGTGAAGTAAGAGCAGATAACACTTGCCTAACAACATGGGCCGCCGAGACATGACGTCGAGTTCGGGTAAGAATGATTTGTAGTCTTAGCAGTATTGTGCCATGGACCGCACCCGCCTAACAAAGCAACCATGAGCCCCCAGAAAATCTGCAGGGGGCGCTTGCCAACAGGGCCCACCGCATTTCGCAACATTTCTTTAAAATTTCATTTCTGACTGAATGTGAATACGTTCACCCCATGGTATCTTGGAGTTTCTTTTAGTTCAAAACAGAAACTCCAATATGAGCAGTGGGCGCGTGTCCCAGATTATTTCTATTATATTAGTCAGCTGCTGCCGTGTTACAGTATCGAAAGCACGTCACCGTCCTCAAGACGCCCCGCGCTGCTGAGATGCTCCAATCCAGTCACACCACGGAGACCGGCCTAACTCTGCCCAGGGTGAGCCGAGATCCATGGTAAAGTGCCCCCCATGGCCCAATTCGGAAGGCAAGCCCAAGTCGCATGTCAATCTGGACATCTCCGATAAGACCCTCAAATTGTCTAGCAGCGCTAGAACGCCACAAGCTGAACAGCATAGGCCGCACTACAAGACTGCCTCCTCTAAAACCTGAGGCATAGGTGCTTACAGCCTGACCAAATACGTGACCGGTGGCCCTTGGCTGTATAATCCCCACGGAGAGTGGCAAAACCCATAATTTGCCTTCCCAAACACAGAGAACCGAGCAATCCCAAACATGTGTTACAAGCAGATGAGTGTTCTAGATGTCTGTTCTAGAAATACAGGCTATGACAACTCCTCTGCATGCCCTCACGCAGCGTTAAGATGTGTGCTAACCCATTCAACAGACTGCTCACTCGACGTCGTCACTGGACATTGCAGCAAACCTTTTGACAATAAGCCGATTTTAGAGTCATAAATGATTTCCTTGACACTGTCGGCATGCTCATTCCCGCTTCTGAGGCTCATGAATCAGGATGCCATGGAAAAGCAAGTGTACCACTCTTTTCTGTTCCCCCGCTGCGTCGCGCTCAGCCATGCATGTCCCAAGCACACAGAGGCAGGGCAGCCCGCCCCAAAGGCACTGCCCGGGGCCTCTAGCATAATCGAACACAAGCCCCTACAGTGGACGCATTAGTCCGTTAAGCCGCCTGAACAGGCATAACCAATCAAATGCTCCTACATTCCCGCAAACACAGCTTCACAGCTGTCAAGTCACGGACTGACATCATGCTGTACCCACACAACCGAAACTCTACGCAAGGCAATTCCTCCTGCTGAATCGGTGTGGGTCACGACACCACGGGGTGGCCGCCGAACATGTCCCGTCAATCCATACATAGTCCGCGCCGAGCCACTCTCCATCCTGTGTTGGAGAGTCACCAATTGGAATGAAGTGTCCACCAACCCAGCACCCGGGGACAAAAGGGGCGCCTAACAGAAACTTTGCCTCCGCAGACCCAGCATCTTAAGCGCAGACCAGACAGAAGGCTCCGCCGAACCAATAACATGTGAGAAGTTGCAGGCATTTAAATCGGGGTTAAAAGGAAGACTGCCCCAGGCCCTTGTCCGTTGTGACTATCTCCGCCCGAGCAGGACGCGGCCCCCACTCTGCAAAAGCAGACCGCGCGCTGACCATCCAGACTCCGCTGACTGCGCCAAGCATCGCATCCATATACCTGTCTCTACATCAAGGCCACCGCCACATTCTTGCATCCTTCCCTCCCATCGAGCGCAGGACCGGCAAATCAACACACCCAATTGCTGCGGCAAAGAAACGCAAAGAAGATGCCCTATCCCCTGGTCGACACAGGTGAGTAATGAAATCCAGGGTCCCTGCTCCACAATATTACGCACCCTAAAGGATTGAAATGCTACCTTCTACCTCATAAAAGGCGGTCTCCACATTGCTGCCTGACTCCCCTCGTGGTAGTCCTTGAACCACTTACCAGGCCTCGGCTTGACCAACCACCAGCTATGTGCTGCCACGCTGCCGGATCGGCACCATTGACAATGCCGACGCCCGGTTTGCAGCCCAAGCAGGCCAGAATGCGCCGCCTGCCCGCCACTGGCAAGGGTAGACCCTCTGCCCCTTAAAAGCGCCAGCCTGCCCTGTGCCCGTTGCCGTGCAGGCAAGACGAGGGCCCCTTCCTGGGTATGTTCAAAGCCTCGAGGCGCTGCCGTCCGTTCGCACTGCCCCGTTCTGTTCCGTCAGCACGCCCCCGGTGTACTCGGCATTGCGGGACAGTAGATGCGCACACAGGCCACCTGGGCGCAAGCTGCACGCCCCCGTGACCCGCAACGGCCACCCTGTGCGCCGCCCCCATCAAGACGAGCTGGAGAAGGCAGGGGGAGGGGAGATGCACAAGGAGTCACCCACGGCGACTCACCATCACGACCTGTGCGATAGTGCACAGTCCCCCACGTGGCCCCCGCTTCAGCAGGAAGCACGGCAGGCTCCCCGGGGAGGGCCACGCAACAGGCCTTCCACCGAGCGACATGGGCAAGGGCTCTCGGAGAATGTGGGCAACGGAATAAGCTCACAAGGTGATTGCTCCAGAGCACATGTTTTATCCAAATTGAGAGGCTGATGGTTCCAAACCCTGTCTCCTAGTTCCGATTAACCGACTAGGCCACAAGTGGCATTGCCAGCTTGTCCGCGGGCCCCCGACAGGTTCCCCCTCCCCCAGGACCATGCCGCTAGGCCCCTGGCTAGCAGCTAATCCGCATAATTGCGTCCGGGGAGGGGGGTACCTGCAACCCCAGCGCCACTGGGTCATGTGCAACTCGGGGCCACAGCCCTGCAACCTCGGCACCTAGGCCATACAAGTTGCTATACCCCTTCCCCGCCCCGTACGAAGAATCGCCCGGAGGTGGAGGCAACCCGGGCCCCTCCCCCGGCACCTAGATAGGTGGCGCCCGCTCCGCAAACGCGGGGCTGCGAGGGGCGACCCCCCTAACGCAGGGGCCTCCCGATGGGGGGCCCGAGTGCCCGGGCCAAGGGAGACCGTAGCGCACTCGGGACCAGCCCGAAGAAGCTCACAATGCCGAGGGCACCGCACTGCAATCCGCGCCATTCTCCAACGTGCCGTGCTGCCGGTGGTAACAATTTCGATTCTGTGATCTTTACTTCGCATTGGGCAAAGGTGGGGCAGGGGGGACACTACCGCTCACTGTGCGATCGGCGGAGGGCACAACTGCACCAGGGATCTCATATTCGCATGAGATCCCCTCCACCTGGTCATGTGCCGCTCGTTGACCAAAATTCTGCAACCTTGCATCTAGGCCACAAGTTACCCCCCTTTCCCACCCGCACAAGGAGTCGCCCGGAGGCAAGAACTTAATGATTCCGGCAAGGAAACTGGCGCGCCACAACAGGCCCCATCGCGCACATTGTGGGGATCGGAGCGAGGAGCCCCCACCGGAACCCTCCTCAGGTCGCACCGGCCGACCACTCGGGCAGTGCGCCGCCCGTGCGGCTGTTGACCCTCCTGCCGCTCTAGCGCCCAGAAGCCCTGTGGCCTGAGCGGCGGCCTGGTGCGCCACACCGCTGGCGGATGAGGCAGGTACGCTGCCACTACTGGCCACACCGGCGGTCCGCTCGGTGCACCCCATGCACTGCAAGGGGGGGGAGATCGTTGGTGCCAATAAGGCAAACCTTTGCCCTAAGACAGGACGGAGGAGCTGGGGAGCTGCTGCAAGCTGCTGCTGATGGGCTGCACCGGCCCTGGTTCCGGGCCCCCCTCTCTCGGCTGTCCGAGGCAGCCCGGAGCAGGGGGCTGCTGAGGCAGAGAGCCAGGCCGACCTGAGCGATCCGACCAGCGGCCCGCAATTGCAACCGGTATACGTGGCCTGGTAAGCTGCGGGCACCGCCGTACATGACGAACACCCCCCCTGGGGAATCTAACCACCCCGCAGGTGAAACACAGGTGTGGGCCCCCAGGGAGTAGGGAGGCCCGTGCGGGTGTACAGCGTGCAACAGGGAGGTGGGGCGCCCACTACGCACGGCCTGCTCTCCCCGCTCCGGGCGGAGCAGCCCACCCGCACCACTGGTCACCCCAGGGGCAGCACGCAGGCCCACATCCTCCACCCGCATAAACCCCTGGGCTCAATTCAGACCGGCACGCCCAGCTGAGTCGCCATCCGTATGCCTCCAGCTCTGTGCCCCCACTGGTCAGCACCGTGCTGGCCTTGGGCAAGGAAGGGTACCGCTGTTGTGGCCCTCCATGAGCTTGCTTCCCCCCCCACTTGCGAGCCGCTGCCCAGTCGAAGCCGGTCACGCAACCCAGCCTCAAGGGAGGTGGAGGGGCGGGGCAACTCAACACTCACCGCGATTGTAAGCAGCTCCTGAAAAGTACAAGGATGGCGACAACGGGCAAACACCCGACGGAGTGCCAGGCGACAAAGAGGACACAAAATGGAGGGGGGAGGCTTAAATACCCTCCCCACCCCACGGCCCGCCGGACATGACGTGCCTAGTGCGCCTGGCATGGGCACTCCTCTTCGGGTCCCTCCTTGGAAGGGGGGGGTGGGGAAGTGCCCAAATGACACTAACGGGGCCGCCCTTTTAGGGTGGCCCCCTGCGGGGGCAGCGGGCAGCCACACTCCTTCAGTGAACAAACTGGGCCTGGAGATGCTGGGGTGCGTGTGGAGCATCAAAACAGGAGGCATATTCAATAGGTTGCCTCGGTCAAATGAGTGTGTAAATATGCGAACATATTGCTTGGTCAGTCGAGCTCACGGGAGGGGCAGCAAGGTCATATCTGTAGAGGAGACAAACCAGTTTATAAACTTACCTCTGGTTACTCACATAAATTAAAGAGACTCCAAATATTACATTAGGATGCAAGAGCTAAGACCTCTCACCCTATCCATATTGCGAAGTTTAGCCATCGAGACCTAACCTACGGTCTTATAAGGAGCAGGACGGCTTAGATACAGTGGCGAGCCTCGTACTCCGCCAACAACATCATTGTTTGTTTCTCCAGCTTTCTCAATTCGGCGGGATGGGCGCTGTTTATTTCCGCTCTAAGAGATTCCTCCCTGTTCTATGCCTTTAGGCCGCGCCCCCATCCTGCACCCATCACAGGCAGCCCCCCAGGCTACCGCGCACGGACTCGGAGCTCATTCCTCATTAACCCTTCAAACACTCCCTTTCGGACTGCAGGATTCACCCGAGGACCATAGCAGGAACATTCCAATTTAACATCTACCAGCGTCCTATGACCAAGAAGGGGTCGAATTTTTCAATTTTGGAAACCACAAGTGAAAATAACGATGACATCCCTGGAAATAATTTCAGATGAACTTGCCCGATGATGTCACCACATAAACACGCAAGGCACGAGCCTCAGATCAAAGGACATGGCCACTCAGTTCCAAACACGGTGACATTATGCAAAATAAAGAATATTTGTAAGCATCACTTCTGGTAACATATTCATTCCCGCACTGAAGACTGGCCATGGTATTGAAAACTGCATCCCTATTTTCAATATTAAAGTGTTCACAGCCTCCGAGTGTAAATACTTACTCGTCTGCTGTTCTCTCTTCCTCCTTCTCCACCTCATTCCTCCTCAGCCATAGCCCGCCCCACACAACTCTTCCTTCTGACGCTTCGAGTCAAAGAATAGCAATCAATAAACGGGCATTTCAGCGCAGTCACAAGTAGAGGTAAGTCGCGAAGCCCAGGAAGAAAGTGAGATCAGCAAGGGGCGCAGAGAATAAGTAGTCACTCAACAGCCATCGGCCTAATTCAGTCACCGAGCGTACAAAAAAGGGTTACAAAGAGGCATTTGGGGACACAAAAAACCATAGACACCAACTCCACCACCCTGATCGACAACCTCGCCACCCTCGGACTCAGACAGCTCGTGACTACACCCACCCACGCCGCCGGCCACACGCTAGACTCCATCTTTTCCGCAAGCCCACACGTCTCCTTCAACCACACCTCCGAACCCCACTGGACTGACCACCACTGCATCCACTTCACCTACAGGAAGCCCACCACGCACCACCGCACCGAACAAATGCCTCGCCGCTGCTGGAGCAGAGTCACGGAAGACCAGCTAACCACAACCCTCGCCCTGAGCCCACCCGCCGAACCCTCCGACCCCGACACCGCCGCCCGCAACCTCAGACAGTGGATCGATGACTGCGCCAACACCCTCGCCCCGCTCAAGAATCCGCCCAACAGCCACACCAGCAAGAAAGCCACCTGGTTCACCGAAGACCTCCAGGCCTCCAAACGAACATGCCGAAAACTGGAGAAGATCTGGCTCCACGAACGGACAGCGGACAGCTACGCCGCCCACAAGAGCGCCACCCGCAGTCACCATCACCTCATCAGATCCGCCAAAAGGGCCTCACTCAAAGACCGCCTAGACAACAACGCACACAACAGCAAAGAGCTCTTCAACATCGTGAAGGAACTCTCCAACCCCAACTCCAACACCAACGACATCCAGCCGTCGCGAGACCTGTGCGACTCACTGGCCACCTTCTTCCACCGCAAAATCGCCGACATCCACGACAGCTTCAACACCACGACCGCCCAAGCAACCACCGAGACCACTGCCCCGACAACCACCAACCGCCTGCTCTCCTGGACCAACATCAACGACGAGGACACCAGCGAGATCATGAACACCATCCACTCCGGTTCACCGCTAGACCCGTGCCCTCACCACATCTTCAACAAAGCCAGTACAGCCATCGCGCCCCATCTCCGGAAAATAATCAACATCTCCTTCGAGACAGCAACCTTCCCGGAAAGCTGGAAGCACGCCGAGATCACCGCCTTACTCAAGAAACCCAAGGCAGACCCCAAGGACCTCAAGAACTTCCGACCCATCTCTCTGCTCCCGTTCCCCGCGAAGGTCACCGAGAAAATCGTCAACAAACAACTGACCCGCTACCTCGAGGAGAACAACATCCTGGACCCTTCCCAGTCCGGCTTCCGCAGCAACCACAGCACCGAAACCGCCCTCATCGCCGCCACCGATGACATCAGGACCCTGCTAGACAACGGAGAAACAGCAGCCCTCATCCTCCTGGACCTATCAGCCGCCTTCGACACGGTCTGCCACCACACACTACGAACACGCCTTCACGACGCCGGGATCCAAGAGAAGGCCCTGGACTGGACCACATCCTTCCTTTCCGGCAGAACACAAAGCGTCCGCCTCGCCCCTTCCGATCCAAGGCCACCAAGATCATCTGCGGCGTACCCCAAGGCTCCTCCCTCAGCCCAACGCTGTTCAACATCTACATGGCACCCCTCGCCCATGTCGCCCGACAGCACAACCTCAACATCATCTCCTACGCCGACGACACCCAGCTGATCCTCTCCCTCACCAAAGACCCTCACACCGCCAAAGCCCACCTCCACGAAGGAATGAAGGCCGTCGCCGAATGGATGAGGACCAGCCGCCTGAAGCTGAACTCGGACAAGACGGAGGTCCTCATCCTTGGTTCCAACCCTTCAGCCTGGGACGACTCCTGGTGGCCAACATCACTGGGAACAGCCCCGCCACCCACCGACCACGTACGCAACCTAGGGGTCATCCTCGACCCCACCCTCTCCATGACTAAGCAGGTCAACGCCGTTTCCTCATCCTGCTTCAACATCCTCCGAATGCTCCGCAGGATCTTCAAGTGGATCCCCACCGAAACAAGAAAAACAGTCACCCAGGCCCTCGTCACCAGCAGGCTGGACTACGGAAACGCCCTCTACGCAGGAACGACGGCTAAGCTCCTGAGACGGCTGCAACGCATCCAGAACGCCTCTGCACGTCTTATCCTCGACATCCCCCGACGCAGCCACATCACACCCCACCTGAGAGACCTGCACTGGCTCCCTGTCAACAAGAGGATAACCTTCAAGCTCCTCACCCACGCACACAAAGCACTCCACAACTCCGGACTAGCCTACCTCAACAGACGACTCAGCTTCTACACCCCCACCCGCCAGCTCCGCTCGACCAGCCTCGCCCTCGCCACAGTCCCCCGCATCCGGAAAACGACCGGCGGCGGCAGATCCTTCTCCCACCTCGCCGCCAAGACCTGGAACACCCTCCCCACCAACCTCCGACAGACCCAAGACCTACTGGCCTTCAGAAGTTTCCTCAAGACCTGGCTCTTCGATCAGTAGCAGCACCACCCCCCTCTTCCCCCAGCGCCTTGAGACCCTCGCGGGTATGTAGTGCGCTTTATAAGTGACATGATTGATTGATTGATTGATTGATTGATAGACTGGGGGGCTCTCAAACCACAAACTGCACCCTAAAGCACCAGGGGAGCTCAGTCTCCCCCATTTCCGATATGGCATAATTTACCGTTACCCTCCTCGTGGTGGCCAAATGGTATGAACAATCCAAATAGCAACCATGAAATCAAACAAACCTTGTCACTCGGCCCACACCAGGTCAGACAACTAACCAGACGGACCATGCTCAAACTTGTCCCCCCTTTCTGCCACCTTCACACACATGCACATGGCAGCCAGCAGCCCCTCCCGGCCTCCCCTCAGGCCCTCTGTGTGGAGGTGCAGGAACCATACCTGACACCTCCCATTCTGGGGCCCGGGCACAGCGAGACAACCCCAAGCCCCCACTAAATAGCACTAAGGGCAACTTGCCCACAGCGCGCTGAACTTAACAAACACGGACTCCCTTCACAGTAGTGGGGCACCTGCCCCCAGGGGGACTGCAGGCCATTGGCCGTGCTGCTCAATTGTTCCCCACCGCTTTAGAACGGCCAGGCTGGAGGCCGGAACACCGGCCCCAAAGGGAAGGGGTTATCAGCATTAATAAACTCACCACGACGAACCTGACGCCTGCGGTACCTCCGGGACATGACATGGCTGGACAGCGTGTCCAGTGGAAGACAACGAGGCGTGAAGACGGCGTGGTACCTTGGCGTTAAAGGATCGCCGGATGGGCGGGGGATGTAGATATTCCTGGCCCCTGCCCACTGGCACGCCGGAAATGACGACAGGTAGAGCCGGACCCAGGGGGGTCCAAACACTAGACCCGTCGGGTTTGTGCCCAATGTGGCACTAAGGTGGCCGCCCTCCTATGGGGGCCCCCTGCGTGGGCCATGGGCAGCCTCAATCCAAACGCTTCCTGAGCTGGATTTTATTTCCTTATGGAACCTGGCATAACGCAAGCTCTTCTCCCACAACTATCGGGCATGGCTTGCCCTATTTCTGGGATGTTTAGTTGGGGATACATCTGTCTGGCCCTCCTATGAGAGTCTTCTGATCTCAGTGTATGTTCAATAGTGCCCCCGCCTTCTACAACACACTGAGAATTGTGGGAACTTGAGTTTCTTCGTATCTATGTGTTCTTCCCATCACCCGGAGCCACACTGATTCGAATCCTATTGGAACAGAAATGTACAAAATACCATATTTACATATCCCCCCGTACTGAGAGTAAGAGCGTAACATTCTGAACACAGTGTTATTCAAGAGTGCCCCTGCCTACTGCAGCGCATTGAGGCTTGTGGGAGCTACAGTCCTTCCCTTCACCGATTGCGGCACTGATTTGAATCGTGTTCGTGTGAAATACACTATTCTCATATCCTCAACTACCCTTGTCTATACAACATGTTCCCTTTACATTTGTCATATATCTATTGCATTTAGTCGTTCCACTCTTAATTATAAAGTTCCCCTCTTTGTACCACGGTCACCCAGATACTCATCACAAGTCTCCTGCTCAACTCAACACCTGCGGATAGTTATACATTGTGAACATGCCCTGACACTGCTTCTGTTCAGCCCTAGATGTAAGGTGATAGCTCCAGACCTCTCTAGATTTGTGAACATGTCTTAACACTGCCTCTGTTCAGCCCTAGATGTAAGGTGATAGCTCCAGACCTCTCTAGATTTGTGAACATGTCCTAACGCTGCCTCTGTTCAGCCCTAGATGTAAGGTGATAGCTCCAGACCTCTCTAGATTTGTGAACATGTCCTAACGCTGCCTCGGTTCTGCCCTAGATGTAAGGTGATAGCTCCAGACCTCTCTCGATTAGTGAACATGTCCTAACGTTGCCTCTGTTCAGCCCTAGATGTAAGGTGATAGCTCCAGACCTCTCTCGATTTCTGAACAAGTCCTAACGCTGCCTCTGTTCAGCCCTAGATGTAAGGTGATAGCTCCAGACCTCTCTAGATTTGTGAACATGTCCTAACGCTGCCTCTGTTCAGCCTTAGATGTAAGGTGATAGCTCCAGACCTCTCTAGATTTGTGAACATGCCCTTACGCTGCCTCTGTTCAGCCCTAGATGTAGGGTGATAGCTCCAGACCTCTCTATAGTTATGAACATGTCCTAACGCTGCCTCTGTTCAGCCTTAGATGTAAGGTGATAGCTCCAGACCTCTCTAGATTTGTGAACATGCCCTTACGCTGCCTCTGTTCAGCCCTAGATGTAGGGTGATAGCTCCAAACCTCTCTAGATTTGTGAACATGTCCTTACGCTGACTCTGTTCAGCCCTAGATGTAAGGTGATAGCTCCAGACCTCTCTAGATTTGTGAACAGGTCCTAATGCTGCCTTTGTTCAGCCCTAGATGTAAGGTGATAGCTCCAGACCTCTCTAGATTTGTGAACTTGTCCTAACGCTGCCTCTGTTCAGCCCTAGATGTAAGGTGATAGCTCCAGACCTCTCTAGATTTGTGAACGTGTCCTAACGCTGCCTCTGTTCAGCCCTAGATGTAAGGTGATAGCTCCAGACCTCTCTAGATTTGTGAACGTGTCCTAACGCTGCCTCTGTTCAGCCCTAGATGTAAGGTGATAGCTCCAGACCTCTCTAGATTTGTGAACGTGTCCTAACGCTGCCTCTGTTCAGCCCTAGATGTAAGGTGATAGCTCCAGACCTCTCTAGATTTGTGAACGTGTCCTAACGCTGCCTCTGTTCAGCCCTAGATGTAAGGTGATAGCTCCAGACCTCTCTAGATTTGTGAACATGTCCTAACGCTGCCTCTGTTCAGCCGTAGATGTAAGGTGATAGCTCCAGACCTCTCTCGATTAGTGAACATGTCCTAACGCTGCCTCTGTTCAGCCCTAGATGTAAGGTGATAGCTCCAGACCTCTCTCGATTTCTGAACTTGTCCTAACGCTTCCTCTGTTCAGCCCTAGATGTAAGGTGATAGCTCCAGACCTCTCTCGATTTCTGAACAAGTCCTAACGCTGCCTCTGTTCAGCCCTAGATGTAAGGTGATAGCTCCAGACCTCTCTAGATTTATGAACATGTCGTAACGCTGCCTCTGTTCAGCCCTAGATGTAAGGTGATAGCTCCAGACCTCTCTAGATTTGTGAACTTGTCCTAACGCTGCCTCTGTTCAGCCCTAGATGTAAGGTGATAGCTCCAGACCTCTCTAGATTTGTGAACGTGTCCTAACGCTGCCTCTGTTCAGCCTTAGATGTAAGGTGATAGCTCCAGACCTCTCTAGATTTGTGAACGTGTCCTAACGCTGCCTCTGTTCAGCCCTAGATGTAAGGTGATAGCTCCAGACCTCTCTAGATTTGTGAACATGTCCTAACGCTGCCTCTGTTCAGCCCTAGATGTAAGGTGATAGCTCCAGACCTCTCTAGATTTGTGAACATGTCCTAACGCTGCCTCTGTTCAGCCTTAGATGTAAGGTGATAGCTCCAGACCTCTCTAGATTTGTGAACATGCCCTTACGCTGCCTCTGTTCAGCCCTAGATGTAAGGTGATAGCTCCAGACCTCTCTAGATTTGTGAACTTGTCCTAATGCTGCCTTTGTTCAGCCCTAGATGTAAGGTGATAGCTCCAGACCTCTCTCGATTTCTGAACAAGTCCTAACGCTGCCTCTGTTCAGCCCTAGATGTAAGGTGATAGCTCCAGACCTCTCTAGATTTGTGAACATGTCCTAACGCTGCCTCTGTTCAGCCTAGATGTAAGGTGATAGCTCCAGACCTCTCTAGATTTGTGAACATGTCCTAACGCTGCCTCTGTTCAGCCCTAGATGTAAGGTGATAGCTCCAGACCTCTCTAGATTTGTGAACATGTCCTAACGCTGCCTCTGTTCAGCCTAGATGTAAGGTGATAGCTCCAGACCTCTCTAGATTTGTGAACTTGTCCTAATGCTGCCTTTGTTCAGCCCTAGATGTAGGGTGATAGCTCCAGACCGCTCTAGATTTGTGAACTTGTCCTAATGCTGCCATTGTTCAGCCCTAGATGTAAGGTGATAGCTCCAGACCTCTCTAGATTTGTGAACTTGTCCTAATGCTGCCATTGTTCAGCCCTAGATGTAAGGTGATAGCTCCAGACCTCTCTAGATTTGTGAACTTGTCCTAACGCTGCCTCTGTTCAGCCCTAGATATAAGGCGATAGCTCCAGACCTCTCTATAGTTGTGAACATGTCCTAACGCTGCCTCTGATCTGCCCTAGATGTAAGGTGATAGCTCCAGACCTCTCTATAGTTGTGTTCTGGTTCCTGGATGCTTCACCCCTGTGCAGGTGCCCCAGAGCTCCTACAAGATGTTCTTACTGTGTGAACAAATGCCCTATTTTTGACAATTCATTTAAGCAATGTACTGTAGGCTTAGACGTGATGAGTACCTAGGCGACCAAGGTACGTAGAGGGGGATGTTACGCTCATACTCTCAGTACATGGGCGATATGTGAATATGGTATTTTGTACTAATAGGATTCGAATTAGTGTGGCTGTGGGTGATGGGAAGAACACATAAATATGAAGCAACTCGGGGGGCGTGGCCTAACAAGATGGCCAATTGGACTTGCCCCACATTAGCTCTGAGTAAAAGCAACGGTCTCAAGTGGACTGAAATTGAAGTGGAAGCGACCCTGGCTGGGATCTAAACCTTCAGGTGACCACCGCGAGGCCAGGAAAACAGAAAAAAGATGAAGTGTGAGGCTACCCGCGACACACGCAGTGTGCCCTCTTAATAGGGCGGCCACCTTAGTGCCACATTAGGCACATCCCCACGTCTAGTTGTGGGTACCCCCAGGGAGTCCCTAAAATCCGGCGCAGATTCCGCATCACTTTCGGCGCATCAGAGGGTTGGGGCGAGGTACTTATGCCTGCCCCCGCCCATCTGGCTGTCCTTTTGGTTCCTTCTGGTCATGCCGTCTCCCTCCCTACTGCATACCGGGCGTGCTGGCTGGGGTGCATAGCCAGGGATCGAACATGTTAACTTGTTAATTTGTGTTGCAGGTGGAGTTACAGGGCAATCCAGAGGCTGAATGGTACATAGGGGTACCCTCTTCAGGAGCACAATAGGGGTGCAGAAGCCAAACAACCCCAGGAGTCTTTACAGGATGACCCTGGAGGAAAACAGCAGCGTCCCGCTAGTCCTTCGGGCGGTTGTAAGCCTGAGCAACCAGGGGCTTGCCTGGACACGCTCCGCCCCTAAAAAGGCGTGAGTAAAGGGATGGACTGGTGGTCCATGGTATTTAAGGGGGATAATCCCCACACTATGGTAGCACCGAATGGGTTGGCCACGGTGCAGTTTGGCTCATCAGGCAGGCAGGGCAGTTTAGGTTAGTCACCGCTGCCTGCCCTTGGATCGCCCGTAAGTTGATCCACCACGTTGGCATATTTCTTATATGAAATAAACCTGCAGCAAAATGTTTCCCAACAAACATGTCTTGTGTGTTTATTGTACTGCTATGCTCTTCTTGCGGGGGGAGGTTGCCTATAACGGCACTAAGACCCAGTGGTGTTCCTGCCTACTGCCGGACGAACTGTGACGCTGGGAGATGGTGCGGTGTACCACTGATGGCAGCATCCTGTGCGGTGGCCAGCCAGGGCAAAGGAGAGGGAGTTGTGTCGGACCCCTCACGGACCCAGGTGGTGGAGAGTGACAGTATTTGAAATTGGCTGCTGGGGCGCCAAGCAATTTTCTGCCCGTCAGAGGCGTTGGCAAGATGAGGCCTGCTTCCCCCTTACAGGTCTAGTTAAGGAGAGAGGGGCCGGAGCTGCGGAATGGATCTAGGTCAGCGGCAGTGATTGCCTGAGGCTGGGAAGTAACGGCTGGGAGCGGAGGAAGCTTGCCTGAACAGGAGATAATACCGAGGCAGCTCGGCAGGGGCTTTCTGCAGCGGCCCTCTGGCCTTGAAATGTTTTGAGTAGGAGGTGCCCCACACACCGCGGCCGGAATGAATGCACAGAGAAACAAGCATTGGCATAGCCAATAGGTCTCGTCTTTTGGACCTTTTAAGTGTTTAAGCATGCAGCATATTATCCTGGATCTTTGCTTCCCTCAACGAATAGCATCGGTTACCACACATGCCAAAACTATGCATGGCTTAACAAGGCAGTCACCACAGCTTTGTGGTTACCACGAGTTTCATTACAATGCAAGTCATTACAACAACATGCTTTAGGGAAGCACTGGATGTTGGAATAGTTTAAATTACTAGTCCAACTCCAGTCGGTATATCAGTAGGGAAGGTGTTGGACATAAAATCCAACACCAGTCCAACACCGCATTTCCTAAAGCAAGTCATTGTAATGGTAACGTCGCAGTCGTGGTATTGACTGCGTTGTAAAGGCACTATGATGTAATGCCTGCGTTGTAATAGATGTTTCCCTCCCTCAACTAACTCACGCTGGATGATGCAGGCAAATAGAAAGACGTAATGTCAAATGACGCTAAAAGTGTTGGAACTTACGTATGAAAGGTTGCCTACTTTCAATAATTATTGTTCTTGATGGCACGGGCCCGGTTGAAGGACTGGCATGTACAGTCTCCACTGTTTACTGACATCTCCTAATGAGGCACCGTCATGTTAATGTGCCAGTAAATGAAAAAAAAGAACTTAAGCTCATTGGGCTGTTGCAAAGACTTTCTTTAGCATCTAAGAGGAGCAGAGCACGGCAGAATCTCACAGTCCGAGCAGGATGCAAAATGCCCACCATAAAGCACAATGCACAGATGGCTCTTCTCATGACACCAGCTGTGCAACACATGATATTTGTGTAACGATTGGTGCAGGAAGCAAAGATGACAGGGGTAAGCAACAAAATGAAATAAAATGCTGGAAAAAACAGGTTCAAGTCTCGGCATTGGCTCAATAGACCGTGATTCTGGGCAAAGCACTTAAACTCCCTATGCTTCAAAAAATGAATGTGACCTTGTGTAATGCAACCGGTGTGCGATGAATGTGACCTTGTGTAATGCAACCGGTGTACGATGAATGTGACCTTGTGTAATGCAACCGGTGTTCAAGTGAAGTCTCCGATCTCCTTGGTCGAGTGTGCGATGAATGTGACCTTGTGTAATGCAACCGGTGTGCGATGAATGTGACCTTGTGTAATGCAACCGGTGTTCAAGTGAAGCTGCAATCTCCTTGGTCGAGTGTGCGATGAATGTGACCTTGTGTAACGCAACCGGTGTACGATGAATGTGACCTTGTGTAATGCAACCGGTGTTCAAGTGAAGCTTCAATCTCCTTGGTCGAGTGTGCGATGAATGTGACCTTGTGTAATGCAACCGGTGTTCAAGTGAAGCGCTCCAATCTCCTTGGTCGAGTGTGCGATGAATGTGACCTTGTGTAATGCAACCGGTGTTCAAGTGAAGCTTCAATCTCCTTGGTCGAGTGTGCAATGAATGTGACCTTGTGTAATGCAACCGGTGTTCAAGTGAAGCGCTCCAATCTCCTTGGCCGAGTGTGCGATGAATGTGACCTTGTGTAATGCAACCGGTGTACGATGAATGTGACCTTGTGTAATGCAACCGGTGTTCAAGTGAAGCTTCAATCTCCTTGGTCGAGTGTGCAATGAATGTGACCTTGTGTAATGCAACCGGTGTACGATGAATGTGACCTTGTGTAACGCAACCGGTGTACGATGAATGTGACCTTGTGTAATGCAACCAGTGTTCAAGTGAAGCGCTCCGATCTCCTTGGTCGAGTGTGCAATGAATGTGACCTTGTGTAATGCAACCGGTGTACGATGAATGTGACCTTGTGTAATGCAACCGGTGTTCAAGTGAAGCTTCAATCTCCTTGGTCGAGTGTGCAATGAATGTGACCTTGTGTAATGCAACCGGTGTACGATGAATGTGACCTTGTGTAATGCAACCAGTGTTCAAGTGAAGCTGCAATCTCCTTGGTCGAGTGTGCAATGAATGTGACCTTGTGTAATGCAACCGGTGTACGATGAATGTGACCTTGTGTAATGCAACCGGTGTTCAAGTGAAGTCTCTGATCTCCTTGGTCGAGTGTGCAATGAATGTGACCTTGTGTAATGCAACCGGTGTTCAAGTGAAGCTTCAATCTCCTTGGTCGAGTGTGCGATGAATGTGACCTTGTGTAATGCAACCGGTGTACGATGAATGTGACCTTGTGTAATGCAACCAGTGTTCAAGTGAAGCTTCAATCTCTTTGGTCGAGTGTGCAATGAATGTGACCTTGTGTAATGCAACCGGTGTTCAAGTGAAGCTTCAATCTTCTTGGTCGAGTGTGCAATGAATGTGACCTTGTGTAATGCAACCGGTGTACGATGAATGTGACCTTGTGTAACGCAACCGGTGTACGATGAATGTGACCTTGTGTAATGCAACCAGTGTTCAAGTGAAGCGCTCCGATCTCCTTGGTCGAGTGTGCAATGAATGTGACCTTGTGTAATGCAACCGGTGTACGATGAATGTGACCTTGTGTAATGCAACCGGTGTTCAAGTGAAGCTTCAATCTTCTTGGTCGAGTGTGCAATGAATGTGACCTTGTGTAATGCAACCGGTGTACGATGAATGTGACCTTGTGTAACGCAACCGGTGTACGATGAATGTGACCTTGTGTAATGCAACCAGTGTTCAAGTGAAGCGCTCCGATCTCCTTGGTCGAGTGTGCAATGAATGTGACCTTGTGTAATGCAACCGGTGTACGATGAATGTGACCTTGTGTAATGCAACCAGTGTTCAAGTGAAGCTGCAATCTCCTTGGTCGAGTGTGCAATGAATGTGACCTTGTGTAATGCAACCGTTGTACGATGAATGTGACCTTGTGTAATGCAACCGGTGTTCAAGTGAAGTCTCCGATCTCCTTGGTCGAGTGTGCAATGAATGTGACCTTGTGTAATGCAACCGGTGTTCAAGTGAAGCTTCAATCTCCTTGGTCGAGTGTGCAATGAATGTGACCTTGTGTAATGCAACCGGTGTTCAAGTGAAGCGCTCCAATCTCCTTGGCCGAGTGTGCGATGAATGTGACCTTGTGTAATGCAACCGGTGTACGATGAATGTGACCTTGTGTAATGCAACCGGTGTTCAAGTGAAGCTTCAATCTCTTTGGTCGAGTGTGCAATGAATGTGACCTTGTGTAATGCAACCGGTGTTCAAGTGAAGCTTCAATCTTCTTGGTCGAGTGTGCAATGAATGTGACCTTGTGTAACGCAACCGGTGTACGATGAATGTGACCTTGTGTAATGCAACCAGTGTTCAAGTGAAGCGCTCCGATCTCCTTGGTCGAGTGTGCAATGAATGTGACCTTGTGTAATGCAACCGGTGTACGATGAATGTGACCTTGTGTAATGCAACCGGTGTTCAAGTGAAGCCTCAATCTCCTTGGTCGAGTGTGCAATGAATGTGACCTTGTGTAATGCAACCGGTGTACGATGAATGTGACCTTGTGTAATGCAACCGGTGTACGATGAATGTGACCTTGTGTAATGCAACCAGTGTTCAAGTGAAGCTGCAATCTCCTTGGTCGAGTGTGCAATGAATGTGACCTTGTGTAATGCAACCGGTGTACGATGAATGTCACCTTGTGTAATGCAACCGGTGTTCAAGTGAAGCTTCAATCTTCTTGGTCGAGTGTGCAATGAATGTGACCTTGTGTAATGCAACCGGTGTACGATGAATGTGACCTTGTGTAACGCAACCGGTGTACGATGAATGTGACCTTGTGTAATGCAACCGGTGTTCAAGTGAAGCTTCAATCTCTTTGGTCGAGTGTGCAATGAATGTGACCTTGTGTAATGCAACCGGTGTTCAAGTGAAGCTTCAATCTTCTTGGTCGAGTGTGCAATGAATGTGACCTTGTGTAACGCAACCGGTGTACGATGAATGTGACCTTGTGTAATGCAACCAGTGTTCAAGTGAAGCGCTCCGATCTCCTTGGTCGAGTGTGCAATGAATGTGACCTTGTGTAATGCAACCGGTGTACGATGAATGTGACCTTGTGTAATGCAACCGGTGTTCAAGTGAAGCCTCAATCTCCTTGGTCGAGTGTGCAATGAATGTGACCTTGTGTAATGCAACCGGTGTACGATGAATGTGACCTTGTGTAATGCAACCGGTGTACGATGAATGTGACCTTGTGTAATGCAACCAGTGTTCAAGTGAAGCTGCAATCTCCTTGGTCGAGTGTGCAATGAATGTGACCTTGTGTAACGCAACCGGTGTACGATGAATGTGACCTTGTGTAATGCAACCAGTGTTCAAGTGAAGCTGCAATCTCCTTGGTCGAGTGTGCAATGAATGTGACCTTGTGTAATGCAACCGGTGTACGATGAATGTGACCTTGTGTAATGCAACCGGTGTTCAAGTGAAGTCTCCGATCTCCTTGGTCGAGTGTGCGATGAATGTGACCTTGTGTAACGTAACCGGTGTTCAAGTGAAGCGCTCCGATCTCCTTGGCCGAGTGTGCGCTATATAAAACTGCAAAAACTGAACTGTCAACAAAGCAAGATTCTCTAATCAAGATACAGCACTCTGCAACATGAAAATGCAAATTATTGGCAAATGTCTCTCTCCTCCTCACTTACTGAAAACCGTGACTTCAAGAAACGTTTTTCACCCTCTCTTTCCTCCTTTCGTTTATTTGTTCCCCTGTGAAATGGATCCAAAAACAGAAAAACACTTTTGTCCTCTTTTTTTGACATTTTTGTTTTCCACAGTGCAGCCTCAGGAATAAAAGGTTCAAACTATGAAAAATAAATACAAAACGAAATAAAGCAAGACAGAGTGTTTGCAAAGTGGCCAGATTGGTTTTATTCACACCCAAAAACATTAGCGCCACTTTACAGAGTTTGCCAGTGAAGCGCTACTTTTGTTTTCTTGTTTTTCTTTGAACAGCATTGTTTTCCCGGGTGGGGGAAGTGCACCAATCCTGGAGGTACTGCAATGCCTGATTGATGGGTGGGTTGGTAACCATGTTCTTCCTGCTTACATTTCACATGCTTTACTTTGCTTTTTCCAGGATGTTGGTACTTTTTTTTTTAGGCGGCATATTGCTCTTGTCTAGTGTGTAATTTGAATTGAGTTGCATCCAGGTGTTTATAGCGGGGCACAATTGGGTTGTAGCTGAAGTCAGTGCGAGTTTCTCTCAATGGGGCAGTTTGGTGTTCAGTGGGGGAGAGGATGTGGTTCTATGGTCAGAGCTGCCGAATTTGGAACAGGGGAACCAGGTTCAGCCTTCATGGCCAATCCCCCAGACCACTCTCCTGAGGGAGCACATTCCCGTTCTAGACCTTAGATGGCCTGCAGGACCTTAGAAGACCTGGTGTCTTAGCACCAGCAGGTGGACCTTAGCGGTGGCAAGTGTAGGTTAACCTTGAAGGCCTGTCCACCACAATCCATACTGAAGTTCACCTCCAGTCCTGCAGGCAGGCCTACGAAGCAACACACCCTAGAGCGACAGTGACTTTGTCACTGAGGTCACAGGATCCTTGAGAAGGGCCGGCTCTAGGGCGGCGTGCCCGGTGTGACCGCACCGGGCACTGACAGTGGATGGGGGTGTCGTGGTTGCAAGTATATTATGGTGTTAAAAGCACTCGCTGCCTCCTTCCTGGCCTCCAGACATTTTCAGAAACAATAAAAATGTCACGATAACGCCGGTGATTAATGTTCTTCCTAGAGAGAGGTCAGAGTTTTGTCTAGTGGAAGGTTTGACTCGTGGAAAGGTAGCGCAGAGGGTTAATGTGCCTGCTGCAAAGAACATGCACCATGCAGATTACAAAGTGCACATAACGTAAATAGATCAGTGGGTTACTGCTTTTGTCAGAGAGATCCTTTTGTTACTTGGAGTTTATAAGTTAAAATCCTAACATAGAACAGTGAGCTATTAACTGTCATCTAAGAGCTGCATGCAAACTGCAAGGTTTAAATTACAGCGTTATGGTTTTTTCCCCAGTCTTTGATTATCCTAATGTTGCAAAAGGTGTTCTTTCAGGTGGAAATCAATTCTGGTTATTAAAGAGAACCCCCAACCATGGTAATACGTTTTAAATGATCAGTTTGTGTTTCTCCAGACCAATCACTATTAAACTGTATTGCCTACTAGTATGGTTGTCATGTGGCTCCTACACCTTGTAGTCCTTTGTCTTATGTAACATTTCCCACACGTATAATTGTCTCTGTGTAATGTGTGTGATGTAAAGTGCTCTGACACCCTACACTGGTATGAGTGGCGCTGTAACTCAAATTAAATGCATCTGAGAGAGAGTGTGGTTATGGAGACTTGAGGGGCACTGTTAAAGGGTGGTAGTGAGGGAATCCGTGACTGAGGTGGACATTGGGGGGCACCAACATACATTGTTGCACAGGGCGCCACCAGCGCTAAAGCCGGTTCTGCCCTTGAGGCCAGTCCGCCTCACCCATTGGTACCTCCACTGGCCTTGTTTCAGCAGCAGTAGCTGCAACTCACCAGGGACTGGCAATGCAGGATTTGCACACACACCAAACTAAGTTCGCAAACTTCACAGTCTCTCTGCTTCATGCACAAACATGTTTAACATGTGTTGCCTGCTTTGGGGTCACTGGAATTATGCAGCAAAGTAGGACAAAATGATGCCGCAGTGTTGACTAAATTATGCAGCAAAAAAGGGCTGCAGCGTAATGCGGTATATTTTCTGATACTTTATTATTTTGACATTTTACAAATGCTAACAGTCTCTGGAAAGATTTTGCCTTATTAGTACCTGTGTAACATACAAATCCAGCAGTGAAAAAGGTGTCCAGTCAACCTTTGTGAAGGGCTGTCCACTTTGCAGCAACATAAGACCCATTTTTTTGTAACTTTAGATCCATTTGAGCTACAAACAATTTATTAGTTAAAATTGTCAGATTATGTATCAGATGTTGTGTTATGAGTCAACTATGGCAGAGGCATAATTGTATAGAAAACATTTGCAAACTAGGATATTTTTATATTCATGTTGGAACTGCTCTGGTGGAAAAAGGGAGGAGAAGTGAGTATGACAGAAACTGCATGGCTCAGAGACAAATGGCTTGTGCTTCCAGTTTTAAGCATATTTGGGACATTCTGGGGCCGATTCCGATCTCGGCCAGTAGGGCTCTGAATCGGATTCGGCTTTACCGGATCCGATTCGGAGCCCTGTTTCCCGACCGATTCGTACACGCGTCCGGCCGAGCGAGTACGATGTGAGCGCCCGCGAAATCGCCGACCGACTCGTACGCGGGTTCAACACGCTCCGACCGACTCGCACGGACACAACTCGCACCGCGCAATGGAGTCGTTCCCCGGCCGGGCAAGTACGATGCGCGCCTCGAGCAGTCCGACCGACTCGCGCCGTCCGGCTCGAAAGAGCTGTCGGAGCCGGACTTTGGGGGTCCGCGTCGGACCCCCCGTACGCGTAGCCTCGCGAGGCGCACACAGGGGGGACCCATGGGTCCCCCCTACCTGTGCATGTACGGCGCGACGCGCATCAACGCGTACCCGTTGTAGGGGGGGCCCTTGTTCGCCTCACACCCATTGAGGCAATGGGAGCCCGCGTACGCGTTGTACGACCGACTCCCATTGACTTCAATGGGAGTCCGACCGACTCGAGTCCGGGTGCATGCGTGCGCATCGTACTCGTTCGGTCGGACTGCCAGAGTCCGATTCGGTCGGAAATCTCTCCGGGTCCGGCTCGGTCGGAGAGTTTTCCGGCCCGAATCGGAATCGGCCCCTCTGTGATTGGAAACATGTCCCACTTTGTGAATGTATTTTAATGTCAATAACTCATATTAAACCTTAAATAATCATATGTATCCATTGGTTGAACTAAATAACATAATAAGCTGTAACTGGTTAGTGAAATGCCAAACAAATTCTAAAAATTGGGATGTTTTGTACATTCTGGCCACACCTCTGACTCCGCCAGCTGATCCAATCCTCAGGTTATTCCCGCCCTCTGATTCTCCGCCCACAGTTCCCCTACTTTTCTTTCCCCACTTCGACCACTGTGATGAACACACGGCAAACATGAGCAGGAAACAAAGAACGAGCATGCAGCAATATGGGAGGAAGTTGTAGGGACGAATGCTGTAATAAACTGCTCCCACTATGGGAACGTGTCCGCACAGAGACACAGAACTGATCCCGGAGGTAGGCCAGTTCAAAACACTGATAAAAACGATTCACGGGACATTACAGGTCAATGGGTGTACGGAAAGGCCAAAAAAAACATGATCAAGCTTAGCCAATCCTTGTTTTAGAAATGTGGTGTATATGCCCTTCAAAGGTAGACGCTTGTTTTCAAAAAGTGTGTTCAATGCACTCAAAATTGAGAAATCGCCCTAATCTGTTCTAGTGTGGGACATAGCTATATGTAAAGTGAAAACTTTTGACGAGTATACTACTGTCACCATTAATAGCATATTTTCATCCACATACTGCCTCATCCCAGCCTATATCAACGTTAATTTCCTGCAAAAATGTAATTGAGGTCAATCCATGTATTGCGAAGGCATTTGAATTTAAATGTATTTTACAAAAAAACGAGTATGTCGATGGGTTGGGCTACTATACGTCCGATCCCTATATTTATCCCAGAACGGACTGGGCGCCAAGGTCCAGAGCAGCACAAACACATTATAATATAGCCTTATAGCCCGCCGAAGTGGGCTGTACCAGCTATTAAAGGGCCGCTCCAGCGTTGGTAGCGGGACTTTACTAGCCGGTATAGCTCGGCTAGGAAGGGCTATACGGCTATTAGAACATTCTGCCACTAGAGGGCAGAATTTTCTAACAAATAAAACAAAGGCCTCTCGGAGTTCGAAGTGGTTTAATTCCCTCGGGCTCCGAGAGGCCTTTGTAAAACAACATTGGAATGTTGCTTTGCGGGCTTTTACCGGCCCGTAGAAGCACGGAGCACTCCACTGTATTCAATGGAGTGCTCCACATTCCAATGTTCTAATAGCCAGTAGTAGTGTCCTTTAAAAACCTGAGGTTAAATGCCAATCTTGCAAAGGTAAATGCCAATCTACAAGACCAACAATGCAATATGCTGCTACCCAAAAGACCAGGACTGGCATAAGGTGCCACCCAATGCAATTACCCACGTGGCAGCTAACCTCAGTTTGTGCGGTGGGACAATGCCGGGTGTATCGATGTGCATTTGGGCTGTGGCATTCATGGCGCTATATGATAGCAGAGAGCATACTCCCTTTCGGTGTGTGATGTCACAGTGTGAGCCACCCCACCTCATTATGTTGTGCACGCCCACCCTCTGCTTGTCGCCAGATGCTCGAAGTGAAGATGAGGGGACACAATTGTGTATTGACATTTTTTCGGGAAGAACTACATAGAACTCGGCCCAAGATCTGCTCCCAGCAGTCAGAACAGCAGCAGAATGAATGATCTATACTAATGGGCTGAGCTTCCCGTCCAAAGCTGCGTGAGAAGAAGAGCTACCCCTCCTACCATGCCTGGGGGGGTTTTAGGATGCTACCCACTGATCGTTCCTCTCTTCACCTGCCTCGAGCTGAGCGCAGTGATGCTGCGGGTCAGGGCGCCCAGCTTGGAGGTTCCCGCCACCATCCCCGGTTGAGAACTCAGTGTCTCGCCACGAGGTCGCTCATGGTCAGGCAGCAGCTGCCAGCAGAGCGGGAAGGAAGCGGCATAAGAGGCAGGAGCCATCTCTTGTCATAGCAACTTCCGGATACTATTAAACTAAACGTTATCAGTCTGCTTTAACTAGCAAATTACCCGTTAAGACGTTTTCACCAGCAACAGGGGAACTTCAACCCCCAGTGTACTCAGCACCAGGAGGCGCCGACGCCAGTGACCGTGCCGGGAGGTGCATAAGAGGTGCTCGGGGCTCCCGCAGCGCGTGCCCGGGCCGGCGGGCCCATCTGCGCCCCTCAGTGGCAGACAGAGGCAGGGCAGGACCACCCCCCTTGGTTTTGGTCCAGTTTGGTGTTTTGGGGGTAAGACTTTGCATTCTACAGACGGTTCCCATTTGTTTTATCCCACAGAGACAGTACTCAGCAATTATTTGACGATTTTGCTACCTGCCATTAATCATTCTAATTTTTATAGCGCCAGGACAATAAAAGGAAATATAATTGGAGGATTTATCAGCCCCTCATCGATTATATTGACTAAATGAGACTTAATCTTCTATATAGACCTGGATAGCGGTTTATTTTGGTTACTATTCAAGTTTTTGGAAGAGCGGAAATCACTAACCTTGATGTAATGTAAAGTATACAAGGCATGTTGTTATCTTGCATTAATGTGACCTGTTTTAACATTGTTTTAAAATGTGTAGTTCCCTTTTATGGTGATTTCCTTAGCTGTTTTAGCTGGATTATACTGTGTTCCATTTTGTGATTGTGATTATAATAGAATAGACCCTTATATTATACGGCACTTTATTCTTCGAATATTACTATCTTAAAGCCCTATATTGCACTTACATTGGCACTTTATTATTCGAATATTACTATCTTAAAGCCCTATATTGCACTTACATTGGCACTTTATTCTTCGAATATTACTATCTTAAAGCCCTATATTGCACTTACATTGGCACTTTATTCTTCGAATATTACTATCTTAAAGCCCTATATTGCCCTTGCATTGGCACTTTATTATTCGAATATTACTATCTTAAAGCCCTATATTGCACTTGCATTGGCACTTTACTAAATTAACTCAAGGCCCTATATAGCATTTACATTTTATTATTAAAAAATAATTACTCTAAGACCTCAAGATGGTAAAGAAGAAGACACTGGCTAAAACTCCTGTAACTATTATCCCCTGTGCAACCATTGACTCTTTCCTGGTACGTGCAGTAAGTGCAATAACTGATGAAATAGACAGAACTGAGCGCCGTCTCTCCATTGGGCGAGGTAGAACGGCGGGAGGGTCCTCAGTAGATGATACCAGGATAGTTATGGAAGGTGGTAGCAGTCTAGGAAATCTAACCCCTACTCATGGACAAGGAGCCCCCGAAGCTCCGGTAATTGTGCTGGATCATGAGCCTAGAGTACAAGCTGCCACCCGCTGTGCCCAAATGCCAAATGATACACCAACTCCAAAGAGAAAAAAGGGGGTAGGAAAGTAACGATTGGCGCCAGTAAGAATGTGAAGAGTCCTACTGGGAGAGTTGGTACAAGACTAACCACCGTAACCTGTAAAAGTACAACTGAGCAAAACCTGCTTACAAATGTACAAATGGCACAAATTACAGATACCATCTTAGGCAAAATAGAGGAAATGCTAATGCCGATTCATGATAAACTTAATAAATTATCCACAGAAGTTTCTAAGATTAGTGGTATGTTTAAGGATATAAGCATTAATAATAAAAAAGAGATAGATGTAATTAGGAAAGATGCAATTGGTTCATTATCACAAATAACAGACCCTTTAAAAAAGGGATCGAGTAATGACAAAAAAAGGGATGTACATAGGGGTATAAATGATCCATCAACCTCAAAGGAAATAACTGGGAGCCCAACATTAGTAAATAACATCAGCAAAAGACAACAGGTAGAGGCTAATCCAGCGGAGCAAGACCAGGTGTAGAGATCTGGCCTGGACAGACCTAACACTATAAACCCCGTAAGGGAGGAGAATAGTGCCAATAATATTAACAATAGAGCAGATGAGTCTATAAATCTTCCACCTGAATGCTGCCCCTATGTGGCAGTGTTAGTCATTGCAGCCAGGACAAAAGGAGTCCCATGATAGCCTAAAGAACAGAGTAGTGCATTGGTTAAATAAGAACGGTGGATTTGCAGTGGAAGGAGCTGTTCAAATATTGCTAACGCAGAGAGTGAGCTGGATTGGCCCCCTGCCTAAGACCTATAAGGGGGATTGTATTATTATTAATTTTAAGAATCCAAGATGGGCAAGAATTACTCTAGATAGAGTAGGCTCGTCTAGACAATTTGACGACAGTATATCCCTATTACCCCTTGTTTTTTTTTATAGGCATTTAAGGCTGACCCAAATGAGTCTAGATGGAGGATACAGCAAACCTGGGTCACTCTTTGATATGTCCACTCACTCCCAATATGCATTACCGATCTCAAATACATTCCAGGCCCTGAGCAATCTTCAAGATATAGACTGACAAAAGTGTTGCTATCCGTTCAGTAGTGATACTAATCTTACTGGAAAAGGGATAGCAGAGAGTCGTAGAACTCAACAAGTTGTAGATGCCTTTTCTGATAGAGCTTTATCTGATATCATAACTGCTGATGGTTCTCGAATTGATTCTTGTGATAGTAACAGTTGCATGGTACTGCAAGTGGCAGTTACTTCCCCCGAAAGAGCTTCACCGGTCACTATAAATGAAGAAAGTACTCCTAATAAATTAAATGATACGAACAGGGATGCAGGTAGGTACCTGGAGACCCCGACTGCCACTCCAGAGAGCAGTATAGGTAATGGTTATAAAATAGCAACCTGGAATATTGCCGGCTTTACGAGTAAACGAGACACGTTAGGATGGCAAGATTTTATTAATGGGTTAGACGTGATTTGTCTGCAAGAAACTTGGTGCCTCGACCCAATATACATCGATGGATTTTCGTCATATTGGTTAGAGGCTGTACCATCAAGCGCTGGAAGAGTGAAGGGGGGCTATTGTCCCTCATTTCGAACAATCTACCAGTAATTGTTAAAAAAGTTGCTACAATTGGGCCACACTCACAGATTATATGGCTGCACTGTAAAGAAGGTAGGGATGTGATTGTGATCAATTGCTATAATAATGTGTTTGACATTAACAGAAGTAACATTGTAATCGAGTTGGATAAAGGACTAGATACCTTTATGAACACCATTAGCAATAATGTGGTACTTATATGGGTTGGAGATTTTAACATCCAAACATGCACCCTGGCAGCTACTCATGTTTGTGTCATCAAGAATGATGAAGGGGGAGGGGGGGCGTGGCTTCGTAGCCGAGGAAAATGGCGGCATGATGAGGGAGCTCCGTCCTACGGGTCCCCAAAACCCGATAAATCCGTTCAATTCAGCCGCTTCGCAGCAACAAACAGAGGGATATTGGCTGGCCGAAGGCTGCAAGAACATGAATCCGGGCGATCCCGAGCTGTGCGGACCCCTGGGGCATCGCTGGTTGGAGTGACGCAGCAGCGCCCGTTACACTGCTGTGGGCCCCGGGCCTGATTAGAGGCTGTGTCCCGCGCGACAAGGAGAACATCGGCACGCACCGCGGTTGGGACCGCGTTCAAAGACCACAGGCGAGTGCTGAATGTGAGGTGACGGTAGGACAGAGGCGGACCCCTGGGGAGCCCGAGCGGAGCAACGGCGCCCAGAGGAGACTGAAGAGGCCGTGACAGGCTGCCAGAGCCTCCGATCACTGCCGGAGGTGGGGTGTGCGGAGCGCTGGTCCTGAGAGCGCTACTTGAGCACGGGACAGAGGTGAGGTGCCCCAGCGCCCTTCCCTGATCGACGCGGCCGAGGGTCGCAGGGTAGCGGCCTGACGGCATGGGACCGAATGCACAGGGAACTCCGACCAGTTAATTGCGGAGGGGTGCAGCGGCGGTGTGTGGTGGATGAGGCCTGAGAACCCCCTGGGAAGTCCCCGACTCACCGCGGACATTATCGCCCGTGTAGGCCCCACTCAACCAAGCTCAATCAACAAACAGGAGGTTACTAGTCCCTGCGAGGGGGGGGGGGCTGTGTACCCCGGGGCAGAGACTGACACTCCCAGGGATAGAGAACAACGCCTGCAGGTGTCACGTCGAGTGAGTCGGTAGCGCAGGAGCCCTGGGAGTGGTGAATCCAGCATGGAAGGGCGCCGACGGTGTACATGAGATGGATGGCTAACAGAGGGTGCAGAACGTCGAGAGGCAGTGTGCTCTACGAGGGGCTGGACAGTGCGTAGGGCACTGGGATCGACATTGGGGCGGACTAAGTTGCGTGCTCGCACCCTCCTGCGGGCCGCGAGATCCGGAGGGCAGACCCATAATCTGCAGGCAGTCGAGGGAGCTACGAACTGTGAGTTGCGGGCGCTTTCAGAGACTACTATTGGACTTGGGGAGTGTGGGGTGCGTGGGGCCCGATAGACACTGCGTGGGGTGTGAGTGCCCTGCGAGCTTCCTACTGCAAGATCGTCGCTGTACCGGCACATCTCCCCGGATGAAGCCTAAAGGCCAAGCGGGGGCGCAAATCAATAAAATGGACAAATATGCGGTGCCGCTCTCAGCGGCACCATCCCAACACGGTCCACCTGGGGAGCAGACGAAACCCTCACTGAGTGCCATCATGGCGGCAATTGCGGACCTCAAGGGGACATTAGATCCTAAAATCGACGCTGTAATGCTCAACGTTAGCCTCCTGCGAGCGGATTTAAGGAAAATGTCTGAAAAAGTCGCGCCCACTGAAATTCAAGTAACGCAGCTGGAAACTAGTACAAAGAGTCTGGAAGAGAGGGTCCAGGCCCTCATGAAGCAGCAAGAACTTATGGCGGCTAAGTTGGAGGACCAGGAAGGGCGTGCATGACGAAATAACATCCGCGTGTTGGGAGTGCCGGAGGGAATGGAGGGGCCGAGCGTGGACCTCTTCATCGAGGACCTGATCCTGAAACACCTCAAGCCCAAACGTCTCTCCGTCCATTTGACTATCGAACGGGCACACAGAGCTCCCATCCCTAAGCCCAAGCCAGGAGCTTTGCCGCGCATGATTATTGCTCGAATTCTTAACTACCGCGATAGGGTCGCCATCTTGCAAACAACACGTCAACATGGTGACCTGTTGCACGAGAATGCAGTGATCAGATTTTTCCGGATTTCACACTCAACGTGCAGCGTCAGAGGCGTGCTTTTGATGCTGTCAAAAAGGAGCTGAGGGCCAAGGAACTTAAGTATTCCATGATGGTCCCAGCTAAATTGAGAGTGGAAGCTGATGGGAAGGTGTGGTTCTTCGGAGCCCCGGAGGACGCCATGGACTGGCTGGAAGGATGGCGCCATGTTGGTTCCAATTCGCAAAGAGGAAAATGGCGAGAGAGACACAGGACGACAGGAGAGGAATCGGACTGATGGGCGCACTGGCGTTGGGACGCATGGAGGGTCTGGAATTCGTGGAAGTCACCCCAGGATGATCCACGGACTGTAAAGTTGGGGTCACATGAGGGTGAACACTTACTGGGGGCGGTTGGAATGTATGGGCAAAGGACCGCACGGCCGGAGTGGCCTTATATTGTCGTACATTGCTATTGTGGTCACTATAGGACAGAACTATTTGTTGCTAATGGAATGGGGGTGGGGACCTGGGGTAGGAGTCTCAGGAGCTCGGCACCGACCAACCCCACTGTTGATGGTTTTGTTTGGGGCGACAGGCACTCTGCGAGTTGGGGTGGTGGGAGTTGTAGCACTCGCCAGCAGGGTAGGAGGGAGCGGGGTGGGGACAGGGGGGGACTGTTAAGCTTTGTAAAGGTTTTGTGTTGTAAAGTCAGCTACTTTGGGATGTGTGAGCTTGTTCATGGGTTGTTGCAATTCGAGAGCGTCATGATGAGGCATTTAAGACAGGGATGGTATCACAGGAGCGGGTAGTCGGGCAGGGAACTGCTCGGGCACCTTCCGGAGGGCTACGGGCGGGCACTCAGGGTATTACCAGCCTAAGTATTATATCCTGGAATGTAAACGGACTGGGGAACCGTATCAAGCGTGGAATTGTGCTTCAATATTTGCATCGCCAGTCCCCGAGTATTGTGTTGCTTCAGGAAACGCATCTCAAGGGTCAGAGGTATCGAGCACTGGATAGATATGGCTATAGATTGGTAGCACACGCGGGTTATACATCGGGATCCCGTGGGGTGGGAATCTTGGTTAAGGCCGGGGTCCCGCTAGTGGTTGATAAAGTGTGGCATGACACCCTGGGCAGATTTGTGGTTCTTGCTGGGAGTTGGGAGGGACGGGCTCTTAATCTAGTTTCCTGTTATATCCCGCCAATGGTGCGCTCTGAGGCGTTCACAGCACTGGGAGATTTCTTGCTGGACCTTCCCCCGGGGGTGTTGGTGCTGGGAGGGGATATGAACTCTACTATGGACTCAGGGCAAGACAGAGACACTGTGGCAGTGAGAGTCAGGGGGGTGGAGCCACTTCCCGCATTTACTGAGGCATTTGGGCTGATCGATCTCTGGAGGTTACACAACCCGGGTGTCTGGCAATATACCTTTTATTCTGCTGCCCATGCCAGTTATTCACGATTAGATCATATACTGACAAACCGAGGAGGTGAGGGGTGGTTCATTAATGCTAGAATCGGACCCCGGGGCATATCAGACCACTCTCCGGTGGAAATAACGATGAGAGGCCTGACCCGCCAATATACGTTGCCACCCAGCTTGAATGCCTGGTTCTTTCAGAATAAAGAGAACGCCCAGAAGGTCAAGGAACGAGCACAACTTTACTTTCAGGAGAATGTAGGGTAAGTGAAGGAGGCGGGTACCCTGTGGGAAGCGTTTAAGCCGGTAATGAGGGTCACGTCCAAGCATGAATTGGGATAGAAAACAAGGAAAAGTACGAATTTCATTGCGCTGGGACGAGTTGGAGATGGCAGTACTCGAGTAGGAAGCACACTATTTGGAGGGTGGGAGGAAAGATAGGAAGCTGGCGCACCAAATCGATCTTCGGAGGAGTGAATTACAGGATCTGGCTACTAACGCAGCCAGGTCGGCTGCCTTGGCTACACAAAAAAGAGTATATGACCTGGGGGATAAGGCTAATAAAATTATTGCATGGTTAGAAAAACATGATAGAGAGAGGAACTGGGTGGCGGAAATAAAGGACAGGGACGGGAACACACACTCTGCGGGAGAGGACATAGCACGCGTGTTCGCTGACTACTATGAGGAGCTCTATGACTCGACTCCAGTCAGGACGGCCCAAGACTGTTGTGAACTTCTTGCGGAAATGCGCCTGCCAGTACTAGCGGAGGAGGACAGGGATTCTATAGATAGGGAGATAACAGAGGAGGAAATAGTGGGTGCCATACAGGATCTGCAGGCGGGGAAGGCACCGGGGCCCAACGGACTACCAGTAGAACTTTTCAAATGTACAGCCAACACAGTAGCCCCACACCTTCTAGCCATGTTTAACGAGGCGAGGGATCGTGGTTCGCTACCGATTGACCAGCGAACAGCGACGATAGTTGTGATCCCCAAGGTTAGTAAACCGGCAGATCAGTGTGGCTTGTATCACCCGATCTCGTTGTTAAATTTAGAAGTTAAAATTCTGGCTAAAGTTTTGGTGAATAGACTTCTGGTGCCCATTCTTACTCTGGATCAGTCGGGCTTTATGCCCCACCGAAGTACCAGACTCAATTTGCGACGACTGTATGGGGTAATGCATCTGGTAAGGTCCAATCCGGGGGTGGAGGCGGCCCTCTTGTCACTTGACGCCCGCATGGCGTTTGATAGTATTGAATGGAACTATCTGTTTGAAGTCCTGGGGAGGTTCGGCTTCGGGCCCCGGTTCCTCGCCTGGATCAAGATGCTCTATACGCAGCCTATGGCCAGGGTTCGGGTGAATGGCTCGGTGTCTCGCTCATTTACTCTGCAAAAGGGCACAAGGCAGGGGTGCCCCATCTCCCCGATCTTGTTTGCACTGGCGCTTGAGCCCTTGGTGGCATGGGTCAGAGGGGATCCGATAATAACAGGTATTTATGGGGGCGACCAGTGGGAGGAAAGGATATCGTTGTACGCTGATGATGTCCTCTTGCTCCAGATCTTCAAGCTTTTTGAGGGCTACTCCGGGTATCAGATCAATTGGGATAAGTCCCTCCTCTATATGCTGTCGGATGGGCCGCCCCCGCGACTAGGTGCCGACGCCAAACTCCAGATCAAAAATAGTTTTAAATACCTGGGAATACAGATCGAAAAATCTGACGCAGCGTTTTTGGCGAGGAATCTAAAGCCACAGTTGGATCGTCTGAAGAGTGACGTCGCACATTGGAGGAAGCTGCCAATTTCCCTGATGGGAAGAGCTGCCACGGATACTCTATGTTCTACAAAATATCTACAAAATACCCCCTGCCATATACCAGACACATTCTTTAAGGAGGTAGACAGTGAGTTAAGAACGTTGCTGTGGGATAGGGGGGAGGTGGGGGTACACGGATAGCATTGGCCAAACTGCAGAAACGGGTGTACGAGGGGGGTTTGGCCGTTCCAGACATCCAAAAGTACTATTGGGCGTCACAACTTATGGTCATTAACGACTGGGCCTTTGCTGATCGGAACGATCCAGCATACAGGGTCGACCACTGGGCAATGGGGGTCGACGGATACCTGCAGGCATTATATGGTCAGGAGAGACAGGACGGTATGCCCCCGCATACTCAATTAGTACGGACGGCATGGACTAAGGCTACTAGATTCCTGGGCTGGGTAGGACGGCTTATGGAGCAGACTCCTTTGTGGACCAGTGACATGCCCCGGGAGGTGGGTCGATTGCAGGGCTTCTCGAAATGGAAACTAATAGATATTGTACGCTTGGGAGATGTGAGGCGGAGACAGGCGGTATTATCATTCTCAGAGCTGCAGGCAGAATTTTAGTTGGCACCAACGGAACACTATAAATATTTGCAGTTGAAGCACGCGCTGGGCAGACATCTTAAGGATGGAGACCAGATCCCAGAGTATAGTCCTTTAGAAGACAGATTGTTGCTGTACCCAATTCCGGAGAAGGCACTGTCCTGTACATACAAGAAAATTATAAACAACTCACCAGATTTACTAACCAAGGTGCGAGAGGCGTGGGAGTCCGATGTGGGACTATTAGAGGATGATGACTGGGTGGAGGTAGTGCAGAGTCCCAGAGAGGTGGTGATCAGCGCACGATTTAGATTAGTCCAACTGCGGATTCTGCATAGGTCCTACTACACCAGCACACTTATGTTTAAATTAGGGCGCATCTTAACTGAGGAGTGTCAGAGGGGGTGTACCCTGAAGGGAACGTTTTTCCATATCCTGTGGGATTGCCCGATCATACAGATATACTGGTCGAAGGTGGTCCGGATTATGTCAGAGGTGTTGGAACAGGAAGTCCCCCTGGACGCCAGATGGCATATATTGTGTGTAACTGGGGAACTGAATTGGGCCAAATATCAAAGAATCTGGCTATAGGTGGCTGCGATGGTTGCTAAGAGGAATATTGCGGGGGCATGGGGGGCGATTCAACCGCCTAAGGTCTCCCTGTGGAAAAAGGACATGGACTGGTGCTGTGCGGCAGAAAAGACCATTTACAAAAGCAGTGGATGCCCCGGGAAATGGGCGAAAATCTGGCAGTGGTGGGAAGACTACAGGGGGGTCGGGGGTGTGTGATCTAGTTAGGTGGGGAGGGCACAGGGGCTGAGTGAATTGAACTGTTGAACGCCAAGGAACCATTGATAGCATGACATGTCTCTGTATATTAGAATGTGTATGCCATCAACAAAGAACGCAACTCAATGTAGGACTATGATCATGTTTTTGCAAGCTGACTATTGTTTAATAAAAAGTTTAAAAAAAAAGAATGATGAAGGGGATGATTGTACACATTTTAAACACAATGCGTATGGGGAAATGTTAAACACAGTGATTGCTAAATACGATCTTAAAATATTACAGTGTGCTTGTGATATTAACGGGGACGTGATACCAACATTTATTGGGAGGAATGCTAATTGGATTATTGATCATGTTTTAATTTCATCTAACGCCACCTATATGTGCGATACCCCACGGGTTGCTCAATTATCACTAAGTGATCATAATTGTATTGCTCTGTCATTCCAAATGTGGGGCCCAAAAAGGCCTTTGCACCAAAGTACAGTAGTAAACATTGCCCCTCGTAGACCCAATGGGACCCGTATTAGATGGGATGGCGTGGAACCCCAAAAGGTTATAAATGAAATTGTTTTAAAATGTAATAAAGATATTACTTATTGTTTAAAAGAAGATGTAGAACCTAAGGAGCTGATTGTTAATTTTACAAAGATTAATACTATTATTGACAGGATTTTAACGGCTCCCAATAGGGAGGGAAGGAAAAAAGGAAGGGGTGGTTTAATCATACGTGCACTGAAGCATTAAAACAACTGAAACAAGCCCTATAATGCAAGAAGAGAGACAATGCATTAATTAAAAACCTGAGATATAATTATAAACTTGCCCTTGACATTAAGAAAAGGGAGCTACAAGAGATAGCATGGGACAAACTCTCTATGGCCGCAAATACGGCAAATACGAATCTATTTTGGGATACTGTAAATATGCCGTTTCTAAAAGATGATTCACACCCGGAATTATTATCCCATGATACAAGCGAAGCTTGGGTAACACATTCTAGGGGTATTTTTAATCCAACGGGTGTTGATATATCCACGGCACCCAATTCAAAATGGAGTGAGTGGCATGTCATTCCATTAAATATTACAGTGGAAGAAGTCCAGGAAGGACGGAGGGGCAGCAGGGGAGGGAAAGCTCCGGGCCCTGACGGAGTACCTGTTGACGTATATAAAGCTGAGCCCGATTTGTGGGTGCCAATTCTCACAAGGGTTTTTAACCTAGCAGCGACAGAGTGTATGCCCCCATCGTGGGGCCAGTCGGTTATTGTCCCCATTTACAAAAAAGGAGATAGGTCAGAAGCTAAAAACTACCGTCCCATATCACTTTTAGATTCATCCGTCAAAGTGATGAGTAAAGTTTTGTTATTGCGACTGGAGGAATGGGTAAATGATAATGATATACTTTCTCCAGCGCAATACGGTTTTAGACGAGGTTTAGGGACTATAGAACAATGTATTAATCTAGAGCTGTTAATAGGCAAATGCACATGTGCTAAAGAAGGGAGAATATACTTATGCTTTGCCGATCTAAGTAGTGCCTCTGATCATACCATTTTGTGGCCTACTTTACTTAACCTGGGGGCACCTAAAGGCATTATTTATTTCCTTGCAAGGCTTTATGAAATGTTATCTTGTAAACTGAGATATGGACAACAGGGCGAGTGCACTCCAATTATTGAAGTAAAACGTGGCATCTGCCAAGGTTGTGTCCTTGCTCCCTTACTTTTCTCACTTTTTATTAATGAGATTGATAAAGTGTTGCAGCTGGAGAAGGCAGATGCGCCGTTAATATCTGGCAATCCCATACCAATTTTTATTATATGCAGACGATGCGGTACTACTGTCTAGGACCCCAGTTGGCCTACAACGACTCATGGACAAATTTAGCATGTTTATAGAGGAAAGAAAATTGCTAATTAATAAAACAAAACCTTTTACCATGATATGTGGCACCAAAACAACGAAATGTAAAACCATTTATATTTATAGCACCCCAGTTCAAACTGTTAAAACATTCTGCTATCTAGGGGTAACCTATACAAACAACGGGAAATGGAACCAGGAACTATCTAATGTTCGCTCCAAGATGGCTAAGAATGCACATGGGGTTTTTAGATTTTCTTCTAAATTAGGTAACTACCCCCTAAAGGAAATGCTGACAATATACAAAGCAAGATGTGTTATCACAGCCTTATATGGTGCGGGGGTGTGGGGATATCATTGCAACCACGTCCTACAACAAGAAGAAAATGCCTTTGTAAAACGGCTCTTAAATCTGCCTCCCTCAGCATCCACTGAATTAATACATCGCGAGGTGGATCTGACATACCTAGCAGATTTAATTTCTATGCGGCCACTGCTGGTGTGGAGATTGAAATGGGCTAAAGATGAGACAGTTTTTACTAGATCTATCATTAAAGATTGTTTACTCCTCGAGAAAAAATCACGTATCCAGTGGTTAAAATACAATATGGATACATACAGCAAGTTATTTAATATCCAGATTTCTGATAACCCCGTACAGTGGTTTCCTTAAACAAAAAGGAAATTAAGGATTCATTTTTGTTAAATAAAAAAGAGAATCGTAAGAGTATTATAGAGAAACAATCAAGTTTTACATTTTATCAATCAATTGAATACAAAAGAGGAATACAAGATTATTTGATTATAGTGAATAAATCCTCGCATCGCTATGTGCTGACTAGACTGAGACTAGGTATAGTACATCACCTTGTCCCATTTCCAGTTATGAAAACATGGCCCTTGGATTCTACCCCTTGCCCTTGTGATGAATCTTCTAAACAAAGCACTGTGCATTTTATGCTCTTTTGTAAATTTTATTTGTATTTTAGACGTTTTTATCTGAAACCGCTTTTTATAAAAAATAATGTAAGATCGTATCATGCTGCTATGAATTTGCTATTTGCACTGAATGATCCGGGAACTTGCTATCATGTAGCCTTATATATTTTAAAAGCAATTAATGTCAGGAAAGGTATTGTTATTATTAATTGACCAAGAAAAGATATATGTGAGGCCGCATAATGCTGATATGACCAGTTACTTTTGAATGGTTATGGAACTTAGTATCATGCTGTGGTATTATTTTTATAAGATATGTTACCATTACTGTCTTCTATGGCTATGGAATTTGTGACTAATTACATAATTGATTTTAAATGTGTATTTTAACTCATGTAAACGCTTTTATGGTTTTTCTAACAAACCGAATAAAGTATACTGAAGTGAAGTGAACTAGCAAATTGAGAAAACAAACAGAACGAGTACATAAGCGTGCCAAGCAGTGCCAGAAATAAAAAAACTATAGTGACGAAACTGCAATGGAATGAAAGTAAGCAGTACTATCACAAATGTATGCTTTGATTTAAACAATAGCAACGCATACCCGTTAACTTGAAGAACAAGCATTGGTCTCGCCTTTGGTAGGGTGACCAGACATCCCGGATTTCCCCGGACGGTCCCGGTTTTTGGAGAGGTGTCCCAACACTTTTCTCCAGATTGAAGAAATGTCCCGGTTTTTGGGTAGTGCCTGGGTTATTTAAAGAAATGTCCCGGGTTTTAAGGGAGGGTCGGGTGAACCTGCACGTTTATCACAGTGTTATGCAGGCTCACATTTCCACCGGCCCTCTTAGGAACGGGGACAGAAGTTCAATTCTTTAAACTCTCCTGCTGTGCTGCTTCACTTTCTTTAAGCAGCACAGCAGGACTTGTGAATGAGGTGTGAATCAGGGCTCCAGAGGCCATAGGGCAAGGCCAGGCCCACCAGCAGCTGGACCCTGGAGCTCTTCGCAGAACGGGAGGTAATGTGAAAATAATTGGCTTGGCGTTTGTGGGGGAAACAGCGGTATGAGTTTCACAGGTGTTTTTAAAGTTGTTTAAGACCGCCTCAATGGGCGTATCCTTGCTTGGCATGCTGGATGATGTAGTCCAGATTAATGTTCAATTCTTTAGTAGAAGCCGCTGTACATCCTCCGTAATTAAATAATGTTTTAATTGCTGCAATGGGCGAGATCAGCCTGCTGCTTCTTTTGCGCCTTACCCGACGGGTACGTGTTCCGCACTGTGCCTCAATTTCAAGGTAGACGGACCTGCTTCGTCAGCAGTGGGGTTATCTTTGTGGTCAGAGCGGACCACCACATATTCCAAATGAAAGCTGCTCGCTTGTTGAAGAAACCACCCACAACGTTCTGTTTTACCCTTCTTTATTTCGGCAGGCAGCAGCAACCTCGAACAGGCCCTTCAAACAATATCTTGCGCCAGTTAGAACAGAACGTTGTGAGTGGTTTCTGTGCAGAGCAGGTTGGTGCTGTGCTATGTACAAGCGCTCAAGCAGGACACTTGATTTCCCCAGGAGAACTTTGTTTTTTTAAATGCAGAGAAAGTTGGCGACCCACTTGGGGAATACAATTTGGACTACCAGTCCAAGAAATCATAGCGTTTTACTCACCTGTATGCTAATTAACAATAAAAGGGGATGTTCTGGTCGTCCATGCGTTTGCCTTTCTCTGTGTTCATTGCCCATGAAGAAGGGCGTTGGCCCGAAATGCATAGGCATTACAGAAGGAGCCTGCTGTTCAGGCTTGGAGCGCTTGTGTTTGCAGCTGGGAGCCGCCCTGAATTGCAGCTCAACGAAAGGGCAACTCTTTATATATATATATATATCACCTACTGGCGGTCGCCAGTAGGTAGTTATAGTGAGAACCTAGTTTCCATAGGAAAAGCATTTTTTGTTTTCTCAATAACTTTGGCGCCGGTTGACGAATCTTCGCGAAATTTTCAAAACTAGTGATCAGCTCCGGTCAGCTCCTGTCTTGAAAGTTTCGGGGTGATTCATCAAGCGGGGGCCGAGAAAAAAGGGGGGTCCCAAAACGTGTTTTCCCCATGTATTTTTCCATAGGAAACTTTAGACAAAGCTACAGACCGAACTGCTGAACGGAATTACACCAAATTTGGCAAAAAGGTAGGTCTTGGTTCAGAAAGAGTCCTTTTTAGGTCTCGCCTGAGCCAGCGCGCATGCGCTGCGAGGCGAGGCTTCTAGTAAGGGCTTTTCAACTCGCACCACATGCTCGTGCGTGTGCTTTTTTTTTCATCACACCTATTGGCCTTTGCGTGCGTCTTTCTAAGAAAGACATTACGCAATTGGCCAAAGGCGGGTGCATGGCCCGCCTTCTCTCTGCCCTGGCCTAGGCATCTCGGGAGCGAGCAGCAGCGCCATCTGTTTCCAATTATATTAATTGGAAACAGATGGCGGTCGCGCTGGCCCTGGTGCAAATTCCTTTTAGCGCGCGCGCACCACTCCCAGCCGGGCTTGTTTAAAATACTTTTGAATAAGGAGGAACGGGCCTGACCCCGGTTCTGCTGTTATCATGGAGTTTTTAAGAACATGCCTTGTGCTCTCTTTACTCTGCAGTTCGATGCTCACACCTGTAAGTACAACCACATGTTTACAGTAATGTTTGTCTGCACCTGTGGTATGCGTGGGAATGTCATGTGGGGGCACTATACCAACAGAACTCTGTTTAATTCCGAATAAGCTACGTCTTGTATAAAACCACCTGTGTGATAAACATCCTATTTCTTCTGTCCTATATCTGTTTTGTTATTGACAGTTGGCGCAGACCCACGCTTCTAATCCATGTTTCATATTTTACTTAATTCTGAAGCTGGGACATGTTAAGATACTGCCTAATAATGACAGGCAAGGTGACTGCGGTCCATGGAGATAGGGTGGCATATTCCACGGATCACAGCCTTCGGTCTCATGAGGAATACGGTGTCAGAACTCAGGTCTCCAGGATTTACAGTCAGTAGATGACCCACCCCAAAGACTTCCTGGGAAGGGGGTCGACAGGCTGTCAGGAAAGATTGATGCTCGATCTTAAGTCTGAGGTGAAGGGGGAGTGAGGTCGGGCGCTGAGTTACGGGAAGGAATGGGCTTCATGTCACAAGCCTTCTAGGGGTGGGTAGCCAGCTAGCTTTATCTCATTATATTATTACTATTGCAGTAATATATAGCAGCAACTTGGCCCACTGACATTAGAGCGCTTTACACGTGCATGTTTTCTTATTCGTTTTTAGACAGATGGAGATTAAGTGATTGGCCCAGTATCACACGTTGCTGAGCAGACACCAGGATTCGTAACTGGTTCCCCACTTCCAAAGTCATCAGCGATAGCCTTAGGCCACATCTGCATTTTAGGAGCAGTTGCCCGGTTTTCCTTTACTTGAATCGCTTTTATGGGCCATCAATTGAAAGTGCCTGTACAGGGAAAGTCAGGCACTTGAAGATGGCGAACCCCGTGTCGTGAAGTTACCTGGTCATCCTACCTGTAGTTGCTCCAGCGACAAGGACCTCTGCATGGGGTGGGGGGAAATTCCAGGCGGTGACTTGTGTTGTCGTCACCAGGGTGAGAAGTTTGTATCCTGTTTAATGAGAAGGGGTTTGGGTACCAGGGTGGCTGAAAGAGAAGTTTCCTAATTTGTGGAAATAGAGGGGGGCACGTGAGTGCTCTGAGGTCTTGTTGGCCTCTGTTCTTCGGAGGTTGGTTCCTTTAATCCCTGTGGGTACAAGTGACCACTGGACACTCACCACGTCTTTAGCATGGCACCTTGCGGGAGTTCCCTTTGGTGAGCACCTTTCAGCACAGTAATCCGCATTGGAGAGCTGTTCAGGGAGAATTGGAGGGCACATCCGTGAATGTTTTTATGTTCCAAAAAGATGTCGTTTCAATGAGGTTTTACATAGCTTCATTCCACAAAGTGGCTGCTTCGGGGTGCTTGATTAATGAAAACATTATACTATACTAGTACTATTGCGAAAAACAAACACATATGTATATTGAAAGAATTCTGACATATTAGACAAGCATGTTCTAGAAGTTTATTATTCAGAACAAGTGGCAAACGGCTGAGTGACATGAAGGAGATGTGTTGTTCTGCTGCTTAAGTTAATGACTTTGGAACCACAAGTCTTAGGCTGTAGTCCTGACTTCCGTACTACAAGCAGTCTGTGTGTTCCTGGGCATGGGGTATTTTTCAGTGCCAGGCAGTGATGCCGGAACAATGTTCAGAGTGGGGGTGCTGGCCATCATCATCACCTAATTTAAGTTACTTGATTGTGCTTTACATGCTGGTGATACTGATTTTGAGATATTTGTGCTTTACTTTGTAAAGCAAACAGACCTTTTATGTATATCTATTCATCCACGTTAAAATCACTAAGAACAAGTAGATCGCTAGGCGCTAGCTCGGAAGCGCCTCGAAGCGATCCAGTTCATGATGTAATGCTATGCATAGCTCATTTCATTGGGGTGGCCCCACTGGCGTTTGTTTGTTATCCGATGGCGAGGGGTCAAGTCAACCGAGGAGGATAGGGGCATGGGTTGGTACGAGAGACTAAGGGGCATATTATCAACGGCCAGCGATAATTATCGCTGGCCGTGCTTAGCGACAGATTCCCTATCGCCGGCTATCTCTGGAATCTATCGCCCTGGTAGCGCGTTATTAACAACGTAGCCCATCTGGGGTACGCCCAGTAACGCCCACCTTGCATCTCATTAGAGATGCAGGATGGGCGTTATGGAGAAGGGCGATAGGGCAAGGATTCACGCGATAGCGTGACCTTGCTAATACAGCAATAGAATTATCGCCGCTTTTCGTCTGAAAACAGACGCTAAAGCGGCGATAATTTCTTATCGCCGGCTTGTTAATATGCCCCTGAGTGCTCCTGTGAGAGGCGATACAAACAGTCAGTTATGGAGGGTGAAAGGGGGAGCCTGATTCCTCTGTATCCTCGTTTGACGCCTGAAGCTGGCGGAATTGGGGGAGTGTAGTCGAGCGCTGGAAAGACAGAGGCATGCTCCCAGGTATTTCGACCACTGCAGACGTATTTCTTATTGTATGGTATTTGACACCACTGAAGCCACGAGTGAGGGATACGCGGAGCTTCCCACGCAAGAGCGAGTGTGTTGTGGGAGGGTTTAGTGTCAGACTCGTGGGAGAGGTGGGGAGGGGGGTCTGTGTCATTCAAGGTTGTAAACTCGGCGCGCACTGTGTGTGGCACGTGCTGTCCCCGCACCGAGTGCACTGACTGTACTAGTGCACACTGGAAACTAATATCAGGGGGGCGCGCGATGGACGTGTGAGAGATGTGTCTCCCTCTCGCCTACCTGTGTTATGAGCTACATGCATGTCATTCTGAGGAAGCAAACACGTCAGAAAATGTGAGCCAACAGTGAGATTGCGTACTGGGGTCTGTGGAGGAAGCCAGCAGCCCCCCGCAGACGTGCATTCAGGCCACAGCGGGCACATCGCAGTATAAACACCATGGGGCAGATTTACAACTTCTGGCGCATCCCTGCAAATCAGCAGGGATGCGCCAGAATAGTTGCGACACGCAATTCTCTCCTTGCGCCACCACGGATGCGCCGCATTTACAATGCGGCGCACCGTGGCGCAAGGAAAGGCCGATGCGTGTCGCATCCTGTGGCGCAAGGGCGGCGCATTGCTGGAGTCGTGTCGCAAGCGCGACGCAACTCCAGCAATGCTCGTGGGCTGCCCATACCTAACGTGGTGCGCCACTCCTTACGCCTGCTTGAAGCAGGCGTAAGGATTCGTCGCAGCGCAGTCGGAAGAGTGACTCAGTGAAATCTTGTAGATTTCACTGCGTCACTTTTGCGAGGCATTCCTTCGACGGAACGCCCACCCTGCGGAGGAACGCCCACATGAAACCTGACGCAGGTTTCATGTGGCGCAGGGCTTTACAACGTGACGCATCTCCCTAGATGCGTCACGTTGTAAATAATGCGCAACGTGGCGCATGGTTTACGTCGCCGCTGCGTCACAAAAGTGACGCAACGGCGGCGCAAAAGTGGCGCAAGGGGCTTGTAAATCTGCCCCCATGATTGCTTGTGGAGCGCCACAGTGCAGGTGCAATAGCTGAGCGGGTTGAGCGTCAGCTGCTGAGATATCTCACATACTCTAAACCTGGTGCATCCACTCTAACTCAGTTCATAGAATGATTATCTTTCATTTAATTGAAACCTGTACTGAACCGCTGATCATCACCCTGTTGTTCCGATCTTCCGTACCCCTGTTCAGTGCTTCGGGGTGATTACTAGTGACGTGGAAGTGAGTATTGAAAAAGAAAACAGAATAAAAGACAAAACATTTCGGTGATAATATCACTGTACATGGCGCGGAAGCTGCAAGTCTAGTATGAATGGTGGTATGTTGTTATTTCAATCCATTTCTCCGGATCTGCACTGCAGCCTTGCCTGGCAAGTAACATAGGAAGGACTGTGCTGTCCCTATGCCTGGCCCGAATAGAATTTCATGCAGTGGTCTTTGAATATATTATGCCATGTTTCCCTCACACCTGATTAAAAAATGTTTATCACTTTGCCACCTCCCCTCACACCACTCCACCAGAAAATATAGCTACCTCTTAGGTCTTGCCTCCTAGACAGTGCATGTGCTGCCTGTTATGAGACATACTATGGGCTTACCAAGAACATGCAGGGGCTTGGAGTCCATCCGCTGCTTACCATTGGTTGGCTTTCCTGTCATTCTCATTTGCCTGCTTCTTGTTTGTGTCCCAGCTTGTCAATCTTGTGTTTGTCCCTCCCGTGCAGGACAGCCTCTTTTCCAACTCTTTTGGGGGCATATTACCAAGAACGGCGTTAAAATTATCGCCGCTTTGGCGACAGGAAAGTGCCGCTAAAGCGGCGATAATGGGCTTGATAATATGCCCTTGAGAATTCCAATAGAAGCCCATGTTCTGGTGTAAACATGAGCTTCTATTGGAATTCTCAAGGGCATATTATCAAGCCCATTATCGCCGCTTTAGCTGCAGTTTCCTGCCGCTAAAGCGGCGATAATTTTAACGCCGTTCTTGGTAATATGCCCCTCAGTTTGTTGGCTTCTATGCATCCACTGCTTGCTTTTCATGTAATACTTTTTCTTTTAGGTTATGCACTTCATGGGATTGCATGTGTTTTTCAGCTGTTTACCTCAGCGTACCGTGTGGCTCTCAGGCTCCATGCGCTTCTCTCCACCCCCCATGTTGCGCTCACCTCATGTTCCTGTACCTCCCTCTTGCTTTCTCGTCCATGTGCTTCTCTCCTGCACGCTACAAGTTGCTCTCTTTCACCTGCTTGTTCCTCCCCAGTGCTTCACTGTGCTTTTTTTGTCATCTGCTTCCCCTCACCCGTCCTCAGGGTTCCTTCTGCCCAAGTTGGGTCAACCCCCCATGTTGCTTTGGTCCATCTGCTTAAAAAAGCTTTTTCCAGGTTTTGTTTCTTCATTTTAGTTACCGATCCAACTCAGATCAGTAACTACAAAGAAAAAAACATTCAGCTCCCACATCATTTTGAATGCATGTCATGCGAGGTATATATATATATACCTTCAAAATAACATGGTGGGCCATGTCAAATGCTTTTTTTTTTAGTTCTTTAGCCATGCTGCACATGGCTAAAAAACATTGACAAAGCTGATTGGTCCCAAAAGTGAGACCTATTGGCTTTGTAATTCTTATTTTTTTAAATCTGGCCTAGAATACTCCTTCTGCAGTGGTCTCCTTATGTATTCACATTCCCCTTATTTTGTTCCACACATGGGGAGAGGAGGTGGATGGGTTGGACGCTGCAGCCCAAACAGACGGCTTGCAGTGAGCAAACAAGCATTGGCATAGCCAATAAGGTCTCGCCTTTGGGACCTTATAAGTATTTAGTTATGCAGCAGGTCCCAAAGGCGAGACCTATTGGCTATGCCAATGCTTGTTGTTAAATGGTGTAAATCCGTTCAGTAGTTCCAGAGAAATTTGAAAAAGAAAAAGTTTCGATATCTAGGGCAGTGGTGGGTTCGCGAACCCTCCCGAGCACGAGCTTCACTGTGATTGGCTGCCAACACTCCAAACCAGGAACTGTTGGCAGCCATCTTGTGACTCGGTAGAATCGAGTCACAAGAAAACAGTGAAACACAATGAAAAAACAAAGAAAAGGGGGCAGGGTAGAAACACCCTGACCCCCTAGGCCCACTCAGAGGGTCCCACAAGGACCCCCAGGGCCCAAAAAAGCATTTTTTGTTTTCATTTTGGCGGAATTCGCGCTGGGCTCGCGAATCCCGCTGAAATTTTTAAAAAAATGAAGCGCGGGCTCCCGCGCTTCATTATTCTTAAGCCCCCCGGTGGGCCAGGTTCCGGGGGCAAACATTTTAAAAAGTGTGATATAAGATGAACCGGGGCGTGAAATACAATATGCAATGCATTGTACGCAATGGCAGATTCATTAAAGAGCGCGATATAACACAGGCACTAGCGCCCAGATTCTAATATGTATAGCATAGCGCCGTGTGTTATAACATAGGCATCGAGACACTCAAGTCCCGTGTGTACTGCAGAGTGTGGAATGGTACGCTAGATAGGGCAATATAACACATGCGATGGAAAGTGTGGCATGACATATTCACGGGGTGGTGTTACAGAGCACATGGGCTAGAGCGTGTCATAGCATTCGTACTAGCTGGTGGCATACAACACAGCGGTGTGTGGCACTCGGCGGGACCTGGTGGGTGTAGCGCAGCATTGGGCTCAGCGAGGAGCGCTTCGTGGCTCTCAAGTGCGGTTCGTCTCCTTTAGAGAGAAAAATAAAAAGTATTACACATCTGGTGGTGGATGTGTTTTATTAACCGTGAGGGGGGTTTCTTGCATAGTTTTGGTAGAATCCCCATTGAATGGCTTGGTATGCGTGTGTATTGAATGCACCCATGTTTGTGTAAATAAATGACAAGGGTGTCTATTTGGAGAGTACACACCGGCGGGGGCGCCCGGATTAAGCACGGTAGGGTCGTCAGACATGTCAGATCTTCACTAGCTGTGTAAACAAATTCCACGTGGATTCATTGTATGCAGATGTGTCTTTTAATGAATATCACGCAAATCCGTCATGGTGATAAGTACGTACAGCTTCCAGCATGTCGTAGGTGTTTCTATAAATGGTTGAATACGTACACTTGATTATATAGGGATAGTTGGACCACTAAACGTGAGCTGCAGATGTATGTACACACACCCGCTTTACCTAATGTCGAGGTTTCTATGGTCTTTTGTAATAGTAACTTTCTAAGAGGCTTATTTACAAGCTCCTTGCGCCGCCGTACGTAACTTTTTCTCATATTAAAAGTGACGCACCGGGGGCGCAAGGGGCTTGTAAATAAGCCCCTTAGTGTATCCAATGTTGGCTCTTACAGAGGTATGAAACTCGGATTAGCCCCGGATCACACAAGTAGTCACAAGAGATTAGAACCCGGATTGGCCACATTTAGCCGCATTCATTTCCCCTCTGAGGTGAATTGCACAGCTGCACATTTATTTATTGTATCGAGAGAAGGTAAATTTAGACGCACATGAGATAGTGTGTCAGATCACACGTGTGTGTGTGTATATTGTGCGTGGTGGGACTTCACTCTATCAGACACCTCCTTGCAGGATCCCAAGCAGCCCCCTCCCCCCCAGCCCTGCACAACCTCAGCACCTTAGATCTTTTTGTCTTTCTAAAGGGATATCAGTGACAAAGCTATTCTGTTCCGAAAGGCTTGTGGTGCCATCAAAGAACGACATTAACGACATATTACATCATTCATGACATGGTCAGTGACATCACTGATGACATCACTGATGACATCTCAAATGACATCACTGATGACATCATCCAGTGACTGTGTGTTTCTGTAAAGTTTAAATATGTTTTATATATATATATAGGCCAAGGTGTATTGAAGAATGAGTGGGTGTATAAGTGTCTGAATGCATGATTTAGTAGGTGCGTGACTGACTGTATAAGTAAGTGATTAAGTGTGTCTTACTGAATGCATGGGTTAGTGACTGATTCAGACATTCACACAGTTTAGTTTGTCAGTTGGCGTGTAAGCGGTTGCATGGGTTGGTGAGTAGCTAAATGAGGGTCTATATGGGTTATTGATTGGTTGTCTGAGTATCTGTATGGGTGCCTGAGTGTCTGTGTGGATGGGTGGGGGTGTGACTCTGTGCATAGATGTGTGAGTGGGTGATTCACTGGGTGTATGGGTTCAAGAGTGCATCTGTGAAGGGCTGTATGGGTGGGTGAGTGTGTGTATGGGTGTGTTGGTGAGTGAATGGATGTCTCAGTGGTACATGTGTGAGTAACTGCATATGTGAAAGGCAGCATATGTGAGTGTTGGAGTATATAAATGACTATATGTGAGAGTGAGTGATTGTGAGAGTGGCTGTATGGATGAGTGTGTGCTTGTATTAGTTATTGTATAAGAGTGTAACTATGTGTTAGTATATGTTTGAATAAGTGAGGTGGTGTTGTATAACTGTATAGGTGAGTAAATGGGAGTATGATTGATTGTTGGCATGACTGACTAGGTGTGTGAGTAACTCTATGGATGAGTGGCAGTGTGTGAGTGTCTGTATAAATATGTGAGTGCATATGATAGTGCCATATTGATGGTTGACTGCATGTATGAGTGACTGTATGGGTGAATGAGTAGATGTGTGTGTAGACCTAGGAATTAGTGAGTGGGTATGTACTAACTGGTATTGGTGTGTCTATGGTTTCAAAAATGGTAGTCTGTATTTTAGAGTCGGTGTATAAAAGGTTATATTAGGGTATGAGGAGGTGCATCAGATTATCACGTGGATGATGTCATCAGTGATGTCATTTGAGATGTCATCAGTGATGTCACTGACCATGTCAAGAATGATGTAATATGTGACGTCATCAGCAGTGCATTGCGGGGGCGTGAGTTATAGTTAGCTGAACTAACTATAACGGCCGAATTTCTCTGGTTTTGTACGAGTGAAATGTCCAACTAACTATAACGTCCCTGAAAGCTGTGGTTTTTTCAGTGAATTTCTAAGGTTTTTTAAATGCAAATTTCTAACTATAACGTGACTGAAACCTGTGGTTTTTTCAGTGAATATATATATATATATATATATTCACTGAAAAAAACCATAGGTTTCAGGGGCGTTCTAGTTAGTTGGACATTTCACTCGTACAAAACCATAGAAATTCCCCCGTTAGAGTTAGTTCAGCTAACTATAACTCGCGCGCCCGCAATGCACTGCTGATGACGTCACATATTACATCACTCTTGACATGGTCAGTGACATCACTCATGACATCACTCATGACATCTCAAATGACATCACTGATGACATCACTGATGACATCATCCTTGTGATAGAGTGGCAGACCTCCTCTCACCCTAATATAACCTTTGATACACACAGTCAAAAATACAAACTAACATTTTCAAAACAATGGACATACCAATACCAGTTACAACACACCTATTCAGAAATTCCAAGATCTACACACACATCCACTCATTCACCAACAGTCCCTATACAGTCACTCATACATGTACTCACTCATCATATGTACTCATACACCTATACATCCTGTTACACACCGCCACTCATCCATAGAGTTACTCACACACATAGTCACACATGCAAACAAAGTATCAAACATCCATTTACTTGCATATACAGTTATACACACACTACCACACTTACTTCTACAGAAACTTACACATACTTACTCTCTTAAACAATCACTTATAGAAACACCTACTTATTTGTACAGGAACTCTTCCAATCTCTCACTCTCACATATACTCACTTATATACACCAATACTCACATATACTAGTTTAAAACATATGTAGTTACTCATAAAGACACTATTGAGACAGTCATTCACTCACTAACACACCCATACATATACTCATCCACCTATACAGTCCTGCACACATGCTGTCTTCAACACATACAAACAGTGAGTCACTCATTCATGCATCTATGCACTAAGTAATACCCCCACCGAACCATACAGACACTCAGACACTCATACTGATACTCAAAAACCAACTAATAACCCATATAGACACTCATGTAGCTACTCACCAACCCATGCAGCCACTTATACACAAAGTGAGAGACTGATACAGATATTTTCATTTTTAAACATTACTCACTAACCCATGTATTCACTAAGATACACTTAGTCAGTTATACAATCAATTTTACAAAAAAATCATCCATTTAGACACTTATATACCCATTTATTCTTCCATCGACCTTGAGATATACATATATAAAACATATTTAATTTTCAGAAAAACACACATTCACTGGATGATGTCATCAGTGATGTCATCAGTGATGTCATGAGTGATGTCACTGACCATGTCATGAGTGATGTAATATGTGACGTCATCAGCAGTGCATTGCGGGCGCGCAAGTTATAGTTAGCTGAACTAACTATAACGGGGAATTTCTATGGTTTTGTACGAGTGAAATGTCCAACTAACTAGAACGCCCCGAAACCTATGGTTTTTTCAGTGAATTTCTAAGGTTTTTTAAATGCTAATTTCTAACTATAACGTGCCTGAAACCTATGGTTTTTTCAGTGAATTTCTAAGGTTTTTTAAATGCTAATTTCTAACTATAACGTGCCTGAAACCTATGGTTTTTTCAGTGAATATATATATATTTATTATACTATGTATACATGTGAAAATGTCTCGGTCCCCTGTTTGCCTCGGTGGCACGGAAAAAATGGGTGGAACTGACGTCAGCACGCCGACGAGGTCCTCTTATGGCTCCGATGACGTCATACGGTGTCGCGAGCGGAGCCGTGCTCGTTGACGTGGGAGAGCTAGGAAAGAATTTCCGTGGAATGCTGGTGCAGGGAATATTCACCTAAGTGTTCAGGCTAGTCCTTTGGGAGCAACTGTTTATGTTGCCACTCCAGAAACCGAAACCAGTGATCCGAGGGCACGGGCCCTGCAGATGGCACACGAGATGGGGTGCCCAGTCGTGTGCACCGGCGGGGCAGCGAAGTGACAAGCACCACAACCCACAAAAAAGGTAACGAGGGCACTGAATAACACAGGATCTTCTCTTTGTATCTGGCAGGAACAACGAAGTTAAAATGCCCTAGTACCAAAATGTAGAATTAGTGCTACAACGGTCTTTAAGGGGACCTGCGATGCCGCTTCTGCCTCCCGTACTCTGGAGGCGGCACATGGGTCACGCGGTACGGTCATACTGCGGTGGGACGCACACTCGTTGACCTCTCATGGCACTGCTCCACACTTCAGGGAGGACGCTTTCCATTAGCTATGTTTTCTGATGACATGTCGCGCCGGACCCGTCCAACAACAGAACTCCTTTAGATCCAAACAGACTCTTCCACTCTCTCACCGGAAGTGAAACCAGGCCACGCGGACACTTTCACAATACAACAGCCGGGAATGGACTTTGCGGTAAAAAAACCACATTCCTTCCTCCTAATTAATCAAATAAACGTCTCACTGAAGAACAGGGGCCAGCTTCGATCGGTAAACAGCCGTTACAACGACTTTTTACTTTGCGATACCATTACAACGCATGCATTACCACGCATGCGTTGCACATCACGAAGTCATTACTACGCATTTTTAGAACGCATGGTCATTTACCACGCATGCCTTTACAACGAATTTTGTTGTAAAGGTATGTATGGTAAATGACCATGCGTTCTAAAAACATGTAGACGATCCATGTCATTGTAAGGAAACAGAGGCTGTTCTGTTTCCTCACAACGACGTGCACCGCCCTCAGAGATGACGTGAAGCAGGAACCACGAGGAGAGAGGAACTATGAGGAGTGAGAGGTAAGGGGGATTGGGCATGGGGTGGGGGTTTCTTTTCTAGGGTTTAGGGTAGTGCAGTGGTGTTTGGGTGGTGTAGGGGGTCGTGCTGGGGGTAGTGTTTTAGGGTTTAGGGTAGTGCAGTGGTGTTTGGGTAGTGTAGGGGGTCGTGCTGGGGGTAGTGTTTTAGGGTTTAGGGTAGTGCAGTAATGTAGGGGGTCGTGCTGGTGGTAGTGTTTTAGGGTTTAGGGTAGTGCAGTGGTGTATGGGTAGTGTAGGGGGTCATGCTGGGGTAGTGTTTTAGGGTTTAGGGTAGTGCAGTGGTGTTTGAGTAGTGTAGGGGGTCATGCTGGTGGTAGTGTTTTAGGGTTTAGGGTAGTGCAGTGGTGTTTGTGTAGTGTAGGGGGTCATGCTGGGGGTAGTGTTTTATGGTTTAGGGTATTGCAGTGGTGTTTGGGTAGAGTAGGGGTCGTGCTGGGGGTAGTGTTTTAGGGTTTAGGGTAGTGCAGTGGTGTTTGTGTAGTGAAGGGGGTCATGCTGTGGGTAGTGTTTTAGGGTTTAGGGTAGTGCAGTCGTGTTTGTGTAGTGTAGGGGGTCGTGTTTTAGGGTTTAGGGTAGTGCAGTGGTGTTTGTGTAGTGTGGGTGGTCATGCTGGGGGTATATTTAGGGTTTAGTGTAGTGCAGTGGTGTTTGGGTAGTGTAGGGAGTCGTGCTGGTGGTAGTGTTTTAGGGTTTAGGGTAGTGCAGTTATGTTTGGGTAGTGTAGGGTGTCGTGCTGGGGGTAGTGTTTTAGCACTTATTTTTCTTTCTACAGCACTAACCATAATTTCTATGGCAAAATGAACCACCTCATTTTGTTCCTTTTTAAATTAAATGTTTTAAGAGTTACCAGTTTATTCCAATCAAGATGGCTTCAGGTGTGCCATACTTTTGTCATAAGTAAGGCTGTTAGCGCTCTAGTTGTTCTTTAGAACACTCTGGGAAGCTGCAGTAGAACACAAAGGCATCAACTGACAGGCTGCTCCTGTTGAAATATAACAGGAAGATATTTGAGATCACACTTGAAACATGTCCTAATTTTTCTTTCTACAGCACTAACCATAATTTCTATGGCAAAATGAACCCCCTCATTTTGTTCCTTTTTAAATTAAATGTTTTAAGTGTTACCATTTTATTCCAATCAAGATGGCTTCAGGTGTGCCTTAATTTTGTCATAAGTAAGACTGTTAGTGCTCTAGTTGTTCTTTAGAACACTCTGGGAAGCTGCAGTAGAACACAAAGGCATCAACTGACAGGCTGCTCCTGTTGAAATATAACAGGAAGATATTTGAGATCACACTTGAAAGATGTCCTAATTTTTCTTTCTACAGCACTAACCATAATTTCTATGACAAAATGAACCCCATCATTTTCTTCCTTTTTAAATTAAATGTTTTAAGTGTTACCAGTTTATTCCAATCAAGATGGCTTCAGGTGTGCCATACTTTTGTCATAAGTAAGGCTGTTAGCACTCTAGTTGTTCTTTAGAACACTCTGGGAAGCTGCAGTAGAACACAAAGGAATCAACTGACAGTCTCTGCCCTTGTTGGATGTACATGTTTTACTGAGAATGTCAGACTTCATTCTCACATGACTGAGAAAGATAATGTGAATTTACAGAAAATATGCTCTCATTTTAGCTTCTGGAGCACCTTCCAAAACTGTATGGGACAAGCATGTGAAAATAGTTTTCTCTCAAACATGATTCATGATATCCCAGCAGAAGGTTTTTCACAGGGTAAAATCACCTTAGAACACACCACAATTCCTGAAATTAGTATGGTACCATCAACAAATGAATTCTAATGTAACTAAAGTCTGTTATCACCCTTTATAGTTCTCCTTTTGGTAACCCTCAAAATCTTCGATTCACTACAATGCATTTCAATGGGGTACTATCATTTATATTGGTCCCAAGATGGCTGCCAGCAATTCCAGGATGAAGTGATGACAGCCAATCAGATCTCACGATGACATGTGTGGTTAGGCTCCGCCCAGATATATATGTGTTTTCTTTTTCAAATTTCTCAGGAACTACTGAACGGATTTACACCATTTAAGCAAAAGGCACAACCCTGAACCAAGGGCTACCTTTTTGGCAAATTTGGTGTAATGCCGTTCAGCAGTTCGGGCTGTAGCTGCGACTAAAGGTTGCTATGGAAAATTGCATGGGGAAAACACGTTTTGGGACCCCCCTTTTTCTCAGCCCCCGCTTGCCGAATCACCCCGAGACTTTCAGGATAGGAGCGGACCGGAGCGCCCCAACAAGTTGGAAAATTTCGCGAAGATTCGTCAACCGGCGCCAAAGTTATTTCAAATAGAATGGTGCGGATTTCCTATGGAGAATAGGTCCTAACTATAACTATCTACTGGCGACCGCCAGTAGATAATATATATATATATATATATATATACTTGTCAAAGTTATTTCAAATAGAATGAGTGCGGATTTCCTATGGAGAATAGGTCCTAACTATAACTATCTACTGGCGGTCGCCAGTAGATAGTTATAGTTAGGACCTATTCTCCATAGGAAATCTGCGACATTCTATTTGAAATAACTCTTGCGTCGGTTGACGAATCTTCGCAAAATTTTCAAACTTTATGGCCCGCTCCGGTCCGCTCCTACCCTGAAAGTTTCGGGGTGATTCGTCAAGCGGGGGCCGAGAAAAAAGGGGGGTCCCAAAACGTGTTTTCCCCATTCATTTTCCCATAGGAAACTTTAGCCACGGCTACAGCCCGAACTGCTGAACGGAATTACACCAAATTTGGCAAAGAGGTAGTTCTTGGTTCAGAAAGAACCCTTTTGTTAAATGGTGTAAATCCGTTCAGTAGTTGCTGAGAAAATCAAAAGTAAAATCACATATATATCTGGGCGGAGCCTAACCACACATGTCATCGTGAGATCTGATTGGCTGTCAGCACTTCATCCTGGAATTGCTGGCAGCCATCTTGGGACCAATATAAATGATAGTACCCCATTGAAATGCATTGTAGTGAATCGAAGATTTTGAGGGTTACCAAAAGGAGAACTATAAAGGGTGATAACAGACTTTAGTTACATTAGAATTCATTTGTTGATGGTACCATACTAATTTCAGGAATTGTGGTGTGTTCTAAGGTGATTTTACCCTGTGAAAAACCTTCTGCTGGGATATCATGAATCATGTTTGAGAGAAAACTATTTTCACATGCTTGTCCCATAGATTTTTGGAAGGTGCTCCAGAAGCTAAAATGAGAGCATATTTTCTGTAAATTCACATTATCTTTCTCAGTCATGTGAGAATGAAGTCTGACATTCTCAGTAAAACATGTACATCCAACAATGGCAGAGACTGTCAGTTGATTCCTTTGTGTTCTACTGCAGCTTCCCAGAGTGTTCTAAAGAACAACTAGAGTGCTAACAGCCTTACTTATGACAAAAGTATGGCACACCTGAAGCCATCTTGATTGGAATAAACTGGTAACACTTAAAACATTTAATTTAACCCCTTCGGTGCTCATGACGAGCTGGACTCGTCATGGCACACAGTGCTCGTGTGCTCATGACGAGTCCAGCTCGTCATGTGACCCAGCACAGGAAATCCCTCTGGTGCGGGCACCAGAGGGATTCCCTTTTCTCCCCTAAACCCTCGGGAGCTGGGGAAGAGCTTCCCCAGCACCCGAGGCCCCCCCCCTGGTTTCCCTGAAATGACGATCGGCGCGCACGTCGCGCTGATGTCATTTCAGTGAAACTGAAACGAGCCAAGAGGCTCATTTCAGTTTCAGTTTCTACGTGCTCAGGGGGCTATCTCAGCCCCCTGAGCATGTAGAAACTCAGGAGAGGTATCGTTGGAAAGGGGAGAATCTCCCCTTTCCAATGGTACCCCTCCCTAGTGGATCCCTGCTTGGGGATCGCCCCAGGAGGGCGAACCCCAAGCAGGGATCCACCCACTAGGCACCAGGGAGGGGGGAGCGGCCCCTTGGGCAAGGGCCTTTGCTCCCCCCATAAAATATTTGGCATGATTAGTCTTTCTGCCCCACCTGGGGGGTAGATGGGGGCAGTAGCCCCCAATCTGCCCCTTGGGGGGGTAGAAAGCCCACTAGACACCAGGGAATTATATGGGAGGTTTATTAGGGGTGGGGGCTGCCCAAAACGGGCATGCCGATCCCCCCCCCGGCCACAAAATTATTCTTTCTGCCCCCCTGGGGGGAAGATGGGGGCAGTAGCCCCCAATCTGCCCCCCGGGGGGGCAGAAAGCCCACTAGTTACCAGGGATTTTTTTTAAAATTATAGTTAGGGGTGGGGGCTGCCCAATATGGGCATGCCAATGCCCCCACCCCACCCCGCCGCAAGGTACAGTCTTTCTGCCCCTCCTGGGGGGCAGATGGGGGCAGTAGCCCCCAATCTGCCCCCGGGAGGCAGAAAGCCCACTAGATACCAGGGATTTTTTTTTTAAATTATAATTTGGGGTAGGGGCTGCCCAATATGGGCATGCCAATGCCCCCACCCCCGACGCAAAGGTACAGTCTTTCTGCCCCTCCTGGGGGGCAGATGGGGGCAGTAGCCCCCAATCTGCCCCCCCCGGGGGGCAGAAAGCCCACTAGACACCAGGGTTTTTTTTCCCCTCGATACATTTAGGGGTGGGGGTTGCCCAAGATGGGCATGCCAATGCCCCCACCCCTCCCCCATGAAATTCCAGTCTTTCTGCCCCCCCGGGGGGGCAGATGGTGGCAGTGGCCACCAATCTGCCCCCACCCGGGGGTTCAGAAACACCCTAGATGCCAGGGATTATTTTTTTTATAGGCCCGGGGTGGGGGCTGCCCAGAATGGGCATGCAAATGCCCCCACCCTACCCCCCAAAGAAAAAAAAAGACTTTCTGCCCCCCCAGGAGGCAGATGGGGGCAATAGTCCCTGATCTGCTCCCCCCGGGGAGGGGGCAGAAAGCCCACTAAGCGCCAGGGATTTATTTTTATATAGGTAGGGGTGGGGGCTGCCCAGAATGGGCATGTCAATGCCCCACCCCAAAAAAAATGCTACAGTCTTTCTGCCCCCCCCCTGGGAGGCAGACGGGGCAATAGCACCTTATCTGCCCCCCCCCGGGGTGGCAGAAAGCCCACTAGCCACCAGGGATTTTTTTTTTACAAAGTTCGGGGTGGGGGCTGCCAAGAATGGACATGCCAATGCCCCCATCCACCCCAAAAAGATGTCACTGTCTTTCTGCCCCTCCCAGGAGGCAGATAGGGGCAGTAGCCCCTGATCTGCCCCCCGGGGGGCAGAAAGCCCACTATGTGCCAGCGATCATGCTGGCTTTTTTATACGCAGGGGTGGGGGCTGACCAGAATAGGCATCCCAATGCCCCCGACCCCCAAAAGAATAGCCACAGTCTTTCTGCCCCCTCGGGGGCATATCGGGGCAATAGCCCCTGATTTCCCCCTCCCCAGGGCGGCAGAAAGCCCACTAGGCACTGACTTTTTTCGGAATGTGCCTACCTGTTGAATTTGGTTCCTAGCTCTGCCGGCACCCAGGGAAACCTAGCAAACCTATACATTTTTAAAACTAGACACCCAGGGGAATCCAGGATGGGCTGACTTGACTGGCTCTCACCAGGTTCTGTTACCCAGAATCCCTTGCAAACCTAAAAATTTGTCCCAAAAAAAACACATTTTCCTCACATTTCTGTGGTGGAAAGTTCTGGAATCTGCGTGGATCCACAAAATTCCACCCACCCCGCGTTCCCCAAAGTCTTTCGAGAAAAATGGTACCTCACTTGTGTGGGTAGGACTAGTGGCCGCGACAGGAAACGGCCCAAAACGCAACGTGGACACACCACATTTTCACAGTGAAAACTGACCCTTTTTTTGCAAAGTGCCTAGCTGTAGATTTTGAACCCTAACTCTGCCGGCACCTAGGGAAACCTAGCAAACCTATACATTTTTGAAAACTAGATACCCAGGGGAATCCAGGATTGGGTGACTTGACTGGCTCTCACCAGGTTCTGTTACCCAGAATCCCTTGCAAACCTAAAAAATTGGCAAAAAAAACACATTTTCCTCACATTTCTGTGATGGAAAGTTCTGGAATCTGCGTGGATCCACAAATTTCCACCCATCCCGCGTTCCCCAAAGTCTTCCGAGAAAAATGGCACCTCACATGTGTGGGTAGGCCTAGTGCCCGTGACAGGAAACGGCCCAAACGCAACGTGGACACACCAAATTTTCACAGTGAAAACGGACCCTTTTTTTGCAAAGTGCCTAGCTGTAGATTTTGAACCCTAACACTGCCAGCACCTAGGGAATCCTAGCAAACCTATACATTTTTTAAAACTAGACACCCAGGGGAATCCAGGATGGGGTGACTTGACTGGCTCTCACCAGGATCTGTTACCCAGAATCCCTTGCAAACTTAAAAATATGTCCAAAAAACACATTTTCCTCACATTTCTGTGGTGGAAAGTTATGGAATCTGCGTGGATGTACAAAATTCCACCCACCCCGCGTCCCCCAAAGTCTTCCGTGAAAAATGGTACCTCACTTGTGTGGATGGGTCAAGTACCCGCGACAGGCAAGGGCCCAAAACCTATTGAGGCGACATCAAAATTACCTATCATAAACCAACCTGGTTTTGCAAGGGGGGTCCCATGAGTTTTGGCCCCGGGCTCAACGGCCATCTAGGGAAACCTACCCAACCCACACATTTCTGAAAACTAGACACCCGGAGGAGTCCAGCGAGGTATGGCTTGCGTGGGTCCTCCAAAATTTTCTTACCCAGATTACCCTGCAAACCTCAAATTTAGCTGAAAAAATCACGTTTTTCTCCAATTTCTGTGTGGGCAAGTTCTGGAATCTACGTGGATCCACAAATTTCCTACCACCCAGCTTTCCCCCAGGTCTCCCGATAAAAATGATACCTCACTCGCGTGGGTGGGTCAAGTACCCGCGACAGGCAAGGGCCCAGAACGTATTGAGGAGACATCAAAATTACCTATCACAAAACAACCTGGTTTTGCAAGGGGGTCACCTGGGTTTTGGCCCCGGGCTCAGCGGCCATCTTGGGAACCTACCAAACCCATACATTTCTGAAAACTAGACACCTGGGGGAGTCCAGCGAGGTATGGCTTGCATGCGTCCCCAAACGTTATCCTACCCAGAATGCCCTGCAAACCTCAAATTTAGCAGAAAAAAATCACTTTTTACTCAAATTTCTGTGTGGGAAAGTTCTGGAATCTGCGTGGATCCACAAATTTCCTACCACCCTGCGTTCCCCAGGGCTCCCAATAAAAATGGTACCTCACTTGTGTGGGTAGGCATAGTGGCTGAAACAGGAAATGGCCCAAATCGTATTGTGGAGACTTCAAAACTACCTATAACAAAACTACCTGGTTTGGGGGGGGCACCTGGTTTTTGGCCCGGGCTCGCCGCCATCTAGGGAAACCTACCAATCCCACACGTTTCTGAAAACTAGACACCCTGGGAAGTCCAATGAGGTATGGCTTGCGTGGATCCCCCAACGTTTCCCTACCCAGAATCCCCTGCAACCCTCAAATTTAGCTGAAAAAACCATATTTTCCACATATTTTTGCGTGGAATCACCGTGCTGGCACAAATGTCCTACCACCCAGCGTTGCCCTTGTTCCCCGAGTAAAATGATACCTCACTTGTGTGGGTGTCCAAAGCAGAACTGGCTAAAAACGTATTTTAAAACAAAATATAGCGCTTAGAATTCTCGGTGCTATACCCTAAATCCCTATGTTTTGGGCTCTTCCCAGGCACAGGCCTTTGTCCCACCCACACAAGTGAGGTATCATTTTACTCGGGAGAACAAGGGGAACGCTGGGTGGTAGGACATTTGGGCCGGCACGGTGATCCCACGCAAAAATGTATGGAAAAAGTGATTTTTCAGCTAAATTTGAGGTTTGCAGGGATTCTGGGTAGGAAAACGTTGTGGGACCCACGCAAGCCATACCTCGCTGGACTCCCCGGGTGTCTAGCTTTCAGAAATTTTTGGGTTTGGTAGTTTCCCAAGATGGCCGCCGAGCCCGGGGACAAAACCCAGGTGACCCCTCTTGCAAAACCAGGTTGTTTTGTGAGAGGTAATTTTGATGTCGCCTCAATAGGTTTTGGGCCCTTTCCTGTCGCGGGTACTTGACCCACCCACGCGAGTGAGGTATCATTTTTATCGGGAGACATGGGGAAACACTATGTGGTAGGAAATTTGTGGATCCATGTAGATTCCAGAACTTTCCCACACAGAAATTTGAGAAAAAAGTGATTTTTTCAGCTAAATTTGAGGTTTGCAGGGGATTCTGGGTAGGAAAAAGTTAGGGGACCCACGCAAGCCATACCTCGCTGGACTCCCCCAGGTGTCTAGTTTTCTGAAATGTGTGGGTTTGGTAGGTTTCCCTAGATGGCCACCGAGCCCAGGGCCAAAAACTCATGGGACCCCCTTGCAAAACCAGGTTGTTTTGTGATAGGTAATTTTGATGTCGCCTCAATAGGTTTTGGGCCCTTTCCTGTCGCGGG